>OX621198.1:15268868-16468868 GCA_951640565.1 Petrophora chlorosata | reverse complement strand
CACGGACTTATGAAATTTGTTAGTGTATCGTTCCTGGACTTGTGACAAGGGTTCTATTAGACAAGAAAAACCAAAAACATGACTTATTTTTTTTATATAATGTTTTCACAGTACAAAATGAAACGAGTTAGTAGAAATATATAATGTTTTATTGGTGAACTGTAACTTTAGGAAAACAATCAATACATATGCCTTTTTACATTTTTTACATTGTGATGACACCCTTTTAGCTTTGGCGCGTGCATACGAAGTGAGTCTTCCTTCGTCGTGTTTTAAGTCCGTGTACCGCCCGGTGTACACGAGCAAAGTCGGGGCACGGGCCTTTATTTTAACATAATTATGCATCAGTTGTGACGTTTGCATCGACTAATGGTCAAAAGTAATGAAAATGATATTGGACTTATGGCGTTGTCGGAAACTTTTGTATTGGGACTGCGAACGTGTTAAGCAGGTATTAAGTAGTACCTACGTGTTAGAGCATTCCTTTAGATGCACTAAATAAATAGTACGTAGGTAAGTACACTACGGCCGAAATATCTTGGCGAGTCTGTACATAGACACTACGAACTTTCGCCATTGACCCTAAATGTAGGTACGTTCCTACGGCGTCTTATTAATGAACAACACAGGGCGTCACAGAATGGAACCCAAATGGACGTTGCTAGGGCGTCTTATTAGGGAACAACACAGGACGTCACAGAATAGACCGTAAATGGACGTTGCTAGGACATATAATACATGACCAACACAGGACGTCACAGAACTGACCCTAAATGCACGTTGCTACGGCGTCTTATTAATGACCAACATAGGACGTCACAGTTGACCCCAAATGGCCGTTGCTAGGGCGTCTTATTATTGACCAACACAGGAGGTCACAGAATTGACCGTAAATGGACGTTGCTAGGACGTATAATACATGACCAACACAGGACGTCACAGAATTGACCCTAAATGCACGTTGCTACGCCGTCTTACTAATGACCAACACAGGACGTCACAGTTGACCCCAAATGGACGTTGCTAGGGCGTCTTATTATTGACCAACACAGGACGTCACGGAATTGACCGTAAATGGACGTTACTAGGACGTAACATTCACGACCAACACAGGACGTCACAGAATTGACCTTATATGGACGTTGCTACGTCGTCATAATCATGACCAACATAGGACGTCACTGAATTGACGCTAAATCGACGTCACCAGGACGTTCCCTTGAGTACCAGACGTTAAAATGACGTCAGTGTGACGTACTTATTTGACGAATAAACTACGGACCCTAATATGACCTTAGGATGACGTCATTTTTTCGTCGCAGACGTCATTTTGCTACCTGGGTCTGGCTTTCTCTGTTCACGAAAGTTACGCCGCCGTCCTTTATTCAAACATAGTCGTTCACCTCCAAAATGATCAAATTTTTTTTTCGACCCGGTATCCGTCATGTCTCCTCTTGGAAACCATCACCAGACTACATTTCTGGCGTTTTTTAAGTTTTGTCAAGAAGATGATTTTGCCAAAACTTTAATGTATGTCGAAGTGCCAAACAACAAACTGGTCTATTTAACAGACGACGACTTGGTGGGGGCATCGGGTGATTATCAAGAGCATGCTTTTGGCAGTATGTATGTACTCCGTTCATGCCAGTAACAAAGAATGCTACTGTTTACGGTTGCTGATACACACTGTCTGTCCGCGGCACTACCTCATTTGCGTTCCTCAGAACAGTCGATGGTGCTAACCCTACTTTCCACGTAGCCTGCAGAGCAAGGCGCTTTCTGGATGACGATCAAAATTGCGACGAAACTCTAATAACACCGAACGAACAGGCGATGGTGTTTTGTGAACTCTCGAACCCAGTGCAACTGTGGGAGAAGTATCCCCATCTTGCTGAAGATATCCCGCCTACGAGTATAATGTTTTGAGGGACATTGAACAGGACGTTGATGTTGATGACAGCGAGGATGGTGGCAATTCACTACCGTACTCCGTATAATTTTTGAACTCATTGAGTGCATCCGGGCTTTCACTATAATGGATTAAACATTTGGAATTTAAAATTATGCTTTTTCAAAATAAGACCCCGCCGAAGTTGGTAACTTCGGGGAGGTTAGTTGTGTAACGGAACTCGGCTGAAGGTAGTGTCGCTACAGACAAACCTCACTGAGGCACTGAACCTCACTGAGGTATACTGATAGCCCGTGGCGCTGGTGAGTCAATTTTCATATATTAGTACTCATCTCTCTCATCTCGAACAACTTTTCGTTCAAATTCAAACGCGTGCAGTTTTCTGTGAGCGTCTGCTTTGCAATGACGATCAACAAGTCGCAGGACCAGATGCTCCAGGCAACGGTCGTTGATCTGAGGAAAGGATGTTTTTCACAGAGATTCTCTCACTCCTTTAGTTTTTTCCATCCAAAGGTTGACTGGAAGAGATCGCTTTTAGCGATAAGTCCGCCCGTTGTACTGTAGTTTGTAAGCCAATTCCTGTACCTTGTTATTCTTTGTTATGGTGTACAATAAAGCATTTTTGTATCGTATTGTTATTTAAGATCCAACATCGATACTCAATAGTTCCTCTTTCCACGGGTCAGTGTTAATTCAATATACCATACAAAAACGCATTACCGGACTTTTCACACGAAATCCCAAAAACATTACATCTCCGATATCTTCGGCACAATGCCTTGCAATGCGATAACAATGGCATGTTTAGTAAACACACTTTATTTTGTTTAACTGCATAATACTATATTGGAATTTTGAAGTAACCCAGTGCCCAGTGTTCTCCGAGATACGTTACAGTGCAGTTCTGCATCATGGATGTGCTGATCGTTCTCGTCATGCTGGGATTCGGTAAAATATAATTTTAATTAAAGAAATACGATCAGCAGACGAGTGGTTGCGGGCTGGTTACGTGACTCCAAAGGTGGACTGCCGTTAGAACAGACGTGTCCTTGAGTGGAGACCGCGAATCGGCAAACGAATGAAGGATGCCTAACGGCTAGGTAGAGCGACTTTTGCCGCGGAGGCCGGAAGAAACTGGACGAAAAGAGTCGAAGATCAGTCCTATTCATTTAATAGAGACCTTATAGTCGTTAATCATTGGTAAACGAAAGATTTTCCTAATATTTCAGAAATGTGTTCTTCAATAGAAGATGATCCTTTAGATGTTGAAACCAGTACCATCACATTCACCAGCTCCGAAACAAGTAATGGACTCGTTTGGAGTTATGGTGGTACGTAACAATGTTTCCTGTACTTGTTACCTATGTAAGTACTTACCTATAAAAAAATTAATAAGGTAATCAAAAGATGGGTCAGAATGTTAAGGGCTTGAAAATTAGTCTAGATAATGAAAGATAAAAGATTTTTTTAGGTACCTAGTACAATTTTTTAGTACCTAGTAGATATTTCATACATTTTCAGAACGAGAGTGGATCAGTGTGAGCACGTGCGTCTTTTGATCCGACGCACCTGAGTTCGGATCCCGCTGACCACAACTGACTTTCTTAAGTTATGTGCGGATTTAACACTCGCTCTTAAAATGGTGAAGGATAACATCGCGAGGAAACCGTCATGTCCAAGAATTAATCACAAAAATCCTAGGATATGTGACATCGACCAACCCGCACTGGGTTATGGCCCATACTCTCTATATGAGAGAAGGCCCGTGTCCCAGCAGTGAGAACGTAATAGGCTGATGATGATGATACATTTTCAGACGAATCCAGGTGGCCAGGAAACCGTTGCAAGGAAGGCGGCAAACGACAGTCGCCCATCGACATTCAAGTGGACAAGGTCGTCAAAGACTATAACCAGGTGTTCATCAAGCACGGAGCGTTGCAGTTTACGGGTTACGAAAACGTTTTGATGACTGGCATTAATAATGGACATACAAGTAAGTCATTCTTACATATTTTATTTATCATCATAATACTAAATACATATAACATTACAGATTTTATGACTAATTTGTTATATCAGTTACTTAAATAAACTTAACATCACAGTAAATAAAAAATAACAAAACAATTAAAAATTTGAAAAAATGATAAACCTTTAACAACATTCTACTTAATAATAATAACTTTTTATGTCACTGAATGATGAGAAGAGCAAGTCGTTCGCCAGATAGTAAGTGCCATGAAAATACCTATTAACGATTGGCGGACACCTATTATCAGTAAAAGAAAATAGAGAAAAAGATTAAAAAATTAGAAATTAGAATGCATTGTCATCGTTGTGAGCTACTCTGAAAGTTTCAGCCGAGAAGTATTTTTTTTTTAATTGACTTAATAAAAACGTGGTATAAAGTAACGTATTACTTCAACGAAATTACAGGGCATTATGAGACTCAACAGCTAATTGTCTCAACGTGACGAGCGCAGTGCAGCGCCGCGCAGGATTTTGCAAAACAAAGTTCTGGGTGGTGCTGTTATTGTTATGGGCTGGCGTATTGCTTACCATTAGGCAAACGACCAGCTCGTGTCGTCATTCAGTTACATTAAAAAAAAGAAAACAACCCTTATTACTACTGCATTACAGTTCAATTCAGCACAGAAGGAAACTCAGACATGCATCCTATTCTAACTGGAGGACCACTGCAGGTTCACTACAGACTTGAGCAGTTACATTTCCACTGGCTTTCAGAACACTCCATGAATGGAGTCAAGTGTGTATCTTTTTATTTATTTTTAAAAGGAACCCTAATTATACGCTATTTATTAAAAAAACTGTTTTATAAAGTCGAGAAAAAATAGGTCTGTTGTTCGGACAGGAATCGAATCTGCGTCTTCGTTAAACCGTCTCGACGAGTTAACAACTGGCCACCGAGTCATCTGCCCGAGCAGCCATGTTTCTTTCTATCCTTTTATCTCGTCGACGATTATACCACGTGATCTAAGTAGGTACTTTATAGTTATGTGCGAATTTAACACTAGCTGTAAAAACAGTAAAGGAAAAACATCGAGAGGAAACCGGCATATCCAAGAATTTATCACGAAAATTCAAGGATATGTGACATCCACCAACCCGTACTGGGCCAGCGTGGTGGATTATGGCCCATACTCTTTCTATGAGGGAAGGCCCGTGTCCAAGCAGTGGGAACGTGATGGGCTGATGATGATGAGATTCTTTCTGAATATTGTAATGACGCATACAATATCCGTATTATATGATTTGACCAGAATTTTATCACGAATGAGAATACCGCGGTTGCACTCGCGTGATCAATTTTCCGGGATAAATATGTCCTAATCCTTCCGCGTTTATCATATTAGTAAGAAGGATAGGATAAAGGACACGCCGAAAGAATTATATTGAGTTTCTCATACTTACTTACATACATAAAAATGTTAATCTGAATACCTTTTCAGGTATCCAATGGAAATCCATTTCGTCCATGTAAGAAAAGACCTTCCAGTTAATGAAGCTTTGAAAAAGAGAGACGGGTTGGCGATCGTGTCTGTCTTCTGTAATGTAAGGGTATCTAACTCTATAAAACTAAATAAATAATAAAAATAAATAAATAAATATACGCAAGCCCGTAGATTTAAGGAAAACATCGTGAGGAATCTCGTCGAAGTGGTACACCCACCGACCACAGCCGTCAAGCAACCTGTTCAGTGAACCATCAGGGAGATGGATCTGGGCAGACGCACAACTGCCGTATTCCTCTAGATCTATATGTGAATATATGCAGTGGCGTAGCGTGGTGAGGACCAGGCATCATGCCCCCGGATGGCACGTTGTAGGGAGCGGAAAAATCCTGAAAAGTTGTATTTGTTGTATTTCATTTATTTTATTTTATTTATTCAAACCTACTCAGTGCATACTAAATATTTTGTATCTGGTTAAAGCAAAGGTATTTTTGAGGAACTGCGAACACAGGAGGGGTGGGGGGAAGTTGGGGTAGTTCTGGCATCAGAAGTCCACGCTACGTCACTGACTATGTGCTCCATCTTCGGACACAATGTCGATGAAGATATATCTATAAGTGATAAATAGGATTAGGTATAGTAGTAACATTGATTTTGCTAAATCTCGCGGCACTGCACTGCGCTCGTCAAACTGAGTAATGCCCATTAATATTCAAGGTCCTGGCTGATTTAGAAGACTCCCAACTGGAGGCGACTCAGGAGATCATGCAAGCGATACCAGATCTGATGCAGACAGGAGATAGAGTCAGTGGAATCATATTGGATCTGACGTAAGTTTCTTTAAGAATCTTAAATGAAGGAAAACATCGTGATGAAACCCGCGTACGCGCTTTGGAGTGGTAGGCTCCGGCCGTGGTTGTTACACCACCCATCGAACAAAGCCATGCCGTCGAACGACCTAGTCGTGTTTCGGGATGATGTTCGGTGAACCATCTGGGAGACGGGTCTGAGCAGCCGCTCAGCTGCCGTCTCTCTCTAGATCTATGTGTTCCATTATAGGCCACATCATCGCTTCATATCAGGCGAGATAGTGGCCAAACATAGATCTATTAAGCGTAAAAAGAAATAGGAAATTAGGTCATCATGATAGGTAGGTAGGTACTAGGTAGATTATAGCACAATTCTCATGTTATTGTCTATTTAGGTAACCGACTTCAAAATGGATTCTGTTTTCAATTCGGCTGTATGTTTTTTTTATGTTTGTTACGCGATTACTCCGCCCATTATGAATTGACTTTGATGATTCTTTTTTGTTTGGTAGATCTTAAGAGGTGAGAGATTTAGCGCTTTTTTAAATAATCACCAAAAACAAAATATATAGTCTAGAAGTCGGTTTTTGTTTTTTTCTAAATATTAAACCTATGCTATTACCTCGTTATTATTTGTTCTTAAGTATTAACAAGGTTCTTGTAGTGACGGGTCCGAAATTTTTTAATTTATATTTCGGAAAAATTCATAAACGGAAAAATATTGCATACCTACTGCAAAGTTTCTTTATGCTTAGAAAAAAGATAGTGTAATTAGTAAACTTTAGATTAGAAAAAATATTGGAAAACTAGCTATTGGAAGTAAAACCTTTTTTCGTTTCTTTTCCAAACGAAATTTTTCCATTACCCATCACCAGCTACATGCTTATGTTGTCAATTAGCATACGACTGGCTTTTCTTGGCCTGCGTCTTCAGTGGTGGTGGTATAAAAGTATCGGGTAGGGAAACTCACTCAGTAGGAAAGTAACAGGATTGTAAAGATGATGATGGCGCTGTCATCACAAGATAGATAGATAGAAAATTCTTTATTGCACAAACAAATGTATAAGTACATAGGCGAACTTAATGCTAGTGAGCATTATCTTCCAGTTGACCTCGGTAAGATACAATATAATAACTATGTACATACTAGCTGCGCCCCGCGATTCCACCCGCGACTTCCCGGGATAAAAAGTAGCCTATGTGCTATTCCAAGTTCTAAAGTACCTACATACCAAATTTCATCAAAATCCATTTAGTAGTTTTTGCGTGAAAGAGTAACAAACATACATCCATACATTCTTACAAACTTTCGCGTTTATAATATTAGTAGGACTATTTATGTAGGTTAGGTATAACCCGCGCCAAACTTGACGGCGGCTGACTGGCGCATCACGTGATCTGCGCAGATATAATTTTGTATGCGATTTTGTTACTGCGCAGGTCACGTGGTGCGTCTGTCAGACGCCAATAACTTTGACGCGAGTTATACCTAGCTTATGAATAGAAGACAATTAGGGCTGTCGAAATTTAAGTTAAATATTACACCCGAATACCTACAGAAATTAACAAAAGTGAAATTCTGATAACAATTCGATATTTTTAATTATTGATATCCGTCACAATTATCCGGTTCCAGTTGCACAAGACTTCATACGACCAGTGGCGTAGCTAGGTAACCAAAGGACCTGGGGCAAAAAATAAACTAGGGCCCCAACTAAACTATTTAAAATCGATTGTTTCGTATTTCACTAGTTCAATTTCTAGTACAATTTTTTTTAGGTACGCAGCCACAATTGTTTATAATTATAATTACGCCTAACGATCACATACATAGATCCTGGTCCTGGTAGGGAACTAGGAACTATGAGGACCATGGTCCCACAATACCCAGACACGAAACAAATGTTTGCGCTTTTTTTTCTGTACTTGTGTACCTACACACATTTGTCCCGTCGCGTCGCGGGAATCGAACCCGCAGCCTTAGTGGTGTATGAGATTTGAGCCAACCTGCCCAACCACTACTCCACAGAGGCTGTCGAAATTTATAGATTGTAAGTCAGTCCGAGGGGCCCCCTGGGCTTGGGGGCCGCGGGGCACTGCCCCGTCTAGCCCTCTGGTGGCTACGCCACTGCATACGACAGCCGAATTGTCTAACGAATCAAGGAAGTTATTAATCAATTTGTTAATAATTGCACGATAAATTGGGATGCCACTTCCTTGATTGCTAAATTGGTGTTTCGTCTGTTTCTAAACTAGAACCGATTTGGCCCCTATCATACATTTAACTACCTAACTAGGTATGTAGGTATTTTTAATAATTAGGAAGAAGATGTTGTAATATTAGACTGGTTCGGTTTGTCAATGTAAACTTTGACGATAGATGACGTAGAATCGTCTCCGTAAAACGATATAAGAAGGATAGAAGAAATTTGGTTGCTCGAGCAGCTGGCTCGGTGGCCCAGTGGTTTTGGCATCGGACGGTATTCCGAAGACGCAGCTACGATCCCTGCGCCAAAAAATATCATTTTTAACCGACTTCCAAAAAAGCAGGAGGTTCACTGTTCGATTGATTTTTTTAATATATATATTTGTTACCTCAGAACTCCGTCATTTATTAACCGATTTAAAAAAATTGTGCCAGGTTCAGTATAGCTACGAAGTGGTCCTATTTAAATTTCATCGATATTGGACCTTGGACTTCAAAGATACATTGAAGTCGGTTTTTATTTTTTTTCTAAAAATTTATTATCTTCTTTCTAATTATTTAATATCTTACGATTTTCGCCTAGGCATGCTAAATTGCTAATACATTCAATATCAGAAAAATGTAGGTATTTTATTAATACGATTACTTACCTAGTAAGTCATAGTTTACTCAGTGGCCGTAAAGCTGACATTTAGTAAAGTGCCAGTACTCAATAGAAGACCAATGTTTACGATGGTGACTGGTCTGGTCTGGTCTGTCACTCTAACTGTTACTGTATCTATAAACCTATTATATATATTACATTTTTCCGTTACTGATAATATTGACCACATGACTATGGGACATTTCACTCGCACTTCTAAGTAGTTTAATATTTTGGTGATTATAATGTATACTTCATTGTTCATTGTTATATTTCAGCATTTTAAAAGATTTGATAAACGGGGCTTCCCCGCAGTTTCTTGGTGCTATATTTTCTAGCGGGCGTATTTCCGAAGCACTTGTAGAGTCAGTTTTCACATTTCTTTTCTGGGCCCGGTCTTCAATTTAAGTATGGGAAAGAAATGAGCAGGCTTAGGTACCTTTTTTTCAGTCACCAATTTTTGAGGTATTTTTAATTGATGTGTGTTATGCGCAGATGTTGGAAGTGCATTTTTCGTGCCGATTTAATAAATATCTTTTGTGTTTTGACTTGTTATTCCACAGCAAGCTGCTGGACCCAAACACGGATTACTACTCGTATGCTGGATCCCTCACTTCTCCACAATGCAACGAGGCTGTCATTTGGATCATATTTGCCTCACCAATTTACTTGACTGATGCCCAGGTTATTTTTCAATCCTAATTTTCAATGGATCGTATTTAACTGTACCTCCATTTATTCCCGTTTTTCCGCCAAATATACTGATTGTGCACCAAAATATGTCCATTAAAATATATCATAATGAGCACCTATTTTGTGTTACATGTTACATGTTCGCGGCGTTGGGTGGCCCAAGGGCCAAGGGCGGCCCCCTATACGTTTGAGTGCTAAAATAGACCCAATTTGGTGCACAATAAGTATTTTTGGTGAACGGTTAGTTTGGTGCACAATCATTCTTTTTTGTGAACGGTTAAAAACAATTATTTTCAATTCTATATGAATGGGTGAGTATTAGAAAATGTGGAATATATGGTCAAGAGCAGCTTCTGGTTTGGAAGTAAGGAGTCTAGGGGATGAAATGAAGAATCATTTTAAGTATGGTAATAATATTTTTTTTATCTCTCATTACATTTAATTATTTATTAAATGTAATGAATGTACAATGAATGCAATAAATAAATGAATGAATCAAAATGTAAAAAAAAGAGATATGAATAATTTTGAATTTAAATGAGGAATTCGTGAAAATTTTGATGGCCAGGAACAAGCCACAAAAAAGGTGGTATGATGTTGAAGAAGTATAGCTTCGTCAAAGATGCGTTACTTGACACGTACGGATAGTAGCAGAACGACATCTCCCTAAAAACGCGAAGCCTCGGTCATCAGTTCTCCTTCTTTGACTTTCTATCTTCACATATCCTCATCGATTACTTCATCTGCATCTGTAGAACATCCTACTGCTATTGCTGATGTCTTGTCTGACGAGTGTAATTTACCACTCATCAGTCAAAGCAGCAAGTGCAGTCGGTTAGACTCGGTCAGGAGTTCAGGACCAGGAGACAAGTAGGTATATAACACACGTAGGTATATGTACAAATATATTTATATGGGCCGTAGAATAAGTAAGTACCGAACATCTGTAAGTTATTTTAATGTTGCCTCAAATGAATATATTCAAATGAATAATGTAATTAATTAAATTAAATGTTATTAAACTGTTATTTTATGTATTGAATATTTTGCATGTCACTTATAATTGACTATGTGTTTCGGATCTGACCATATTTAAATTAACATCTTTAATGTATGTACCAACATGTATGGCAAATAAATGATTTGATTTGAACATTAAATAATAAATAATAATAATAAATAATAAATAAACGTTGCCACGTTGTTGTAATGTTTTCCCACACCAACGTTGCCCCTCTCGTCGCCAATGAACGGCGGCCCTTGAAGGGGGCCCGTTTAGTGGGTGGCGAGTCACCACCTGCCAAAATATTTTCTTATGAGGCGGAACTGGCAGGTGCCGAGGTCTCATATCATAGACCGGCTCTCATCCATTAAAAATTCACCACAATAGCCCAATCATATAACAATAGTCCTCGCACTTATCAGGAGCTGTCTTTGATTGTATCTTCTTAGAGACAGTCCCCGATAAGCGTTGCCCATTACATATCTAAATTAAATGCTCTAAGAGGCCTTTACGTGTTGGACTCATGTCCCCGCGCAAGCCTTCCAAAGGACCGGGTGTATAGCCCGTGAGAAAGAGCGACATAAATAATAATAATATAATCGATTTTTGGACATAATTACCGATTACCAAGACAAAAAAATAGTTTATTTTTAAATCCAAAGTCCAAAGTTTAGAAGATTTAATTTGAAATGCTCTACATTAGTCTAGATGGATTTCTAACAACAAGTCATTCTCTCTTTAAAGGTAAGGTTAGTTTCCATAAATATCCCTCTTCAAAAACTCATCTTATATACTGTCTCCTGATTGAATTAGGTACCTACTCGTGATCCACTGGTACCTTATTGGTCTATGATCCACTGGTATTCGTTTATGAATGCTTGGTGTTCCCATCAGTACAGTACAGTAGTATGATTTAAAAATACTTTTTTTTGGCAGTACCGGCAATTCGGCAAGCTGGGCGTCGGGCGGCACAACTTCAGATCCTTGCAGAAAGTGGCGAAGCACCAGGTATACCAGCCGCCGCGCTCAGGACCGAAACCACCGCAGCTGGTCATCGTCTTAGAGAAGATGGCCAAGTTCGTGGCTGATTTCTTCAGAAACGTCACCAGGTGAGGAATTAATCTACTGCAGCTGGGGCAATTATCTACTTAAATCTTCCTATCGATCTTAATGGTCTGTGGCGGTTACCTAACGCCACTCCACGCATTACAGTACCTATGTTGGCAATACACTCCCCTAGGTTTATGTAGGCCGCACTCTCTCATTTCCGCCTCTACGAGAGTCGCAACACAAGCGCGCTACTAACGCTGCCTTTATAGCATAGGTAGATGAAATCCTACATTTTAGAATTAATAATAATTGACCTTTAATAATATTAATATATATTGTAATAATGATTGACACTGACATTTTTAATGACATTTTAATTTTTTTAACGATTGTATATGGATTTGATATTTTTAATGACGTTGAATTTAATTATTTTATAAACTTTTAATTTTATTTGTAATGATTTTCTTATTCAATTTTAATATTTTGATGAAATTAATTTTTGTCTGGAAAAATTTGCACGCCTGCAAAGGCAGAATAAGAGATCTTTTTTGACACTGTTAACACCTGTATCATGCCTTATTTTATGCAAATAAATTATTATGATTATGATTATGATACTACTTTATAATTGTAATTGTGACGGCAGTGCAGGAACCAGGAGGGGCAAGATGACCCACCGATAAGGCACTCCGACCATAGGAAAAGCCCACGGAGGCCTGCCAGTTCCCCGGGGGTAGATGCCCCCGCGAGTTTCCACCTGGGCAATGGGATCCACCCCGAGGCCCCTCTTCTACCACGTCCTAAGGCAGTGCAGGAACACCGTCTGCCCTATATGTTGTCAACACTGTCTCACTTCCGCCTCTACGAGAGTCGCAACACACGTCGCGCTACTTTATAATGGTAATTGTTAATTTCGCATTGGTGTTCCTGCACTGCCGTCACAATTACAATAGGGGATCGGACAACTTTTCAGAAAGTGTTTTAAATTAACTATAATGAATGTACCTATATAGCCATTAAAAATAGTATTTTAATTAAATAACGTCACTAAAAGTACTTAAATTATGTTTCAAATGTCGGCAACATTAGCAAAAGGTCACCTCAAAACATGTGACGTCATATGAAGGTAGAAAACGACAAACTCTTGGAAATAAAACTTGCAAAGAAATTTAAATACGTTTTGTGAAGTTTGGGGACTATATTGTAGTAATGGAACGAATAAAATAGCGAAAATACATTTTATGAAAAGCAAAAACGTAAAATAAACACAAGCTTGACTCACGGCATTTGTCTTCAAATGACGTCATGCGCTTTGATTATTGTTTCGTTTGAGAAGAGAATTATTACAATTTATTTATTGATTTAAAAATATAAATAATTATTCGTTCTAACTACTTTTTAGATTGTTTACTACATAGTATAAAACAAAGTCGCTTTCTCTGTCCCTATGTCCCTATGTATGCTTAAATCTTTAAAACTACGCAACGGATTTTGATGCGGTTTTTTCAAATAGATAGTGATTGAAGAGGAAGGTTTATATGTATAATAACCATGCGAAGCCGGGGAGGGTCGCTAGTTAGGTATAAAATAGTAGCGCGCTTGTGTTGCGACTCTCGTAGAGGCGGATGTGAGAGAATGTTGCCGTTATAGGTATAGGAGATTTAGGGGATAGGGGATAGGTTAGGTATAGGGGAGTTAATGTATTGCCAACATAGAGTAGTGCGCGGAGTGACGTTCAGGAACCGCCACAAAACGAGTAAATTTTATCAATCTAGCTGGTGAACTATGAAGGCCACAACACCCACTGCCGACTTCTCTCACTTCGTTAGTTCTTTCCATCCAAAGGTTGACTAGAAGAGATCGCTTATAGCGATAAGTCCGCCCATTGTACTGTAGTTTGTAAGCCAATTTCTGTAACTTGTCATACTTTTTTATGGTGTACAATAAAGCATTTTTTTATTGTATTATATTAATATTGTATTGTAACTCCCAGACACGAAACAAATGTTTGCGTTTTTTTCTATGCACAAATATTTATCCCGTCGCGGGAATCGAACCCGCAACCTCAATGGTGTATAGGATTTGCGCTCAAATGCCCAACCAGGCATGTATGGCAGGCATGCGTCTCATCATTCTGAAACATAAAAAAATTAAAAATCTAGCTGGTCTATGCAAAAAATTCATATCATAATTTTTTGTTCCAGCTTCCTATCCAGGCGATTTATGCACCGGCGGTAGCGGAAAAAAACATATTTTATTTATAATGAGACATACAGAGAAAATGTAACTAAGAGCATTTTCAAAAAAAGTTTTTTTTGGCCTACTTTTTTATGTGTCTACCATGTTGAACTTCCAGAGAAGCTTAGGGCTACATTGGATCAAGACGAATTCGACATCTCATTTGTTGAAATCAATTGAGTACCAGGGGTGCGATTGTAGAACCGGAGCCCCGATAATTGTCACACTTCGATATCTATCAGTATTATGCATGTATTTTTTTAATCCACGAATCAATTCATTATTAAATACTATTGATAGAAAAAATGTGTCAAAATATTACGGTATCATTTGTCAATAAAATAATTAAATCAAAATTTTAATCAATTTAAATCAATATAAACGCGCGTGTGACGTCAAAATATGAGGACCTAGGATATCCTCATTGGTCAATCTATGCTACATGTGTGTGTGTGTGTGTCAAAATCTACCAATAGGGCGGGTTCTATGCCAAAAACTGACTAATAAGCAGCGAGACGCGTGACGTCAACATGTGGTTGCACGTACTCAAGCGTTTTGCAATTACGTTCCGTTTTAAAAACTAAAAAGAAACAATGGAAAACAAAAAAAACTGCGCAATTAATAATAATTGTTATATCATTATTAAATGTTTGCAGGTGTAATCTATCATAAAAAGTAATTTCCAGATTTTTTGACAACACCTGCATATTCCCTTCAGTGCAATCCATTCCACTCGTTCTACCTGGTGACTGTTTTGTCGCCGCAAATTCTAAACTCCTCTTATTTTTAAAGAATCCGTATTCTGTGCAACTATCTGTCATTTTTAACGTAAGTTTAAGTAAAAAGTATTTAATTTTAACGCCGTCAAATGCAATTTAAGTTTAGTGTACGCGAAAACTAGAATAGGTACCAAATACATTAATTTTAGATAATATAAAGTTAAATTTAGGTTTAGAGAAAGCAACACAGAATCGAACCTAGTTATTATCTTTTATTTTGAAGCTAGACTCAAAAACCTGTTCACCTAAGAGATGCGCACCAAAGCGAGAAAAAACAAAACAAGAAAAGGATTCGTTATTTTAAACTTGAAGGTGTTTGAGCAAGACCTTAGGTTTATTTTCGCTATTTGTACCTACCTACATACATCAACAAATCTGTATAAGGAAACGTATCAGTAACTGAATGACGAGACGAGCTGGTCGTTTGCCTGATGGTAAGCAATACGCCAGCTTATAACAATAACAGCACTACCCAGAACTTTGTTTTGCAAAATCCTGCGCGGCGCTGCACTGCGCTCGTCACCCTGAGACAATTAGCTGTTGAGTCTCATAATGCCCAGTAATTTCGCTGGCTACAATGCCCTTCAAACCGGAACACAGTAATGCTCGCGGACTACTGCTTGGCGGCTGAATAACTGGCAATACCTAGATACTTCTTAGAGTGATGATGATGATGATGATGTCCTCCACGTGCCCACGTGTCTCGACGTGTCCGTCGACGACGAGGCTTGTCAACTTGGATGCGAGCGCAGGTGACTCGCGACGCCGAATTTCCAGTTAAGATGGTGTGGACATACCAAAGGCAGCCTTCTTCTCAGAGCTGACTCAGGGAACACGCAAGTCTGGTAGACAGTTGCTCCGATATAAGGATGTCCTCTTATAGAGTAGTAGGGCGGCGAAGCTTTCGACTGTGCACAACCTAAACGTATCGATCGAGATTACAAGAATATAAAGTTCAAGATAAGGGTCCTTTAACACCACAGCTTAGTGTCTAAAAGCTTGGTATTTAAGTCTTCTTTGCAACAACGATTTTCCCGTATCCGTATTCTGTGTGTAACAACGATTTTTCCGAACCTTCGCGAGAGAACAGGGCCCCATCTCACTATGACAACTTGGCGATTCCTTGCTTCGAAATCACGTCGATTCCTTCATTATTAAACGACATCTCTATGACGCATTCATGTATCCATATATATGACGCGTCATACAGAATACAAATTTCGCAGATGTCGTTTATTAATGAAGGAATCGACGTGATTTCGAAGCAAGGAATCGCCAAGTTGTCATAGTGAATTGGGGCCCAGTACTTTTTTTATAATGATAAGGTAGAACAAAAAGTAGCAAAATATATCCTGTAAAATAAGCCTGTTCAGTAAGGATCTTAATTATGTTAAGTTAAATATTAAATAAAACATGTTTTGTTAAATACCATTTATTTTATTTAAACAATATTAACAGCCGTATTATCTACATACAATACATTCACGATTGTCCATTTTCACGTTGTCCACTTGTCCTGCTTGATTTTATGATTATATGGTAAAAATAAGTACACAGTTATCCTTCTGCCCCTTTAGCACAGACCGGAGACAAAAATTTATCCCCTGTTTTATCCACTCTCGACAAATAAAGAGTGGATAAAAATAGGGGATACATTTTTTGTCTCCGGTCCGTGCTAAGAGGGTAGTTTATATTATTAAACCATTCATGTGAACTGATATACTATAGATACTAATATGATAAAGAGGTAAAATGTATGTTTGTAGGAGGTTATCTCTGAAACTACTGATCCGATTTTGAAAATCTTTCACTGATTGAAAGCTACACTATCCCCGAGTAACATAGGCTATATTTTACTACGTCGACGCTTAAGAAGTCCACTGCGGTAGTTAGTATATAAAAAAATTACTTAATTGTTTATGCATCGACTACAAAAGATTTGCGACTCGATTCGCGCTGAATTTATTTAACCGACTTAACAAAAGAAGGTTACCTATTCGATTGTATTTTTTTATGTTTGTTACCTCACTGATTTGGAAAATTCTTTTTGCGTTGGGTTCAGTATAGCTACAAAGTGGACTTCGAAGATACATTGAAGCTGGTTTTTTTGTTTGATAAAACGTATATTTGTTTTGTTTCCTATACGAGTATTTCAACTTCAAAGAGCCCCCTTTTTAAATAGATAGATAGATAGAGGGAAAATAATGGCAAATTTTATTTGTGGTAAAAAGGACGACATTGCAAGCAAAACATGAATTAAAATGACAACTGAAATGTTTAGTAAATAAAACACAGTCAGATAAAGTACTAACATCGTCGGAACATGTATCTATATAGTGTCATACATAGTGCCTCCACACTTTTCTAATCGGCATTAATCGACGTTATATCTCGACGGCACCAATCGATTAGAAGGTAAACCATATGACACTGCGAGTAATTTAAATCGAAATGCATTTTGCTGATCAAGTCATGTGTGGAAGCACCCTTACGGCGGCACTTCACATGGCTTAGCGTATTCGTTAGCGATATTCGCTATATTCGCTTGTATATTTGAAACATCTAAACATGCTTTCTATATAGTTTTTAATAAGCTGGACTTATTCGCGCGAACAACATACACATTATGCTATCTATACTTTAACTAAACCAGCAGATATAATGTTAATCATGCGCGCGCAACGATTCTCTTTGGCGCTACCTTGTATCATATTAAATAACCTATATTATATAATAATAATATAATTAATAACCGGCATTACATACCGTGTGTTTTGTGTGTAATATGTACACACAAAACACACAGTAGTGTGATACAAATATGGTGCACTCGGCGGAACCTAGTGTGTGGACGTGTTCCGCAAAATATTTGGTAGTCCCTTTAATGTACGACTAAAAACCGACACGGGACGGATACGCGTGTTTGTTATTTGCGTGTTTGCCTAATTCGCGGGAATACAGAAAATAACCTCAAATAGTTCCTCCACACATGGGCGTGTTCGCGCAAACAACACGCTAACAGAAATACGCTAAGCCATGTGAAGTGCTGCCTTTAAAAAAATACATAAGGTAAGCGCACATTGTGTCGGCCGCAGCGAGGCGGGGCGGGCCGCATCGCAACACAAAATTTAAACTTCGTACTATATGTTGTGCTTGATGCAGCACATTAATTTGATATAGCTCAACAGTGTGAAGTATTAAAGCTCTACAATCACCAAAAACAGTGTAAGGTCAAAGATATAAAAAAAAAAAAACAATTTATACCAATAATTTATTAATTTGGATGTGGTATCGGTCCTGAGGAAATAAGATTTTAAGGATTTTTAGAACTGGTATTTTTTACCTGTTTTATTAACATTCTAAAACATTGCCATTTCAAAAATTCAGAAAGCTACGAATAACCAAGCGTCAAAGGTGCATCGGCGTTGTTTTCAAATCGGCTAACCGTTAAGCAACGTTCGCAGCGATTACAACTTGGATGGGTGACTGTGTGGTATTTACATCAGCGCCAACGTGCTTCGGGGGGCACGTTAAGCCGTCGGTCCCGGCTGTCGGACAACAGTCGTGAGGCCGTGTCGGAGGCCTTCGGGCTGTCTAAAAACTGCGAAAAGGTTGACCATACCCCCACACGAGAGAAGAAGATTCAGACCCATTCCACCCCGAAGAAGTGCAATAGTTGAAGTAAAATATATCCTTACAAGCACAAAATACTAAGGGACAGAAGCACTCCGCAAAGAAATTTAAACAAATAGCGACTCTTGCTGTGACGCAATAAAATCCAATTCAGCTCGCGTAGCGCTGCATACCTACCAGTCATATTAACCTACAGAGCGCCTCTCTTTCTATCGCGCCGCTCTTATCTCTTCTGACGCGGCACGTGTAACGACGCGCGACCCGCCGTCGGTGTCCGGCTATGTACTTGTAGCTTCGTACCTACAGTGCGGAGTGCGCTAGGCCTGTTACAATTGACTTCGGTGCTTTCCGTCTAGATACAATGTGCGCTGACCATTTAACTACATTACTATAAATAATAAATTTACCCACACTCATTCACACATACATACATACATTCTTGCTGTATACTGTATTCCATTTCTTATAGTCAAACATGGTTTTTTTTAACTGAATGGTGAGACGAGCGAGTCGTTCGCCTGACAATTGCAGTGCCACCCAGAACTTTTAATACCATAAAAAGCACTAGCACTGCACTCATCACCCCGAGACATCAGATTAAGCCTCATTTGCCCAGTAATTTCGCTAGCTACAATGCCCTTCAAACCGGAACACAGTAATGCTTGCGCACTACTGCTTGGCGGCAAGCTGGCAAAGCTGTGGTACCTACCCAGACGGCCTCCCAGTCTTAGGTATAAATAATGTTCTATTGAAATACCGACCCTAAATACTACGAAAGTCGTTTTCGTACAATTATCACCTTGATAGTCTACAATTCTACATCGATTCGACAAAAATCTCAAAATCATTCCCCATTTCAACAAAATAGTAACTTCAACAAATACAAAGCACATACAAAAATGATTTTTACAACTATACAAGTTAATACGACAAGGCTTTTCAATGCGGATGACATTTGGTCGAAGGCGCCACCGTCGGCGTCAAGACTTGTAACCAATCACAGCGGTGGAAACGAAGAGATCCAGTATTGAAATCAAGCGGAGCCTGAGGGTCTACTCCGAGTTGCTTTTGTTCGTTCGTTCGTGCGGACTAAAAGAGACACTCTTATACCTGTTGCATAGCGCTGTCCCTTTCATCCGACAGAACGAAAATCGTAATTACTTTTTCAGAGTAGGACCCCTGATACATTACAACTACAGTCTGGGAGTGTTCAAATCCGATTCAATTCGTAAAGTACATGAACATGTCGACAATGACTAAGGGATCGTCCATTAATTTGATTTAATATAAGTGAAATTTATTATTTAAATCTAACTTGCTGACCCGGCGAACTTCATACCACCGCTTTTAAATATTTGCTATTATTTTTTTTATATTTCATACAAAGCTTCTCCTGACAATAACGAACACATAAAAGAAAGATTTATCCAATTTGGTGCAGTCGTTTGGAAGTTATGCGCGTACAAACATTTCGGTGATTCATTTTTATTTATATAGATTTAATAATAATGTATTGGTACTAGCATAATTATGTTAGTAAGTCACTTATTAACATATATGGATTTAAATCTGAAATAAAATAATTTATTAATATATTGCAATTAATCACCTGAGGCTCGGAAAGGGTTAAGTCACTTTGACGAAGATTAAGTTTGGAAAAAAAATCACGAAATATCACAAGGGGGAGAGATTCTCACTACACTCCCTCCCCCTTGTGATATTTCTATGTGTGAGAGATATCACGTGTATTTATTTTACATGGAACGCGCAATTTCTAAACCAAAAAGCGGCGCGTGACCTTGACTCACTGTTACGCAATCCAGAATTAAATTTGATTATACCTACCTATATTTTAAGATAATAATCACAAAATTTTTAAGACTCTTTGTACCATCAAAATACACGTGAATTTGGGTGGGGGATAGTCTAAAACCTCACCACGTATCACCAGAAGGGAAGGGGTTAGAAATTTGCTAAAAAAACATCACGCGATTAATGAACGACCCCCAAAAATCGTCCCAAATAAACGTATGGAGATTACAAAGATCAATAATCATGACTTTTTAACATACGGGACTCCTTTGTCACTACAGTTTAGTGTGTAAATCCAACCAGAGATATTATATCGCTAACAAAGGCCGTATCATAAGGTGCCGTCATATCGTATAAAGGATTACGCAAAAATAATTAAATGGTACAATTTATATCAGGTTTCTGATATAAATCGTACCATTTTATAGTTTTGCGTAAACCTTACGGCACCTTATGATACGGTACTCCTTTGTTAGATTTATATCAGAAACCTGATATAAATCGTACCATTTTATTAATAGGGGATCGGACAACTTTTCAGAAAGTGTTTTAAATTAACTACAATGAATATATATAGCCATGAAAAATACTATTTTAATTAAATAACGCTCTAAAAGAACTTAAACCTAAATTAAATATTATGTTTTAAATATTGCCGCGCAAAAGGTCACCTCAAAACTTGTGATGTCATATGTAGGTAGAAAACGACAAACTCTTCGAAATAAAACTTGCAAAGAGATTCTAATACGTTTTGTGGAGTTTGGGGACTATATTGTAGTAATGGAACAAAAAAAATTACACAAATACATTTTATGAAAAGCAAAAACGTTAAATAAACACAAGCTTGACTCACGGCATTTGCCTACAAATGATGTCATGCGCTGTGATTGTTGTTTCGTTTGAGATGAAGAACAGATTAAAAATGTCAGAAATATTTATTGATTTAAAAATATAAATCATTATTATTTCACAAAAATATTGATTAACTGATCTTTCTGGTTCGACTAACATTCGTTCTAACTACATTTTAGATTTTTTTCTCCATTACTGTCCGATCCCCTATTGTACCATTTATATCAGAAACCTGATATAAATCGTACCATTTTATTAATTGTACCATTTATATCAGAAACCTGATATAAATTGTACCATTTTATAGTTTTGTTAGATTTATATCAGAAACCTGATATAAATTGTACTATTTTATTAAATTTGTGTCAATAACCACCCGTAAATAGTTCACCGCGCATAAAAAAAATCAATTTTGTTTTCTACTATTCATAGAACATGTTAATAATAGTTGAATTTAGTAGGTATCAAAAACATACCACCTTAAAACAACATGATTATTGATTTTTAAAAATAGCTATACAATTGTACAAATACGTACAGTACGGCATGTACAAATACGTTTTCAAATGGTATGTTCACACTGATATTTCACATGTCAAAACAAACCATCATGCATGCTTGTCAACCCAAACTGCTTGATCATGAACGTGTCTCATTACTGTCAAAATTTCGTACCTCGAGCCTGGTTTAAACGCTAGACCGACATGGCCAAGTTCATCAAAAGCCTTGTGTAATAGTATCTTAGTCTACGCTCTGTTGACTATCTCTTTGAGTCTGGTTTCGATGTACTGCACTCGGGTCACTAGCTTGTCCTTCGGGTTGAACTCGGTGTAGGGAATTCGCAGAACTTTGTAGCCCTAAAAAATAATTTAAACTTTTAGTTACAAAAAAAATTAAAAAACCCTCGACACAATAAAATATGTCTAAGAATCGCCGGTGAAAAAATTGCTCTCAAATAAAAAAACCGCATCCAAACCGGTTCACCCGTTTAAGAGTTACGGTGCCACAGACAGACATACATAGTAGTCAAAATTATAACACTCCTCCATTTTGTGTCGTTGCGCATGTTTTTTTTCATTGAAAGCCGGTTTTTTAGCTGTGGTTCTTATTTATCAAAATCGGTTCAGCCATTTTTTACATTTTATAGACTTTTTTTTTGTGATGGGGTGTTTTTTAACTAATTTAGTTTGTGATTTTTCCTTTTTAACCGACTTAAAAAAAGGAGGACGTTCTCTGTTCGATAGTATCTTTTTATGTTTGTTACCTCATAACTTAGAAAAAAATTGCGTTGGGTTCAGTATAGCTACGAAATGATGTCATATAAATTTCATCGATATTTGACCTTGGACTTCGAAGATACATTGAATACGGTTTTTTTTTAAATGTATACTTGTTTTGTTATAATTTCAAATGCTAACCTTAAGTTCCAACAGCCTGGTGTAGAGGCGAGTGACGCCGAGCGGCGCGGCTACCTTACGCGACATGTCGTGGTAGTCCAACCCCAGTACCGCTATCCGGTGTATGCTGCGAACAAAGTTATGCACACTAATATTGATGATCATAAAGTTTAACTGAATGACGAGACGAGCTGGTCGTTTGCCTGATGGTAAGCAATACGCCAGTCCATAACAATAACAGCACCACCCAGAACTTTGTTTTGCAAAATCCTGCGCGGCGCTACACTGCGCTCGTCACCCTGAGATAATCAGCTGCTGAGTCTCATAATGCCCAGTAATTTCACTGGCAATGCCCTTCAAACCGGAACACAGTAATGCTTGCGCACTACTGCTTGGCGGCTGAATAACTGGCAAAGCGGTGGTACCCACCCAGACGGCCTCTCGCATACGAGAAACCTACCACCAGTAAAAAAGTAACTCTGTTTGTTATCTTTTCACGAATCAACGGTTGAACCGATGTTAATCAAAGGTACTTATAGCCAGGAGAAATGTTTTTTTTCTTGTTATAGTTTCATGGTTATTATGATCACTATTTTATTACAATCTAACCAATATGCATGTGTAGTCAAAAAATCTAGAAATTACTTTTTACGATAGATTACTCCTGTAAACATTTAGTAGTGATATAATTATTATTATTAATTGCGTAGTTTTTTGTATTTCAATGTTTCTGTTTCTTATTTTTGGAGAAACGGAACGTAATCGCAGAACGCTTGATTACGTGCAACCACGTTTTGACGTCACGCGCCTCGCTGCTTATTGGTAAATTTTTGACATAGAGCCCGTTCTATTGGTAAATTATTTACACACACAACACACACACACATGTAGCATAGATGGACCAATGAGGAGATCCTAGGGCCCCACATTTTGACGTCACACGCAAATGGCGCATTTATATTGATTTAAATTGATTTAAATTTTCATTAAATTATTTTACGGACGGGTGATGCCGTAAAATTAAAAAAAAATCATTAATAGTATTCAATAATGAATCGATTCATGTATAAAAAAATACATGCGTATTCCCTATTGATTAGGCTATAAGTAATTTGCATTTAACTTAAACTGATAGATAAACTTATATTAAGAATGTGTCCATCAACACTTTTCTTATTGTCTCTATTAAGGCGAAGACTCTTTGTTCTTGTGTTCTGTATGGATAGCACTCGTACTACATTACACTAATTCACTGTCACTAGACAGGAGAAATGAAAAGAAAGAAATTTATTCGTAAGAATTTTGTTTACAATATTACAGTGACATAGCTGTAGGTTTACCCAATAAAATTCGGCCGTTGTAGGCGTACAAATATTGAACAGTTTTAGTATTAAAGTAATCATCATCATCATCAGCCCATCACGTTCCCACTGCTGGGACACGGGCCTTCTCTCATAGAGAGAGAATGGGCCATAATCCACCACGCTGGCCCAATGCGGGTTGGTGGATGTCACATGTCCTTGACTTTTTGTGAAAAATTCTTGGACATGCCGGTTTCCTCACGATGTTTTCCTTCACCGTTTTTAGAGCGAGTGTTAAATCCGCACATAACTTAAGAATGTCAGTGGTGCGGGGCCAGCGGGATTCGAACTCGGGTGCGTCGGATCGAAAGTCGCACGAGCTCCCACTGAGCCACACTCGCTCTATTAAAGTAATATATTTATTATTTTATTTCACATTAAATTTCAATATTTTGTGGTATATTAATCCAAAGAAGGACGATGATGTAGGTTAGGGTGCGGTACATCATGACATCATCTAACTGAGGGCTGCAGCTATATTCATTATTATTGTCACTACACACTTCCATTGTACTATTTTTCATTAAACTTTGGAAAACAGACTTTATAAATGAACAGGCTAGGCAAGTAATTAAACGTCATCGATCCAAGTCATTTGCCTAGCTGTTTGATCAAATGGCTGAATATCATTCAGGAAGCTAGTTGAACGCCACTGTTTAGTAAAGAGGCTAGGCTGTTGATTGAACGGCTGATTAAGCAAGTTGGCTGCGACATATACGTATAGTACATGTGTGATCATTTTATTTAGCATTATTTATTTATTTCGTTTTTAACAAGGTTGACATTTCTGATGACTTACCTTTTATCTTTGGCAGCTTTTTCTAATGGTACCGGATGGCATTTTGAATCCAACGCGAACTCAGCATCTAAAAGATTAAAAAGATACTACCTTCAAATAAAATACTTCATTTTTTTAATCTTATTTTGTTTTTATAATATTTTTGAACAATTTCTTATTATTGTCAAAAACCATTGAGGTCTTACACTATAGAGGGATAATTACGAAGTTTTCCGACCTAAAAAAGGATAGCGCTATACAACAGGCTCTTATAAAGAACGAGGTACAACTATTATCATATTGTCTCTATCGCGTAACCCATTTTCTTAACATTGGCCATGACATGTTAAGTCAAAATAGTGGCCCGGCAGGGTCGGCTTGTGGTTTTTTAATTTGTGTTGTGGTATTTTTTATTATTTTTAAGTGAATCTTTGTGAATGTGTACTAGAAACAATTTAGAATTGAATGTGAAAAAATATGCGGGTGTTCCATTCATGGTGAAGTGAAAATTGTACTGAAAGATTAAGTTTTCAAACGTTTGTGTTGTTCTTGTGTTTATTGATGTTTTTCGGTAACTATAATTTATGTCGATGTAACTATACATCGGGTTCGACAATTAGAACCTGCATTTGGCTTGATATATTCAGTTTTCGGTGTTATTTTGTTAAAACAACATTGACCAGTTTCGTGTGTCAGTGTGGCCATCGTATAAACATTTCAGTTCCCATTACGTCGGGTAACAAATTGCACATTTGTGTAAAATGTTAAATGTATTAAAATTGTGCATTCTTAAACCATTTAATTAAGATATAGGTAATAAAAGTAGTTAATGATTATAGTTTTTATTTAATTTGAAATTAAAAAGTTAAAGTTTAGTAAGAAGAGAGTAGAATTGTTTTAATAGTAAAGGCATTCGCCTCTTATGTAAGAACATATGTTGTAAATAAGTTCTTATTTTGTGTAATAAATTTATCTTACAGGTCCTTGCTGTCGATTACTATAGCCAATCATCCAATTCCATTGATGGATCACAATCCTACAATAAAAATGTAAGCAACGAATCTCGGATTTCTAATCCTAATTAACGCCACATAGTGAGAACGAGTTCATGAACGTAGACTTCATCATCATGTGAACGTCAAGGCTGTTCAGGACACAAAAGGACAAACCGTCACAGTTATGTACAGTTAGTGCTATCCAATACGGTGGTATGGTCAATGTAATAATTGACTTTCATAAGTACGTCTGTGATCTACTCCGACAGTATGACATTTAACTGAGACACTATGCTATTTAGAATACTTCAAGTGTTTTTTTTTAACATTGGGTTTATCTATCTACCTATATCCTAAGTATCAGTTGTGCTGCAGTCTTGTAAATTATGTCAAAATTATAGTTATTAATGATTGCATAAGAAGCATATCGTAAGGAAATGTAGTTATCGCAATGTCATTCGAGCTCTGCGTTGTATCGCCGCCACTATAGCTTCAGAAAGTCGTAGGTAGTTGGTCTGTAAAAGGTACGAAATCTATACTATTATTTTGTGGCCACGCTAGAATGTATTCATTACTCGGCCACCTAAAAGAGACCTTCACCTTTTGATCTGTTTACAGGAGTCTATCATAAAAAGTAATTTCTAGATTTTTCGACAACATATGCATATTCCCTATTTCCCTATTCTTTCACTCTGGGGTACAGAATAGTACAGATGTCCTACCTTTTACAGACCAACCACGAATTTCTGAAGTTATAGTGGCTGCAATGCAACGCAGAACACGTTACATTTTCATTCAAGCGAATGGGAGAATTTTTCATAGGTATGGTAAACACTCCAAAATTACTGTCAAAAAACTATTGCTTTCCAAAAGTGTTACGCTGTCAAGGACTCTATAGTGTCATTCCTCAATGTCAAAAACAAACAAAATATTGTTAAAAACGTTCTGGAAAAATTGCCCCTCAGTTTCTTACCGTATCTCTGGTTCTTTTTCCGATACGGTGGTAGAGTCATTGTAATAATTGACGTTCATAAGTGCGTCTATGATGACAAAATTGAATAAAGAACTATAATAATATAATAAAATTTATTTACCGAAAATAATACACAGGAAATCAATCGTCAACACAATAAGCAGGTGGAACAATATAAAATATAAACTCATGTGTGAGGCAGTGTCTAAAAAAATGATGAGGTATGTGAGGTCTGTTCTTCATTCGTCTTGTATCTTCGGAAACAGCAAAAAAAGAAAAAATACTATGAACATGTGTAAAAGTTTTTTTAGCTGCTTATGAGTGTAAATTCAAGGTTTTCAAGTAAGGGATTGTAAATAGATATAATTAGAATAGATGTGCTCCTTCACTCACCATACAAGAAGCCCATGCCGGAATTGCAATCCTTTTTCACAAAGGAATCAGCGGAGACTAGGCTCTTAAACGTGTCCATTATACTCTGCACGTACGCCTGCTTCTCCTTCGTGTAGACTACGGGCACGCCCACAGAGATGTCTTCAGGGAGGCGCGGGGCGTGGGGGGATGTCAGGGACGAGAACGCATCCAGCATCATCAGCTTCCGGCGGGAGGGGATCGGAATTTCTGGAAATACGAGATCAACTATAATTATTTTTAGAAAAAAACAAAAACCGACTTCAATGTATCTTCGAAGTCCAAGGTCACATATCGATGAAATTTATATGGGACCACTTCGTAGCTATACTGAACCCAACGCAAAAAGAACTTTCCAAATCGGTTCATAAATGACGGTGTTGTGAGGTAACAAGCATAAAAAAATAAATAAAAAAACAATCGAAAAGAGAACGTCCTCCTTTTTTTTAAAGTCAATTAAGAAAAAGAAAGAACAAACCATTTATTCGGCACACAAAAACGACAAAAAAAAAGACTTAAATAATAAATATATGTGCCGAATGGGCTCAGCTCAGCATAAAATGCCGAGAGTTTTACACTCGGCGCTGATTTTCAGCTGATACCCGTTTGGAACACTTGTTTGAACAGTGAAAAATTAACTGTACTTATCCATAAAAATATCTATGGGAGACGGGTCTGAGCAGCCGCTCAACTGCCGTCTCTCTCTAGATCTATGTGCTCCATCTTAGGCCACATCATCGCTTCACATCGTGCGAGATAGTGGGCCAAACATAGATCTATAAGGTGTAAAAAATAATAAAAAAAATCTATACTTATACATTTCAAATAATCATATCCTACAAATAATGATTTTAGTAAGGTATAAATAATTAAGAAGTCTAGTACTTTTTGGTGTCAACGTTTTTACAAGCTTTTATACTTTATAATAATAATAAACGGCACGTATTGTTGGGGCCTTTCGTCGTCGACGGTGACCCGGTGGTAGTAGTAGGTAGTTACAATAAAAGAACGCACCAAACCAACTGCACTGTTAAGATGTTTTTTTTTTGTAGAACTGTATGACGATACGAGCTGGTCGTTTGCCTGATGGTAAGCAATACGCCAGCCCATAAGAATAACAGCACCCAGAATTTTGTTTTGCAAAATCCTGCGCGGCGCTGCACTGCGCTCGTCCTGAGACAATCAGCTGTTGAGTCTCATAATGCCCAGTAATTTCGCTGGCTACAATGCCCTTCAAACCGGAATGTTTTAACTGTTGTATGATTGTGTGTGAATTGTATTGTTGAAGTTAAAAGTCTACGCCTAATTTGGTGTCTGAGCCGCACTACGTTAAGTTAGGTATTTCGACACATTAGCGCGTGACGGTTGTTAAGTGACGACTGTTGGATTTAATAATTATTGTTTACCTACGCGGTATTGGAAAATTGCTGTACGAGCTATATTGGCTCGTACACGTATTGTCAAGATGTTCCTCATTCTGCAGTTCTAACCACCGGTAGTTTGGGCCCTGCGCCGCTGCCGGCGGCACTCAAGGTTTAGGTTTTTTATAATATTTTTGTATATATTATTTATAGAAGTATTGTTAAAAAGTTAGGCTTTAAATTGTAAATAAATATGTGAACAATAATTAAATAACCTAACTTAACCACCGGTACCGGTACTTTTGGCCCTGCCCCGCTGCCGGCACTCTAGGTTTATGTTTTTTTAAATGTTGTAAAAATCTTAGGTTTAGAAATTACTAGCTGACCCGGCAAACATTGTTTTGCCATATAAATTAAAAAAAAATGTTAAGGTTGAACAACCCTTATCACTTAGGGGTATGAAAAATAGATAGTAGCTGATTCTCAGACCTACTGAATATGCATATAAAATTTGGTAAAAATCAATAAAGCCGTTTCGGAGGAGTGAGGTAACTAAAATTGTGACACGAGAATTTTATATTTATGAATGATTACAAAAATCTAAAATTGTAATAACTCCTGTAACAATAAAAATATCTAAGAACTACCGCTAGAAAACCTGCTTTCAAATAAAAAACCCGCATCCAAATCGGTTCACTCGTTTAAGAGCTACGGTGCCACAAACAAATAGACAGTCACACATAGTGGTCAAACTTATAACACCCCTCCTTTTTGCGTCGGGGATTAAAAACAGCCTTACCTCCAGAAGACAGCAGTTTCTCAATGAAGTCAGGTCGCAGCGTGGAGGCGAGGTGTCGCGGCTGCGCCTTGTCCAGCGTCGCGAGAGAAAACACCAGGTCCAGCCACGAGGACGGCTTGCTCATCTCTTCTTCCTTGAGGGAAACCGCGTGCTGGGGAATTTAACTATTTTTTATTTACTAGCTTTGATTTAACTTGCAATGTTTGGGTCAAATTTTGCAAGCTGAATCAGAACCAATTCCTTTTATCCTACGGAGTTGAAATTTAGCATTCTTAGCTACATTTTATTCATTCAGTAAAGAATCCTGAAAAATCTTGCACAATTCTGTACAATCAATCAATCAAAAGTTCTTTATTCAATTTTGTCGTCACAGACGCACTTATGAACGTCAATTATTACAATGACTCTACCACCGTATCGGAAAAAGAACCACTACTCAGAAGATACGGCAAGAAACTGAGGGGCATATTTTTTAGAACTTTTGATATATTTTATGTTTGTTTTTGACAATATTATGTTTCTTATGTGCCAGTTGGCTACTTGGCAGAAGCGGAATGTTCCATGCTTCTTTGTCTTCTATGTAATTACTAACTGCATAGTACGCTTTTTTCATTAGAATATTTTTCACACGCAATTTGAATCTACTTTCTGTGAGCTCCGTTATACATTTTGGAATTTTATTGTAAAAACGCACACAGTTGCCATACAATATTGTACATATTACAAGCTTTATTTAACTTGCATTTTTTGGGTTAAATCTTGCAAGTTGAATCAGAACCTTCCTCTTATCTTACGGAGTTGAAATTTTGCAGACTTGTCAAAATTCGATGACAATGCAATATTATGGTGACAGCCAGCTGATCTGATGATGGAGACGGAAAGTGGGCAATGGAACTCCTTGACGGATAATCGTAAACTACTAGTGTTTGGGCTCATTTTAATCTGCTCGCGGTTCAGATTATGAATTTGTTGAAAGCTTGTCTTGAAATAGTACATTGTTCATCGAGAGGAGAAAGTGACCGATTACACCCGAGATCGGGAATCGCACTTTCTCTCGAGTGATACATAGTGCTTTATACTACACCTACGAGGAAAATAAAAAACTAAATCTTTACTAATTGAAACTGAATCCTCAAACAACACACAAATTGAAAATGGCGCCAATGGCGTCTGCAATTTTCACATGTTCTTTTTTCAAATTGTTTGACACCATCCAACACACAGCTAGTGGCCAGTGTCATTTTGCGAACTTGGAGATAAAAACTCACTGTAAAAACTTTTTGGCTTTTGATATTTAGGTTACCAGCGCATAGTCTTACCCAAAATTAAAAAAGAAAAACCACGTAATAAATGGATTTTCATACACTTTTCTCTCCCGCTCAGATGCGTTTTCTCCCCGCATATTTGTTCGATATGCAATGACGTACTTTCTACCGTAAATTTGATAAAGTATCAAGGTACTTTCCGAGCAGGTGTAGTATAAAATATATTTTTCAACATACATCTGGTTTTTACTGAGTGGCGAGACGACCCGTCTGCCTGTAATGTTTTAGGCTCAATTTTAATACTTTCATAAACAAATAAATAGCTTTTTTTACTGATCAAATTTTTTTTATGTGTCACCATTGTCGGAATTAAGTTTAGAAATGGGATATTTACTATGTTTTTGATTTGTTTTATATTTTTATGGAACTGCGTGATAAGACGAAAAAGCCGTTTGCCTGACTGTTAGCGCCACGCCTGCCCATAACAATATTATTTAAACCATTAATATTTTTTAAACCGTCGATTCCAGTTGTTGCCTTAGGCTTAGAACAACTATCGTTAGGCCATGTCGGAGGCCTTAGAGCAGTCTAAAAACTTCGACAAGGTTTGCCACGCACCCACACAGGAGAAGAAGAAGAAGCCCGATCAAGATCGATTTACAAGCCCACCTGGAACAACTCTTCAGTACCCGGAGGCTCAAAATCCACAGTAGCTAATGTGACGACAGCTGACGCTATGTCCCCCGCGCGGCATATCCCTTTGTTCTTCTGCAGCCAATCAGCGATCGCCGTGAGCGCGGGCTCGTGCCGATACTTGAGGAGTCCGAGAGAGATGAGAATGGAGTTCACTACAGCGGGTTTGTCTTCGTTGGAGGGTAGGCATTCGATTACGTCACTGAAAAAGGATCTTTATTAGGGAGGAAATAAGTGTCATCATTATCGTCAGCCTATATCAATCCACTGTTTCTCCACCAACACGCGCGTTGGAGTACACTTTGCGGCGCTCGTACGCCAAAACTATTGACTTTATGAAAATAAGGTGGATACATAAATTGTAGGTAATTGTCTCTAGTTTAATTTCGTATATTACTTTTTATCGTAAAAAAAGTCGGAAAGGAGGTATTGTCAAAAAACTGCTTTTAGGTGCCATTTTTCCAATATGGCGGCGCGAGCGGCCCGCAAGAGAACCCCGAGATCGCAAAGTTGAAATTCGGAAAGAGCACATCAAAATTTATAAAATTACCAATTTTCAAAACTCCCGGAAAACTTTCCAGGTGACCACTATTTTTCGAACCAAATGACTGTACTATAAGGCACTAATTTATAAACAAAAACATTTATATATTTGTATTTAGTTAAGTGTTGTAGTTATTTCTTGTTTGGTGCACAATAAAGCATTATTTATTTATTTAATCTTTATTTCAGGCAACATTAAAATAAGTTACAGATGTTATTTACTTATTCTACGGCCAATATAAATATATACCTTAGAACTAACATACATATAATTTATATTAAAATATTTATGTGACACGTTTTGTCGGCGACGTGTGACGCAACGCGCGGTGTCAGCTTGCTTGGTGATTATTGTATTGTATTGTATTGTAACAGTCTAAGTTCACACAGCCACGGATTACTTACTAGTAACTGATTGAACGGATTGGTTTAATGGCATTATGTACCTCACAACATGAGCATCATAATTTGGTGCCACCCAAAACTTTTTCCTGTGTGGGGGCACTACACTGCACTCATCATTGACTACAGTGCCAATCAGGCCGAAACACAATGTATGCACACTATTGCACGCTGTAAAAAAGCTGTACTGTGTGTGTTGCTATGTAGTATGAAACAATGACCTCAAATAAATAATACTATGGAACCTCAGAATACTCACTTGCATATCCTATCCAAAAGTACTGGGTCAGGGAAATTCAGCGAGGCCATTGAGAACAGCAGGTCGGCAGATTTCTTCAAGTCTATCACCTCTGGCTGCTTCGTGATGCTGTGAGAGAGGGCGCGGAGCAGAGGGGTGCTGCGACGGCCTTTCTGATTTAGGGCTTTCATTACCTGAAACATTACAAAATAATTTTAGCTCTCCGGCTTTGCAATTTTGATAATTTAATAATAACACTATACCGACTATAACGACCGACTATAACGACTGAAAATCAGTGCTAAGGTACCTACTTAAGATACCTTAGCGTTTGCTGAGTCGGAACCTTTTCCTGACATCGCGCAACATTTCACTGTATTGTTTTTATTGTTTTTTGTTTTGTCTTTATTTTAGTATGTATATATTCAGTGTAATGTTGTGTGATGTCCGGAATAAATGTATTTTCTTTCTTTCTTTTCTTTCTTATTATAAATGCGAATGTTTGTATGTAAGTGTGTGTATTTGTTCTTGTTCTTCTTCACGCTGTAACAGCTGAATGGATTTGAGTGAAAAGTGAAGAGAAAATTCGGAATGGAGGTGGCTTATTGTATTGATTATACCCTGGATTATGACATAGGCTACTTTTTATCCAGGAAAACCGCGGGTGAAACCACGGGGCGCAGCTAGTCCATTACATAATTAATTTACGCAAAACTGTCTGTTTGTACTGTCTGTCTATCAGTTTAACCATTTAGTTATAATAAGGTTTCATGGTTGAACTGACCTTGATAAAATGAAAACTGAGATAGTCTGTAGCCAAGAGAAGGACATCGGATAATTATCCATGTCCTTCATCCCAATGTTACATGTGGTTCCCAATGAATCTAGATATAACCAAATGCCACGCGCACAGTCGTGGGCAGCAGCTAGTGGCTATATGTATATGTAGTGCTCATAGCACAGTTCACATAGTCGTTTGCATTCGCTGAATAGTGCAAACAATAGTTCCTATTTTGCCCACATTTATGTTTCTTGTAGTACTACTACAAACATCATCATCATCATCAGCCCATCAGGTTCCCACTGCTGGGACACGGACCTCTCATAAAGAGAGTATTGGCCATAATCCACCACGCTGGCCCAGTGCGGTTTGGGAATGTCACATATCCTAGAATTTTTGTGATAAATTCCTGGACATATCGGTTTCCTCACGATGTTTTCCTTCACCGTTTTTAGAGCGAGTGTTAAAATCCGCACATAACTTCAGAAAGTCAGTGGTGCGGGGCCAGCGGGATTCGAACTCAGGTGCGTCGGATCGAAAGTCGCACGTTCTCCCACTGAGCCACACTCGCTCTCTACTACAAACATGTCGACTGTCAATATAAGCATACATCTGCTATTTATGTCGCTTTTCCGTCGAGAAGCCATAAAAATTACGCAACGGAAGATCGGTGATGTAAATTTGCTTAGGTGCTGTTTAATTAAATCCATTAATAGGGTTGCAGTCATACGTTGAATGTTTTAGTACCTTTATCATTTGTGGTAATGTTAAATTTGTGATTAGCCTGGCAGCCTCATCATCACCCGTTATGCCCAGCACAGTGCTGAGGTCTTCTGCCATGGTAAGGGTGCTCACAGCCTGTGCAGAGGGTGTCCTGGCTAGGATCCGGCAGAGTTTGAGGAACCGAGGGTCTTTCTCGAAATCGGCAAGCTTCACTTTGTTGCTGCTTGACCATTCTGATAGGATTGATACCATCTGAAAATTACGGGAAAATTAAAAAAAAATAGTAGCAGCTTCATGACTGCAATACAATACAATAACGCTTTTATTAAGTCCGTAAATTTATTGATACACATGAAAGATGTAATTTGTGTATTCAGCTACGTAGCCATTACAAACAAGTGTCATTCCATGTCTTTTACTACCCTACTTAGTCCACATTATATTTTAACTACAAAGTAGAAAAGTCTCTATTGTTTTAGGTAAATCAATGTGGATTTGTAAATTCGGACAGATTCTCCCTCAGACAATCACCGGCCAAATTCTTAATAGACAAACAACAACTCTATAACGTTTATGAAACTAGCATGGAACGGACATTGGCAGAATTGTGTCATTAAGACACAGAAGCCATAAAACAAGAAGTCAAGTCAGTCAAGAAAAGTACCCTACACATAAATATCAATACTGTGACTTATATTCACATATTATTATTTTTTATTTTATTTATTTATTAAGACACATTAATAACATCTTGACAGGACATCCCAATACGATGCTATAAGAAAACTAAATATTTTCAATAGATCTTTGTGCTATTTCTATAAATTTTGGCAGGCTACAATGATAAATATGAATGTGTATATTATATAAATTAATCATAAGGCACGTGACAATGGGGCGAATTCGAGTAATTTAGTTCTTGCCGCATATGACCATTTTATTGCTCACCAAATAAAATAATGATAATAAAAAATAAATAAATAAGCCTTTTATTCAGACAAGTATGTAAAATAAAAACAGTAATTACTTAATCATCATAATATACAATTTAGATTAATTTAAATTACATTAGTTGAATTTTAATTGAAATTGTATTTTTTTATAAAATAAAATTATGACAGAATATTTAAAAAAAGTCACAATATGCATCGTACATTTGACGTAAAATGGGCGGGCTTATCTTCCAACTACATTTACATATTGTAATTTTACTGTTTGAGCAGAGATTTATGAATACGATTATACCATAGATATGTTAAAATAGCACTTAATATTGTAAAATACTAAAACATGGCAAATATGTAAGTCTAGGGACACTGTGTGCGCTACCTACGTATCTAAGGAGTGGTTCTGAGTTAAACGTTATATGTGTTTATTAATAATTATAACCAAATGATAAGATACTCACTTTTAAAGCATGTCTCCTAGACACTACAGCGCTTTCCGCTACAACCAGCAGACTGTTTACATCTGATGCTTTCAGGATCTGAGCATCAATTTGTTGCATACGACTGAGTTTGACTGACTTTGGACTGGGTTTCTTTTGATCTTCTGGCGAGTTTAGGCATGCAAATGCTGCTGCAACTAGCCCTGAAATATAGCTGAGAGTAAGTTACTTCTTTCAAACGCAACAATACAAAAGTGACCCTTAAAAATTTATTTCACAAAATAGTATATCCAACTGGATAGCAGAGTCATAATTATTGGTAGGTACCTATCGGCATCTACTTTAACCCGACAGCCTATCAAGAACTACATAAATCAGAATGTTTATCATTATTACTACAAGGCCATGGTTATTTTTTATTTATTTATTTATTTCATTTATTTATCTCACAAATATAGGTAGGTATAACATATTTAAATTAACAACACTGTGGTTAAAACATTTGGGCCTAGCCTGTCTTTGTGAGAGACTGGTGCCTGAGGTAGGTTCTTGAAGAACCTGTGATACAGGTCATGAGTGCCCCCTTGCAGATGGATATATGCCTTCATTTCCATAAAGAGTGTGAAGATAATGAATTTAAATAAGTGTGCAGAGCTTTAACAGAGATAATAAATATTAATGAACAAACATGGTGGCCGTTTTTGTGTCTTTTGTATGGATTATTGAGTCTATGGTTGTGTGTGTGTGGGTGTGTGAGGGTGAGGGTGAGGGTGTGGGGGTGAGTGTGCATGTGTATGCGTGTGAGTTGTGTGTAGGTGTTATGTTACTTAGTGGAGTGAGGGTAAGAATGAGTTTATGATGTACTTTAGGAGAGGTTAAGGTTAGAGCGGTTAGAAGGTATAGAAATTAGTTTAGAGGGACTAGCAAATTTTCCGTTTCCTGATAATTAAGCGTCTTGAGATAATCAGAGACTATTTTATTGCAGCTGTATGAAGGGGTAGAGTAAAGGTTAAGTTTGGAATTTAATTTATTATACAAATATGGACCTAAGAAGCAGAAAAACTTATGGGACAGGGATGAATGAAGAGATTGGGTGTCGCAAACAGTGCCTGTTCTTCTCATAGTCTTTTTGAGGTCTGGGTCATATGGTAATTGAGAGTGCTTTTTGAGGACGATATGAACTATAAAAGTTTGTCTGACCGTAAGCAATTCCCACGTCTAAGTCACATTATAATATATACCTGGACCGTCGTTAGCCTCGGTTGTGCTTTTAGGGCTCTTAACTGCTTCATTTCTATTCAGTTCTAGCTTTTCATTCTTTAGCACGGTCGCTCCTGGAGAGGTATATTTTCTTATAGTAGCTCTAGTACCTAACCTCCAAATGACTGAACCGCTGAATTTCAACATCTACAACAAATAAAACGCTGAAAACTGTACCAATTCACAGATACATTGTAATTGCACGATAATTATTGTCTTATAATATTAATAACAGTTAATTTTATTAAAATATCGACGAAATAACATGTCTTACATCACGACTCAAAAAACATAGCAACTTCAACAATAATTATAAATACAGAATACTATAGCCTTTTAGGCATCAAATTATATACCTTTAGAAAGATAAAAGCTAGATTTTTAAGGAAAACTAGCAGTTTTTAAACCATTTACAAATCTCGGAACTATTTATCTTTTTGACAGCAAAGCAGCTGTATTGCTATATAACAAAAACAAACTGACAATGACAGCTGAAACTCTGACAAGACATCCAGTTCTCACCACATCAAGTCATCAAGCCAAAGGTGACATCAATCTTTTAACATTGTACCAACAGACAAAATGAATGGCAGTGCTGTGATAGTCTGTGGCAAAACTTTTTACTAGTGATGTACTTACACACAAAATCTGCATACCCGGTGGCTTACCTTTGTATGGTGGTTGACTCTGCTATTGTTTAATTAAATTCAATTATTCGATCTTATTCAATCTCATTTAAGACCATTTTATGAATAACAATAATATGAAATATACTTGCAAATAAATTATTCTTATTCTTCTTTATTTGTTATTCTCCTTTTTCTTATACTAATTGTTCCAAATTCGTCATTGTTGACTGCTGGTGCTGGGTTGATTTCTCCGCCTCTATTCTGGGTGGCACTACAACCAAGTATAGTGTTCTGTGACTACATCTGCTTAATAATGCTTTTAGCAATATTGTTTCCCATTAATTTCTGGTTATATTCAAATAATAGCGTTTATATTCAATATCGATAATTTCAAACTATCGATTTTCACCGAGTATGAATACGAGTATTTCTTCTTTGATTACCTAAACTTTGAGATTTTCGCATCACTATTCCAAAAATTGCAAACGGCGTTCGTTCGTGGGTGGATGGTTTGTTGTGATATTTGTTGATATTCTGCAAGAAACAGTGAAACCGGTATTGAAAATTATAAAAATGGTAAGCCATGTACCCATTACACTAACTACGGCCTACAAAGTTCCTTACAGTGTCAGCTAAAGAAACGATTATCAACGGATGTTGAGATCAGTCGTTGAACTACGACTTCTCTTCCTTTTTCTTTTGATTTTAATAAAAAAGCGTCATTCGGGGTGCCGTGCCGTTATTTTGTATTGTACTCTGCTATTGTTTAAATGCTTAGACATTAACAAAAAATTTAAAATCTTTAAAAAAACGTACGTTGTAGGTAAATGATTTAGTCTACCTCCAAAACGACTTATGACTAACGTACCGGTCTTTCTCGATGCTCTTATCACATTTGCCCTCTTGATACGTGCATCAAGACCTTAGCACAGAGCAGGGATTGTGTCTTATCTCCTAAATGTACATTGTGAAATGCAGCTGATGCTATATCTATATGAAAATTGCTTAGATATTTTGTTGAACTCTGTCTTACAAAATGAGAAGTCTCTTAGGTTTTCTTTGATAACTGGATCCATTATAATATTAACCTCTGATCGGGATCACCAGATCAAATATGCAACAACTGTAACAGAGGCCGGGATCTCGAGTGGGTAATGATTAAAATAATTAATTATTCATGTCTGTATAATTTTCACTGTTCAAGATGAGATGAGAAAAAGAGATTAATCCTTCAAAAGTATGGCCATCATTTTTTAGTTATCGAGAGGGAGACCGTTATAAATTACATCATACCTAGTTGGTCTATGTTTCGGAAAGCAAAAGCTAATAAGTATTATGTAAAATATTTTGCCTACACCATTTGGGTTGCCCAGACTCATCCCAGACACTTCCAATTAAGCATCAAAAAGGGTGTCCGATAGAATTGTTGGTGTCGTACCTTTCTGAAGATTTCTTGTTAATCAAACTGGTACCTAAAACCAGATACACATATAGTTTATGATAATAAAACGGGACTTAATCGCTTAAATAAAATTAATGTTTTTAGCGCGATTAAGTCCCGTTTTATTATCATAAACTATGTGTTCGAATCGCGAAAGTTTAAAAATTACAGATACACATGGATAAAAGAATTACTCTGTCAGGTTGTATTGTATTTTATTGTGCAAATAGAGCTTTAAGATATTTATTTCTCAAAAAGAATACATATATACTTCATCATGAGCCCATCACGTTCCCACTGCTGGGACACGGGCCTACTCTCATAGAGAGAGAATGGGCCATAATCCACCACGCTGGCTGGTACATAATCCAATTCACATATTATTACCTGAAATTTTTCATTGCAGGTCTATTTTCCTTTGAAATACATTTTGGTGTATCAATCCAAAAATCAACAACTAATTGCCTACAATATTTTACGAAGGCTCTTTGAATACAATTGAATAATATTTTGATGTTGCAGGGTGAAAGGTTTAGTTTGTAATATAATTATGATAATTTAAAGAATCATTTCATATGAAACGATAGCACTGCATGGGTCGGTTTTAGAATCCTGCTGCACTAATTAGGTATGGATGCTTGAGGGTTGGATTAGATTGGGAAAACGTTGGTTCTCTCTGCTCAATGGTATATTCAAGTGAGGAAAGACTTAGTTTATTTTTTAGACATGATTTTAGGTATGTGTTATAAATAGGCTGTTATTTTGTATTGTAGTCATTCTGCTGACGGCTTGTCTCTCATACAATGTTTTTTAAAGCCAGAGTCTCCCCCTACCTCCTTCCCTCCCTATGAAATTTGAGGGGCAGGATCACTGCACCCGCGCACCGCCCGACACCGTTTCTACCTGTGCGTGCATTACAGCCGCACCACACATACACATAAAACTTTATTTTTATGCACATACATAAGAATAAAGTTTTATGTGTAAAACTGTACATTTCATGTCTTAAAATAAATAAATAAATTCACAACAACCTATCCATGTCGTATGTACAATAGGTGTAAAACATATATACATGTAAACAATGTATAACAAAAATTGAATTTTCAACCGACTTAAAAAATGGAGGAATTTTCTCAATTCCACGGTAAAATTTTGTTTTGTATTTTTGTTACGCGATTACTCCGGCAATTATTATGAATTGATTTTTTTTTTGTTTAGTAGGTCATACTTAAGAGGTGGTCCCATATAAATTTTATCGAAATTGATTCAGCACTATTTAGAAAAAATAACAAACAAAAAATATAAGTTTAGTCTTGCAGTACGTTCTTGTTTTTTTCTAAAAAATAATTTTACATTATTTTATTCACTCAAAAAATTCGTTCATATTGTATGGAACTTTATTTTAGAAGTATTCTTTTAAATGGTTTATAAATTGCTTACAGATTTAAGATTTTAAATGAGATGATAAATGATTATACATTTTTATGGCACTTCAAATGAATGTGTATGATGCATGGTGTTGTTGATGTGAGGGATAAAGATGTTATATATTTGTGTTTAGTGCGCAAATTATCAGCACGACTAGACACTACCATAAGAATAAAAAAAAAGAATGAAATCCAATAAATTATTATAATTTTTTATGGCACTTCAAATGAATGTGTATGATGCATGGTGTTGTTGATGTGAAGGATAAAGATGTTATATATTTGTGTTTAGTGCGCAAATTATCAGCACGACTAGACACTACCATAAGAATAAAAAAAAATAATGAAATCCACTTCTAAAGTTATTTCATTTTCTAACAACTTTTATTTCACACCCATTATGAAATCCAACCAATATCAAAGCACTTTTACAGAATTATTTTTTTAATGGAGTTTTCATCAATTTCAGAAATGCTCTATGATGATCCCTATCAACACAATCTTTTACGAAGTGTCACGCGCGTAATAACCGAAAGGGCTTATAATTAAGAGAGATAAAACTGAAGCCCACGCCTGTCACGCCGCCGCCGGTACAAAAATAAAACTTTTTGTCACGGCCGTTTTGCTATGATGTAACACTTCAACGTGTTTCATTTTCTTTAATATTCTCCGATCGCCATATAGGTAGATGCTTTATTAAGTATTTTTTCGAAAATTGTAAAATATGCCAAATATCATAAAAAAAACCTAAATAAGTAATATAGTAAGTCCCATAGGTATAAGTCCCAAGTCCTAGCAGAACAAAATAATACGATGGTAAGCGCCACGACTGCCCATAATAATTGCAGTGCCTACCATAAAAAGTACTGCGCAGCACTGCATTGCACTCATCACCCCGAGACATCTCATACATCAGATATAGTCTCATATACCCAGTAATTTCGCTAGCTACAATTACAGTAGAATCCGGATATAACTACTATCAAGGGACCGGCTATACTTTGTCGTACTAACCGGATGACGTACAAAACGGCAGGATTATTTCTTAAGTACATATGTTCTGCTCATGAGTAGAAGTCCTTACATGTTTGCGTTTCAAAACATTGACAGCGCGCAGCGGCTCGATCTTTCTTTATTCTTCTTTATTGTGGATATTGTAGGATAGGATACGCCAAACTCCTTTGCGAAGGTTGCATTTGATTCACCGGCTTCTAATCGGTGTAATATTGCACATTTTTCTTCAATTGTAAAACACTTTCGCTTCACAGAACCCATTTTGTCGAGCTTTAAGAACTTCTAGGTTGTGTAAACAAAACATTGCGCGTCGCTAAGGCGCGTCGTTTTAACCGGACGTAATATCATAAATAATGGTCGCTATAAGAAGTTGGTCGCTTAAACCGGAGTCGCACTAGACGGTTATATTTTCTCAGTACCTAACTATGAAACCGTAAGTCGTCATAAGCGAACTCGTTATAAGTGAAGTCGTTCTACTGTATTATTATTATTAATTCTTTAATGCAAACACAATAATATAGTTATTGTCTAAAAATATTAAATTTAAAATAAAAAAAAAATAAATGTAAAAACTAACATAAAATACAATGTAAAATTCTATATTTAGGTGGCAATAGCTACCCATCGTCTATAGGTTGTCGTCAACATGACTCGGTCCATCAGACTTTTAGTCATCATATTTTTACACCGGTCAGTTCAATCAATCAATTAAATTCTAAAAATTGAAATTATCAAAATAACTTTCATTCCTGACTGTCGGCAATATATCTTAAATACATGAAGTGTGTAATGTTCGCCACACCATGGACTCAAAAAATTATTTGAAGTGGTAGGCTCTGGCCGTGGTTGTAATACCACCCAACGAACAAAGCCATGCCGTCAAGCGACCTAGTCGTGTTTCGGGATGTTGTTCGGTGAACCATCGGGGAGACCGTCTCTCTCTAGATCTATGTGCTCCATCTTAGGCCACATCATCGCTTCACATCAGGCGAGATAGTGGCCAAAAATAGATCTATTATGCATAAAAAAAGTAGATATTTGTATCGTTTCTGAAATCCTAGATCGTTATTTATTTCGTCGCAAAACCGTCAAAAGGGTTCCAAAGGGCCAATTAAAAACATACTCACCACTCCGTCAAACCGCAACAAAAATAAACGCACGGTCGTTTTCTATACGTTTTTAGAAACTTGACTGATGACACCAGCCCCCGTACCCATATGTCCCTCAAGCGCCAATCGTATATCGCGTTGAGCTCAGATTAAGGTGTAGATTCTTTTTTTAGGGTTCCGTACCCAAAGGGTAAAACGGGACCATATTACTAAGACTGCTGTCCGCCCGTCTGTCTGTCTGTCTTTCCGTCTGTCATCAGGTTGTATCTCATGAACCGTGATAGTTAGACAGTTGATTTTCACAGATGATGTACATATTTCTGTTGCCGCTATAACAACAAATACTAAAAAACAATAAAATAAATATTTAAAGGGGCTCCCATACAACAAACGCCGTTTTTATCGATAATGGCACGGAACCCTTCGTGCGCGAGTCCGACTCGCACTTGGCCGGGTTTGTTTTATTTGTCTTTTTTTTTATGCAACCGAATGACGAGCCGAGCTGGTCGTTTGCTTGATGGTAAGCATTACGCCTGCCCCTTTGTTTTGCAAAATCCTTGGCGGCACTGCACTGCGCTAGTCATCCTGAGACAATTAGCTCTTAAGTCTCATAATGCCCAGTTATTTCGCTGGCTGGATTCAGTTCAACAATGTCATATGATGCCATATTGTCCCGTGAAAGTTTATCTCCACTTGTAGGTTATCGCGTATTTTGGTGTTAATCATCATCAGCCCATTACGTTCCCACTGCTGGGACTCGGGCCTTCCCTCGTAGAGAGAGCATGGGCCATAATCCACCACGCTGGCCCAGTGAGGGTTGGTGAATGTCACATGTCCTTGAATTTTTGTGATAAATTCTTGGACATGCCGGTTTCCTCACGATGTTTTCCTTCACCGTTTTTAGAGCGAGTGTTAAATCCGCACATAACTTAAGAAAGTCAGTGGTGCGGGGCCAGCAGGATTCGAACACGGGTGCGCCGGATCGAAAGTCGTACGTGCTCCCACTGAGCCACACTCGCTCACGTGGTGTAAATAAATGAGATTAATTCGATTTCTTGCCTGAATCGACAATAGACCGTATCTCATTAGTTGCAGTGAAACTATACCTTAATTTGAGCTCAACATGAATTGCGCTTGAGGGACATATGAGTAAGGGAGCTGATCTTACTTTGGACGCTGGAGACAGGTTAATTAAGACCGACGGAAGTTGGAACTGTTAAATGAAACAGATCTTTTGGTAACAATAAATTATTTTTCAAAAAAAACTAAACCGACTTCATAACACAAATAGGCACTCAAAAGTGAAAAATAAATTAATATAATTATCATAAGCGCTGCCCACTCATATATTTGAAGTCGGTGCCAGCCAAGTCTATTAGGTAGCAGATAAATACTATGTATATAGTAAGTACTACTTGTAGGTAGTATCTATCCTTTAACCTTTTAGACTTGGCTGGCACCGACTTCAAATATATGAGTGGGCAGCGCTTATGATAATTATATTAATTTATTTTTCACTTTTGAGTGCCTATTTGTGTTATGAAGTCGGTTTAGTTTTTTTTGAAAAATAATTTATTTTAACCTTTTTAGTGCAAAACAAGTTTTAATTAAATTAATTTAAAAAGTTTTTAAAGACAAGCATTTATGATCTAGCAGCCACATCATGACGAAGCTTAAAACGGGCTATCATAATTAAATTTATGTACAAAAAAAATTCATGACTCTCCTATTCTCTGTTGAGGAGTTCCCTCGCCGGAAGTCATTCCTGGGTGTATCAGCCATGTCATGGTGGAATTTAGAACAGGCTATTATGGTTAAATCCATTTACAAAATTTTGTGTCTGTACTATTCACCGTTGAGGAGTTCCCTCGCCGGAAGTCAACCCTGGGTGAAGCATGTGAAGCAGTCGAATACAAACCTCCACCTTTAGAAAGTCGGTTACAACAAAAACAAGAACCGACTTGAAGATTAAACTTATATTTTTTTTTGTTTTCGCTATTTTTTCAAAAAGTGCTGAATGAATTTCGATAAAATTTATATGGGACCACCTCTGAAGTATGACCTACCAATCAAAAAAAGAATCATCGAAATCCATTCATAATTGGCGGAGTAATCGCGTAACAAACACACAAAAAAAAAATAAAAAAAAAAAAAAAAAAAAACATACCGTCGAATTGTAAACCTCCTCCTTTTTGAAGTCGGTTAAAAATAGACGAAAATCTTCCATGATGTATCTGTTACGATGTTTTATAAGTGTATGAGGATAGTTTCGGTTGTTTTGCCACCGGCTGCAGAGCTGGGGTTATTTCCCCGTGGGTTCACCCACATGGACAACATTTTCCTGGAAGAGTGTCCTTTAAAATAATAAAAATAAAATAAAAATTGTTTATTTCGGACAAAAAAAAATGACGTATTCGTAGTTACAAATGAAAGATGATAAATGAAAAAATTATAAAACATAATTTTTATTACACCTTGATAGAAACTAGGTACCTATAGGTAAACCTCGCCGAACTAGACACTTACTTCCTTCTTCCTTTTTAAATACCTACGTTTCGTAGTTTTTTTCGTAATTGAGTAATAAACATAAGTACATAAATCCAAACAAACGTTCGCAATTTTATTATAATATTAGTAGGATTCTCCGATAGAAATTAAGTTTCACCATTTCAACCCGCTTAGGTTTAAACAGAAAACGTACGCGGGTTCAGTTGGGAAACAATTAAAAAAAACCCCGACACAAAGAACCTATAAAAAGTAAAAAACGGTTGAACCGATTTTTTCAATCAATCAATCAAAAGTTCTTTATTCAATTTTGTCGTCACAGACGCACTTATGAACGTCAATTATTACAATGACTCTACCACCGTATCGGAAAAAGAACCACTACTCAGAAGATACGGCAAGAAACTGAGGGGCATATTTTTTAGAACTTTTGTTACAATATTTTATGCTTGTTTTTGACAATATTATTTTTCTTATGTGCCAGTTGGCTACTTGGCAGAAGCGGAATGTTCCATGCATCTTTGTCTTCTATGTAATTACTAACTGCATACTGTATGCTTTTTTCATTAGAATATTTTTCACACTCGATTTGAATCTACTTTCTGTGAGCTCAGTTATACATTTTGGAATTTTATTGTAAAAACGTACACAATTGCCCATGAAGGACTTATTCGTTTTACTCAGTCTAAACATAGGTACTGCAATTCTATCCTTATTTCTAGTGTCTATGTTGTGGTGGTCACTATTCACCTTGAATTTGTGCAGATTTTTACGAACATACATTATATTTTCATAATTTCATTTTGATAAAACATGTCTAAGAACAACCGCTAGAAAACCTGCTTCCAAATAAAAAAACTGCATCCAAATCGGTTCACCCGTTTAAGAGCTACTGTACCACAGAAAGACAGACGTAGTAGTCAAACTTATAACACCCCTCCTTTTTGCGTCGGGGGTTAAACACTGTTCACGATAGCTCATCCAACAGTGTCCTAAAAGCATTGTTCTTCTTCTCCTTCAATCCTTGGATGTGTACACAAAAAACCAGTACAACACACTTTTCTTATCTAAATTTATATAAATTCAGCAGTTGTTAGTTCCTATTATTCTATCGGCGTACCTTTAGTTTTGTTGCAGAATCAATTGAATTAAATTCGCCACCATTTAGCTGAACCGCAATTTTTATTAGTTGTCTATTTAAAAAAGGAGAAGGTTCTCTATTCGAATTTTTTTTTAAATGTTTTTTACCTCAAAACTCCGTCATTCATGAACTCATTTGAATACATATTTTTGCGTTGGGTTCAGTATAGCTACGAAGTGGTCCCATATAAATTTCATCGATATTTGACCTTGGACTTCGAAGATACATTGAAGTCGGTTTTTGTTTTTTTTTCTAAAATTTAATTATGTATGTAACTAACTATGTGCGAAGCAAATCTTTCACGTGAAGGTCTTGAACTTGGCCTATAACAGTTGCAGCGTCATAACTTTGGTTCCCAAAATGTTGAGCGATGTTGCACTGTGCTCACTGCTCACCACCCGGATACAAATCATGATGCCCACTAAGTTTACTTCAAACAGTTCCCTGCAAACCGGAACACAATATTGTTTGCACACTACTGCGTGGCGGCAGTTGAATATCTGGTAAAGTGTGATATTTCCGAAGGCTTATAGCTCGATAGGCTTGCATTGGATTGGACCACTACTTCATATGATGGTATGTGAACGGTCTATACAGTGCGTATTTGGAACTTTGGAAGATACAATTAAGATACCTTGGATTGAAAACTTCTAGGTCATTATTGATACTCCATCTACAAAGGTATTTAATATTGTTGTCTTGAGGCTACAATGCCTAACAGTTCGAAAATGGATGGATGTTAATGTGGCGTTGTGGCCGGTAGCTTAAGTTTTAACTTCTGGTGTATGCTTTATCGCGCTGTTACATTGTGCTGAGATCTCCTAACAAACATGATGTCGAGGGTGAACACTAGTAAATAAATATATTGTTGACAGGCGGGGGCAGACGGCGTTGGCGCGCAGTAAACGCGCACCGCTCCCGCCCCCTCCCGCGCCGGCAGAGCTCGCGGTAAGTCAACTTAGTCCTCATTCCTCCTTTACTTAGCCGAACTCAGAGAGGAATAGTAATATAATTAAATAATACAATTTCTTAGCGATCCACTAGTAAGGGGATCAGACCGGAATAAAAACTAAATACATATTTAATAAAACTTGTCCACCAGGGGATCTCTTCAGGGGATCGGACCGGAATAGACCAAGAAAATGAGCTTATTGTAACGTGAAATGTCTTGTATGCATTTGAAGCCCATTCAAACGAAAACCTTGATTGCAAATAACCAATATGACAAAATAACTATCATAGACTTTTAGCTGTTACAACTCTTTCGAGTGCTTGACCATTACCTAAAAACCTTTAGGTACCTAATGTTCAGTTTATGTCCTAAAAAACTTACCTCGACTGTCCGGAACGTCAACTCCAAGTTGATAAATAAAAAGCTCGGTCTTATTCTTTTGTAATCATAAGAAGAAATTCACTGCATTTTTTAACCGACTTCAAAAAGGAGGAGGTTTACAATTCGACGGTATGTTTTTTTTTTTTTTTTTTTTGTGTGTTTGTTACGCGATTTCTCCGCCAATTATGCATTGATTTCGATGATTCTTTTTTTGATTGGTAGGTAATACTTCAAAGGTGGTCCCATATAAATTTTATCGAAGTTCATTCAGTAGTTTTTGAAAAAAATAGCAAAAACAAAAAATATAAGTTTAATCTTCAAGTCGGTTCTTGTTTTTTTCGTAACCAACTTTCTAAAGGTGGAGGTTTCTATTCGACTGCTTCACCTGCTTCACCCAGGGTTGACTTCCGGTGAGGGAACTCCTCAACGGTGAATAGTACAGACACAACATTTCGTAAATAGATTTAACCATAATAGCCTGTTCTAAATTCCATCATGACATGGCAGATACACCCAGGATTGACTTCCGGCGAGGGAACTCTTCAACAGAGATATAGGACAGACATGAAATTTTTTTGTTTTTTTTTTTTATTAAATGCATGGGCATTTAATTGTGATAGCCCGTTTTAAACTTCGTCATGATGTGGCTTCTAGATCATAAAAGCTTGTCTTTAAAAACTTTTTGAATTAATTTAATTAAAACTTGTTTTTCACTAAAAAGGGTAAAATAAATTATTTAAAAAAAAAACTAAACCGACTTCAAAACCACAAATGGCACTCAAAAGTAAAAAATTAATTAATATAATTATCATAAGCGCTACCCACTCATATATTTGAAGTCGGTGCCAGCCAAGTCTAAAAGGTAGTAGATAGATACTACCTACAAGTAGTACTTACTATATACATATTTATCTGCTACCTATTAGACTTGGCTGGCACCGACTTCAAATATATGAGTGGGTAGCGCTTATGATAATTATATTAATTTATTTTTTACTTTTGAGTGCCATTTGTGGTTTTGAAGTCGGTTTAGTTTTTTTTGAAAAATAATTTATCTTAGCAGCTGTTAAAGTGAAATACAACTCCACAGAAACAACGAAGGCGGTGCAGTATCTTCCACACGTTTGAATTCAAATAGCTCCGATGGATCACGCCACGACTTGCATAAAAAGGTATGTCTTAGCATAAATTTTATTGAGTCTAGACTTTTGCAGGAATTAGCGTGGAATACGTAAAAATGGATCAATGAACTACGTCTTTTCATATCCTTAATACAGGTTTTATAACTGGAAAAGTATCGTTTTAGTACTGAGGGTGATGTTTTTGATTCTGAACAGGACCGTCCAGGTAACAGTAACATTAACCAATCAGAACTCGACACTAAACGCATGCGTGCAAATGTGGAGTTTCTGATTGGTTGCTGTGTCTTACTTAGTGTTTCGACCTTCGAGTAGACAGCCAAAACTTTATCTGAGGTTTCAACACGTGTGTTGTTCAAGAATTCATGCCTGTATTCCTGGACAGTCCACTTTGTTAGACATGGTGGGTCAGTGTGGTCAGGTTTGGTCACTGAGGAAGGAAGTTGGAACTTACCTTATTATTAGAGATGGGCCAACTATGATATAGGCCTTAACAGTTCGCGTGCCCCCCAGTATTGCTAGTAGTTTATTTTTTTAACCGACTTCAAAAAAGGAGAAGGTTCTCTATTCATTCGTATTTTTTTTATGTTTGTTACATCAGAACTCCGTCATTTATGTACCGATTTGACAAATTCTTTTTGCGTTAGGTTCAGTATAGCTACGAAGTGGTCCCATATAAATTTCATCGATATTTGACCTTGGCCTTCGCAGATACATTGAAGTCGGTCTTTGTTTTTTTCTAAAAATAAATTATGCATATTTGTAGTAGCATGTATATCATTCAACTTCAAGGTCTATGGTAAAGAAAAATTTTCTCTAAAGTTTTAGAAAAAGAACCGCTACAAGATTTAAAATGCATTATGGAAACATTGAAATCTTGACAATATTATTATTATTTTTGAAACATTTTATCCCGACCTATAAAAATCCTGAAAGCATTTAAAAGTATACAGAATGCCTGCCTAAGTAACCTTTTCACTTAACAAAAATCCTCTTATCCTTTTTAAATCCTAACAAAATACCAACGTACTAAAACTGTATAATAAGCACTTTTTCCCGTTCCCCGTTTCAGCTTTCCTTGTCTGGCGGCCCCTCGCCCGATCGATAGCTTGCGGGGTTCGATCCCCGGCCTGCATGTAGTTTAAGGGCTAGCGCTGCGTTTATTTACTAATTGATAAATGTTATGATATCTTTCGTAATAATAAAACTTAAAAATACTATGCTGTAAAATTCACATATTATTGAAATAGAATTTTTACCTTTCCTCTAACAATAATGTGGTGATAAAGGTAACAAGTATAGAAGATATACCTTTACTGGCTACGGAAACGGCAAGTAAACTATGTTAGAAATTTTGGACAAAACTACCATCTCCAGGGAGCAAGCTAGGGTTATATAAATACCATTCCTTAACAAGTATACGTTTTATCAAACAAAAAAACCGACTTCAATGTATCTTCGAAGTCCAAGTTCAAATATCGATGAAATTTATATGGGTGGTCCCATATAAATTCTTCGTAGCTATACTGAACCCAATGCAAAAAGAATTTTCCAAATCGGTTCATAAATGACGGAGTTCTGAAGTGAAAACTTAAAAAAAAAACAATCCAATAGAGAACCTCCTCCTATTTTTAAAAATGACATAATATACTCGGTGATGATGGGTTGGTTAAGGTCGCAAATATTAGATAATCTTTTACTAGCCACAACCACAATATAAGGAAAATATTTGTTCTTACCAGTGAACTGAAGTATCGTCACCGGTTATCAAGCTGCTGCTCCTAACTTGTATCACTCGAGTCGTATTACCAATCCTGCCCCCGTTCGTGATATAAAGCGACAGTAGCTCTCGCACTTTAAATTACGCACATTTTAGTAAATGCATCCCCATTGGCTATGGCGTAAGTTTGGCGCACAGTCAGCTACAAAAATGTGTAAACACTTTAGCATCGTTCTACCCTACCAGAAAAGTTTCCTATTCTGTTTGTCCCCGAGAGCATTCCTTTGTGGAAATGTAGAAAAGAGGAAACAGAAAACTGCAGGGCGATTACGTAAGTGTTCGAATCGTATAAATTGTTAGCCTAAGTAATTTTAGTTCTTAAATATTAACTAGATGTCGCCCTCAAACGAGAACCGATTCCTAGATCGCGGTAACGAGATTCTCACGCGTCACTAGGTCAACTATGTAAAATTTGATTTATTTAACCAATATACAATACTTTTCTCGCCACTGGAATTGTTTTATTTATAAAAACAAAATCCTATTTTAGCGGGTCTTTTTTGGGATCTGTACATGGTCCTTCGTTTGCCGGGAATTTTCAAACCTGGTGACAAGAGGCTTCTGTTGACTGTGTGCGGTCCAACTTTGTATCATTGCGGTATCCGCAACGTGGGGAGTGAGCCTCTTAGTAAGACGCCATTCACGACCCACTGCGCGACGAAAGCGCCCCCTAGTGGTGCGAGCAAGTACTACGTGGAGCAAATTTGAAGACTGAGGAGTGGAGCGGGAGGAGCTTCCCCTTGGACTGGACTGTCAACTGGATCATCAACTGGAACCTCTAAGTTCGAGCGCGGGAGGACTGCGGATCGGGGGGACACAGCTTTCCCCTTGAATAGCTGCGCCCGCGACGTGACGTAACGAAGAATGGACAAGTGTGAGTTGTGAAGTGGTGGTGACGTAAAACTGTGAGTACATTTAATCCATAATAGTTTTATAGTAATTTGAACCTTATTGCTTAGAAAATCAGAACTTTAACTTTAGATTAGTATAGTAGTAAATATCAATGCATGTTAAAAAATTTAGAAGTGTTTAGGACTTAGTATAGTTTCCTCAAAAGTGTTCCGACGGGGAACCTATGCCCAATTTTGTAGCGAAGTTAACTAATCTCAAACACTTAGAATAATTTTGTGTTAAACATCTTGGACTTAGAAAAATTCGGCAAAAATATTTTTAACTTAGAAAATTTTTATTGTTAAAATTTGTACTTGGTATTTTTGTAGATCTGTTTTAGGAACGTTAAAGTAGTTGTAGTACTGTTGTAATAGATAGAAATTTTGATTGTTTACAATGGCTACTGATTATTTTAAACTTCAAGAAAATATTGCTGCTCAAATTAATAAATCGAAAGTTAATTTCAAAAAAACATCTAAGGATAGAATTACATTGTCTTATGTTGAAACTCGATTAGAAACGTTGGAACAACACTGGAAGGAGTTTTCAGGGAATCATAGTAAAATTTTTCTTGAAACTAAGAGTGAAACTTTAAAGGCTTCTTCTTATGTTATTAATGATTTGTTTGACTCGACTGAGGAGTTTTATATTGAATATAAATCTCTGTTGAAAGATGTTTTGGTAACACTAAAATCAAATCCTAGTCCAAAATCTAATGAAAGTCGGGGGTCTGAGCATGTTGCAGTTAAGTTGCCAAAGATAGAAATACCAAAGTTTTCTGGTAAATATGCAGAATGGGCTAGCTTCCGTGACTTGTTCATCTCCTTGATACATAATAATAATAAAATAGACAATGTGCAAAAATTACACTACCTAAAGAGTTCTGTAACAGGTGAGGCCGAGCAATTATTGAGACATATTTCAGTCACAGCGGATAACTATTTACTGTGCTGGAGTCAGTTGGAAAGCAGATATAATAATAAAAAATATTTAGCCAACTGTATTTTGAAAAAACTCACCAGTCAAAAGTCTTTAACAACAGAATCATCTAGTGGATTAAAACTATTATTGGATACTACTAAAGAATGTTTGCACGGTATAGAAAATTTAGGAGTCAACATAAATTCATGGGATATTATGATAATTTTTTTGATAAGTCAGAAACTCGATCCTGATTCTCGAAAAAAGTGGGAACAAAAGGTAACTGAATCGTCCCAAGAGTTACCCACTATGGCAATGTTCGAAGAATTTCTTGTAAATCGGTTTCGGTCTATAGAATTTCTAGATCCTAAAATACAAAAGCAAAATTATACTCACGTCGCCACTGCAACTGTAGTTTCATGTTCGTTTTGCTCGGAAGGTCACAAAATCTGCAACTGTAAAGGCTTTGCAAGGGAATCTACCGATGTAAGACGCGATTTTGCGAAAACTCACCACTTATGCTTCAACTGCTTAAATACCGATCATTCGGTGTTTCAATGTAATTCGTCCACGAGGTGTCGCCTGTGTAAGAAAAAACACCACACTTTATTACATCCCAAAAACCCAAAATCAACTAACGACTCTGTCAAGGTTGATCAATCTGTGAATAAAAGTGTTGTTGCGTCAGTAACAGCTTCAACATCTTCATCACAGATCGATGGCGAATCATCGGATGCCCCGCCGATCACTTCGTGCATTCTGAATACTCCCAGTCAGGTTCTTTTGGCAACCGCTCTAGTAAAGGTGGAGTCAAATAAGAATAGAACTGCAGTATTAAGATCTCTGCTAGATCAGGGATCTCAGGCATCCTTTGTAACGGAATCTGCTGTGCAGATGCTTGGTCTCAAGAAAACTCCTGAGACAGGTTTAGTTTGTGGGTTAGGCGGTGACCGGGATTCGACCATTGCGTCGAAATCCACCGTTTTGCTAAAACTTCAGTCACGCCTTGATCCCAGCTTTACCATTATTGTGAAGGCACACGTTTTAACTAAACTGACGTGTTTCCTGCCTAGTACCAACTTGCCTAATGTGCAAGTTCTGTCAGCACTGTCATCTATGGAACTAGCAGATCCATCCTTTGGAACTCCAAACAAGATAGATCTGCTATTGGGGGCGGAGGTGTATAGCCAGATTTTGTTGGAAGGTTTAATCAGGGGTCCACCGGGGTCTGTTGTTGCACAAAACACCAGACTTGGTTGGATCCTCTCTGGTCGAATACACGCGCCTGATGAACTCAGCCATAGTGACAAATGCCGTAATATCGTCAGTATGCACCTGTTTACATCTGACGATAATGAACTATTAAAGAAGTTCTGGGAGATGGAGGCAGAACCATCATCTCATAAATCCAAACACCTGACACCCGAGGAGCAGCATTGTGAGGACTTGTTTTCCCGTACAACCCGAAGAGATGAGTGTGGTAGGTATGTTGTTAAACTTCCGTTTCGGACTGATGACCCACTCTGCAAGTATGGAGGATTGAAGGAGATTGCCCGCAAACGCTTCTTGATGTTGGAGAGACGCTTCACCAAGGATCCTGATCTGAAGGTGGAATATTCTAAGGTGATTAACGAATATCTTCGTTTAGGTCACATGGAGGTAGTCAGCAACCCCGCTGAATCGGATGCTGTATATCTACCCCACCATGCTGTTATAAGGCAAGGCAAAAGCACTTCGAAGGTCCGGGTAGTGTTTGACGGATCGTGCAAAGGTTCAAACGGAGTCTCGCTAAATAACGACATGATGACAGGCCCCACTCTACAACCAGAGTTGAGGCATTTAGTAATGCGTTGGCGTTGTTTCCCAATAGCAATTGTAGCGGACATCGTAAAGATGTATAGACAAGTGAAGGTAACTGACGAGGATGCAGATTTTCAACGCATTTTCTGGCGTGAAAATCCAGATGCTGAATTACAGCATCTCCGCCTGTTAAGGGTTACTTTTGGAACCTCGTCAGCACCATTTTTGGCAGTTCGTGCTCTGCAACAGTTAGCCAAAGATGAAGGCGCTGAATTTCCGTTGGCGTCTAGTCGCGTCCTTACTGATTTTTACATGGACGACTTTATGTCTGGTTGTTTCTCTGCAACTGAAGGAGTTCAAATATACGACCAAATGACTACCTTGCTCGATCGTGGTGGATTTCCACTTCAGAAATGGTCGAGTAACAGTGATCAATTGATGGACCACATAAACGGAGAGACTGTACCTGAACAGGATATAGAGCTAAAGACGGATGAAATCATGAAGATTCTTGGGCTAACGTGGAATAGAGAAGCAGATACATTCCAATGCACCGTCAAACTTCCTCCACTTGAGATGCCTGTTACAAAGCGACGTGTTGTGTCTGACATCGCTCGCTTGTTCGATCCCTTGAGATGGTATGCAGCTGCTATCACAACAGCCAAAATATTCATCCAAAGGCTCTGGCTTTCTGGGATTGAATGGGATGATAAACTTCCATCTTCATTGCTCAAAGATTGGATCCAATTTCGCAACGATCTTTCAAGGCTCAGCGAAATTCGTATCCCCAGATGGATCAAGACAAGTCAAAATGACAAGTGTCTTGAACTCCATGGCTTTTCAGACGCATCTAATCTCGCATATGCTGCGGTGGTCTATATGCGTGTCATAGATCAAGAAGGAAAGGTGCATGTGAGTCTAATAACCTCCAAGACGAGAGTGGCACCGATTAAGCAAGTGTCGATCCCTCGTCTCGAATTGTGTGGTGCCGTATTATTAGCCAAACTTCTGAATGAAGTCGCAGAAACGCTTGACATACCCAAGCACCATTTGCATGCTTGGACGGACTCGTCAATTGTTCTTGCTTGGCTAAGCAACCACCCTAGCCGATGGAAGACTTTCATAGCCAACCGAGTGTCTGAAATACTTACCATAATGGATGGAACCCAGTGGTCACATGTAGCTTCAAAAGACAATCCTGCAGACTGCGCGTCGCGAGGTATACAACCTTCGGAGTGTGTTGGAAATGAACTCTGGAACCGCGGTCCTCGATGGCTGCATCTGGAAAAAATAAACTTTAGTAAAGGAGATCTACAAGATACAAACCTGGAAGAAAGAAAGTTAAAATTAAAGTGTCATGCTCTTACCAGTGATGTTGAAGAGGGAGATCCTTTCCTGGAAAGATTTTCTTGTTTGAGAAGACTTCTTCGAGTGCTGGCTTGGTGCAGGAGACTTTACTTACCTCGTGGTCAGCTTAGACAATCCTGGTTGACAGCTAAAGAGTTGCAAGATGTCATGAATAGCTGCATAAAAAGATGTCAAGGTCAATATTTAAATCAAGAAGATCTTAAGAGTAAAAAAGGAAAATTTTCTTCTCTCAGCCCTTATCAGGACAACGATGGAATTTGGCGGGTAGGTGGAAGATTGCATGGTGCTGATTTGTCGGAGAATCGTAAGCATCCCATCCTCATTCCACGTCAGTCCCACTTGGCCAAATTAGTGATTGCGGACGCCCATGAGAAAACTCTTCATGGGGGTCCACAATTAATGTTAAGTTACATCCATACCAAGTATTGGATCGTCAACTTGCGGAACCTTGTGAAATCTTATATTCACAAGTGTGTGAAGTGTTTGCGATATTCGTCGCAAACTGTTCACCCAATGATGGGAAACCTACCTTCATCTAGAGTGACCCCAAGTAGACCTTTTCGACAAAGCGGTCTAGATTACGCCGGGCCCATAGCAGTGAGAACAACGAAGGGTCGAGGTCATCGCTCCACCAAGGGCTACATCTGCCTTTTCGTGTGCATGGCAACGAAAGCTATCCACTTAGAAGTTGTGAGTGATCTCACTTCTGAGACGTTCCTTGCAGCTTTTAAGCGCTTCGTTGCTAGGCGTGGCCACTGTTCAGATTTGTGGAGCGATAACGCGACTACGTTCGTAGGCGCTGATCGAGAGCTAAAGGCTTTACTTGCTGCGGAAAAATCAAATGTAGCATCAGAGATTGCGGATTGGCTTTCTTCAAACGGCACAATCTGGCATAGGATACCACCCTATAGTCCTAATTTTGGGGGACTATGGGAAGCTGGTATTAAGTCGACGAAGCATCACCTTAAAAGAGTTATTGGCGACACTACGTTGACATTTGAAGAACTCACTACCGTGTTGGCTCAAATTGAGGCTTGCCTCAATTCGAGACCAATATCACGCTCGAGTGACACATTGGAAGATCCTTTCCCATTAACTCCTGGACACTTCCTTGTTGGGGAACCCTTAGTTCTTGTTCCGGAGTTGAACTATGAAGGCTCAAATGTCAGTGGTCTTAGGCGTTGGCAGTTGACACAGCGTATGGTCCAGGACTTTTGGAAACGCTGGTCTGGCGAATACTTAACGCAGTTCCTACAGCGTCATAAGTGGAAGAATTGCACCCCAGAGCCTGAGATCGGGGATGTTGTCTTAGTTAAAGAAGACGATATGCCACCAGCAAGATGGCTTTATGGCATAATTACTGAGAAGCATAGTGGTTTGGACAAGGTGACTCGCGTTGTAAGCTTGCGTTGCAAAGGCGTTACCATGAAGCGACCAGTATCCAAACTTTGTATTCTCCCTGTTACAGAATAAACATTTATGTCGTGTATTTTTTTTATAGAATGTATAGATTTAACTCGAAATTTGATGTTGATGATTAAAATTGGTTCAGTCAGCAATACTGAACACATGCTATTAATGCTATTTATTGTTGCTATATCTAACGCACTGTACAAATTCATATGTAATATTAAGTACATATTTGTAAGGGTTCAATAGCAGCTGTAGTTGCCTGTATTTTACTTGATACTGTAGAAGTTGTCTAATTAGGAATTGTCTAGGTACGAGTAACCTTATAAACATTGTGTTGATAAATTTATCTGTTTAATTTTACTTTCATATATCAGCTTGTTATAACTACACTTTGATAATTTGTTATGTTCGTTTAATTTCTTTTGTGTTTTATAATCAGAACTGAATCATAAGTAGCGTATTGTACTTTTAATGTTTATATCCTTTTAGATTAGGTTTTGATTGTTCGTTATGGACAGTTGGTCCATGGCGGGCGGAATGTTCGAATCGTATAAATTGTTAGCCTAAGTAATTTTAGTTCTTAAATATTAACTAGATGTCGCCCTCAAACGAGAACCGATTCCTAGATCGCGGTAACGAGATTCTCACGCGTCACTAGGTCAACTATGTAAAATTTGATTTATTTAACCAATATACAATACTTTTCTCGCCACTGGAATTGTTTTATTTATAAAAACAAAATCCTATTTTAGCGGGTCTTTTTTGGGATCTATACAGTAAGTCTGTTGCAAACGTCGCTTGTTGCGAACCTACGTGCAATAGAAATTTAATTCAATCGATAAAATGCGATCATGTAACTTTTTATGTCTCGATTTCAATGTGCTCCTATCGATTACCCAACAAATTTATAAAGCGAGATTGATGGGTGTACAACAAATTTACAAAGAGAGATTGTGCTATGAATCGTTATGTATACGCCCAATCTATTCAATTTTTCTTTGTAATACGGCTCTTGTTTATGGTTTATATATCGATATAAACTTGGTTTGTCAATACTTATTTTTATTTAAATTGGGCTTTCGTTGACGTTTGATTGCAACAAACGGGTTACGTGATCGCAAAACCATCATCGAAACTGTTTCCTTATTGAAGTTGATTGAAATAAAAGATACATGATCGCCCTGCAGATGATGTTCTCGGACTCGAGACGACCAAACAGACATAATAAAGTCAAGAAATTAAGGTTGTGTATGCTATAATATTCGTTACATTTACATACAGAGGAACGAGAGTCGCTCAGTGGAAAATTGTGCGACTTTCGATATGACGCATCGAAGTTCGAATCTCGCATAAAACATCGTGAGGAAACCGGCATGTCCTAGGCCCACAAAATTCAAGGATAAGTGACATCCACCAATCTACAATGGACCGACGTGCGGCGTGGTGGATTATAGTCCATATTCTCTCTTTGAAAGAAGGCCCGTGTCCCAACAGTGGGATCATAATGAGCTGATGTACACAAATAAAAACTAGGTACAAAAGTTATTGTGTCTGTGGGTGTACCAAACTAAAAGTGGGTTTGACTGACATTCGCGGCTGCCATTTGGACGGGCTGGCATTAAAGTTAATGTTCTGCAAAAAAATGCAGCAAAATTTAGTGGAAAATTGTAGTCATTTGCATTCGGCTTTTAGCTTGAAAAATATGACTGTAATAGACGCTGCCAGATGTTTTTTTTATATGGTACTGAGTGATGAGACGAACACGTCGTCCGCCTGATGGTAAGCGCCACGCCTTCCCATAATAATTGCAGTGCCACGCAGAACTTTTTATGCTATAAAAAAGCACTGCGTAGCACTAAACTGCGCTTATCACCCCGAGAAATCAGATATTAAGTCTCATATGCCCAGTAATTTTGTTTTTTTTCTGTGCACAAACATTTGTCCCGTCGCGGGAATCAAACCCGCAATCTTAGTGGTGTATGAGATTTGAGCCAACCTGCTCAACCACTACATCACAGAGGCTATCAAAGAGCCCTGTATAAGGGTGAAATCATTCAGTGCTCTCACAATTCTGCATAGGGGTAAACAAAGAATACGTGGTCTCAAATCTGCGCACTCAACCCTAAACAAACAAACCACGTGTCAAAACCGATGACCCCGCCAGGATGCCCTGTTTAAACCCCTTATATATCAGACATTACCCCAGGGTTACGTCTTGGGGTGATGAGCTTAATCTTGAGGTTTCCTAATAGTTTTCGACATTTGAAGAGTACGTAGGGTTGCCGAAGAATTCGCTTCGCTTTCTTCATCCATTGTTATAATCCGGTAATACGTCATGCATCACCCCAAGGTGTTTGCTTATTCAGGGTCGATAAGTTTGATCCCAAAGAGTTGTGCTTAAATTGCTTTGGATATATCATTTCCGAGGGCGCGTAGGGGTGCTAATGATAGAAGATGTTATAGATTCTATGTCGACAGACTGGAAAAGCTCTTTCTCTGTAACACACTTAAAAGATAAGGACAACAAGCATCTGTAACATTGCGAGCTGATTACTCAGTAGAATGCAGAGTATATATTTTTTTCCACTTCATTCCTTTCTGCCTCTACGATGCCTATATATAACATAGTTCAAAGTTAAACATCAAAGCTTTGTCAAAGCTTTTCCTCAGATCGACGTTTTTGCAGATGGATTAAAGTTGATCGAAATAATGTGTTTAAAGTATTGCGAAGCACCAATAATAATAAATGTAATAGTCCTTAATATTAAGCAGAATGTTGTCAAAGGATTTTAGATTTTTTTTAATTTTTAATTCATATGTTTGTTATTTTTATTTTTTCATTTTTCTGTGTTATTAACTGTATTTAAGTAACTGATATAACGAATAAGTAATATAAGCTGTAATGTTACATATTTATTTATTTATTGAACGCCAACACATTGTACATCGTTACTATAAAATATAAATTCATTCAAATTGGATCTGGGCTTTATGCCATTATAATTATACTCGAAGACTACATACAACTATTACTAATAGCAAGCAAGAATTACATAATAAAGATGCAATTAATTACATTAACAACAAAACCGGAAATTAAAATTGAAAACAAAAATAAAAGGTATGGAATTTTGATGATAAATAAATATATAAATCAAATAAAAACTTTCTATAACTTTCATCTATTTTTGTAGGTTGGTCTAGGTATATCTTAAAACGGCATGACAACCACCGGCACCCACTGTAAACCTAATCCATAATCACGGGCACGTGACACATTTCGTCCACCAACCACAACGTCACGTGTTTCCCCACTACGCAGTGTAGTTGATAGTTTCCACTATATCACTGACAAGGGAAATTGCTGCTATTGACAGGACCCGGACCCCGAGCCATTTGCAAAACCGATTGGTTCGAGCGACAAGTCGTGAATTTGATCTCATATGATGCGATCGGAGAAGGAGAATGCTTACAGTCCTCGATGTTTTACGATTTACGAATTATAAGGAAAACGGAAAGGAAAGGTGGGCCAAAGTAGCTACACAATGGGTGCCTGAAGACGGGCGTCGACGCCTAGGAAGGCCCAGAAAGCGTTGGCTGGACGATTTGCGGAGTGACTGGCCTGAGATCGCAATGGAGAGAGATCGATGGAAGGAGATGGGGGAGACCTTACCCCAGCTGTGGGATCAAATAGGTTAAAATAAAAAGGAAAACGGATGAAGTCGTTTTAACCGACTTCAAAAAAGAGAAAGTTCTCTATTCGATTGTATGTTTTTATTATATTTATTTTTATTTTTTATGTTTATTTCCTCAGAACTCCGTCATTTATGAACCGATTTGGAATATTCATTTGGATTTTTTTTGCGTTTTGTTCAATATATCTACAAAGTGTTCCCATATAAATTTCATCGATATTTGACTTTGGACTTCGAAGATACATTCGGTCGGTCTTTGATTTTTTTTTCTAAAAATTAATTATTGATATAATACGTTTTGAAACTCTAGATGGATTTCTAATTTCTAACAACAAATTCCTTTAATATTGCGGATGATGATGCTGTCAGATATACACAACAGACCACTATAACTATTCACTAGATCTAGTAACACGCTTTGGAATACCTAGAAACCTACTCATAAATTATGTTAGTCCTTTCTGTTCAAAGGTTGTCTGGAAGAGATCGCTTTGAGCGATAAGACCGCCTATTGTTATGCTGATTACTGTGAAATTTACTTGTTTTTCATGTACCTATATTTAAGGTTTTTTAACAATAAAGTGTTTATCTATCTATCTATGTATCTACTCACCCCTGAACCACAAACATCACGTGCCATCAAGCATCATGTAGCGTACTCGATAGTTCCAATAAATCACTAGCAGAGGGGAATCCGCTACTAATGACGGGATCAATACCGCTCTGTAAACCAATAGTCGTTTGTAGAAACCTTCGCCCCTATACCAATAATACGACGAAAATGTTGACGATATGTAAGTAAAAGATTTTCAGTCCTTTCAGAATCGAATTCATTACAAAACAGTTTGCTAGAAAAAATAAAAGTAAGAAGGTGAGTAAGCATAAAAATATTTGAGAAACAATACAATTTCTTGAGTTGAGACAGATATAAGGAAGAAAAGTATATTTTCTCGACTCTATGACTAGATTATTCACGATCAATTCTTTCGAAACAATTAAGATGTTGATCAATATCAGGCCTCTTTTTACAGTCTACCTCTCATCTTTCATCATTAGAACTTACACCTGATACAATTCTCTAAATCAAAACATAATTTAACCAAAAACGTATCAAATTAATAAACTTCTCCCCTCGCCTTCATTATTCATTACATTTCATCGTTCAAGGAGTCCCCTCCATCATACTACATCACGATTAGAGTAACACAGTTATCTTACAAGACTAGGCGGACTCAGTAGGGTACCGTCGTCCCCTTTAGGAATTTGCCCAATCGGCTTTCTGCTATTCTCGGTGGTAATAAAACCGACATAATAAAAGCCAGGTTCTGGAAAAATTGTCTGGAAGTCGGTGTTAATCCTTGTTCAGAAAGCTTAATTCGGCCAACCTTTATTTCATAGAAGAGCCGAAATGTCTGCGCATTTTCTTTGAATGAGCAAATTGAATAGCTAGTTCATAAATTCAGCTTGGTTCAGCATTGGTTTCTTCTTAGCTTTCTCATCAATGTTTGCATCAGGTCATTGCTTATTATCTTCTCAGATGATTTCTTTGTAAGAGCTGCAATACTGTCTCTAAGTCTGCGCTCCCATATCTTGAACTCCACGTTTCTTCCTTCCAAGCTTTGCCCCTAGGGAAGACATTGTACCCTTAACTTCCAGTATTCTCTTACAAGGTTCTCTAAACATAGTAGATAGACATTCTCTAAATTCACCAGCCTATCCACGATCGATACTCCATCAGTCCACGTGCCGGCCCCACGTGTTGCAGCGCTTATGCGGCTTCCTAAACTACTGTGCCACCTATGTCGAATATTATATGCAGATAGATGTATGGACGCCTAGCAATTGGGTCGAGGGTTTACGTGTGTATGGTGCCTAGATTTATTGTTCTTGATAGAAGTAATACTTTAATTTTTTTTAAATAATTGTAAGACTAAGAAACAAGGTCATAAAGGATAATGTTAAAACAACGACGGAAAACATCGCGATAACACCATCATGGCCAATAACCACATACTTCAAGCTTCAAGGGCATGTCCCATCCTATCTGCACTAGGCCAGCATAGTTGTATACAAAGCCTCTAGTTTATCGCTAGGAATCTAAATTATCATGACCCCAAGCCTTTTAGAATCAAGATAAACATGATTATATTTGACTCAAACAATTTTTGGTCAACATAAACTTAACAACATACCCATTAACTTTACAAACAAAGCAATATTTCTTGCATATTTTTGTCTTAATTGACTTTAATAGTATGCTTTCAAAATCTTAAGATCTGACTGAGATTAGATTCATGTACAGTTTTATTGCTCTCAGCGATTCCATTCTACCGGACAAACATCTTTACTTTGCAATGTTATACCAAAAAATTTGTTAGTATTACTTCTACCGTTTTTCAATGTAAGACATTTACCATTTGTCTCTCTTAAATTATTAAAAGTTCTCCCAGTAAGTCGCTCATGTTTATCATAAATTTTATGTGACAAGTATGACAACAGACGAAGCAGACAGTCTTCTTTTAAAATATTCTCAAGTTCAACACAGTTCAACAAACGCAGCGTTGCGTAAAAGTTGCGTGCTCCGAACAATATGCAATTTTCAATGTTTCCGTTCTTATTGTTTTTCCTTTGCATTTGTATTCGAGGGTGACCGTTTCCTTCGAAACTACGCGTTATGAATATATTAATATGATGCCTGTTGATGTTTTGCTAGTGCTTTTATGTATTTACGTCATGATAGGTGACATATATTCAGAAAAATATCAGTTTTCTGTTTAATAATGTTAAAAATGATATTTTTCTTAAGTTCTTTTTAATCTTTTTTAATGTTGGGATTTAGATATTTGAGAAAGTGATTCCATCATATATACAGCTAAGAAGAATTTCGATTAAACTAATTGTTCTCGTTTATTCTATAATAAACGAGATTGTTCTAGTATAATATGATAAAAATCTGTCCAGCTGTTTAAACTTTGACTATATATCACGGCTTTTTTAAAATTATTATTTTATACTTGTTATATGCTATTTTTGTCACGTACCACAATATACAAACTGACGGTATAATAGTCGGATTTTCACGTCTAGGCGAGCAAAGGCAAGGAAATATGAGGTCAGCGTGAATTAGGGCAGTAACGCCCTAATGGGCAGGACAACGCCCTCACAGGTGCTTGATTGCCTTTATGGAATTTGCTTCACATAGCTATACTTTTTATTTAAACTGTAAAATCTGTATATATATTTCACATACTAACTTTCTTTGGGAAACCCTAATCTTAACTTAACTTGGTTTTCCCAAGTTATGGAACGTCGAAGCCCAACGATAGTCCTTGAAAAGCTCGTGAACTTGGGGCTCCAATGAATGGCCTTGTTACATACAATCGCAACATTCGCAACCCTTTCTAAGTAAACCGCCGACGGGCTATTGAAGCTTGGGACTCCGAATACGTAACCTTCGCAATTACGGCTAGCTCGAAGGTGCTTGCTGAGAACATCGCACTCCCACAGTCTAAGTGATTATATATCCTCTAATCCGAATGCAAGGAGAATCCGGTCCGCCTTGGGTTATCGATCGTGTACTCCCACATCGCAAGTCGTTGACACACTGCAGAACGGTTCACGTGGCGTAACCCGCTTCTCGGTTCGGTGCAATTCTCTGTTTTAAGCTTAATGGGTTTAGGAAGTTCCAGAAAGTATTGTCCGTACTGTTCGCATTAAAATTACGCTTTAATACGCTGACTGAGTTAAAAACTGAGTTTACGCTGTTTCAGTTTGGGGTATACAAAATTCAGAGTCATTGAATCGCTTTATCTGGTTAATTGCTTCTAAAATGCCATCTCACTTGATGAGTAACCAGACAGGAATTCCATTTGTATCCAAACGCGTGTCACTTGTGTGTGTGACGACATTCAGTATGCAAAACATGCTAGACATAAAAATTCTCGGAACCCAAGCTCTTGGCCATACACACCGCTATATGTTTCCAAATTGGTTGTTATAAGAACAAGTGGCCCCTGTGGACGCATAGAGACGATACAGAGATGAGTATATTGGCACGATAACAAAGTGAGTTTAATGAAAGTGCCCAGTAACAGCTCTGCGAACGAAGCCCGCCCTCCCTCATAACACCCATTCAAGTTCACTCCGAGCGCGCTACCACCCTAGTGTCTCCCTAACATTCAATTTCATACTAATTTTTACCTTCCTGAGACAATACAGGGCCCTATTTCATTTGCCAGCCGTTTAGATTTACGTCGCTACGGATGTTAGTCAATTTAGTTTGTGGAACCATATCACTGCATGTCAAATTGCGCCGTATGTGTCAAGAGTAAAGGTTCATTTTCGATTTTCAGGCATGCGCACATACGCAGCCTCCCCTAGGGTGCGCGCGGTCGATCCTTCCAGTCGCCTCGCCGGCGTGGCCCGGACAACTTCCCGGACGGATCGATCGCTAAAAAATACAACTCACACAAAACAAATCCACATTCTCCTTACCCGTATAAGGAAAATTGTCGGAGCTTCAAATGGAAATGGTTTCGCGTCCTTAACTTTTGCGGTTAATTTCGTTGAGATATAATTTGCTAGTGATTTTATAATATTTGGCAGTATATTCCTGAATGGATGCTGCCGAACTGTCAACAGTGATAAAGAGTAGTGATGTGAAGTGACGAGTGGTGCGGGGTCTGGTCCAGTGACGTTTTGATGCGCGATTTTTCCGCAGTTCATAGAGCTTAGTTTAACAGGCTTAGTTAGTACGTCTACAGTATTATTTTTTAAGGCAGGAGTATTTTATTGAGAGGTACTGTTTGGTTTGATGTATTGGATATCGTCCTGTGCCCGCTTGTAGTTAGGGCTGCTGATGTGACAGCAACGCTTTGTCTGTGACAAATATGAGTGCCTATGACGGTATGCGGAAGTGAGTCTATCGAATGCATTCTATCGATTGTTATATAACGCAAAAATTCGTGGTCTCAGAATTAGCCTTGAGGGAAGCCACAATTTCGATAATGCTAAGATTTGCTTTTGTTATATTTGAGAATTTCCTTCTTTATTGTATGAAAATAGAATAGTCACAAACGCTTGATTGATGACTAACGTAATGTTTTGCCAATAAAAGTTTGCATCGTTATTCATATACTCTGACAGGAGTTGCTGACGTAACTCCTGGCAGTGGAGTTAACTAATTAGACGTCTAAGCGGTAGCTCTACACTGGGATTAAGTACAATAAAAATATTCTTAAAACACCTGAGAAAATAAACAGACTTTAATTTTTGCACGTACTTCTAAGACATCTCGTATATTTCCAGTAACAGACTGTTTTCCATTCCATTCCATTGCAATTCCATTGTGTGTTGCAAACACACAATCAAACAACATTGAATTTGTCCTTGTAATCTCTAAACTAGTAAACTTGATACTTTTTATCGGAATTAGAATTCACTAGGTACATAGTTAAAGTAATTGCGTAAATAGAACTACTAATGCTAATGTTTTAATAAACTACTGAAGGTTGTGTGACATGGTTCTATTTGCCTTAGGCTATATGACAGCACAGAACCTATTGGGTCGTAAGAATTTCGCCGTGTTAATGGCGTAAAGGAGGATTCCGATTTTTGGAGACAAGACAACTGAGGCACTTAATCTTTCTATACCTACACTTAAAACATACATGTCTCTATATGTTTACAGTTATATCTAGCGTTGTACCTTGCGGGTAGTTGATAATGCCATGTTTATTGTCTGCAGAACGCAGATCTAAGAGCGTACTGTTGGTGCCATGGCACTGACACTGTCTCAATGCCAGACAATTAAGTGATTTGGATATTCCCAACCATGTACCTTTAATGCTTATGTCTGCTTTATACATTCTAGAGTCGATCAAAGAAAATTTAAAATCGATATAATAGTCGATTTTAACTGGCAACTTGTAGCGTTATAGCGTTGGTGAAATGACCCTGATAATGTTAGAATGCCACTGATTTATCATTGTCTGTAATCACTGCTACGATAATTTTCATCTTTGAACCAAATTTGGTATATTATGTTCCCTACGATGAAGTTAAAAATCTGTTCAATATTATCATGTTTACCATCCCACTGCGCAAGTCTGCTGGCGCACTGTTGGCGCCACAACCCTGGCTAGACGCCAGAATATCAGCTGATCTGGACTTAGGTATAAATGGAGTTTGTCACTTTACAAAAGACAGTTTTCCATTAATATAGGTAGAGTGTGGGTCTGCAAAACAACCAATGAAACTGCGCAAGTCTCTGCTAGCGCAGTCGCTATCTCTCTGCTAGTGCTTTTGAATTATTTCCCTAGTGAAAACATTTTTAAAAGCTGTGAGTTGTCGATGTTTATGGTCACACTGTGCAAGTCTGCCGGTATACTACCGGCGCCTAAAACCTGGCTCTCTGCCAGAATACCAGCTGATTTGTTAAGCTTTCCGTGCCCCACGGCGAAGACTTCGTTGGCATTTTAATGATCATTGCCGAGTATCGATTAAATTGAAGCTTTGACGGACTGTTTAGTATTGGCAACAGTCTTATTTTATACAACATCGTGGTAACATCGAAAGGTATAGTTGACAGGTAGGAAAAATGTGAGTTGTCTTTTTAAAAGACACTATTTCATGAGTAAGACGAGAATACGCAGTTTGCTATTAATATCAACACAGAAGACTGAATCAATTAGGTATTAATACGTTTTCACTAAATTGGTGCGCTTCCAATATCCTTCAGAATTCATAATCATTTTCCACTTCCTTTTCACTCAACAACCTACAGTATAGATTCTTAAATCCATTTTAACAGCGTCTTTTTAATTGTTCTGACTTTTGACTTCTGTCGCCATTACGCCAAATCTAAGATAGATCAGGCGTTTATGAGGCAACGTCATTTTATCTCTCTTCTTGCATAACACTCTCACACTCATCATTTTTTTCGTGCACTTCCGACGGTTACGTGTACACATTACCATGTTAGTGTACTCGTAATGACTTAATCGGAATTATCTCATGTGTACTCATTAACATGCTGTGTGCTAGGTTTACATTTCGGATGTAACAAAACTAGCTCCTCTTTTTCTTTAATGATCCAGCCTCTATATGTGACCTTAAGTCCACAACTTTGCCAGTTATTCCGCCAAGCAGTAGTGCGCAAGCATTACTGTGTTCTGGTTTCAAGGGCATTGTAGCCGGTGAAATTACAAGGCATATGAGACCTAATATCTGATGTCTCGGGGTGATGAGCGCAATGCAGTGCTACGCAGTGCTTTTTATGGTATTAAAGGTTCTGGGTGGCACTACAATTGTTATGGGCAGGCGTGGCGCTTACCATCAGGCGAACGACTTGCTCGTCTCATCACTCAGTTCCAATAAAAAGAAAGTCACTGTCCGGGAACACAGAAATGGTGATTTCTGTGTTAGGGAGACTCCTTTAGTGTAACCCATCAAAACTATCTAGTTGATATCCTTTGCGTCATATAACTAATTTTCCATTCCATTACATAACCATATCCCGCAGGACTTGCCCGTAAAATGTTTTAGTTCTGTTTTATAATGGCCGTGGCAATGTGTGTAATATCCATTTCTACATTAGTACGTCGTCCGGCGGGTGTGTCGCAGTTGATTAGTTTGAAACTTTTATGTCCTTTGAATTTTGTAGCTTCATAAATGTATAAACGCACTGGCTGATTAGGTTTGGCTGAAATGGCTAGTCATTTGTTGCAAGAGAAACGTGAATCCATCGCGCGATAAAAGCTGGCTTACCTTTATAGATCGGTCGATATCTAAGGCTCTTTTATAGTTTTGATTTCACAGGTCCTGGAAAAATGTGAGTAGAGATGTCGTGCTAATTGTCATTATCCTATCGACGGTTTTATAATCAACAGAAATCTCGACAAATTTTTGATAAATCTTATCGAGTTCCATTGTATCTTTGTTATTATCTTAACCTTGCACAAGAGAAAACCAACGTTTGTGATAAGCTTAACAGCTTCATCATCGTATTTTATCGATGTTATCACTTCCAAAAAGGTCGCGTAGAATGTATTTCATCTTAACCACAAATAAAATGTTCCTTATTTGTTTAAAACAATTAATATTACTTCCTAAATTGTTTGTGTCAATTTTAATTTTTCTAACAAAATCTTGAAAATACAAAATTGTTAGAGTACAAAACCTAGGCTAAAGGGCCAACTGGAAGCCTGTACTATAAAGTATTCTGTGCCAGAAGGTCACTTTCTTGAGCTGGCTCTGATTGTGCATATACCCCACAATTTAATTTAAAAAACAACGTAATTTATTGTGACATAACAGTCATTACAAAGCATTACTAAATCCATAGGCTCTTGAACTAGTACAAACTGTTTCAAGAGCCAAAATGTCACAAGATTTTGCTCTTTTCAAACAATCTCATCAAACGCAATAGAAACCGTATCATCAAGTGAGCATTTCTTTTTTTTCTGCCGACAGTGATTACCCATCTTGTGTTGTTTACCAATAGTGATTCAGAGCATGGCGGTGTCTCGCCCACTTGTGCGAATGCCTTGTCTCAGAAATTGGAAAATGGATTCAGTGTTGACGGTACATTCTGCATGGATTATTTCTTCTTTATATCTCGAAAAATGAGGTTTTCTAAAAAATCTCGAAAAGTTCGCTTGTTTCACCATTACTCTCAGCACACATTAATCACTGTAAAGAAAACATCAAGCGTTATCTCTCTTATGCCGAGAACTGTCGCCGGACGGTAGGGCGACTTCTTATCTGTCCTATATCCGAAATGGACACAGGCAAAGAAAACCCTCCTTTTCCACACCGGAGGGCCCTCCGAGCTCTTCCGATTTCCGTTTACTGCTGACTTATCATTGGAATTGTCTTAATAATCCGACCCCTGCTCTCCTATCTCGGGACAATCTATGGATTCGTTGGGATTACTTCAGATTGGATTCAAATGCGTAGCATACAAGATAAATTGTTTTTCTACGAAATTAATTCCTTTTATAATGGAAATATTTCTTCGGAGTAGTTAAGTTCGTGTTTTATTGCTTCAATTTCAATAAATATTTAGGATCCAGTTTGTCATTTATCAAATCATAAAAATGCCAAAACATTCAAAACATAATTGATTCCTTCTTCTTATAGTTGAAAATATTCCTTTTATAAAAAAGATTCACCATGATGATAGCTCTAGCAGTTATTAAAACTATCTCTTCTGTCTAATTGTGATCTGTGTCACGCACATCTATCAATTCATCGATACTGGCGACTATCGCAACACTGCTATCTAGTTTCACTGTAATTAAAGCACATATTAGCCAACTCTGCAATAAGAGACCAACATTCGATACTCTACTGAGAGAAATTTGGGTTAATGCAGTACAAATTGTCTTCAATGTTCACCATCAAGCAAATCACTTGATTTATACAATCGCTTGATTGATGATGATCAACTCGTGCATGTAAACGACGGTGTTGAACTAACTTATTCGCTTTCTTACGTGATGTGACATCGCACTCGTAATCAGCATTAGTTAAATGTAAATCATCATTTCACTACGGTTAGAAACAGTGAGCAACTTTCAGTTTTAATCGTAGGTTGAGATGAGATGCCTGTAAATCCACGCTTCGGTAACGATAATGTCGCTTCTATTTCGATTTAACACTAGCCAGATTCACTGGCAAATGAACTCGAATCTTTGGTAAACAGACGAGGAACAATTCCCTCCATAACGCCTACAAGAGCTAGCTGCGCCCGCGCCGTTCGGTGCACGACTTGCACGCATGTTGCGTGCGCTCGCGCTCAGTCAGTAGTCACCGCAGCACGCGGACTGCGCTCGCGCCCCGTCCGCCATTTCATTTCACTCCATTCAAATTACGAATACAATTATTCAAATTCGAGTTTCGCGATCGCGACTTTTTTTCTTTTTCAGTGAATATGGACAGTGCGAAATAAAACAGTGTTGACTTCTGTGATGAAACTGCAAACAAAAACAATGTTAGGGAATTATTGAATAATAATCGGGTCTTCGAAGCGTTATCGGCGGTATGCGTAGAAATCGTTTCGCATGAACGAACAGATAGAAGACCATAGAGGATTAACCATAGTGTAGTGGGTACCTTTGATAATTTCAGGCACCGTTGGCTCTTGTTTCATGGCGGTTGCGTCGGTCGTCGTACTGTACAGTTAGGACAATTTGTAGGTAATTTTCTTTTATTACTTTTACGAGCACTTTTATGTCAGTAGTAGACTAGTTTTTTTTAGTCATTATTCGCTTTTTCACTTTTACAGCCACGATTTTTTTTAATTTATTTTAGTCATCTTATGTATGTATTACCTTATTCGTTTTTATGTAGCGTTTCATATGGATAAGCTTCATTAGATCACGTAGCTCATGATACTAAAACGAGGCTAATCGCGCTAAAAACATTTGTTTTGTATTTTTCCAAGTTGCATCGGCGGTTGCACGATAAGTTTTTTCGTGACCACGATGCAACTTCGCCGAAACGTCGATATAAACGAAACTGATTTTTCACGCGATCAAGTTCCGTTTTAATATCATAAATTTGAATCGCGAAAGTTAAAAGTTGCTATCTTTAGATCACATAACCAGATCATGTCATCGTTCTAATTTCTTGTAGTCATCTATTGTTCTCGAAGACTTTAATTACTCCACTTCCTTCATCAGAAAAGCAGCTCACTTTATAGCGCTCATAGTTTCACACGACGAGACTTCCGGAAATATAGCTAGTCTTTAAAACGACATTTTTTAACAAGAAAAGGCACTCTGTAGAATGAAGACGTTAACTACCGGATGTTTATGTAGGGTGCAATGCAGTACCGGCTAGATCCCTGTCCCCATCTACTTTATCATGTACGCCATAGGGTTGAAATTCCCTCATGTCCTTTCTGTAGATTTTCTAATATCGGACGTTTCAGAACTTCAATGGTGGATTTGTTGGTTCTAAATTTATGTTATGTTTGGTAGTGTTAATGATCGCGGTGCTGTGGGTGGTTGTTATAAACTTCATGCAGATGATGTGGGTGCTGACTTAAAACTACGATAACGTTTGTGTTGACGAATAAAATTATGTGAAGACAGACTTTAGCTGAAATTTGTGATGGATTTGAAGTTCGATGGGAATGGAAGACTTTCGTAATTGAAATGACATAAAATGTTTTTTTTTCATGATTAAATGGGCTCACGTTTGACAACAACTCACCTGATGGTACGCGTAGTTGCGGTCTATGGAGCACGTTTGCCCATAAGGTTCCTATTCACTCTTGTCTTAAAGAGACCCAGGTTGTAATTGGAAGGAAATAAGTATTCTGGTAGAAAATTCCACTCCTTTGCAGTACGTATAATGAAAGACTCAACGAAGCGCTTTGTGCGGACTGCTGGTATGTGCACAACAATAGGGTGAAGTGACTCTCCTCGCCTGGTGGTCCTAAGATGGTATGGGGTTGAAGGAATCAAGTTTGTTTTTGTGTTGCATTAAACATACTACATGAGACGCTTGCTCTATCGTATTAATGCATTAGAACAAGTGTCTGTATATTAAAAGATATAATTATGTTTTTAACTACACTAACATTATAAAGAGGAAAGATTTGTATATTTAACCGGATTCAAAAAAGGAGAACGTTCTCTATTCGATTATATTCTTTTCTTATGTTTCTTCCCTCAGAACTCCGTCATTCATGAACCGATTTGGAAAATTCTTTTTGCGTTGGGTTCAGTATAGCTACGAAGTGGTCCCATATAAATTTCATATATTTGACCTTGGACTTTGAAGATACATTGAAGTCGGTTTTTTTGTTTGATAAAACGTATACTTGTTGTATGTTTGTAACGAATAAACTCAAAAACTAGACCGATTTCAAAAATTCTTTATACATTAGAATGCTTCGTACATTCTCCCTGAGTAACATAGGCTATATTTTATTACGTCGACGCGAACGAAGTCGCGGGCGGTTGCTAGTCTCTTATTTTATAATAGGTCTATAGAACGCTGTTACAATATTATATCGTATAGTACTTAATAGAAGTTATGTTATCGTACAAAACATTGAATCGAAAATTTATAAACTTGCTTAAAATATTATGACTGCATCCGCCTGACAATGAAATAATGACAATGCCCTTTATACACAACTCAATACATTATTATATCGATCGACATCCTTAGCTGTTCAGTTAATAAATTCTTTTAATAAGTTATTCAAATATTCACATAATTTTACTGAAGAATCACATAACATTACGTTATTAATGCTACTCGAGAATTTTACATACACGTTCACATATGGAGTATAATGTTAGTGAAGGATGAGAGAATGTTTTATATGATAATGATAACATTGATAATGATAATCCAGTGCGTCACGCTAAACCATCGCACAGAAAACAGTGTCAAAGGTTTATGTTTAAGAAGTTTATTCTCAATAAGACAAATTTATTGTTATTTACTTGAGAACAATAATTATACTAAGCTTAAATGCCAACAAGTATTGTTTTTTTTTTTTTTTTTTTTTTCACTTACTGCCTCTATGTTTGGCCACTATCTCGCCTGATGTGAAGCAATGATGTGGCCTAAGATGAAGCACGTAGATCTAGAGAGAGACGGCAGTTGAGCGGCTGCTCAGACCCGTCTCCCCGATGGTTCACTGAACATCATCCCGAAACACGACTAGGTCGTTTGACGGCATGGCTTTGTTCGGTGACGTTTTATCAAACAAAAAAACCGACTTACAATTATCTTCGAAGTCCAAGGTCAAATATCAATGAAATTTATATGGGACCACTTCGTAGCTGCACTAAACCCAACGCAATACACAATTTTCCAAATCGGTTCATGAATGACGGAGTTCTGAGGTAATAAACATAAAAAAATACAATCGAATAGGGACTTCCTTTTTTGTAGTCGGTTAAAAAGTACATTTGTCATTCCGTCAGATCGGTAAGGAAAAACTTAGGTGGGTACTCATCTAATGCATTCATTTGCATAAGAGGCAACGGTCTGCGATTAGATATTGAGTTAGCTGAATGCATTAAATTTGTAAAAACGTTCAAAATTAATTTAGCCTTATCAACTTCAAGGATTTAACCGAACTAAGAACCAGAACGTATGAAAAAGTCTAGTTGAAACATAAAAAGAAACCTTGTTAGGCTTCCGTACCCAAAGGGTAAAACGGGGCCCTATTACTAAGACTCCGATGTCCGTCCTTCTGTCTGTCTGTCCGTTTGTCACCAGGCTGTACCTCATGAACCGTGATAGTTAGACAGTTGAAATTTCCACAGATTATGTATTTCTGTTGCCGCTATAACAACAAATACTTAAAAACACACTAAAATAAATATTGAAGGGGGCTCCCATACAACAGACATGATTTGTTTGCCGTTTTATAGATAATAAATAGTACGGAACCCTTCGTGCGTGAGACTAACTCGCACTTGACCGGTTTTTCAATGTTTTTATTCCGGTTTTTCTATAAATTTCTTCCGTTCTAATGCTATCCATGATTGATTTGTTCGATTTGCATCGGAAGCCACAACACCATTGGACCATGGAGCCTACTTACATCACAGATTAGTGCGCTCTGAATATTCTGCCTTATTGATTTTTTATTCTGCTTTCTTTGTATGCAAACCTGTTCTACTTAGTGTTATAGAAAAAAATTACAAAGACGATGTAAATAAAAGTCTAATCTCTAAACTCATCGTCTGCTCCAATAGCATAACATAAATCAATCAATTAATTCGAGACATTTTAAAAGAGATTAGAATATGATCATTATTTATTCACCATAATAACAAAGTTTGTTATTCTAGGCATGTCTTAATTACAATATTATTTTCATGTCATTATTAACATAGAATTGAAAGAGAAGAACGAGACATCCCCGCAGAGTTTCTTGGTGCTATCTTCTCTAGCGGGCGTATTTCCGAAGCACTGGTAGAGTCAGTTTTCGCAATTCTTTTCTGGGCCCGGACTTCAATCTGAATATGGGAAAGAAATGGGTAGACATGCATACTTTTCTTTTCAAAGTCAAGATATCGTAAGTTACAGTTTTTAACGCATTTAAAATGTATTTGTATTATGTGTCTATGATGTTTAAAAGTGCATTTTTAGTGCCTATTTAAAAAATATCTTTTGATTTGATTTTGACAACATCTTACTTCATAATATTATGCCATTTGCCTCAGTAATTATAGTCAAGGGTTTTATAAATATCCGAAGAACCCTTTCCCTTTGAGTAACAATCAGCTTGAATGATCAGATGCTGGCACGTAAGCCATGTCATTTGAGGTAATCTAAATCCCATCTATCTTGAATTGGTATTGATGATTTTGCGAATTTGTAAGATCCAATATCCAGATTTAACAGGTTACCTTTTGTAATCTCTATTAATCAATCCTTTAAAGTGTTTAGGTCTGTTCTAGATACCGAATTAGTTCAATGCGTTTCAGATTAGTGTAAGGCTATTTATTCTAGATCTGCCCCAACCCCAGTTTCAATATTATAGCTATTAACATGGCTATATTGGTAATACTTATTAAAACTAGCTTAATATCATCAAAACTTTTAGCTAAGTCACACTGAGCGAGTCCATTCACATTTTAAATCAATAACCTGAGAATTTTTAACCTTGTCACTATTAAGTATTCTGTGACTTCAGCCAGTTTTTAAATTCAAGCTGAACATCAGCCCTAGCAAAATATTTGTTAAAGTTTTATGATCTATTGAAATATATACTGCTGCTAAAAGGTTTTATTTTTAATTATTATGTTCTTCTGAACTCATTGTGATCTTGACCCAAGCCAAATTTAAATGTACCGATTACCTCAATTTTATACTATTACCACAGCTATTACTATTTGTAAGACCACCGGCCAAAGAGTCTGGCTATATTTATAAATGATTCCAATGACTCATACTTTGGAATAGAAGCGTGGCGCTAGTAAGAATAAAGGGGTCATCGTTATAACGCCCGGCTGGTTAATTTTAACTCTGGTAGTACTGAATCCAGTACTTGGACTTGAAAACACAGCTCGGTCAAGTTTGGACTTGTCGAGCTTTCATTACTTTACGAGTCTGTGTCTGTCCTTTTGGTTTCTGTACTTCTGTACTTAGTTGCATGACTTTACTAATCTTTGTTTTCTAGTCAATGAACTTTTAAAAGCTTCAGGTTGTACAGTAACTAGTAAGTAATTACAGAAGTAAATAAAAATCTGTGACAATTTTCTCTGTTTCATGACACTGGGTCGTTTGTAAATGAAATTGAAAACCTAAATCCAACGCCTCTCGAGATTGGTAATAAGTAGGACCATAAACAGCTTAACATGCCTAAAATATAAACAGAATCGTTATTTTCTTGCTTAATGATTATTCTACTCGTACTGATGTTATAAATGCTAAAGTTTAAAGTAAATGTAGAAGTTTGATTACATAGAAGACATAGATGCTTGGAATATTCCACTTCTGCAAAGTAGCCAACTGGTACATAAGAAACATAACATTGTAGAAACCCAAAATATTGTACAAAATCTCTAAAAATAATTCCCCTCAGTTTCTTGCCGTAATTTCTGAGTAGTGGTTCTATTTCCGATACGGTGATAGAGTCATTGTGATAATTTGACGTTTATAAGTGCGTCTGCCATGACACAATTATTAAAAAGATTTTGATTTGATTTTGATGCATGAAGTATGAATAAGCTTGTTACTCAATCACGCAGGAGCTACTAAACGGATTTTGATGGTATGTAGATGCTTTAAGTCTTGGAAAAGGACATACAGCAGGTGAAACCGTGGGGCGGGCGAAGCTAATTTAATCAATTTATAATAGTGACAAGTGAATAAAGGTTGAGACCGAAATGAAACCCCCAGGAAACAATTATATGAACGAACCAAGCATTACTGTTACTGTTATTATTACTTGAGACTTATAACCATTCAAAGAAAAATCGATTTATTTCTCACTTTCTACTAATTAGAAAACTGTAGTTGTCGTTCGACTCGGAATTTACGATCGTTGTAATTGTACAATTGATTCTCTATTATCCATATCTCTTATTAGCCATGGTATTGTAAAACAAGTTACAATTATATCGTGGATTGCTTTATTTAATTCCTTTCTTAGCTGCCTTTTCTTCAATTTATGATTACAAACCTTATCTACATGAATGTAAAGATGAAACTAGGACAACTACAATAATATTCTGATCCTAATACTGTATCACTTTTGGCTAAAACATTTACTTTTTGTTTTATTCTATGATTTTTCTTTTTATTATAAAGTCATTTACGTCTGTAACGTAGTCGTGGTCAACTGTTTCTATTTCTTTGTTATACCTATCTAACTGATGGAAAGTGTCAGTACCGTCGAATCTAAAATGATATCTGTCGCAGTATTCAATCAAAACAAAGAAATTAATCGAACCACAGAAAGCACATCGAGAACAAAAGCTTTTCCTTCGCCAGTCACTAACGCCTCGGTGACTCACGCGCAGGTGATCCGAATATTTGGAACGGCTTCTACTATCGTCTGTCGCGATTGATATCTTTGCTGTATCGATTATAATTCGGGAAAACACTTTCTCTTGTATTCTAGAAAATAATAGTCTAACGAATGACATAACAGCCAAAAACGAATCTGTTGCAGAAAACACTGAACGAGAATAAAAGTAGTCAACACGTTGGCCTGTGACTCACGCGCAAGTGACCCGAGTCCAAGTACTTCGAGTGGCGTCCACTCGTCTGTCGCGGTTATATCGATATCTGTGCCATAGATCAATGTTCGGAAAACCACTTCGGCTCTCACTAATTGCTTCCATTCTAATGTATTATTCTTACGCGTTTTAATTTTGTAAGGTTTTCGCAATCAGTTTTCTTAATTGATGTATTGATAAACTTCTTGATTAACTTATTTTGCTCGGCTATTTCTTCGCGTTCTCTTTTATTATTTTATTCAAACATCTCAATCCTAGTTACAAGCTTGTGAACTCAAGTAGAGTAATTTTCAAAACATTTTCATAAAGTAGCTGGAACATCGTTAGAAAACATTACATTGTCCACATTGTAACAACGACCATAATTTGCTGAGAAATACCATTATAGTACAAATTTTCTCATACACATTTTCACACATTTGTTACATACTGACATCGTCTCTACCATGCAATCTACAGTGACACTCTATACTATAACCGTGTTACACATAACTGTATATACTGCACCAGTCTGCACTGTTGTCAGTAAGTCGATATCTCTACTGACATCGGCTCAAATAACTCCGTCTACGTTAAGTGTGTCAGCAACGACTATAACTACGATACTAACTCTAGTTTTATGCCTAACCACATCGTGTCTTGTTCGACTCGTGATTGGATCATTAATACATCAACGAAATCGCCCTCAGGCACGTAAAGCTTACCAAACTGGTTAGCCTGAGCTTGTATGGTATAATAGTCTATCCTCAAGCAGATTTCTGTAAGCCTATTTGATTTACAAGCCTCATTGACCTGTTTCAGTTTGCGAAACTATTTCCAAACACAAGTGGGTATTCTTACTATTCACTAAGGAATAGAAGACTAGCAAATAAAATATATGGCTTGTATGAGTTGATTTGTGTTCAACGTTACATATTGATGTTATTCATTGGTGGTGTTTGCAAAGCTGCCGAAGAAATTAATTATGGAACATTAATCTTTCGATGTATTTACAGTTTTGCTTCGGCTGCTTTTCATTGGCATTTCGAAAAAGTAATGTGGGGCATTGTTTTATGGACTCCCAAAACATTTTGTTCATAATTCCAGCGAAGCGTTCCTGCTGAAACAATGCACCATTCAAACACCGTTTCATTATTATTAGTGCATCTGCATTTATGCATACTTTGATTCTTAAAAATATTTCCCAGTTATTGAATCTTTCTACTATCACCCCTTTTTACCTTCAAGGATTTTTTGTTTCGATCGATTATATTTCATACATTCTAATTTAATGTTTAACCATAGACTGGACATTGTTAAGCTAAATGCATCAACAGAACGGAAGATTCAGTTCACGTCATTTACTTCTGATGTGCTTTAATAGGATAACTTAGTATCTTCAGCCTACTTAGAAGGCTTCGTCATGCCTCCTACTCTTATACCTATACATCAGCATGCATCGTGTGACCTTTGCATTACATCATATGAAGCTCCGCAAGATGACTCAGTCTGGAGGCTCCCACGCGTCGGACCATGTATTTGTTGCATTTCGCTTGGGAACATGCAATTTCTAAAGTCCCCGGTCAAATGAACCGGGTATTGTTCTGAAAGTGTGTTGTTTGTTGTAATCTTGCCTTTAATCCCACTACCATCTTTACTTAGGTCATATAACTACAAAAAAATGGTACCTCTATAAATATTAATTTGCAATTATTTATTAAACACCTAGCGACGCTCTTGACTTCGTTCGCGTCGACATAATAAAATATAGCCTATGTTAGTCATGGATAGTGTAGTTTTCTACCATTAAAAGAATTTTCAAAGTTGTACGGATCAGTAGTTTCAGAGATTACCCCCCACAATCATACATGCATACAACTTTACCTCTATATTATATCAGTATAAAGATAAAGATAAAATTATTTAAATTTCAACAAACATTATTTATCATATACATTCAGAAGTGATTGTAACAAGTTTTTATTCCTGGTTGGAGAACATTGGTACCCAAACTAGGAGACCTGTGTTTTGGCATACCAATACCCCCCGCCCGACATATTTAAAAAAGTATCAGATAAAGATTACAAAAGAGTTTGGATTTAGTAAAAAAAGGTAGTTATGATACATGCATTTGTATGTAGATATATATTAGTTATATGTATGAATACCTAGGTAAATGATTAGACTTATATCTCCAAATAGATCTACTAACCGTAAAAAAAAATTATTCTGCTTGGAGTGCGTTCGTCTCTAACTAATGAAGGTTGTCAGTCATCTATGCATATTTTTCCTTATCTTATATGTTAAGAAGCTACTACTTAAAACTATTGACCTCTAAATTACGTAATAAATCCTAAAATTGCATTAATAACCTATTATTTCATGTCCTCAAATATCGGTAAATAATATCCGCAGGCGGATAATGCCTTCATTCCATTGATTTTATCTGAGCAATTTTAGATTGCCCTCTACAATTTTTAATAACTTCACTTTCACTAAGCGCAATCAATTCCTCAGAACGAATATTCGTGACTTTACCGTCTGAATTGAGAAACAACAAATCTTTTCAATCTACAGCTATTTCGTAACCGCTATCATTTGCCTGAAGAGTTTAGTCCTTATCTCTATTGTTTCAATTATGACCTATTTAGTTAAATAGTAATAGCGACCACACTTCCTCTTTTCTCTACAATCCCTACATCATCGCCCACTATATCAATTTCGTCTCTGTCTGGAATATCTTTACGGAACATTGTCCTGTTGAACCCACGCTGTTCTATTCAATATGCAATATTCAAACCTTCAGCTGCCTTATATAGCACCTCCGTTGAAATCGATTGGTCACCTGCCATCATTTGCATAGATATCTATTGGCGAGTAACAGATGGTTGAAGTTGATTTTTTTCAGCTGCCTGATCCGGCTAATAATTTCAAAATTTGATGATCAGACTTTATTCCTTCTGCTTAAGTTTCCATCAATATTTTTAGTTATTATAGCCTAACTTGAACGCCTCAATTTGACATTGACATGGTAATCAATGTTGCGGCTACAGCGATGCGATAATCTCTCTGACTCGCTTATTGATAAGAATAAAGAACCCAATTAACTCTTGGTTCATATTTTCAATTTCCATATTTTATAAGACCTTCTGTCATCAACGTGAGACAGTCACGGTACCTTGGTCGATTAGTTGTACATCCACTTCCTTTCGATATTCACGCCTTAACGCTATAGCTTGGTACTTGTATACTTGACCTCTTCGTACAGGAAATTGTCGAGTGCTTCCTTTGGGAACTGCACAGTCATTTATCGAAGGCTGTTTATGGATATTAATGTAACCTTAATGGGCGTAGCTCCTGCGAGGTAGTAAACATCATTTCGTAGGAGGATAGTAATAGATAGGTTGTTCAACTATACGTTTTCTAGTTGAAATTGCAATAGATACCTATATGGAGGTTAATAATACATTCAAACCAAAAAATACGTTAGGTGTAGATAAGTGTAGACGGTTTCTTCTGCTCAAGGTCTGATAAGTTTGTATAGTCTGAGTAGTCCTTATAGACTAAACTCATTCATTCGTGGAGTGCGTATTGCTAATTGTTAATTAAACTCCTACGTAGCCGTTTTTGCGCAGTGTTAGTGATCAATTAGTGTCCTTACCATTATTCCTGAGTACTACAGTTCCTAAAAGTCATATAAGATATCAAACTGTCGGCAGTAATGCAGCACGCCTAGTTTATCTCTCTGGTCTCAATTCTTTTGTATAGCTACTTCCATTGTAATCTACGAAATCAATCGCCATTGTGCTGTTTACATATAAATTACAGCGAACCACGCTTCCGAATTATCTTGCTTAGAAACTAAGTGCTGAGAAAGGTCGTCAAACTCTCGCTTTCGTTTCACGTCAGCAAATCATTATTCATGTCGTGGCAGACTAATTTAATTTTCATCTAATTCATTTTTTGCTAAATTCTCGAGAGCAGCTCTCTTGAAAGCTTTATTAACTTTCTTTAATTTATTAGTTTCAGAGATAAATGTATCTTTATATTGTTTGCTGTAAATTAATAACCGTAATATAGTTTCGTTTTTAAATTATTCTATTATCTTTGGTACATAGTCATTGATATTGTGATTACAATGTTTTCTATTTATTTTATTGATATATCTACAGCTAATCTTGAAGGAAAAATTTAAGCTAAATTTGTTATGACCCAAATTATATCTATGAATTATTACACTTGTCGTCTATTCTAAGCACGTCAGTTCCTCATTGTGATCAAGTTGTTCACACATGGTTACATTGCTTCATTGTTCAAATTTTTATAACACGTTTTTTGTAGTACTCACTGTTCCTTCATCTAGTTACCTCGTAACCATTCTTATGTCATATTATTAGGTAAGATAATTATTGTTTCCTATAACAATTACAATTATCTTGTGTAAAGTTTCAGTAGCTTCATTGATAGGAGCTGTTCTCACGCTTTAAGAAATTTTAAGCGCTGCGCTGGTTCAAGCTTCTACCTACTGGTAGATTAATCTGTCTTCCCAAGATGTTTAGGTTAGTTGCATGAGTTAATGTCATCATCAGCTTCATCAGCCTGTAATCGCCCACTGCTGAGCATAGGCCTGCCTTTGGTGCTGCTACTTTCCTCTATTTCTCGTCACTCTCATCCAAGCTTATGTCGCTTATCCATATCATACATGCTTCAATTTAGTGCTTATAAACAAACGACATTGTGTTCGTTAAATATTTGTAATCTGACGTAAACTTGTAACTTGTGTAGTCTATTTGTGGTGGGTCGTTGACTGTGTGTGGTTAGCCTTACAACACTATTCATATCATTTGTTAAATTACCTTACAATATAGCTTGCACAACATTCAGTGCTCACACTTAGCTATAATTAAAATTCAAGCAATCAGTTAACTATAGGACAGTATGAAATACATAATTTAAATTTTTCAGAATTCTATTTCTGGACACACCTTTTTCCATTTTGATGAGTTATCTAATCGTACTCAGCAGCCTATGAATTAATTATTACTTTATTACGTTTGCTTATAGTTATCTCTTACAATTTCACGGTGGAGAGTTATCCAATTGCGTGTCGTCTCCGTAATTATGTGTTAATTACGTTTAATGGCCGTTGTGTAATTCGCCTTTTCTTATGTGGTGTGTTCGTGTCTACGCCTACTTCTTCTTATTGTAAGAAGTGCCATATTTTTTTATTCTTAGTTGGTTGGACATTATGCATTATGTTCAGATAGAATGAATAATTACAATAATGCTCTGCGAGTCCAGTACAATAATGCGTTCAGAGTGGTGTTGGGGCTCCCGCGCTTCTGCAGCGCGTCAGGCATGTTTACCGAGGCTCGGGTGGATGGCTTTCATGCTATTCTATGCGAGAGCAGCCTCCCTGTTGACGCGGGTGCGGGGCAGCGCCAACACTATTCTGAGCGTGTTCGCGGACCGTTGGGAGGGTCCTATATTACGTCGCTGGATATGTATGCATTGTGCGTACATGTCCAGGGAAAAATGATTAAGTAGGATAATACTGTAAATACTAAAATAGATATAAGAAAATTGTTACTAACAAATTATGGATGAGTCTGAAATAAATTATTTTATTTATTTATTTATTATATATAATAATAATTAATGATCAAACGCAAACCTATAACCAGTAAAAAAAATATTTAATGATCAGATAGAAAAGGACAGACAGGTTGATAAACAGGCTAGATTCAAAAACCAAAACGGGCTTTATCTGAAAAATGTTAAACCCGAAATAGTCTGATATGACGTTTTTCCTCAATCAACCGCCTCATTTCCATCAACTAACCACCGTCTGCCGCCACCCCAATAATTGTAAAGTAAATGTGAATATTCGTAATACCTTGCCGTCGGCATCGGTGAAGCGCCGAGACGATACGTTGCCATTTTTGCTTAAAGGATCGATTGAATTGGGAAGTGTAAATTCATGACCCTAAACACGTATGATATGTAAAGTATGGTAGACAGCGGACTACAACAATAAAACATTCGGCTTTAAAACGTTTCAAGTATTAGTTATTTATTTTATTTTATTATCATAGGAAAACTTACAGCTAGGTACAATAATAGATATACAAGATAGAAGGCCAATTATATATATTCATATATATTTGATACTCAAATGCAAAACTACGTTTGTGGCAAACTGGGATATGATGTTGTTGATTTTGTGTTGTTTCAAAATGACGGTAGTACTGAATTGCGATTAACTCATTTATAAGTGTCCACGTGCCTCGTAACAACTAAAGAGTTGACGTCCTCCCATGCATCGTTTACAGTACATTGCAAAAAATTACTACACACATTAGTTCTAACGACATTCATTCCAGCTTATAAATGACTAAAAATAATTGTTGTACTGCAATATACGAATGATTATCTGTCATTAAAAATATTAAAGCATAATTATTCAAAGCCATCATTTTAAAATATAAATGCTCAGAATTGGTCTGTACCTCCAGAGTCTTGGGTTTTAGTTCAATGCGCATAAAATCAATCCCAGAAGTAACATCTTGCAGTAGCAGGCCACTTCTGCAAGTTCTGCAAAAATCCACTTTAGGGAGTACCACAACGTTGCCAGATATTTAACCACCAATTTGTTTGAATAATATTTCGGTTTGAATGGCACTATTTTAGGCAAAATAACCGGGCTCTATGATATTTAAAAGCCATGATTCTCTCAGAGTGAAAAGCGCAGTGCCGCCCAAGATTTTTGCTATATAAAGCTCTGGGTGGCGCTCTAAATGTTATTGGCAGGCGTATTGCTTACTATCAGGTGATCGACATGCTCGTCTCGCCTCTTTGTTGTAAAAAAAATGTTATCTAAGATCTATTAACGGTTTGATCTGCTAACTGCATAACAAGAGGATGCACACCCGGTGTCGTAACTTCCGTTTTTCATCCACCGCCGGCAGATGAGTTTCACATTAACTGCGAAGGTCGGGTGACAGCCAGTGCCGCATTGCAGTCCCCGATGCATGCAGACAGATACGAAGTAAAGGAATGTTATTAAACTCGCTTCTAGTTCTAGAAATATGTATGAAAGTCTGTCCCACGGACAAATAGTCAATGCCAAATTCTCGTGAGAGATTTGATACTGCAACGTTTGAAATGAAATAAATATTTCTTCGCTGATACCGTTTTACAAGCTATGAGTAATTGATTCATTGAGTCACTCTAACGAAATCTAAAAAATAAAAAATTCATAAACTTTAAATTGCTAAGTAAGAAGAAGAGAAACACGTAGATATGTTTATCGTTGCGTTTGTGGGTGCTAGCTGGCTATGGCTAAAATACGATTACAAAATATTCCCATGGAAAATCCACAGTAGAAGCCTTGAAGCGGAAAGCTAGTTTACATGTTATAGGTTTAAAACACCAACATAACAAAACACGTTTGTTTCTGGTAGGTTCTTGTTAAAATCATCAATACATTAATTTCATACCAAAGATAGATAACCTTATTTAAATGATCATTAAAAAGCAACAAAGTACACTTTTATGTTAAATCTTGTTTTTGTTCGACTGCCTCCGTTCAAACACTACACACATAAACCTCACACATCATAGAAATTTTAACTATATGCATTTCTGTACTGGTTGTTTATCCTACTATAAAAATAACAGTACCTAAATGCAACTCTTTCCTTATCGAAGTCATAAAGTATCTAGTATAATAACTGTATTACCACCACATCTTCACAGTTTCTTTTCCCATCATCTCACATCTGTGGAATCGGTTCGTCACGGCCATGCTTTGCTATTATAAAATCTTTTGTTACAGCAACCAGCTCATTTATATGTCTAGTGTTTACTTTCACTCCTGTCCACGCCTTTTAGATAACCGTAATAGTTAACAGATCATCTTTTAGTTTGGCTACATTCCAGATTGTGTTTGCTTTTTGCATGCTTGGAGTGTTTGCTTTGATCATTATTGTGTGTGGGAATGTTGTGTGTGTCTTGTTTAATCATGTACATTGCCAAAATATGCAATCAATGTGTCGTAAGCGTTTAGACGAAGTACCTAGTTGAGGAAGTTTCAACATCTGGTGCGTAAGAGTTCAAATGTGCAGATTTTGTGCACAAACTTGAGTCACTAACTAAAATCATCCACTAGAATGCAACGCCTGCTCAATCTTACGTACTTCTTTTCCAATTTTACGGATCAGCACTATCAAGAAATCACTCTCTCATAGAGATGATCAGTGTCATTGCCCTCATCGTCATTCTCTATCAGCCAATACCATGCCGGTCTAGACCCGGCGTCTCACTCCAATTACTATAATGGTTGGGTGCATCGCGAAATTCCATGACCACACTTTCACCAGTGTAAGTGCCCGCTTTGCTTTCATGTGCCTAATCGTCGGACTGTACAGTGTACACGCCTTGCTAGCTTTTTTGTTATTCTTTGCAGTGATTTATACCTCTTTTTGCATTTGTTACGTAAATTTTGCAACTAGCGTGATAATAATAATTTACTGTTTACCAATATTAGTGCTACATCTTCGACCGCATCGTCACTTAACAACAGGTGAGATAGCGGTCAAACGCAAGCCTATAAATAGTAAAAAAAAATAAAAAATATGGTAGCTTTTAAAACTACTGCGTGTTAAACTATGATCCCAAAAGTATAGTGCATCCACGTCTTTAACGACTGGTTCAAAAAGAGACTATTTTGGAACGCTACTTCCTGCAACGGGATCGTTGTGTCATTCGTCCAAATCCGTCACTGTTACTGCGTCGTTTCCCTCTGTCAAAATATTTTTTACGCCCTTCGACACATCAAGATTTACCACGTAATGTTCATGAACGCTATGTTCTTAGAAATACAGTCGAAAATCAGTTTGGTGATCCTTATCTATTTTCGAAGCGACTTTATTTTGAATAATATCACCCGCTTAAGGAAACGTTTATTTTAACGGTCCTGCGTAACATTTCTCGGGTGGCTTCAAAAATAATTTCCTTGATTTAGATTCATTATAGTCTTGATTAATTGTGGTAACGTTTGGTCGTTCGCCTTGGATACGAGTATTTTAAGTGCAATTAATGTAGTTCCCCGCCATTAAAACTTTTGCCATAAATTATATCCACAGAAGCGTCGAGTTCCGAACAGTGGACTGATAAATTTTGTGTTAATTTCTCCTATTCGTAATGGCATACCATAGTCTTCTGGGTGGTCTCTACCTTTACACCAGCCATGAAAACTATTTTAATCATAATCACGCGACATTCACAGCCTAAGAATAACTTTCACGAAAACATCGTCACCCACAGTTTCAACGTCGTGCTATTTCGAAAGGAATCCGAGTATCAGTAGTAGAGTAGATATTTCATTAAACGCTTCATTGAACTAATCAGCGGTTACCACCTATTACAAGTAACGCACATTACACCAGCTGGTACCGTTGGTGGCAGCTTATTAACAGAGCTGCTATTAAGCTGGTGGTTTTCGTGCTGCGAAACCGCGATCCCATGTTGAGCCATGCCATCGCACTCTATACTTAACGTGTGCAAAGTTGCAAACTGCACGTTTAGCGATGTAACCATTTGTAACACCTTTTTGCAATTTTAGTAACTTTACGCAAGATTGGAGAATTCCCAAAACTAATTATTCTTCGTTATTAGAACTGGGAGAATTTGAACTTTGTTTCGCTACTTCGGAAAAGTTTGTTCAAAGCGAGTTGGTTAATTTGTTTGAAACCAGATATTATGGCCAACCCACATTCTCGTAACTACCTTAGCTGTAAACGTGTAAGTGAAACCTTTGTTGGAGGACACATTATAAATAAAATGTTAGGCGAAGATTTTATAACAAGTCTGAGGACAGAACTAACGGACTCATACTAGATCATTAGGAAAGGAACGTTGACATCTATAATAGCTTCACTTAAAGACGGTTAGGACTTGTGCGAAAATTGCTCAAGCCAATTAAGTGCTTCTACTCCAAATTGCTTATTTCCGTAGCTGTGAAGCCCCTTGTAACGTGCCCTATATTTAGAATGTGCAGTGAACAGTACACCTCCGCTCACGCTTCCATCAACCAGTCGGAAGTACGCGCGGTAAATAATCTTTTCACAATGTTTGGAATTGTTGTGTTTTAATATTGCTTCAGCTGAAATACGTAAAATGGATTCAGCTGTAGGTATTCAGAGAAGTAACCACTTTTTTGGTAAATAGCTTCAACACATAATATAAGTATATACATTTTCTCATAGCATTTTCCTTTTATTGTTTCAACGAATTGCACCTACAGTAATTTAACAAGTATAGGTACTCATACAGAATGTGCTAAACATACATTGTCTTGGGAACTAAGGAGATTGTATGAAAATAATTCGAATTCAAATTCTTGGGAGCCAAGAAGTGGCTGTTTTATAATGTTTGGTACTTAGTAACTCATTTACTCTCTAACGCTGTGTCGCTAAACCGTGACCTATATTCAGGGTGTGCTCTATGCGCATCCTCCAAGACGGTACGTAACCAGTCGGCACATCGACCTTTTCGCTAATCGCTTCACTTATGCAACGCGCAGGTTCATCGACCGACTGCAGTTCTTATTTACCTTACTTGTGGAATCTTGTGTCAAAAGATTTGTTAGATCATAGGTCATGTATATTGCTCTTATAGGTAAAGAAGCAAATCGATAACTATAAATTTAATATTGTTCACTTGAAATTTGTATATGTTTTATTCTATTTTAGTATAGTGTATCTGTTGAGACTCTTCTTTCAGTATTTAATTGTAAATTCTCTTCAGACAATTTTCCTTTATCGAATTCTCAAAGGTCAATATCAACGGTCATATTCGCCACTCGAACAATAGGTGAGGTGGAAAAGCGAAGGGCCATCGGAACGTTGTCAAAGCACCCGACGGAAACAAGTCAAGTAGTTCCGGCGCTGAAATAACTTTCATGAAAACCATTGTTCTTTTCTGCACCGTTTTGTATTTGGGAAAATAACTGAATTTAGGCGTTCTGTAAAAGTGGAATTTCATAAGTGTGTTTCAGTCCTCTTATATACTATAAATTACATTACATTTAATACTATTATAAACTGTTTCTTCTTGTTAATACCTCAGATTAATGATCTCAGTTTATCTTCAGTATCAGCTCCGAAAATAACGTTTATACCACACCCACTCGGAAAGTGTTTATTACTCGTTCATAAACGGGTTACAAAGTTCGTAATTTCTCCCTTAAAAATGTGCGGCGGGAAAAGTTATATGGAATTTCATTACTGCCCTCCGAAGCAGGGCAGGAATGTTGTATGAAAATCCATTACTGCCCGGCTAGCTTTCTTTTGTTTTTTAGCAGCGAACATAAAAAAAAAACACAAACGTCAAACCTCAAAAAGGTCTTGTATGAAATAATTAGAAAAAAGAGGCGGGAAACATACAAACCTCAAATCTCAAAAAGGTTTTATATCAAATAATTAGAGAAAAGAGGCGGTTTTTTTTTTGTTTTCTATTTTTAATGAAATGAGGATAGCAACCTTATTCTGCAATACGAAAAAAAAAAGCGCGGCAATTTATTTCGTTGCGTTAAATTTTGTTTTAACTAAATTGATAATTTAACAGTACCTAGCTTTTAATTTTCTAAATAATTTTCATAGTGAAAGCGACGATTTTGTAATGATGACGCCACCAGAAATAAAAAATACAGCCCAAGAAGTCATAAATAACTTACTTCCTGAGAAGTCTCGAGCCAAATACGACAAAATTTATATTGATTTTATTTTCCTCGTACGTGTAGTATAAAGCACTATGTATCACTCGGGAGAAAGTTCTATTTCTGTTCTCGAGTTTCCTTTAAGCCCTCCGCTGCGCGTCGGGCTTAAACATACTCTCGAACAGAAATAGATCGTTTTCTCCCCTCGGTGTACAATGTACTATTTCTCTTCCTGTATCTGCGTTAAGTCGAGAGTAAAAGTTAGCTCTTTCTACTGTAACTTGTTGTATCTAACCTTGAATGTGTCCAAAGAAAACAGATACGCTATTTCCATTACCCGTTTACGATGCTTCGACCGTGGCGTCTAATGTTGTGGATGATGTGTTTAACATATGGTCGGTCTGGCTTTTTACATCCCAACGTTGTATAATCTGCTATTAGACTCACTCTAACGAGTGTATCGAGGCCTTAATCTGTACTATTAGTAAACATTTCAACTAAAAACTTTGCATCTTCAGTAAAAACATTTTCATTCACAATTTCAACACACGCTCCTTTATTCTCGCTAGTTTTCTTTGCTCAAAACACTCGAAAATATAACAGAGTTGGGATATTCGTGAGAAGCGTCGTTCATCATCTGGCGATGCTCCAAGAATTGTAAGAAGGCGATAATAAAATGTTAAACCTCCCAATGAGGGCCCTTCGGAATCTAAATCGGTTTCTATAGATCTCTGACCCGATTCTTGACCGAGAATCTGGACCACGCCTCAAATAAATACTTGCGTATATATTAGAACGTTCTCTTTACGATGGAGTTATGAATTTATGGTACTCACTTTACTCTATGGTACAGAATTACAGATATTATTTCGATGTACAGAACGATATCCAATATTTCGTGTCTATTGACGCAATCGATCTGAATAAGAGCCAAAGTTGTGCCACTATCTACATCTGTGAATTTGTAGGTGCTTCCAATATTACAATGAATTAAAATAAATCTTCCAAAGCCATAAGTGATATCAAAATGAACTCCCGGGACTATTACAAAGTGTCGTACAGCAACAGAAACGATTCTAAGGTCACCACCATGAGCAGCCGTGAGCTCCTCGACAATGAGACTGAGTTCAACGCCAACCAGTTCAAACTCTACGACGACTTCACAACAGACCTTCGGATCAGCTACAATCCGATGAGGAACAACTACCATGAGATCACCAGAACTGAGATCAGGAGACGAGCTGCTGACCCTAATGATTCTGGTATCGATATGGAGAATGGGAATCCTCATGAAGTTATCATGTCTAGCGATGCTGATTTGGTAAGTGTAAGCATGAAGGAAGTACTTTGTATAATATACTTAGGTATATCTTCATAGCATCTCTATGAATGAAAGCCGCGTTCCTAAAATATGTATAGTGTTCTATATCATGCGTAATAGTTCATCCGTTCATCAACATTACTAAGAATTAGTTCGGTTACGACTCATAACGCCAATGCCTGTGCTAAAGCACAGATGCATATCACTAATAAAACAACGCTTATCTACCTAATGTATTTCAATCTACCAGCTAATTTAACTTTATCGTTTCATTAACAAACCACCTTCTAAATGAAGCGCGGCTTTTACGAATATAGCAAAAGGTAATCCCACTTTAACAAGAACATAATTAAAGAGCCTGTCCGTTTTCACATACTCCTGCTCAATCAAGGCTGTAATAATGTAGTCCAGTCAAAACGTACCTTCATATGTACACATACACCAATTAACGAAGCATCATGCATGTGCGTGCTTTACCTAAAACTTTCTAAAAGCCGTTCCTTCGCCTCTTTCTTAGTAGTAAATCATAAAATCCCAAGCCTGACACCGTTAGGTTGTATGGCACCAATTGCTATCCAATAAGGCCTCAAGTATTCACAAATTACCTTGTCAAAAAGTCATCTGCCATAAACTGGCGACGACTGGTTCCGATTGTGCAATTTATAGCCCTTATTTTATTATTTTATGAGAAAAGCTTTAGCTCGTATGTTTTCACTAATCACTCAAAAATACATGCGAATATTAGCATAACGTATTCAGAAAAGTTGCATGTGTTAAATTTTTTATGTACCTACAAGAGAGCCAATTGGTAACCGACATACGAAGTGGCAAAGTGTGTCCACAAATCAACCTGTCAATAGCACAATAGGGTCCTCTGTCTAGCAACTGCGACCGGATCCAATTTTGCAATTTGCTGCGACGCCGGCGCCTTCCATTGTGTCGGTCGCAAGTTCGCAACATAGTGTCTATTGTCCTATCACTACAGTGTAGTGACAATACTTACAATTTAAAAGTCTCAGTGGCTTGAACATAAAACTATTGTAAGAAAGCATAGGTTTAGAACAGTATTACTGCATGTCACTTTTCTTTTACAGCTTGATTCTTAAGCCTGGTTCATTCCACCCATTGTTGTAACGCGTTTAGGTGAGCACTTAAGGCCCATAGACAGTTTGTTGTACTAAAAACAGACTGCCAAATTAATTGCACAAGCCTTGGCGACAGGATATTCGCGTTATTTAAATGCAAGGTAGGCAGGTGAAGTGAGATTTTTGTCACTGACATTTTTACGGGTAACGAAATTGCCTTGCCCTTTTTAGGTTTAAGTTTTGCGACCTCAAAATTTAATAGTGTTGTCATTGTGTCGCGCATTTTGTTGACATGCACCTTTATGGAAGAAAGCTATGTATTTAGTTCATTTAAAACAATTTTGTGTTCCATAAACATTGTTTGCGTAGCAGAGTGTTGACCTGATTAGATCATTAGAGTTTGAGCAATACGTCTGCGTAGCACAGATCGCTGTAAATTAGTTCAGGACTATCTAAAGAGGGAGCTTTAATTAATAGGACAAGAGATGACGCATCCCATAGTTAGAAACACATTGTAGATTACTGTGGCCTGTGACTCACACGCCATATGAAGCGATCATAACCCCATACGGGTGGTCAAATGTACGTGACATACATTTACAAAGTGTCTTTGTCCCCCTCACTGTAATGCCTTGCGTAATTTAACAGCATTAAAAAAAGCTGACTATGCAGTAACCAACTTCCATGGAAGCGCATTATTCATTTTTCCGTTATCTCGGCGATATTAAAATGCATCGCATTATTTATTAGAATGCCGCTAGTCTGCCTAGATTTCAAATACAAGTAACGGTTAAGGTTTACTCAATAATTGGCCCGATGGTGGGCCGAACCGCGGCAATTCGTAATTAAAAATTACGTTACGCATGGCTTCCTCGGTGTCGTCATGTCGTGTATGTATTCTGTGTATCTTGTGGTGTTTTTTCGTAGCTCGACCAACCGGTATTTTAACTGCATCCACAAATAAATACAGCCTTACGTACGCAACGCCCGACTGACCTTGACCAGGCGTTTTAATCGCTCGTTTCGGCCACCATGCGTCTTAAGCCGATTGCCTCAGGGTACTTGAAGACTTTTGCTTTGACCCATATTCCATAAATGAATTTAAGCTTAATTGCTTTCTCTCTTTTGTTGCAGTTGGAGAACGAAGTTATGGTAGATCCCTGGAGCAGTATGGACTCATCGAATTCACCGTTAACCGATTCAGGACCGTCCGCCAGCGAAGACTGCACCCCCTCCACTTCCAGTGAAACTCCTCGCGGGCCTCTAGACGCGTCTTCCCCCCTCTCATCTGATGCGCGCTGCATGCCAAACCCGAAAGACTCCAAACCCTCAAATTCAAAATATGTTCCCCCAAAGACGGACAAGGCGCGCTCGCGCAACCTTACTCTAGAATTGGAGACTCTAGAGCCCGACCCACTCTCACCCCGGCCTCACTTCCTCGACGATGACTACCAATCGTCTTCCAAATCGAACATCGAATGCCGAATACCCAAACCCCATTTCCTGGACCATTCACCGTCTCCAGATGAGTTCGATGAACGCAGCGACATTACAAATCCCAACTTTTTAGATGATGAAGTTGACGGCGACGATAACCAAGCACAAAAGAAAGCCGGTGCCCTTCCCAAGAGACCTCAAAAACCTTCCTCCTCCACATATTCACCACACGAAGATAGACCACACAGGACAAGCTACCGAACCACTCTGCACTATGGTTTGGAAAGTGCTGCTAGGTCGAGTGAACGTGACAAACGAGCTTCCCAGCTGTATCGGGGGACATGGCCTGGGGAGCGAGACGTGTGGACGGGTCACGACTCCGCCAGCGTCCGAAGCTTCTCTAGCAACGGGTCTGCTGACGGGCCGCGGCCATCCTCTAACTTAGAAAACAAAATGGAGTGTGTGTGCTCTTTAATTTCCCTTCTAAGTTTGTCACCTGAAAACAACGCCGATCTCAGTGGACCTCTGCTGGACATGAGTCGATCCGTCGAAAGCTGCGTTGCGATGAGACAAGCCGGCTGCATACCGTTACTAGTGCAATTAATACACTCGAAGGTGCCTAGAGAGACTCGAGATCGAGCGGCGAAAGCGTTGCGGAACATCATCCACACGCAGACTGATGACAAAGCTGGTAGAAGGGAGGCAAGAGTATGGAGACTGCTAGAGCAAGTTAGAGAATACTGTTACGTATTAGAAGACTTAGTTGAAGCGAGGAAGGAAGGAAAGGAGGTAATCGAAGATGATGCTACGAAGCATCCGAGTCAGAGCGTCGCTGCGCTGATGAAGTTGTCGTTTGATGAAGAGCATAGGCACGTGGTGTGTCAATTGGGAGGGCTGCAGGCTTTAGCCGCACTGGTCAGTGGCGACCAGGCAGCGCACGGGAGCAGAACTGATGACAACACGTGCTTGACAATGAGGAAGTACGCCGGAATGACGTTGACAAATCTGACTTTTGGCGATGGGAACAACAAATCACTGCTGTGTTCCTTCAAAGATTTCATGTTAGCGCTGGTTGAGCAACTGGAATCACCCAACGATGACATGAGACAGGTATGTAAATATACTGACAGCTTATATTCAATTGTCTTTAACGAAATAGAAATGCACAAAATTATACATTAAAAAAATCAATAGATAAGGTAGATATCGCTTCAAATTCCGATTCTGCTCAAACCTGGTATTGTTTTTGTGTTTCAGGTAACAGCAGCGGTCCTAAGAAATCTCTCCTGGAGAGCGGACACAAACAGCAAGCTAGTTTTAAGAGAAGTAGGAGCCGTAAAAGGCCTGACCAAAGCTGCAATGACTTGTCAGAAAGAAGCGACCTTGAAGTCGGTTCTATCGGCGCTATGGAACCTGACTGCACATTGTTCAATGAACAAAGTAGCCTTGTGTTCCGTCGACGGAGCCCTAGGGTTTCTAGTAGATATGCTAAGCTACAATTCTCCGACAAAGACGCTAGCGATCATAGAAAACGCTGGGGGTATTATGAGGAACGTGTCGAGTCACATCGCCGTCCGTGAAGATTACAGGCAAATTCTCCGGGAGAGAAATTGCTTGAGTGTCTTGCTCCAGCACCTCAAGTCACCGAGCCTCACGGTTGTCAGCAACTCGTGCGGGACCCTGTGGAATCTCTCCGCACGGTGCCCGCAGGACCAACAGTTCCTATGGGACCACGGCGCAGTGCCGATGCTCAGAAGCCTCATCCACTCCAAGCACAAGATGATAGCAATGGGCTCGGGCGCCGCTCTAAAGAATCTGCTCAATTCCAAACCTGGAAAGACACACATCATATCCTTGGACACGACGGCTAGAAGTATGAACCTTCCGGCTCTGCCGACGCTCGGAGTGCGAAAACAAAAAGCGCTAGAGCAAGAGTTGGATCAAAACTTGGCCGAAACTTGCGATAACATCGAACCGGCGACATCGCCCACCACGAGCAATAGGGAAGAGAAGAATCTATTCACAGCCACGGAGAGGCAGATCGCAATGAATCTCGAGAGGCATCGGATGACGTCAAGCTCGCCGCTGATGGGGACTCTGACGTCACAAATATCGCTGAGTCACAGCGCTCACCTAGCGAGCTACTTGAGCTGTAGTAACACATTACTGAAGGGTGCGCTGGTGTCTCGCTCGTCTACTGGCAGTGCTGGAAATGTCAACAGATCAGACAGCAAAGACTCCGTTACAAGTACCCACTCGGACTCCGTGTTCGAAAGAGTCATGCGCACAGGGAAAGTACCCGTACCCACACCTAGGAACAAAGACTTGATGAAGAGCGAAACGGGAGGCGAAGCGTTCAAGACTTCTAAACAGATGTCTAAAGACGGCACTTACCTTCGATACCCGGTCCAACCGCCGATCCCACCTCCGAGGAGTACGGAACTAAGAACTAACTACACAGAATCCGGTTTTGACGTCGACCAGGATTCTTGCGACCAGCCCATCGACTTCAGCCGAAAGTACTCGGAGACGAAAACAGTGGAAGCTGAGGTGGACAAACCTAAAGCGGAGACTAAGAAGTACGCCAAGAAGGATAGTGCTAGCACGTACGGGGACTACCAGGAGACAGACCTGGATCAGCCGACAGATTATTCCTTGCGATACGCGGAACATCAGTCAGAAACTGGTTCAGATTCGGAGCCTCCTGGTCCATCAGTCCACGAAGATACCATCAAACACTTCGCCACTGAAGGCACTCCCTACGAGACTCCCATCATATTCTCAACAGCTACATCCATGTCTGACCTGCGCATAATCGGGAAAGAGGGGAAACCGAAGACAGTATCTAGCGTAAAGGAGAACCCTGAGGTCATGACCCATTCAGACGAAAAAGACACGTGCTCCATCGAAGACCCGCCGCGGCATGACAACGACTTAGCTGCCACAACTCCTCAAAGCACGTCCGTGACTGCACCGGTACCAGAAAAGCGAGGTGTGTTTGATACCAAGTTCAGCTCAGGAATGATAAGCCCGGAGAAGCCAGTGAACTACTGCGATGAGGGTACCCCAGGGTATTTCTCTAGAGTCAGTTCTCTAAGCAGTCTGGGCGAGCCGACTGAAGAAGATTCCTTGGCGAAGAGAAACGCTATGGCAACGATCAACGTGGATCCCAGTCCTCCTGAACAAAGCACCAGCATTGCTAAGGATAAGGAAGGTGGGTTTCAATTATTTTGACAAACATTTGTTCTTATATGTATGTTTATATTTTGTGTTCTAAAATCTGCCTCTGTGCTCGGATTTATCCCGGAAAACTCGTATGAATGTCTGAACAAGTTTATGGAAAATATACGGAATTTGGAATATTTGAACATATTGAAACCGCACTTCAATACACTATTCGCAGGAATGTTACCTAAAACTAAACAAGCCGTCTTTAATACCAAATAATATGCACAAAATGCTGTTTCTCTACGAATTGCTGCGCCCAACTGGGTCTATAATGAACTGTACATATATCTACCTACCACTTAAGAGGGAACGGCACGCTGAAATTTTCATACAAAAAGAGAAAACGTTTTTCTACCCCTAAACATTAACCAAATTCGATGAAATTTGGACAAACAAATCTCGATATTTACTCGAAAATTTTTTTGAAGTTTGGAAGCTGTTAACTTTAAAAATAGACATAAACTTAGAAAAAGGAAACCTAGTTTATTCTCCATTTAAGAAATTGAGACCAAAATTACCGAATTTGGTTGAGATTTAGTGTGGTAGAAACGTCTTCTCCCGAAACGCTAATTTTACCAAAAATCTGAAGTTGATACGAATTTAGTTACATTATTATTATTATTTAGTTAATTTATTTAATTTAATTTACGCATTTTCTGCGAGACCGTAAACCATTATTCAAATACCTAGTGCTCGCTGGCCGCGGCTGTGCCATATCCTCTTAAATACATTATGGAACGCAATAAAGAATTGACATTGAATTTGTAATCGATTCACAGTCAAATAAGTACCGGAGAATAAGTAATTTTATCGATACTTGTTAATGGGATAGGGATTACCACCGTGATCCAATTTTCAAATGAAATTGTCTAAGGCTGTTAAATCAACGACTCATAATCTTCCGGTATTCCAGGGTCGAAAGCAGTGACATTCGCGACAGAGCCGGTGTCTTTAACCCCGGGGCAGGAGCCGTCGCTGCCGGCCAGCGGAGGCCTGACGCCGGCGCGCTACGTGGAGGACACGCCCCTCATGTTTTCGCGCTCCAGCTCGCTCGGCTCGCTTCCTGACTGCGAGCAGCAAGATGACCAGGGCTCCGTGCTGTCTGAAGTCAGGTCAGTACCTGGAGGCACTAGATACCGCTTACGAAAGCACTAGATATCGCATCGATTTTTTACACATTTATTGCAAAAATCTCGTTTCCTATGGGTTTTATGCTATTTGTATTAAGCTTAAATATTTTAGAGAATCATATTCTCTACAACTTTTTTTTAAACATTTTTTTTATATCTTGAACCATTTTCGAGATAGAGGGCAGAGCGCGCGCAGCTCACAAACATTCCAATGGAATATTCCTGGAACCTGTTATGACAATGAACTGTAATCAGTTGCTTATTTTTTTCACATCACTATTGTGTTTCTTCATAATGTGGCACCCCACTTATTGTCTTTGTGATTAGGATTAAAATTCGTACAATAATTTCAATTACAATTGTCTCAATAGTTTTGAAATACGTGTGATTTTAAAATATTCAACGTTGTGTGTGGTCGGTCGGCCGCAGTCGGCTGACGTCGGGCTGTATCTCTCCGAGCGAGATCCCGGACTCGCCGGGCGGGCCGGCCTCGCCGCGCGCGGCTCGCCCCGACCGCGCCTTCACAGCGCCATCTACACCGCCGCCAGGTAACTACAGCTACATTATTTAACAAGGGATTAAAACGATTTATTTGACACCGGACATTTCATTATTTGTTAGTATTATAAAATTTTGAATGGATGGAAATAGCTACAGATAGAGATGTTTGGAAGGAGATGGGGGAGATCTTTGCCCAGCAGTGGGACACAACAGGTTAAAACAGCTATGTCTGAAATTTTACGAATGAGATTTGATTCTTATCAGCAATGCTCTATTGATGCAAATAATACAGGGTGTCATGTGTATTTTTTCGCTTAATCATAATATTTAATACCGGATTAAAATTGTAATATTTCAAAAAATATTATTATTGCAGTTTTAGTTTTGTCAAAATTAAGGATCATGACTACATTGTCAATTTTTCTATAAATTCGGAATTGGCCTTTTTTTATAAATTTGGCCGGGTTTTGCATCTGTTAAATTCTTTGCTTGTTTTGATAAAAATGATTGCAGTCCACTACGCGTGTGCATGCATGCGCTCTACCGCGCGCTGCCATAGACAATGTACGAGCCCATTTTTGATTTATATCCTCCTTTGCTATAACTGTTTGTTGATGGATCGTATTTAACTGTACCTCAATTTATTCCCGTTTTTCCGCCAAATATACTGATTGTGCACCAAAATATGTTCATTAAAATATTTCATAATGAGCACCTATTTTATGAATATTACATGTTCGCGGCGTTGGGGTGGCCCAAGGGCCACCCCCGCCGCACCCTAACCTACCGAGGGCTGCCCCTTATACCGTTGGGGTGGCCCAAGGGCTACCTATACGTTTGAGCGCTTAAAACAGACCTGGTGCCCAATCAGTATTTTTGGTGAACGGTTAAAAATTATCCTTTGTGGATGTCGTGTAGGCGTGGAGGGCGGCTCGGTGTTCTCGGAGCGCGTGCGCCGGTTCGGGGTGGAGCACACGCCGGCGCAGCTCTCCGCCGCCACAAGCCTCTCCAGCCTCACCATCGACAACGAGCCCAAGCGGGACAAGGTACCGCTCCCTACCAACCTTTCGAAGCCCAAGCGGGACAAGATACCGCTCGCTACCAACCTTACCGCCGACAACGAGCCCAAGCGGGACAAGGTACCGCTCGCTACCAACCTTGCAGTCTACAACGAGCCCAAGTGGGACAAGATACTGCTTGAGCGTCTCCGACTTCCCCCCACTGACCGATCTTGGTGAAACACCTTGTATAATAACGTAATCTATGAATAATTTTGTTCTGTTTTACTCGTCCATTTTGTTATTCCTCTTCATCCTAAGTTGTCTGGAAGAGATCGTTTTAAGCGATAAGACTACCTGTTGTCTATTGTGACACTTATAATAGTTAACTTTGTATTCAAATTGATACTTAATGCATTAGCGCATGCTTGGCGAAAATGTCAAGATTTTAAATAATCAGGTAGAATAAAAAGTATAGAAGAAAGTTGATTGCTCAAGCATTTGGCTCGGTGGCCCAGTGGTTATCTGTCGGGACGGTATTACGAAGACGCAGGTTCAATTCCTGCCAGACAAAAATCATTGCTATTTCGATTAATTTTTAATCAAAAAATAGAGAAAAAAAAAATAGAAAAGAAGGAGTTCTCTCATTTTAACCTTGAAGTCGGTTAAAATGAGAGAACTCCTTCTTTTCTCAAAGGAAGAGGTTCTCTGTTCGATTGTATTTTTTTATCTTTTTTTATGTTTGTTACCTCAGAACTCCGTCATTCATGAACCGATTTGCAAAATTATTTTTGCGAATGGTCCCTAAAAATTAATTAATTATTCTGTATTGTGGTGTTACCAACTAAGAGTTAACTAATTAATTAATTGTTACGTTTGCAATTGATTGTCAGGAATCCTTACCAAAGCTGCCTCGAGTCCCGAGAGAGTGCGACGCACCGATCTCAAACGAATTTGCGAGCGTTCAAAAACTTGAACAAAGGTAAAAACAAGTTTTTTGTTCAAACTACTCGTTATATTTTATAAGACAAGCTTTTAACAAATTCGTAATCGGAACCGCGAGTAGATTAAAATGAGTCCAAACACAATTATCCATTGCTCACCTTCATCAAGGAGTTCCATTGCCCACCTTCCGTCTCCATCATCAGATCAGCTGGCTGTCACCATAATATTGCATTGTCATCGGACTTTGACAAGTATGCAAAATTTCAACTCCGTAGGATAAAAGGAAGTGGTTCTGATTCAACTTGCAAGATTTGACCCAAACATTGCAAGTTAAATACAAGTTTGTGATATCCGCACATTTTGTCAAATTACATGCATCATTCTAAGTTACATGTCATCATACTAATTTAATGTCATCATACTAAGTTACATGTAATCATATTAAGTTACATGTAATCATACTAAGCTACATGTAATCATACTAAGTTACATGTAATCATACTAATTTCATGTCATCATACTAAGCTACATGTAATCATACTAAGTTACATGTAAACATACTAAGTTACATGTCATTATACTAATTACATGTCATCATACTAAGCTACTGTGATGAAGAAGTACCCGAATTTCGTTTTATTTTCAGAGTGCCAGTGCGGCCTATGGGAATTTCAACCCCCATTCGTCGCGATCCATTCAAAGGTTACTATTTTGATTATATAATTTATTTTGATCAGTATGACCCTGTGCAAACCTCTACTAAGGTACTGAATGCTGGCCCTACTCCGCGTTCCCTTTTGTTATTGGAAACAATTTAACTTTAAAATTGACGTTTTTAATTCAAGAAAATGCAGCAGGATATCGTCTAACTCGAAAATCGATCCCGATCACTTTCAATGTTTTTTTTTATGTAACTGAATGACTAGACGAGCCGGTCGTTTGCCTGATGGTAAGCAATACGCCAGCCCATAACACGTTTCTGTAGTGCGTCAGGGATGTTTGCGCAATTTCGCACTGATGGCTATCAGGCCATCATCCGCAAGAAAACTGCATCCCTGATCCACAGAATTCGGAGCAGTGCCAATAGCATCCTAAAGACGGTAGCAGATAGGTTCACCTCGCCGCTCTGGAAGTGTCTAGCTCGGCGGGGTTTACCTATATTTGTGTAATAATCATTATTTTTATTTATTTATTTAGTCTCTTTCTTTTTAATTTCAAACCTTTTAATTTAATTTGATTTGTGATTTTAATTTGATTTTTAATTATTAATTTCAATTTGGTATTTTAACTTCTGATTTTGATTTTAAGTTTTAATTTTAGTTATCTTATTGTAATTTGTAAATATGGATGTGCATTATCTGAAATAAACAATTTTTATTTTATTTATTTTTTATATATAACAATAACAGCACCACCCAGAACTTTGTTTTGCAAAATTGCGCGGCGCTGTACTGTGCTCGAAATCAATTTCAAATTTAGAAAGCGTTAGCATCTTCCAAACTGCGATATCGATCATTTTTCCCGACGCAAAAAGGACGTTATAAGTTTGACCACTATGTGTATCTTTCTGTATATCTGTCTGTCTGTGGCACCGTAGCTCTTAAACAGATGGACCGATTTGGATTCGGTTTTTTTTATTTGAAAGCATGTTTTTTTTTCAAGCGGTGGTTCGTAGACTATTATTCTTAGATATTTTATCAAAATCGGTTCAGCCGTTTTTTACTTTTATAGGTCTTGAATCGGGGTTTTTTTAAATTTTAGTTTACTGAAATTCGCTTGTTGATAAGTAATTTTATTTTTATAATTCGTTTAGCAGAACCGCAGACCCCGTCGGAAGTGTGCGAGGTATACTACACGGAGGACACGCCGGCCGTGCTGTCGAAAGCCGGCTCGAACTCCAACCTGTCGGCGCTGTCGATCGACTCCCCCGCGCCGCGCGCGCGCGCGCTTCACTCCGACAGTTCCAACCTCAGCGACGCGGGAGATGTTCTCGAGGAATGTATACAGAAGGGGATAGCTAAGGTATTTATTTTTAACGGACTTCAAAAAGGAGAAGGTCTCTGTTCGTTTGTTTTTTTTATGTTTGCTACCTCAGAACTCCGTCTTTTATGAACCAATTTGGAAAATTCTTTTTGTGATGGGTTCAGTATAGCTACGAAGTGGTCCCATATAAATTTCATCGATATTTAACCTTGGACTTTGAAGATACATTGTAGTCAGTTTTATTTTTTTCTGAAAGTTATTTGCCCAACGGTAACATACATAGATCCTGGCTAAGATTCACTGTATCTAGGGAACCAGGAATTAAGAGGACCATGGTCCCAGAACAACCAGACACTAAACAAATGCTTACTTTTTTTCTGTGCTCAGGCATTTTTCCCGTCGCGGGAATCGAACCACATGTTTCACAAATGAACAAAGCTTTTATCTTTGCATATGAATAGACACAATTGTAAACCATCCAGGGCTACTTCACGGAGGACACGCCGGCCGTGCTGTCGAAAGCCGGCTCCAACTCCAACCTGTCGGCGCTGTCTCTCGAGTGTGCGGCGGCGCCGGCGCGCGACGCGCACGACACGTCCGACAGCTCCAACCTGAGCGACGCCGGCGACCTGCTGGAGGAGTGTATACAGAAGGGGATCGCTAAGGTAAACTAGAGGAGTTTTCAAAATGTTTGTCCCTTTATGTCTTCCCATTCTTGTCCCTTTTGTCTTCTAATGATGATGTTCCGTGAACCATCGGGGAGACAGGTCTGAGCAGCCGCTCAACTGCCGTCTCTCTCTAGATCTATGTGCTCCATCTTAGGCCACATCATCGCTTTACATCGTGCGAGATAGTGGCCAAACATAGATCTATTAAGCCTTAAAAAAACTTGCCCCTTTTGTTTTCAATTCTTGCCCCTCTCTGTCTTCCAATTCTTGCGCCTTTTTTTTCTAAATATTGCCCCATTCTATCTTCTTACTCTTGCCGTTATCTGTATTTTATAAATTAATAAAATTAATAAAAACCAATACCTACATCAATGACCATATAACTAATTGTTTATTTTTTTTTCCTTCAGGTTGTGAAGAACAAAGGTCCACCTTCCGAGGCGCCCTCCATCAATCACTATCGCGAAGATGTTTATGTAAGTTTAACAACAACGCTGTTTATTTACGTTTCCCTTTGTATTAGTTATTATAATTTCTATGTTATTCTACTGACGAGGCACCATTGTCTGTAATGCTTTCACTTATTGTCAGTCTGGCTGACAGCAGCGCCGCGTCAGTTATTCTGCACAAATATTTTATTTCATTATGTTTGGTTAACAGCTATTGTTACAAAATAATTTAACAATTGAATCTAAAAAGCTTCCACAAATAGCGGCACTTTATAAATATAATAGTTTTTTTTTCAAACTGAATATTTATATTTCGAGAGATACATATTGTAGCAATTGACATAATATTTATATATAGTTTTTTATATAAAAGTTTAATAGTGTAGTGCAATAAGTGTCCAAATGAATTCGCCTAAAATTGGAAGTCATCGTTTCCGTCGATATCCGGTAATCTTTTTGTATATACACAAGTATACGTTTTACTAAACAAAAAAACGGACTACAATGTATCTTCGAAGTCCAAGGTCACATATCGATGAAATTTATATGGGACCACTTTTACTGGTGGTAGGTTTCTCGTATGCGAGAGGCCGTCTGTGTGGGTACCACCGCTTTGCCAGTTATTCAGCCGCCAAGCAGTAGTGCGCAAGCATTACTGTGTTCCGGCTTGAAGGGCACTGTAGGCAGCGAAATTACTGAGCATTATGAGACTCAACAGCTAATTGTCTCAGGGCGACGAGCGCAGCGCCGCGCAGGATTTTGCAAAACAAAGTTCTGGGTGGTGTTGTTATTGTTATGGGCTGGCGTATTGCTTACCGTCAGGCAAACGACCAGCTCGTCTCGTCATTCAGTTACATAAAAAAAACTGAACTGAACGCAAAAATAATTTTCCAAATCGGTTCATGAATGACGGAGTTCTGAGGTAACAAACATAAAAAACAATCGAATAGAGAACCTTATCCTTTTTTGAAGTCGGTTAAAAATGTTTTTGCTCTAGCCGAGGTTCGAACTCGGGATCCTGAAATACAGAAAGTGATCTAACCGACTGCGACATCTAATGAAAATATTTGACAAATTTAATCAAATGTTCGGTCTCTACTACGATTACCTCCAATGTAAAGGACCTCGAATAAAGTATGTTATTGTTTTTTTTTATAATATTTTTTTTTATAACGCCCCACGATCACATACATAGATCCTGACCCCTAACTAGGATTCCCTGTATCTAGGGAACCAGGAAACTATGAGGACCATGGTCCCACAACACCCAGACACGAAACAAATGCTTGCGCTATTTTTTTTTCTGTGCACAAACATTTGTCCCGTCGCGGGAATCGAACCCGCAACCTCAGTGGTGTATGAACCTGCCCAACCACTACACTACAGAGGCTGCCTGGTTTATATTAGTTTTTATAATTAAGAAACCAAAATTCAGCAAATATTATTGGTTACAAGTTGACGATGTTATTTATATTGTTAAGATGTGTTTATGAAACTGAGTGAGAGACTAGCAAGTCGTTCGCCTGATGGTGAGCGCCATGCCTGCCCATAACAAGTGCAGTGTCACCTTGAACTTTTAATATCGTACAATACCCTGCAAATCTGAACACAGTAATGGTTGCACACCACTGCTTGGTGGTAGAATAACTGGCGAAGCTGTGGTACCTACCCAAACGGCCTCCCACATACGGGAGACCTACCACGAGTGGCACGAGTAACATTCTTGCCGCTGTACAAGTTAATTATTTAAGTATTTTATTAACGTTTGTTCTTTTTTTGTTTAACGAAGCTCACAGATAGTAGATTCAATAATGTGTGAAAAATATTGTAATGAAAAAGGCATACTATACAGTTAGTAATTACATAGAAGACAAAGATGCATGGAACATTCCGCTTCTGTCAAGTAGCCACACACATAAAAAATATTGTCAAAAACAAACAAAAAACATTGTAACAAAAGTTCTAAAAAAATGCCCCTCAGTTTCTTGCCGTATCTTCTGAGTAGTGGTTCTTTTTCCGATACGGTGGTAGAGTCATTGTCATAATTGACGATCGTAAGTGCGTCTGTGACGACAAAATTGAATAAAACTCTTGAAATTTATTTTCAGCAATCGCTGCCTCCATATTTGCGTTCGTCAACTGAGACTGTCAAGATGTCCCACGAATTTGCGAGGACCGTGCGCGACAGGTGAGCTGGTATTAACTTGACTCGAGTTCTTGCTCTATAACTTGTCTTTTTTATCAATCAATCAAATCATTTATTGCGAGAATATAGGACATAAAGGTGATAAAATTCTAAAAAATAAGTCCTTACATTCTACCATGACAATGGTGTGCAATAACATGTCTTACTAATTAAATTAATAAATCTTAAAGTTCATTTTAGAGATATTCAGAACTACATGAATGAATAGAATAATTTATTAACCATAATAACTCAGTTTGTTATTCTAGGCAAGTGTTAATTACATTATTTTTTCATGGCATTAATATACATGGAATAAATAAAAAATTAAATTACATAATTATTAACTTCAAGAATAGAATATAATTTTTTATAGACTCCATAATATTGTTTGTCACTCTGGGCAAGTCAAATTTACATTATTACATTATTAACATTAAGAATTATACATTATAAGATGTCAAATAAATTAAATTGTAATAAAATTCATTCTCTTTAGTGAAAGTCATATCGTTAATGTCAAAGCTATTGTCAGTTATAATACTCTTTGGTTATTTCTACATGAATGAAGATTCTGTGAGACGCATATCCATAAATTCATTTAAGGAATACATAGGATGAGACTCGAAGAACTGTTTGAGTTTTCATTTGAAGTCAATTGTATGTAATTTTGTTATTGTCAAGGGTAGGTGATTGTACATTGATATTTTATTGTAGATTCCCTGTTTTTGTACCTTTGTCAATCTAATGACATTTGATTGTATGACATGCATTAAATTCATAATCATAAATATTTGTACATCGAAAGGTAGTACATGATGGAATATACCTAATAAAACTTAACATTTTTTTATTTTAAGCTTAGTAAATCTATGTTTGGCCACTATCTCGCCTGATGTGAAGCGATGATGTGGCCTAAGATGGAGCACATAGATCTAGAGAGACGGTAGTTGAGCGGCTGCTCAGACCCATCTCCCATTCATCTTTATCTGTACCCATGTTTCAGACAAATAAATTTATTTCATTTCGTTTCTACAGTAATTTTTCTATGAATGGACCTTTTGAATGGAATAGAATGGAATTCTTTATTAACCTTATAAAATTGTTCTTTACTTAGGGCAAATTTAAATTAAATAAAAAAGCGTAATTGTCCTATACAGCGAGTAACATTGTAACACTTACATAAAAAAAAAACACCTTCCTAATTAAATCATCTTCCTAATTATTTAATTCATAAAAAAACACGATTAAAAGAATAATTAATTTTATAACAAAAAAGAACCGACTTCAATTCAGATGTATCATCGAAGTCCAAGGTCGAACATCGATAAAATTTATATGATACCACCTTGTAGCTATACTGAACTCAACGCAAAAAGAGTTTTCCAAATCAGGTATAAATGTCGCAGTTCTGAGGTAACAGACATTAAAAAAAATTAAAAACTTTCGCATTGTGAACCTACTCCTTTTGTTAAAGTCGGTTCAAAATTACAACAAATTACCTATAACAATAATCCTTACCCTTACTAATATTATAAACGCGAAAGTTTGGTTGTATGGATGTTTCTCTCTTTCACGCAAAAAGTACCGAACCGATTTTGATGAAATTTGGTATGTAGGTACTTTAGGACTTGGAATAGAACATAGGCTACTTTTTATCCCGGGAAACCGCGGGTGGAACCGCGCGGCGCAGCTAGTAATTAATATAATAAAAACAGTCAAGTACGATTTGCCCCAGGTCACTTTAGACTTTATTCCTACATTTTAAGGTTTATTTTAGTTGGACATCTTGATTCACGGGACACTTGCAAACAGAGCCTTATGTTAACGCAGTACGTGTGGTTTTCCAGCGGCAGCGGCAGTTCGTCCCGCGGCGGCAGCCCGGCGCCGCCGCTACCGCCGCGTGCGCCCGCGCAGCCGCCCGCGCAGCCGCCCGCGCACGAACGTGAGTATACAATAACAGGGCCTATACTGTATCCTATTAATATTATAAACACGAAAGTTTGTAAGAATGTATGGATGTATGTTTGTTACTCTTTCACGCTGCAACGGCTAAACGGATTGGGATGAAATTTTGTATGGAGATAGCTTATACCCTGGATTATTTATTTATTTATTATTAATTGCATTCATGTACATATATTTATCATGTAGGTCTTAAATTACATCTTATGTTGGTACATGAGCCCTGTAAGGGCGTTTGCAAGTCAGTGCGAGAGTACATTTAGTCATTTTAATTTATATTGATTTATGTTTTGAATTCATCTACGGAATAATAAAATTTTTTAATTAGATAAGATTTAAGTTTTCTGCAGAATACGTTGTATCTAGTTTCGTTTTTTAGGTATTCAGGGATTTTGTTGTATATTGATACTAATCTAAAATTTGGACTTTTTCCTAATATTTGTAAATTTGTTGTAGGTAACTTTAGTTTGTTGCGATTTCTTCTATTATAATTTTCATTAATTTCACTATTTGATTTAAAGAAAGTACGATATTTCCGTACGAATAGACATATCTGTAGGATGTACAGACATGGTAGGGTTAGTATTTATTAACACATAGGCTACTCTTTATGCCGGGAAATCACGGGTGAAACCGCAGGGCGCAGCTAGTAACAACATAAGGATATTGGACGGCAATTAATTTTAAAAATGTTTGTATGACTGGCTTATAAGTAATTTTTTTACAGTATTAAATAATGTAATGATAAATGTAATAAATTGTAATAATTAATATAATATATAATGTAGTAATCTTGCAATAATTTCAAATTTAATTATAGTTTAACATTCAAATATTTAAGCTCAGTGAGCACGTGCGACTTTCGATCCGACGCACCCGAGTTCGAATCCCGCTGGCCCCGCACCACTGACTTTATTAAACTATGTGCGGATTTAACACTCGCTCTAGGGAAACATCGTGAGGAAACCGGCATGTCCAAGAAATATTTACAAAAATTCAAGGATATGTGACATCCACTAACCCGCACTGGGCCAGCATGGTGGATTATGGCCTATACTCTCTCTGTCCCCGTGAGAGAAGGCCCGTGTCCCAGCAGTGGGAACATGATGGGATGATGATGTGGATTCAAATATTTGCATGTCTTGCAAACTGAATACTGTGCCTGTGACTATTGTTAAGAACTTAATCTCAAATAAAATTAAATTTAATTGTTAAGAAATTATTCTCGCAAATAATTTGATTGATACTGCGACAAGGGTATTGATGAACACGGCAAAAGCTGATAAACTGGGGTATCTGCCTCGAGCGGCAATATCACGGGGCGCCAAATTCATATTTTTGTGAAAGTTGCAAAAGTTAGAAAGAATAGTAGATTGTATCATAAGGGAGCAAAATATATTTTGCGCCCGAGTGATACACTCTACTTTTCATCACCCACTATGAGAAAATAAAAGCGCCTCATATTTTATTGTAATATTATTATTTAATAAAACATAGAGTAACAACTAAATTGAAATTAAATAGTATCCTTTATTAAAACAACTAAAAACTTATATTTACATTTGTGACTATGGGCCGTCGTACCAGCCAGTCTTTATTCAAACAATATTTGCGTTCGATTTCTTTGGTGCTGAACACTAAGATGTTCCAAATTTAAAAAGTGCGCGGCAAAGATAATTGCGGCGCACTTATAAAGAGGATTAAAAACTCATTACTGCCCGCTAAAAGTTTCTTATAGAAAACACCAACTTTGGGTGCACATAAAGGCGAACCAAGTCGTCCTTTTCGAATAGATGGGATGAAAAAAACCTTGTTTCACAAAGCGTCTAGCATGTAGCGCACGTTCTACCGATTAAACATTTGATTTTGAAGCGCTTTTATTTATGGAACTGAGTAATGAGACGAGGAAGTCGTTCGCCTGATGTTAAGCGCCACGCTTGCATATCAATAACAGTGCCACCAAAACTTTCAATACCATGAAACTTATTGCGTAGGACTGCATTGCGCTCATCACCCAAAGACATCAAATATTTACCCAGTAATTTTGCTGACTAAAATGCCCTTTAAACCGAAACAGTAATGCTTGCGCACTACTGCTTGACGGCAACTGGCAATTACTGGGCATCAATCTCAATCAAATCAAGATATTAACTATGTATTTTCAGTTTTTAGGGTTCCGTACCCAAAGGGTAAATCGGGACCCTATTACTAAGACTCCGCTGTCCGTCCGTCCGTCTGTCTGTCTGTCTGTCTATCTGTCCGTCCGGGCACCAGGCTGTATCTCATGAACCGTGATAGTTAGACAGATGAAATTTTCACAGATGATGTATTTCTGTTGCTGCTATAACAACAAATACTAAAAAACAGAATAAAACAAATATTTAAGAGGGCTCCCATACAACAGACATGTTTTTTTTGCCGTTTTTATAGATGGAACCCCTCGTGCGCGAGTCCGCCTCGCACTTGGCCGGTTTTTACAAATATCAGTTCAATCAAAGCTACACAACCTTGAATACCTTATTCTGGTTCAGTCGCGAAACGCACGTTTTATTTCCCTCACGCTATGTTATTTCTTGACTAGCTCCGTAAAGACGGTTGTCAAGGATACATCGTGAAGTATCACGAACGCTACGCCAGTTCACTGAGATGTTAGGACTAGTTTGTGTTTTTAGTCATGAACAAACAGCTGTTTAAATTGTATAAAGGTTAGCAAGTTTTACATAGTTATACAAAAGTTGTTATAATGTTATATAAGTGGTACTGGTGGCAGGTTTCTCGTATGCGAGAGGCCGTCTGGATGGGTGCCACCGCTTTGCCAGTTATTCAGCCGCCAAGCAGTAGTGCGCAAGCATTACTGTGTTCCGGCTTGAAGGGCATTGTAGCCAGCGAAATTACTGGGCATTATGAGACTCAACAGCTAATTGTCTCAGGGTGACGAGCGCAGTGCAGCGCCGCCGCAGAATTTTGCAAAACAAAGTTCTGGGTGGTGCTGTTATTGCTATGGGCTGGCGTATCGCTTACCATCAGGCAAACGACCAGCTCGTCTCGTCATCCAGTTACATTAAAAAAAAATACGCCCCCGTCTTTTGTCACCGTCCGTTATTAGAGATAAGACCCCCCATTGTACTATTGATTTTAAAGTTCTATTTGTTTTGTTGTGTTACAAAAAAGTTCACTATTTCTCCTACCCCTAACCCGCTGCTACTTATTATCTATATGTAATTATGTAAATGTATATTGGTATGTATTAGTCTATTGATATAAGTATATTCGTTTATATATGTATTAGTATGTATGTATTGGAATGTATGTTTATATTTATTATTGTAATTTAATTGCACAACGCTGTCTACTCCTTCTTTCGATACTGTTCATCCAAAGGTTGTCTGGAAGAGATATACAATGGCCATTGTAAGGAATTTTATGCTATTATTAATTTTATTGTTTTGTAACTGGTATGCGATAAAGAGTTTTGTAATTGTAATTGTAAAGTGTTATCAATCAATCAAGTTGTAATTGTAACCTTATTTCTAGGTCGTAAGCACGAAAGTCGTCTGCCAGTGAAGAGCCAGCGCCCGTCCCGCGCCGCGCCGGCGCCGGCCCGCACCGACTCTCTCAGCTCCCTCAGCGTGGAATCCTTTGGATCCACCGACCGGGAGCTTTTCGAGGAAACCGTCAAAGCGGGCCTGTCGAGCGTCAACCCCAGAGCCAAATACACCCTAGAAAGTACCAAAGGTAAGGCCCATTCAGTCGAACGACCGTCGGAGTTCAACCGTCACAGTCGCCATCACCGGTCGCTTGATCGGAGCGACAAGATCGCTCAGCCTCGCCCGAAGATACGCGACCCCGAGTTCGAGAAGAATCTTGCTTCGGGCGCTTACAACTTGAAGTCTTCCAATAAAATGAAGAGGTTGGAACAGGAGCTCATCAGTGCAGGCATGACGCGGTCGCCGTTCTCGTACCACGGGGATGGTTCGGGCTCGCTGTCTCACCACGCCAGGTTTAGAAGTGTCAGGTATTATGACGACGGACCTCCGAGCCTTCCCGCAAGGATGGATGACCCCCGACGGCCTTTGGAGCGTAGTAACTCGCTCAGCTCTCTCAGCAACGATTCCTTCGGTTCCACCGATAAAGAAGTCTTCGAGCGCTGCGTCCGAATGGGCATGTCCAAAGCCCAGCCCAAGAAAAAAGAAGATAAGATACGCGTTCGCAGCGACGATAGGTTAGAAGTTAGAGAGCACCGGCGCAGGCGCCGCGAGGCGAAAGGAGCGCTCGACAAAATGGTCGGCGAAGATTCGAAAGATCGGGCGATATTGGAGGAAGTCATCGCCCGGGGCGCCGGCGAACTTAAACAGTCAAAAAACGTCCCGGAGCCGTCTGCGGAGGCCGCGGCCGCAGACGAGCTCGCTCACACCGCGCCCCCCGCCACTGGCTCTGACGCGCCCTCGCCGCCCCCACCGCTCGACCCCACGGATGTCTTCGAGAAGCCCAACGAACTTCCGACCGTTGACTCGGCCAACACAACCTTAGAGTCCAACGACGAAATCGAAATGGAACGCTCGAACGAGTGCCTCGCCCCCAAATCGGTCAACACGACCATTGAATCCGAGAAGGACGAGTTGAATAGGTCCAACGAATCGTACGCGGATGTTCTAGACGACTCGTGGAGCGACGTAGGGTCCCCTCCGAAACACCACGACGCGGGAACGCTGACTCGAAAAAGCAAAAACAGGCTGGAATGGACCGACATCAAATACACAGACAAGCCTCCCGAAGACGTCTCTCGGAAAGAGGACACGTGGAACGACAACACGTGTCCCGATGACGTGACGTTCCCTACCATCAGCGGATCCGTCCACATGGTTTCCTCTATCAGGAGCGAGGTCGTCGACCCCGGCATGGCGCTACCCGACCTACTCGAAAAGAGTGACGCGCCGACCATGTCCTTCTCTCGTCCGGACTTAACCAACAAACTCGAGAGCGACATATTAAACTCCCAGAACCTTCAAATTGTAGAAAGTACCGAAAGGATAATGTTGGACAGTATCCCCGAACCGAGCTTCAACTCGTTAATCGACGACCAGAACTTCGACTCGATACTTTCCGCGGAGATAGAGAGGGAAGCCGCGAGGCTCGCCGCTCAGTTGAAGAACTCCCAGTACAACATGGAAACTAGTGTCACTTCACTCACTTCTCTGGATTTGGACCACGTGAAGCCGCCTTCTCACCTCGGCAGCTTGTTATCTCTCAGCGCGTCTGGTCAATGGGAGGAAGGCTCCCAAATGACAAACACGAAGAAATCACGCAGTCGAAAGAAGTCGCTTCCCGTCGCTCTGATGGTCAAACGCGCTCTCGGCAACTCCATGCATCAAGGCAGTTCCGAACATCTTGATAGCAATCCCGTCAGTTTCTTGGATAACGTCAAACCTCCGTCTGAAATGGAACATATCGACATGGAGAGCAGTATGGTCTCCGTATCGAGTATAGTGTCTGAAGTGGCGGAAGTGAGAGACAAAATTCCGGTCGTTTTTGACTTCAAGCAACCGATTCAGGACTTCCCGCTCTGCAATCCTTTTACCCACGTCTTCCATGATCTGGATCAGGTGAATCCGCCGTCTCTGTTTGACGAGATGGCCGAGTCTACGCTGGAAATAGAACAGACTACGGCTCAGCAAGTCTTCGACGATTGCATCTCCAACACTCTCAATGTAGTGACGGACATTCCGTCTGGTTCAGAGAATGGCACGCCTCTACCGTCCGACATAAGCAGCGTTGAATCCACGCCCAAGAGACAAAGGGGTAACTATTTGACGCCAAAAGAAAAGAGACATGTCTCGAAAGACCGCTATCAAACTTATACAATAACAGACACCGAACAGACGGTGACCGAGAGCGACATCGTACTGGAAGTCGATGAGGAATTCCTGACTTGGACCAAATCCGCAAGCGGAAGGTCAGACGAATATGTCACGGCAACCTCCGAGCCGAAATCTAGGAGAAAAATCAGCGCAAAGCAAAGGAGATTAGAAGACAGAGCTCGGTATCAAACTCAAACCGTCGACATATACACCATCATGCCGCAAGATTCCGCTCATCCGCACCCCGACCCTACAATCGAAAACTTGAAACAACGACTGGCAGCCAAAAAGACCATGAAACAAAAGCGATTGGAGGACGCCGAAAGATTTAGAACGCGAACGTTGAGCGAGGACATTCCGCCATCGCCGACCTTCGTAACCAAAGACGCCAACTTTGAGAACGTTGAAACGACAACCGGGTACGACAGTCTGTCGTCGAACGAGCCGAATCATCAGCAGATACTAGACGACAGACCCGAAGACGACGTGTTTTCAAGGGACATCGATAGCGGTCACAACGAGGATGATTTCGAACTTAATTCGACACAGATGCAAACGTATACGAGGAGCTTCCGAAACTATCTACCAGTAATCGAGAGCCCCGCTGCCGTCGATATGTGCGTCCTAAACAACTTGAAGAATATAGAAATGACGGCCTCCTACCGACGCAACCTGCAGGCTCAGAGTGATAAAAATCAGAACCCGAGCAGCGGCGACTTCGCCAGCTACGAGGGTGACAGCAACTCTGAAGACAAGCCTCAATCCGAATCAGATACGGAATCCCCGCGACCGAAGCCGAAAATCATTAAACCCACGAGACGGGATGAGAGCCTCGATTCTAACGACTCCCTTGAAAAGGAGCAGGAGGCTCCGAAAGCTATACGAGGCCGTAAGAAGGCACTGTATGTGTCGCCTTACAGAAGGAGCGCCCCCGCTCCAAAGAAAACGACAGCTCCTGGCGCTAAACCGATATCTGCGCCGAAGACCGCGGTGCCTACACCGAAACCATCAACTTCTTACAAAGCTCAGACGAGTGCCAAAGCTCCAAGCAAAACGCCGATAGCCAAAGCGTCTAGCGCCAACACTTCGCCTAAGAAGTCACTGCCGAATAGATCGCCGACCAAAATAGCTCAACAAAAGTCTATAAGTATTCCCCCTGTTGCCACGAAACCTTTGCCTTTGGAACGGCAAGGAACGTTCACGAAGGAAGAAAGTTCGGTGCCAGCGAAAGATCTGCCCGTTCCAGATAAGAAACCAACGAGACTGATAAAATCCGCTCCGCAGACCAAAGCCACTACCTCCCCATCGAGGCTCCCACAGTTCAACCGGAACACACGCCCACCTGCCACGAAAGCACCCAACAAGTCTCCTACCAAAGTGGCAAGGAAACCGGAATCTTTAATGAGGAATTCTGCATCCAATCACAGCTTGCAAAGCAACGAGAGCGGGAAAACTATCACCATAGCGACGCGGAGCTCGCGGCAAGGGAGCACGTCGAGCGTCAACTCGATCCAATCGACGTCGAAAGCGTCCACGAAAGACGTCGAGAGCAAAATAGCCAACTTGTGGAGGAAAGTGGAGCAGGCGAAGAAACAACCGAACAAACCTGATAAACGAGTATGGATAGAGAGCGACAAGACGGAACAGCCGAGGCTGATCAGGAGCTCGACTTTTGAAGGCCAGCCGAAGACTCAGATGTCAACGGCGACGAAGCAGAAGTCCGCGATAGGCATTCGAGTCTCTCAGATTCCTAGTCTGAGACCGAAGTCTGTTCCGAGTAAAGCAACTCAAGCTAAGAAACCCACAGCGCGAGTGCTTGCGAGGAAGCCAGTTAGTGGACAGGTGACTACGTAAGGAAATCTTACTGATTTTGAGGAAAATGTTAGTTGATTGTTGACTTCTTTAACGAAGTTATGTATAATGTTATACAGTTGTATTCAATGTTTTATTGATAGATTGAAACGGGTCGATTCGACAGAGACCAACGTATGAGAGAGAAAACATGTATTAGGTCAAATAAAAATGTGACTATTGTCAGATGTTGAGAATGTAAGACGAAGTAATGTTATTTACTATGTGATTTGCTTTTTTACTATGTTCTGTCCGAGTGCGTGATACTCTTACATGACAACTATGTATTCCTTTTTAAGATTTATCAATATTTAGAAGTCAGTTGATTTATAAATGAGTTTATTTGAGTGAAAGAATTAGTAAATAATAACTTACACATGTTTTATGTTTATATTATGTATATTTGTTGCATTTATTCATTTAGATTGTAAAATATATAGAACTATTGGTTTATTATGGAGACTTTTAGTTTTAAGAAGGACGTAATGAAAGATATGTCACAATTATTATAAACTGGCATAATATTTTTGTATCAAAGTTCAATAATAAAGATTTTCGATTACGATTGTAATCGAGACAATTCATAAATTTCAAAATTCAGTAGTCATGTGCGCACAATCGTCAATTCAGATTTACAATAATATTCCCTTGCGATGAATGTAGACCGCAAGACTCGCTCAGCTTTTAGGCCAGAACAAATAGGTTTACTTGTATATCCAACATAAGGTTTTTAAGCTCAGGTATTTGAAATGTATTCTAAATAAACTCCAAGAAATCTACTTATAGAGTTATATTTCACACCAATTTTTGGCTGAAATATGAGTTTTCACTTAAAAATTATTCAGTGAAGTATACCTATGATATTTTACATTGTAAATATACCACTTTAAATTATAGTACTTAAGGTTACGATAAAACATTTTGTATATTTTCGTATATTGCGATAGTATAGTACTTGATACTTACATTAAATTCACGTTCGTTGCTTCGGAGTAAAACGTGGCCGTGTAGAATTTATTCTTGGTTCATTGAAAACCGGAGTATTTTGGTGAACAAATATTCTGTATTTCAACGCAGCTTCTACGAACACTTGTACTAAGAATATGTCTACATGAGCCTAGACTTTTTACGTCTAGTCAGTTTCTTTAGATAGTCGGGATTCATAGTAATTTTGGCATACGAACGCAATTTTTACACTTAGCCCAGTAACACGACGCAACTCTACTATGACTTACATACAGTCATTGCATTTCTTCAAACTAATTAATGAAATTAGTTACTAAATTCAAGGTGAATATGTTTAAAGAACATAGTTCTGTTGCTGCTCGTCTTTCTGGGCTTATTCGCAATCTGCACTTAATGTACCTACCATTATTCTAGGTTTATATCTGGCTTCCTATAGTTAGTATCTTGCAATATTTTATCATTTAGATCTTAATGTCCTGTGAAAGTTTATACTCCCGTTTTTAACCTCGATATAGTAACGTAGAAAGAATTAACTTATTGTTGCTTATGTAAGGTTCGGTCCAAAGAAAATTTCGAAGATAGCAATATTTGTATTTTTTCTGATGTTTGTCTACAGCGGACCAAACCCTGCATAAACGACTATAACCTCCGTAGTAGCATTTCCAATCAAACTGACTCTTAGGTATTAATGTTAGAGAAATTGTTCCGTTGTAATCACCGGGTGTAGTGAGTCGCCATTGTTTTTCATTGTATAAGCCAGTTTAGGTAATTACTAGTTGTAAGGTGCGTAACTTGATGGTAAAATAAACAATATTACCGCTAATTGATTTTCATTTTTGACCACAAACCTGTTTCACATATATTTGTTTGGTACATAGCCGGACACCGACGGCGGGTCGCGCGTCGCTACACGTACCGCGTCAGAAGAGATAAGAGCTATGCGATAGAAAGAGAGGCGCTCTGTAGGTTAATATGACTGGTAGGTATGCAGCGCTACGCAAGCTGAATTGAACTTTATTGCGTCATAGCTAGAGTCGCTATTTGTTTAAATTTCTTTGCGGAGTGATGCTTCTGTCCCTTAGTATTCTGTGGTTTCACTAGTTTCTGCTGATTTTCAGTCCTCGTAAATATATATATATATATATAGGTAGTTATGTAGTTATCTAGCCAAATAAAATGTGGAAGTGAGATGTACTTATGCAGAATTTAACATACCTTTCTACGAAAGATGATCTAATGATTTGCAAGGAATGGGTGCAATAAATGATTGAATTAAATTAATCGTTGTACTTGATAATTGATCTATCACTTGGTCTAATAAGCATTTCAAATCGCAGTTGGTTGTGGCTCAGGGGGAACTCTTGTGACGTTCTTGTTCCCGCCAATGACTTTAAATGTGCGGATTTGACGTTCAAGAACATGCGACATCCACCAAGTGGCCAGTGTGGTGGATTAAGACCCATACTGTCTCTGTAAGAGTAGTCTGTGTCCCAGCAGTGATCGCGTAATGGGCTGTTGATGATAATGACCTAAGAGAAAAAAAAAACAACTTGAAGTTTATAAAATTATTTTATCTGTAGTGTTAGCGAATTACCATAGCCTACGTCACACTCCGACCATAAACAATAACATGATTAATTATTGAATTAAATAGATAACACTGAATTAGTTGAATAGAATAATTGTTTAAATGTTGTTTAATTATTGTAACGTGGTTTTATCAATTATATAAATTTTTAACAGTTGTTTCATGATTACAAACTAGTGATTGTACATTTTAGCGCCAGCAGCAGTGGCGCCACTAGTAGTTTATTAACTTTATTATCTAATCATCAATTAAATAATGTAACTAACTCATCATAATTCTTAACTAAATATTTAAGCTACTAACGTTCCTTTACTCGGTTAATTTATTGTAAAATAACATTCTTGATATAACTCAATGAACATAATTTGGAAACTCGTAGTTGGTATAAAAGTGACAGCTATGCTTGACAGCATTCATTGTGAATTAATAAGTGCTTTAAGGCGGAAGCTCTGCCCAAAAATATAAATGTTGGAACCTAAACGACGTTTTGTTTAAAACCAAATCCCACGAACCTTCACAGTAGATTCAAAAATCTCGACTAAGGGCCTGCGCAGGCGGAGATTTTCATTTTGACCGCGTTTTATTTTTTTGCTGACAATACGTCCGTCGACTGTCCAAGCCTTATAAATAGGACTATTTGTAAGGAAAATTAATGACTAATCCTATTTCTATGTGCGATGGGCAGGTGTATAAATAAAACAAACCAATTGAACTAGTCAGATTGTTTATTATGTCAAAAAATCCCAATCAGAATTTGAACAGCATCTACTATAAAACTGAAAACATGCATACAATTATTAATTTGCAATAATTTCGAGAAATAGCATAATGTGTAACTGTAACCCTACATTCCTTACAATTTAAATGTGTATAACGTACAAAATATAATAGGCATATCGAAGTGTAAACGTACAATAACAAATACTATAATTACTGTTAACCATGGAGGCATGCAGAGGTAGTTCGGTTCGGTATATACTAAACTGGGCTCTGCTACGAAAATACAAGTCTTGAAACTATTGTTAATGCGAGGACTCTCCTTACTGTACATTGAACGAATAATAGAAAGGAGCGTTGATCGTAGGAATCACGCGACCGGAATTTGTTTGTTTTTTATGGAATTGACTGATGAGAGCTGGTCGTTTGCCTGATGTTAAGTGCCACGCCTGCCCAAACAATTGCAGTGCCACCCAGAACTTTCAATACCATAAAAATTACTGCCTAGCGCTGCATTGCGCTCATCATATCTCATTGATATTTGTAGTCTAAAAAATCAAATCACAGACACTATTTTTGATGCAGGCGTTTCCTGGATCAAACAGTTTATTTTGTGGTTACTGTATCTTTCTTACAAACGCCAAGCTAGAAGCACTTGAAAATGTTTTATTTGAAATGCACGCGTGTAGGCATCTGACAAGTAAAGAGTTATTATGTACAAGGTGAGTTTCTCGAACGAGGGCGAGAATATCTTGCGAGTCTCGAATGAGATGACATTCCACGTGATTCTTGACGTCAACTTTACTGTTGACTACATTGGCCAAATGATTCTTGATTTTCTCGATCGCTCGTTCAAAACTGTCCTTGTGTATCGGTGCTTTGAGACTTGTATTTCCCTAGCGAGGTTTCTAATGCTATGAAAATATTAACAACTTGAGCCTTAACTATTACTGTAAAAAAACAAAATCAATGTATTTGAAGAAGGTAATAGGTAACAGCATTGTATATTTACAATAAGCTTGATGCACAAAAAACATTTTCTTAAAGTACCTATAAGTTTTCTCGTAATTTAAAACATCAAAGCGAAAAAGCCAACAGATTTCATCCTTTTCACGAACATATAGCGATACGAGCAAATAGCATAGCGGTTTCAACCGACCATACATGAATTAAAGCGAAACTGCAAATAATCCTGCGAAGTACAGGAAAATATCATCCATCATTGAAGTTTTAAAATTAAGTAACATATTCTAAGCTTCTTAAAGAAGATTCATATTCATAGCCAATTGGAACCGACCAAATGCATAAAACAGCTGGTGACGCCGTTTTCTTTTTCATTTGCCGACAAGAACCCCATGATAACAATATTTTTTAGACCATACCACGCGGTTCCAAGATTTTATTGTACTTTCAGAAACATACCGAGTTTTAATAAAACACTCAACTTTTACGATTAAGTATAAATAAAATTACTTGAATGCTGTCAACGTGGGCACGACAAAAGTGCGGCGATATTATCTTAGGCCGAGATAGAAGGGATGAAGATGATAAGAGATCTTATTATCCAGGCTAAAAAGGTCAAAGTTGAATGCTTAGCCTTTATCTCGACCTTATAGCATACAAATAATGAATGCTTAGAAAGACTAGAGATTTCTTGTCAGCAAAATGTTACGTAAGGTAGTTAGAACGTACATGTTCGGGTTGCTTGTTCCGTGTCCAGGATAAAAACTTACAGTATGTACAAATAATTTTTCACAATCCCAATTACGACGTCAAAATAACCTGTTAAATCTATTTTATGTATACTTATTATGAATTTTAGAGACCTCTATAAATGAAGAAACATTTTTTGAATGAAACGAAATTTAGCTACTATACGAGCCGGCCGGGCTTAGGGGACTTTCAAAGGATAATTATTAATTATAAACTAGCTAGATAGATAAGAGAGGGGAGATTTCTCTCGCGACCCTCTGCAATGCTGATAATGGAATTTTGAAATGAACAAATGCAACCTTTTGGTGATCAGCAACGTTTTTCTGCATGTTGCATCTCTTGTCGCAAACCACTGGTGGTCGAAGGCAGCCGAGTCGAATCCCTTGCGGATTTAATACATTGACGATAATTTTAGTTGTAAAACTAAGCCTGGAATTTGGTTTGAAAACCGTTTATTTTTTTATGATTAAATGAGCTCACGTTTGACAACAACTCACCTGATGGTAAGCGTAGTTGAGGTCTAAGGTGGAGCACGTTGGCCCATGAGGTGCCTATTTATCATGAATGAAGTTCCCGATATCTGAGCAAAGTTGCAAATGCTATTCGAAGAATGCATAATTCGATCATATATCTCTTTGACTCTTTCTTTTCTCTTTTTTTTTATCAGGCTATGTAAGAACTGCAAGTGTAAGCCCGGCCGCGAGAAACCTTACATTTATAGACAGATTTAGTCGGAACTATAACTGTACACATATCGGGTATTGAGGTAGTATTATGCCATCTGTTTGATGTTTATAGCTTACAATCAAGTTATCATATAACGCTTCCGATATAAAACCACAATACCCTGTTTGACTATACTCTAACACCTAAAAGCTAGGGACGAATACGGTCGCAAAGAGCACAACGGGGACATTTTCCGATGGTGGTATCACCAGATCTAGCATGACTTTAGATATCCCATTCCTGTGAGACGAACTTGATTTTATTTTATATGGAATGGACGGTTATGAAAATATGCAATTGTTCTCTTTGCAACGAAAATTACACCGAAACGGTAAAATATTTTCATGATTACAGAAGTTTTGAATTACTATTTATATTGAATAATGAAAGCCTCTCTTGAGGAATATACTTATATTGTAGGTGAGTTATACGCTATGTACTATAGATATAGCTGCGTCAAGCTCGCGCGGAACTGACAGCGTTGTTCGCTGCGCGGTAGCGACTCCTGCACGTGTCGAGAACAGCGTTAGCCGCTTTCCTATAATATACACAGTGAATACAAACATGCTTAAATCCTAATATTTTTTCAATTTATATTATAGACACACAACTATTATATTTGCGATAATTTAGCGGCTATTTAACCTAACTTTGTAAGTATAAACACATGCATCACACAAAGAGTTTTAGAATTTAGATGAAAAGTCGACTACCGCACAGTTTTAGGGAACCAATCTAGCTGTGATTGTTCAGCTCGCACCCGCACTACCCGAACGGTATACTGAATGATCCTTTATTTCATTAATTCGTATGAGCGCAAACACTCGCGCCGGCGAACGTTCGGTTCGCGAGGCGCCAGTGAGTCGTTCGGGCGGTGCGAGGTCAACATTTATTTGTAATTTAGAAGCGTGGCGACGCCGGCGCCGGCGCCCGGGGCTGCGGGCTGCCGGGCCGCGGCGCCGGCGCCCGGGGCTGCGGGCTGCCGGGCCGCGGCGCCGGCGCCCGGGGCTGCGGGCTGCCGGGCCGCGGCGCCGGCGCCCGGGGCTGCGGGCTGCCGGGCCGCCACGCCGTCGTCGTGTCTGACAGTCGGTATCTGATCGAATTAACATTTGCAGTCTGCCTGCTACATCCACGTTCGGTGATGAGGCGCCAATCTTGCGTTTTGTATCAATTTAGTCGATTACGTGTCGAAGCCTATGATTCTCGATAGCTACACCTTGATCTGTACGTTATAATTTTGCTCTCGCTCATCTGACTTTTTCCGCATATATCCCCGACTTATAAGTCAAATTCGAGTTCAAAGAACTCATAATACCTAACAGTCTTTGGATACTTTTATCACTAAGACCCCTCTCGTCGCTTGTAAATAATTCTCCCCAAAATATATTTCGGAGGTAAATATTTTCATTCTCTTTTAACATTTACATCAACATTTTAAGTTGCAGCTCGATTCTGCTTAAGTAAACATTATCGTGTATGGGTTATGTGTTGCGAGCGCGGACGCGGGCTCGCGAGCGCGCGAGCGGCGGGCTGGCGAGCGCGCGAGCGGCGGGCTCGCGAGCGGCGGGCTCGCGAGCGGCGGGCTCGCGAGCGGCGGGCTCGCGAGCGCGCGAACGGCAGGCTCGCGAGCGCGCGAGCGGCGCGCCCGCTCTCATACAAGTATCCAATCTCGGATTCATCTCAATTTGTACCAAACGTTACGTTACTATGCTTCGGCGTTACGATGGGCGGCCCCAGGCCGGCCGCGGGCGCCGCGGGCGCCGCGGGAGCCCCGCCGGCGCCCGCGACACGGACCGAGGCGGAGCCCTGCAATCTACTTTTATTTATTCTCGTAATACCATCGTTATGTTTGTACTCGTTCCTTATCCACCCGACTACGCTTAACACTAAATATACAATAAAAATATCACAGCACTATCGATTCACTTACGCTAAAACCGCGACGCTTGGCGTCGCAATTTTCAATAAAAAATAATAATAAAAAAGGAATCGAAATAGAAATGCAATGAGCACGCCACCCTGACCATGGAAACGACAAACTTCTTGAAAATCATAAACATACTAAAACTTATTTTGGATTATTTAGATTCGACATTTCATTCATTACATTTTTAGATTAATTAACAAATATAAAGTATGTTTCGTAAAATACACCGAATCGATATTTGAGAGTTCTTAAATTCTTTTCCATCAGTGGCCTCGTACGAAGCATAATATTGTAATGCCATTATCAAGTGCCGCAAATCAAGTACCAATTATTTACAAAGCAAGTTTGTTCACCAAAACGTGTTAGCCTAACTTTGGATCTAAACAATCGTTTTATCATACAGAACTGTATTCGAAAAATAATTTTACAATGCAAGTTATTCTTTATTCAGTGATACCTTTAATCTCGCCCGTCTCAGCGAGCGGTACGTACAAGATAGAAAATAGAATCCACCAAACTATTATAAAATTTATTATAAACGTTGATACATTTATTTTCCATCAAAATTACTCTATTTCACGGAGAAATGGCACAATTTGTTTTTTTTTTTATTTTTTTAGTTTTTTTAAGCAACATTCTAAAGCAAAACTTACATCTATTACATGAGGTAGCATTATTATGAATATAATGATTAACGTTAACCATCTAATGTTTGGTGGGATTTATAAACGATATAAATGTAATCAATAAACAACAGTACATACATTAAAATAGAGCTCCTATGGATACTTGAGGTATATTATCGTAATGTGAGGTAGCTGTCTGCCGGCCAGACGGAGGTACAACATTGGAACAATTGCGAAAAATATACTACAACATTCGATATTAAAATATTCATCTGTATATACCATCTGGCCGTTACAAATACTTTTAAACTATTTAAAATATACTATGTAACTGGTTTCGAGTACGTTTTGTATGCAGTTATAGTAAAATACGCCTTTTTATTGGCTTTCGATACACATACCACTAAATATTTATTAAATATGGAGATTAGGTTCTTGAATCCGCATTTTACCGGGTTTTAAATATAATTAAATGAAAAAAAAAATGAAAATATGTTTATTAGGTAAAAGAGGCAAAGGTACATTTACTTATATGGAGCACCTGGTCCTACACGAGGCTCGAAACTCGTACTACAGGAGCCAGGATTCTTCGGTCGTAAATGATATTTATTTGTAGGAAACACGGTCATAATAAAGTTTACAAATCTTTTAGAGTTCTGCGTGTCTCACCATTTCTGGCATACAAATATTATTATTGGTCTTTTTCTGTTTATTTATCAGAGATACGCGAAAATTGCGCATTAGAATTGTCTCGTTTTCATACTGGGCAAGCACATAGAAAGAGAGAGGGCATAGGGCGCTCCGTGCTAGCATTCGTAGTTTTATAATTACTGTGTTGTTTTACTTTGATATTGTACCTAGATTTGAGCTAAATAAATTCTTTAATTTCGCTGTAATTCTTATCAATGAATAAAACGCGGCTTTAATGCAAATTCAAGAAGTTTTCTTTAACAAAATTAATCACTATCTTTCTTCATTTCACAAAAACAATGGTTAGGAATATTTTTCGTTCAAGACTCTTGAGATAATCAATTGCCTGAAACTTCAGTATATGTACATTGGGTTTGCGTCGTTATCTTCGTAATGAAAAACCTTCGTTAAAATGGGCCGTTCCCAGTCGTTCTGAGTTTCATAGTTGATAGGGGCTACGTTTTCAAAGTTGAAGTTGTCTAGGTTTTCTACGTACATTTTAGCGTTTTCTTCGGCCTTTATGGTGAGGAGAGGGTCTATGTGGGGAAGCATGTGGTCATCCATGTTGATGAGCCCGTCGCAGGCCAGCCCCGCTCCCTGGCTCAGGAAGTCTGGCCCGTACTCGGGCTGGCAGTATGACATCTCGGCTGGCATCACAGTGTGTTGGCTCTCTGAAACTGAATATTTCATCTATGTAAGTATAATGATCAGTAAAATAAAAAACCCTCAATCAACGCATCACAAATTAGTCAGATTATAAAATAAAATAAAAAATAAATAACGCCCAACGATCACATACCCCTAACTTACTAACTAGATCCTGACCCCTAACTAGGATTCCCTGTATCTAGGGAACCAGGAAACTATGAGGACCATGGTCCCACAACACCCAGACACGAAACAAATACTTGCGCTTTTTTTTTCTGTGCACAAACATTTGTCCCGTCGCGGGAATGGAACCCGCAACCTCAGTGGTGTATGAGATTTGAGCCAACCTGCCCAACCACTGCGCCACAGAGGCTGTCAAATTATGTTTAGCTTTGAAATGAAAAAAGTATATTGTGTCAAAAACATAAATACTGAACTCAACATTAATGACTAAGTAGGTATTGCCACAAAACGGCCTCTACTCAACATAATGCGGCTGAAGCAACCAGCGCTGATCTTCCGTAGGAGCCGCCCGACTATTTAGAATTTTATTACTGGGGTTATTTAGAAAAGACAGTATAGATTCAGTCCTAGAAAAGAAGTACTTACTTGTGTTGAATACGGAATTGTGTACCGGCAACATGTTAGCGTACTGTAGCACCTCATTCCCAGCATTCACAAGCCCGGGGACACTGCTGGCAGTCGAATCAACACGATTTATGGCTTCCAATTCCCCGTTCATGGCATCGATATGTTCCACAATCGCCTTGATATCGCTCGCGTCGTCCGCCGCCTCGGGAATGATATTTCCCTGCCCGAAATCCGATTTCGAAGGATCGAACTCGCTCATCTCCACGCTGCGGGCCATCAAATCGAGATCTTCATCGATGGAATCGATTCTATCGATGACGGCGTTGACGGTGTCGGTTATAGACATGACCTCGCCGCCGACGGGATCGCAGAAGCTGTCGATATCCTGCTCGCGGATGGTATCGATGGGTTGCCCGTCGGAGTTCCAGGGCGCGCGGCGCGGGCCGTCGCCACCGACGCCGCAGAGGTCCAGCGAGAGCTCGGAGCCCGCGGACTCGATCCCGGACTCGGCGGCGACGGGCGGTGGGTCGCCGGCGTCGCGTTCGGCGTTGAGCTGCTTGATGGCCGGCTTGTCCAGGCCGTGCATGCGCGTGAGGTGCTTGCTCCAGTTGGGGTAGTTGGCGAAGGTCTTGGGGCAGAAGGTGCAGCGGTAGGGCCTGCGGCCGGTGTGCACGTTGGTGTGCTGCTGCAGCTCGTGCGGCTTGAGGAAGGTCTTGCTGCAGAAGGCGCAGCGGAAGCCGCGCAGCTCCGAGTGCGACTTGAGATGGTGCACGAGGCGGCGGCGCGCGCCGTAGCCCTTGCCGCACGTCTTGCACACGTGCAGCACGCTCTCGAAGTGCACGGCCACGTGCTTGGCGGCGAGGTACTTCTCGCGGTAGGCGCGGCGGCACACGGGGCACGCGTACTGCGCGCGCCGGTGCGCCTCCAGGTGGCGCTGCGCCGCCGCCAGCGCCGCGAACTGCAGCCCGCACTGCCGGCACCACGTGTCCAGCGCCCCCGAGTGCTCCTTCTGGTGCAGCAGCAGCTCGCGCGGCTTCGAGAATCTGTTGGGATTTATAAACTTTTGGGAGACGGGTCTGAGCAGCCGCTCAACTACCGTCTCTCTAGATCTATGTGCTCCATCTTAGGCCACATCATCGCTTCACATCAGGCGAGATAGTGGCCAAACATAGATTAAATAAGTGTAAAAAAAAATGCGTAATATTGGGGTCATTTGGGATTGAGACTGATGGCGTGGTGTGATCATTTTCTGGCGCGCAAAGCGGGATTCGACGCAAAGCATTCTAAACATTCTTTACTTCTTTTTTAGATTCTGCATGACATAACATTTTTTCTGAGTTATTCTTTTAGATGCATATAATATTTAACGGAAGTCGCCAAGCATTTATAACGTGTAATATTACAACTAACAGAACATTCGCTGATTTATATAAGTCACTATCTACCTGTGATATCACTTCAAAGTCACACAACTTTCTGTAAGACCACTCACAATAAAAGCTCAATGGGAGTCTTATGGTAGTCTTATGGCTTATGGTATTCATACAATTCTAGGTAGTATCAATATCTGGCAAAATTTGCTTCCCAAGGCGGACTCTTGCATCATCACCATCCTTAATTAAAATAACATAAATAAAACAAAAGCACAGCATACCACCACAACAGGAGACACTTACTGTTTTGAGCATCCTGGATTTGGGCATCTGTATTCGCCCACATTAATTTCTTCATGCTCTATTTTTATATGGAAGCGGAGACGATTACGGGTCATGAATCCATGGCCGCACAGCTCACATGTAAATGGCTTGGCTGCGTGGCAACCTGTGTGGAATGCCTCGGTATGGATGACTAGCAGTGACAGGCGGGGAAAGGACTTGTTGCAGTGATCACATCTGAAACATTGATTTGAGTTAGAAAACAACTAACAATAAAATGTATTACAATTATATATTGATAAGGAACAAGGAATAGGGAAAGGCAAACGCTAAAGGTCAAAAGATAAGATAATGTACTTACTGGTATTTTTCTTTACTGATATGTTCGTAGCAATGGTCTCCAAATATCACATACTTTTCATATTGTTTCTCACAGATGTTGCAAGTGTAGATTATAGTTTTATCTTCATGCTCAGAGATGAAATGCGAGTCTATCTCAGTTCTGCATTTGAACACCTGGTCACAGTGACAACACAGAATGCCTCCCAAGATTTCTATAGAGCTGTCAGCGCTGATACTCGGTGATATGTTATTGGGAACTATTTCATCAAAATGTTTAGTTAAATGCTTTGTAGCTTCCACTTTATTTGGCAGTACCTCTTTACAAATAGGACATGGGTATAGAATCTCACAGTGGTCTTCGATGTGACTTTCGCACACATCAATAGTTTTGATAACTTTGCCACATGACAGACAATCATATGGTGGCTTGTCTTTACACTTCGTGACTTTGGCATGAACAGATTTTTTGTGTATTTCCAGATCAATCTTTGAAGTGAATCTGTAATATATTTCCACAATAGTAAATTACATACATCCACCAAACAAGTTAATGGGGAAAAAACTAAAAATTAGTCTTGCGCATAGTTTCTTTTAAATATACTTACTTTTCATCACAGGAGGAACACTTGAAGTCATGTACTGCAGATATATGTCCATTGAGAATAGCTAATTTACAAAAGCTTTTGGAACAGTGTGGGCATCTAAAAAAACAAATCATTTGATTATATTGCGACACAAAGAGGGTACAAAATATAATGTAGTTGAATTGTATAGTTTTGAATACATACGGGTATCTGTTTTTCACCACATGATTGAGGTAGCAGTGGCCGCGGAAGCTGGGGTAGCCAGAGAACTGTTTCTTGCACACTACACAAGTGTACACAATATCTGTGCCTTCGGTGTTGTGCTGAGTGTAATGTATGTCGTATTCTTTTTTGTTTCCGAATATTGAATTACAAATGTGGCAGAATATGCCGCCGACTTTGTCGATAGTGGTTTGCTTTGGTATATATATTTCAAGCCTCTCCCGGGTGCTCCCGTCGCCCAAGTAAATTTGTGAAGCTATTGATGAAGCCATGGCGTGCGATGTCACTGATACTAGGTATGATCCATCTATACTGAATTTACATCTGTGTCAAATGGAAATGAATGCAGCTCCGAACATCGTTTTGTAATTTAATTTGCTGCTACATGTTTATTTAAATGTAAAATTGACCTGAAAAACGTCGAGTATGAGCATGAGCAGAGGTGCCTTTCTGACCTTGGGGGATGAGTTACTTTATCAGTATTCATGCAAATACACTCTGCACAGTATTACGCACGACGATAATGTCATTTTTTTGTAGCATACTACATTTTTTCATTCACTGTTATTAATTATTATAGCTGCGGCCTATTACCCACATCGAGACTTCTCGGCTTTCATGAATTCGAGGTTGTTCAGCCATTGTCGATCACAATTGATTTCAAGATTCACAAGCTAAAAGCAATTTATACTCACAAATTCTTTACAAAAATAATAAAAAACTAACTGCCGAATAACGCACACTACATTTTACATCACAATAGCTGGGAAAACGATAATTTTATAATATAAACGTAACGCCGGAACCAAACAACGCCAAGAAAACGTGCGTGTGGTTTTAGGTAGTGATTTTTGCCGAAATTAGTTTTGTTTCAAAGCGCCGGATGACTACTAGCTTTAAAATCCAAAAGCGACATGAAAGACAATATACTCTATTGCTGAAGTAAGAAAAAGAGGCACATTGTTTATATGCTTTATTTTACATACAAAGGCTCGGGACAAACTCTTACTAAAGAAAAAAATATTGAGGTAGGGATAGGGAGGGACACCAATCGATGATTTTTCTTCTATTTGGGAGAAAAGTAATTATCTTAAGGAAGAAGGATATTGTATAGGTAATGTAATCTTATTTTAATCTCGTCGCCTAATAAAATCCAAGGTTGAAGGTAAGGTTCAAATCAAACGGTACAATAGGGAATAATAATGCAACTTTATACCGCTAGAAGCGCTATTATGCGTAAAATTTGTTGTTACAGTCATACAATATAAGTCTAAAACAAGAATTAATAGGATATTGCTGGATAAACATTAGGGTCAGGTAGCCGAACAATGAGCTATACTTGTTTGTAAAAACATAGAACACAAGTCATTAGTTATCAGCTTTATCACCAGCTCACATTTCTGGTCAAAAGTGATGTGTTATTAAGTCTTAGTATGGACGGGCGCATTTAACATGTTCTATTACAGTTCAAATCAAATTGATGATATTATGCTTTGGAGATGCTCAAAACATTCAAAATACCAGCCTTTTCAGCTTTTTCGTCCTGATTTTTAACTTGCACTACGTCGTCTAAGTATTGTATATGATTCGCTGATGTTCAAATTATTATTAAGCAACAATAGTTTCTAAAAACTTTTTTGCATAATTACAATTTTCAGATTTGCTTACTGTATATGCTAGAGATGACATCTATGAGTAGTTTTGCCTCTTCTTCCCTACTCTATGATTCACGTGGACGACTTTCACACTTGCATACTTACTGGAACGTACCCCAGTATCTAAAATAAAATGTCAAAGTCTACCTACATTGCAATCAATGTCATATCATTACTGTCATTATATCAATAAATCAATCAAATATCTTCCTCTGCTACTTCCTATCAAAATATGAAATGTACCTATTCAATGTTTTTGCCATAATTTATAAGATTGAGATAGAGTTTTAATTCCTCACAGAGATTAATTGTGTTTGTATTTGCACCTGGTTTTGTTTATTACAGTGCAACCTATTGATTGGAGATGTAAGTACCTATTATGAAATAAATGTTTTAATATAAACTCACCCCATTGTTAAAAAATAACTGAACTTTATGGTTTTACTCTATTTATTATGTTCTTCAATCGAACTCACTCTTATTCGCTGTTTTATTTATTTACCTTTGAAGCTAAATTATTGTCATGGGTAATGTTTTGAAATCAATGTCAAACATCGCCTTGGCGCTGCGCCAGAAGATTTCCTGAAATAGTCGGCACTACTTAATACGCGCTCTATAAACGCGGACGCGCGCCATTTTCCATGAAATCAACATAGTGCTCCAGCATGGATCGCCACCACCCGCTAACCGCAAGCTTCCACGGCTCAATGAGAAGTCGGGAATCCTCATCGACGGCCGGTAGCGATGCCAGGGAGAAAATAAAGGATTGCTGCAGGAAATTCATAGCTTTCATGTTTACCCAGGTGGGCGTGGGGGCTCTAGTTGTTTGCTATGCTATTCTTGGAGCTGCAAGCTTCATGCACATAGAAAAAGATAGCCCCGATGAACAGTTACATGATGTGAGGAGATGGAGGCAGAATTGTGCAGAGGAACTATGGAACATAACAGTGAATGTAAACATCTTTAATGAAACAGCTTGGGTGCTAAATGTAAACAAAGTCCTGAAAGTTTTCCAGAACAACATCACTGCTGCAGTGCACACCGGCTACAGCGGCAGATCAGCTGAAGATATCTGGTCATTCCCAGCTGCGTTGATGTATTCCCTGTCTGTATTCACCATGATTGGGTACGGAAACATCATCCCTAAAACTGTGTGGGGTAAACTGGGCACAATAGCTTATGCCTGCTTTGGCATTCCTATTTATGTGCTGTACTTCTGTAACATGGGCAAAGTTCTAGCTCAGACTTTCAAATGGCTGTACATAACAGCCCATGAGTGTAGCCGCCGAGATGATACTTTATTTGAAGATGGAGAAGTGCCACCAGTGAAAAGGAAGATCACTGTGCCTTCAACAGCTTGTCTCTGGGTAATTTCTTTCTACATTCTGACTGGAACTATCATGTTCGGAGCATGGGAGAAATGGAACTATCTGGATTCAACATACTTCTGTGTAATAAGTCTGTGCAAGATCGGGTTTGGAGATTTTGTACCTGGTGCTAATATTTCCGACTCTGCTGGAGGTTCCCATTTAAAGCTTGTCATTAACTTCATTTATGTTCTCCTCGGAATGGGATTGGTTGCCATGTGTTACAACTTGATGTGTGAAGATGTTAGAGTGAAGGTCAGGGAGTTGCGACAAGACTTGAAGAACTGCCTGGACGATATAACCCTGAAGATCACCGTCTGCATGAATGACACCAAGTATTATCATCAGAAAGCGAATAGACACATAAAATGATATCCAAAACATAAAAATGTTTGGTTTTGTTTAAAATATAACTTTAGTATTGAATGTTTGTAACTGCATGGGTCGTATCATAAGTTTACATTTTAAATTAACTATAAGTGATTTAAATTATAATAAGCATAATAATAGTATAAAGCTTGATAATAAAATGCATTTAATGTTTTATGTTTGTATTTTATTTATAACTTCATAGATTGTAAAAGTTTTACTCTAAATTCTAACAGTACTCATACCTAAATAATTCATAATTTATTAGAATATAATGAAATTATATAAACACTACATCTTTAACTATTAATTATTATTATATTCAGCCTATATCGTCCCACTGCAGGGCAAAGGCCTCCCTACTTTTCTTCCACTTACCGCGGTCGTGAGATAGAAGGGGCCAATCTACCAGGAATGTATCCAGCTCAACTTTAACTAAGTGAAATTATTTTAGGCTGTTCCATTAGAAACTTCTAATAAAAGTTTTAAAGTATCTATCAAAAAGCCATCTAAATTGATACAGGACACTGAAATTTGCATATTTAATTCGGATTCTTGTTTACCCAGTTCTTTCAGTTGTTCATTTAGACGAGTTTCCATTCAACAATGGAATACAACACTTCTTAATACTAGCAATCCATTAAATAATTAGGTTCATCATCAGCCCCTTATGATCCTACGGCTAGGCTGGGTCAAGGGTCTTTTCTCATAGGGAAAACGCGCAATAATCCACCATGCTGGCCCTGGTAAAGCAAATAATCATTATTCTCACATTAATTAATTAAATTATCACCGAGTTGGCATATAAGAACGTGCGTTAATTTGTTTCCAACTAATTCCCCAGTAAAAGAGCAACCACAGTGAAGCGCGCCACAATGCTGCCGCTGCGGCTGCGGCGCGTAGCGGGTCACGAGGGGCGGCTCAACGACACGCTGTTCCAGCCCGCCGCCGTCCGCCCCCGCAGCCTGGCGCCGCGTGACCAGCAGACGCTCGTGTTCTTCGGAGGCGATGTGCAGGTGTGACGTCACTATACTCTCGGCGCCACACAACGATACGATGTTCCAGCCCGCCGCCGTCCGCCCCCGCAGCCTGGCGCCGCGCGACCAGCAGACACTCGTGTTCTTCGGAGGCGATGTGCAGGTGTGACGTCACTATACTCTCGGCGCCACACAACGATACGATGTTCCAGCCCGCCGCCGTCCGCCCCCGCAGCCTGGCGCCGCGCGACCAGCAGACACTCGTGTTCTTCGGAGGCGATGTGCAGGTGTGACGTCACTATACTCTCGGCGCCACACAACGATACGATGTTCCAGCCCGCCGCCGTCCGCCCCCGCAGCCTGGCGCCGCGCGACCAGCAGACACTCGTGTTCTTCGGAGGCGATGTGCAGGTGTGACGTCACTATACTCTCGGCGCCACACAACGATACGATGTTCCAGCCCGCCGCCGTCCGCCCCCGCAGCCTGGCGCCGCGCGACCAGCAGACACTCGTGTTCTTCGGAGGCGATGTGCAGGTGTGACGTCACTATACTCTCGGCGCCACACAACGATACGATGTTCCAGCCCGCCGCCGTCCGCCCCCGCAGCCTGGCGCCGCGCGACCAGCAGACACTCGTGTTCTTCGGAGGCGATGTGCAGGTGTGACGTCACTATACTCTCGGCGCCACACAACGATACGATGTTCCAGCCCGCCGCCGTCCGCCCCCGCAGCCTGGCGCCGCGCGACCAGCAGACACTCGTGTTCTTCGGAGGCGATGTGCAGGTGTGACGGCTCTAGGCTAGGGTCAGTCTGCAGGTGTGACGTAACTACGCTCGGTCGTAGATGTCAGTTTGTATGTCGCCGTCGAAGGATTCGTCAATGAGATCATTCTGCAAAGTTTATTCTTCCTAAGATTGAGTATTAATAATTACAGATAGTCATCAAAATTGGTAACGACAACGACGAAAAAGTAAGTACGTATATCGACATCCTAGAATGTCTTTACAGGTCATGCTTAAAGAGTACCTATTAAAAAATTAAGAAGTTCCTCAACATCCTTAAAAAATTGCCGCGCAAATCAAGAAAGAAGTGCTTATTTCCCCCAGATAATAAAATACCAGCCCTATCCAATCCAAATGGCTTTTAGCAGCTGGATGAGAGTAGCCGGGGATCGTGCTCATTGGCTTGCAGTTGGAGATGTATATGTCCAGCAGTGGACTACAATAGGTTAATGATGATCCAATCCAAATAGAGTCCAAAATAGCAGTACTTGATCTGCTGACACTAATACAAACCAATATCCTTCCAGGACTATCTAGAAGTGATGCAAGTCCATCGCGACAACCGGAACTACCAGCATTGGAACCTTGAACGCACAGCCCGCATCCTTGGCCAGAGTTTCCCAAACAAACACATACTCGTCGTCAGGCCTTCGAGGTACGGCCATGTTATGGCGTGGGGGAATAGGTATTGATATGAAAACTAAGACTTTATTACAAGAATTTACTCATGCACTTTTGCTAACCAATAGCTGTTTTAAAACGGTTAGTCATTCAGTTCTTTTTAATTATATAAAGATTTTATTTTAACCCCTTTTTAATACGTTATGCAATTGCAAGCACCAGATTTCGTAGTTTTATTTGTAATACCACAAAAAATGGATTGGCGAATCAGCTTATTAAATTAGTGTGTAACACATTGCTCAATTATTTTCTCTCAATTATTAGCACGTTCTAGTCTTAATTAATATATTTGTATTAACTATACCTTAATAATAACAGTGTCATCAAACAGATACCGACTCATTGTATCTAACATTAGGAAAACTTCCCACAGGATAGAGTTCAAGAGCTTCAGCTGTTACGACAACTTTGTGCCCAGCAATAACGCCGGCGTTCCAGACCATACTCCCACGCACAGCGCTCTGAATCATCTAGAAAGGTCAGCAAATTCATCAAAAACTTCAACTTTTTCTTGTTTGGCTTCTACGTTCATCAAAACAAATCATCATGAAAATGTGTGCCACCTCTGACTTCTATAAAATGTTGCAAATAGCGCAATCTATCGAAAATATTTTGAACTAATGAAATATGACTTCACCGCCACGCGCTAGAGGGCAGTCACGACCCGGAATTTCAACATTTTCTAGCGGTGGTCTTCCATCATCTACGTGGAGAACGTTCACTGTAGAAATGCGCAAACACTTTAAAATGCCTAAAACTTTCCGGTTCTATCGGTAAATCTAAGCTCGATAGAAAATTGCGTAGCGCATTTACAATAGCGCCATCTAGCGAGCAAACTTTGAATTTTTAGCTCAAGTGACTCAGTTAGAAGTTCTTTCACCACCCGTAAGGCGGCGTTAGAGAGCGGTAAAGGGGTGCACTTGTGCAGTAGAATTATTGCAGAAATATGCGGCAGTGTGACGGACGCGGGCCTCCGGTATAGACGTGTAGGCCCACGTCCATCATACTACCCCAAGACCTTTAGTAATGATGTAATATACAATATAAAATTAAAACTTTTATATGCTATACAGCTATACAACGTTGTATAAGTATAATAATATATGTTTATAAAAGTAGGGTAGGATTTATGTATACGCCTGATGCCAAACCAAACGTGCGCGTGAGTTTAAAAGTTCGCGCTCAAAAACTATAGAGGGTGCTGTATATACATAAATCTTTGTTTACTGGTTTCTTATAGTTTAGAAACTTTAATACTGAATGTTTCATATTATGTATAGTAAAACTATGTTTAACTGTTCGCGGGTATTGGGTGGAATGTTTTATCTAATATAAATCAAATTCTTTCTAGTTGTTTCTAGCGTTAAAATAGCTAGACCGGTTTTTATTAAAATAGTTTTGTTTTTACGTTTAATAGATCTATGTTTGGCCACTATCTCACCTGATGTGAAGCGATGATGTGGCCTAAGATGGAGTACATAGATCTAGAGAGAGACGGCAGTTGAGCGGCTGCTCAGACCCGTCTCCCCGATGTTTCACCAAACATCATCCCGAAACACGACTAGGTCGCTTGACGGCTTGGCTTTGTTCGGTGGGTGGTATTGCAACCACGGCCTGAGCCTGCGACTCCAAAGCGCGTAAGCTGGTTTATATCGGATCGGATATACATCGTATGTAAAGGTTATTTAATCAATAATTTCTATTTTATTGGTCTATATTTTTGGTTTTAGGTTACTTCAGAGCGTGAGTTCTAGATTGAAACAGATGCCGACAGCGGAACTTTTGGAAGCCGTGACGTGTGCGTCGTTGCCGGAGGAAATAGATATTGAAGATCTACACGTGAGCTGGTTTTACTTTATCATTCAGAAAGAAAAGTATTAATCACCATCATCATCACCACCACCATCATCACCATCATCATCATCACCATCACCACTATCATCATCACCACCACCACCATCATCATCATCATCATCATCATCATCATCATCACCATCATCAACACCGACAATTGACGACATATTATACTTCGCGCCAAACTATGCCCGCTGGCTAGCTCATCACGTGACCTGCGCAGTAGCAAAAAAGATAGAAAATGTCATACTGCGCACGGTCTCCGTAGGTCAGCGAAGAATATTTTTATGTTATCACACTTATATAAAAAATGCGAAAGTTTGTATGTTCAGTGTGTATGTGTGTTTGTTCTCTCTTCACGCCGCAACGGCTGAACTGTGATTGTGATTTGAGTGAAATTCTGAATAGAGATAGCGACAGCGTCATAGTAAGTCTATAGAGCTAGTGTGTCGTGTGGCTGTGCGAGATTACACGGCCTATAATACAGCCTGGCAGACGGACAGACAGACAGACGGACTGACAGCGGAGTCTTAGTAATAGGGTCCCGTTTTACCCTTTGGGTACGGAACCCTAAAAAGTAGGAAGTTCTCAATTCGATTGTATTTTTTTTTATGTTTGTTACATCAGAACTCCGTCATTTATAAACCGATTTGGAAAAATCTTGCGTTGGGTTCAGTATAGCTACAAAGCGGTCCCATATAAACTTCATCGATATTGGACCTTGGACTTCGAAGATACATCAGAATTGAATTCGGTTTTTTTTATAAAATGTAATATACTGATTATTAGGGTTCCGTACCCAAAGAGGAAAACGGGACCCTATTACTAAGACGCGGAGTCTTAGTAATAGGGTCCCGTTTTCCTCTTGTCAGTCCGTCTGTCTGTCTGTCTGTTTCTCATGAACCATGATAGTTAGACAGTTGAAATTTTGACAGATGATTTATTTCTGTTGACGCTATAACAACAAATACTAAAACGATATTAAATATTTGTTTTAAAGTAAACAGAATAAAATAAATATTTAAGGGGATCTCATACAACAGACATGATCTTTTTGCCGTTTTTATAGATAATGGGACGGAATCCTTCGCGCGCGACTGCGACTCGCATATGGCCGGTTTTTTGAAGTCGGTTAATGTCACAAAATACATCTTCATCAGTAGATTTGACGCACAATGAGTGGACTCGCACTTGGCCGGTTATTTTTTTAAATATTGTGTCTATATTTTATTTGATGTGCAATAAAGTGTTAATGTATATTATAATGCTTTCGTTGTACAGAAGTCATCTCTCACGCCGCAGGAGACTGCGGGTGCATCCGGCGCGAAGCCCCAGGCCTCCGCCGCAGGCCCAGACGCCGCTACAGAGGCACCCAAGCCGTGAGTAGGTTTAGTTCCAATGGATGTTGTGGTATACCTTCCTTTATCTACTTGTATATCTTTGACACGCTTCTGAATTATTTAAACAAGAAACTGACAGAGTTAAAATTAATCTATTAACGAATTTTAGTAAACTAAAATTTAAAAAACCCCCGACACAAAAAAACTTATAAAAAGTAAAAAACGGCTGAACCGATTTTGATGAAACATTTTTAAGAACCATTGCTAGAAAACCTGCTTTCAAATGAAATAAACCGTATCCAATTCGGTTTCCCCGTTTACGGTGCCACAGACAAACACGCATAGTGGTCAAACTTGTCAAAACCCTTTCTTTTTGCGTCGGCGGTTAAAAACTACGTTTTTATGCGCCTTTTGAGGTTAGGTCAGCATTACATGCTAAGAAATGGATTTAGAATCAATTGTCATCAAGTTGTGAGATACCCTGAAAGTTTCAGCCGGATAGCTAATCGGGAAGTGCTCGAAATTTAAGTTGCAAGATTCCATCCGGAACAACAGACAGACAAACAAGAAAGTAATTTAATTAATTTATAAAAAAGCAGATTTTCGTCGAAAATCTATGTGCATTTTGGAGAAACTGCTGTTCTGGTTGATGGGAATTTTAGCCAGCAAAGTTACTGAGCGTATGACACTTAATATGTGATGTTTTGGGGTGATGAGCGCAATGCAGTGCTATTAAAAGTTCTACTGCAATTACTGGGCATTTTGAGACTCAACAGCTAATTGTCTCAGGGTGACGCAGTGCAGCGCCGCGCAGGATTTTGCAAAACAAAGTTCTGGGTGGTGCTGTTATTGTTATGGGCTGGCGTATTGTTTACCATCAAGCAAACTAGCAGCTCGTCTCGTCATCGGTTACATAAAAAAAAATTGGTACAAAATCGGAGTACATAAGGTTTGTATGCAGATGTTTGGTATATAGGTACTTTAGGTACTGGAAAAGGACTAAGGAATATTTATATTCCGGAAAACCGCGGGCGAAACCGTGAGGATTTAAATATTACTAGGCCTAGCGCACTCCGCACTGTAGGTACGAAGCTACAAGTACATAGCCGGACACCGACAGCGGGTCGCACGTCGTTACACGTGCCGTGTCAGAAGAGATAAGAGCGGCGCGATAGAAAGAGAGGCGCTCTGTAGGTTAATATGACTGGTAGGTATGCAGCGCTACGCGAGCTGAATTGAATTTTATTGCGTCATAGCAAGAGTCGCTGTTTGTTTAAATTTCTTTGCGAAGTGATGCTTCTCTTCCTTAGTATTCTATATTACCTACATTATAAAAATTTCAAGGTGAGAACCATGAAATTTTATAATGAACGTTTTTTTGACAAATTGGACTGAACGTGTCTATTCTCAACAGAGATCCAGACCCACTGTGGTGGCGGGAGAGACTGAGCCTGGAGCACTCGAAGCTGACCCTGGTGGGTTTCAGCAAGGGCTGCGTGGTGCTCAACCAGCTTATCTACGAGTTCCACTACACTAAGACCTTGACTCCGGGAGACCTGCATACCATGAGGTTTGTGGACCTTGATACATTATCGATATTACTTTTTAGAAAGACTTTATTCTCGAAATTTCAGAAATTTCGGTATTACATGAAAACCACGGGCCTGAACCAAGCGGAGTTCAGTTTCGCAATCTAATTCTGTAATTTTTATTCTTCCTGCAACAACTTACACACAATTCTACATTTGTTAAATATCGCGGCTTTTTGAATTGTTATAAATATATTTTTATGCAAATCCAACAGTTTAATACTGTGATGGAGGTACTTTGGAATTAATCCCGTACTGGAGAGCACCAACGGCACAATGTATACTCTGTTCTATTATTTCTGTTATTATGTCGCTCTTTCTCCCGGGTTGTACACCCGGTCCTTTGGAAGGCTTGCGCGGGGACATGAGTCCAACACGTAGAGGCCTCTTAGAGCATTGAATTTAGATATGTAATGGGCAACACTTATCGGGGACTGTCTCTAAGCGCATCATTATTATTATTATTATTTAAAGCCCATTTATTCCTTAGAATTCTTTACAATATATACTAAATAATATAATTTTACTTCAGGCATAAAGGTACAGTGAAGTAAAATTATCAGCGGCCCATATTATAAATATCTTAGAGACTGACATATACATATATACAATTCAAATGATCATATTAAACTCTAGGGATTTTTTTTGGATTTTAAAGATGACAGTTTGCAGTAGATAATGATTAGGACGAATGAAATGATTTTACACTTAAATGATTAAAATATAAATCATCAGTTGATTTATCTATCTTTAATAGTTAAGTTTTGTATGTAACACAGTGTGGTTGGTCGTTTAGGTTCATAGAGCGCGTGGAGGGCATGTACTGGCTGGATGGCGGGCACGCGGGGAACAAGAACACGTGGCTCACTGCGCGCTCGCTGCTCGAGACGCTCGCGCGCACGGGTTAGTGGGCTTGCACCTTTACAGCTACTATACACTCAATCAATCATCAGCCCATCACCACAAAATATAGACTGGTACAGAAATCAATCAACATAGTAAGTGCGCTCGAGCAACGCAAACATACACATCGCTCACGGACACGATATCTCGGATCAGTTGGGATCAGTGCGAGCGCGAGTGCCATCCGCTTGAGACACGCGTCTGTGAACTTTTTTGTGCAAAAATGGAGCAACGAAAAATAGGTTATTATAACTGTTCGGTGGACAGTTGTTTAAATTCAACATTAAACGGTGAATTGTCGTTTTTTAAGCTACCAGTTGTTTCAGAGAGGTAAGTAGGTATTTGCTTGTATTTCGATGGTTCGTTTTTACTTAACACAGAACAGTTAGGTAGGTAGGTAAGCGCCCCGGCCCCCGGTCCATGGTTTCCACTAGCTTACTGTAAACAATTGTATATAAGAATGCGAATTTATTACACTTTAAAATATAATAATCGTGCATTTCGTCGCAAGATATTTTCTGTGACAAATTTGTAATATAACGATATCATTAAAATTAAAATGTTTAAGTTATTATTATTTTATATTTCCGTTCTTCCTTCTCAACAATAAATCAAACAACTAGGATACGAGTGCCATTACTACGATAGTTTTTTGTGCGTAAGCCAAAGTAGACAACCCTAGCGCAACTGCCGAGAGTAGGTATGAAAAGTGAAGTACATACATGAGATTGCCTTCTGTACCAGTCTATATTTTGTGCCATCACGTACTACTGGGACACGGGCCTTCTCTCATAGAGACAGTATGGGCCATTATCCACAACGCTAGCCCAGTGCGGGTTGGAGGATGTCACATGTCCTTGTACTGTCACATGTTTACCTACCACCTACACTATCCAGGGTTCCTATATTGGATAGATCAGGAAAACCACTGCAGTTTGGTGTAAGATAGATTAATTATTCACTCAAGGTCTAGTACACAAGTTAATTTAAGACCGTGTGCCTACCGTGCCTGTAGGGTGACGACTGGTGACTGGTGCAGCCCACTTGCGTCATGCTTTACATTCTGCAGAATCGACAGAATGTAATATGCAATGTGTAAGCATAAACACAGTTTTATGATAAACAACATTTATAGTGCATTTTTTTTAATATTAAATGCATTAGCGCATACTAGGCTAAATAGGGGATCGGGCAACTTTTCAGAAAGTGTTTTATACTAACTACAATTAATATATATAGCCATGAAAAATATTATTTTAATTAAATAACGCTCTAAAAGTACCAAAAACTATGTTTAAATATTATGTTTCAAATATTGCCGCGCAATTGGTCACCTCAAAATTTGGGACGTCATATGTAGGTAGAAAACGACAAACTCTTCGAAATAAAACTTGCAAATAGATTTAAATACGTTTTGTGAAGTTCGGGGACGATATTGTAGTAATGGAACGAAAAAATTAGCAAAAATACATTTTATGAAAAGCAAAAACGTAAAATAAACACAAGCTTGACTCACGGCATTTGCCTACAAATGACGTCATGCGCTGTGATTGTTGTTTCGTTTGAGATGAAGAACGGATTAAAAATGTCAGAATCATTAGATTTTATTTATTGATTTAAAAATATAAATCATTATTATTTCACAAAACTATTGATTGAATGATCTCTCTGGTTCGACGAACATTCGTTCTAACTACATTTTAGATTTTTTCTCGATTACTGTCCGATCCCCTATTGTAAGATTTTAAATGATTGAGCAGAAGAAAAATTATATCGGGCAAGGAGCGATCTGCGGAACAGCGCCCCCGTAAGACGATGTAAAGAGGAGAGAAGAAATTTGGTTGCCCGAGCAGTCAGCTCGTTGGCCCAGTGGTTAAGGCGTCGGTTCGGTATTCTGAGAACGCAGTTTCAATCCCTGTCCAAGCAATATCATTTTTCTACTCTATTTTTCTTTAGTTATGGCTACGCACCATATGTGCATTTATCCAATGTCAAGTATTAAAAAAAGTAATTGTTCTTGTTCGTAATTATTTAAAATGTGTCATGCAGGTGTAAACATCTACATCCACGTGAGTCCGTACCAGGTGCAGGACGAGGGCCGGCCCTGGATCGGGCGCGAGGAGAAGGCCTTCACGGGGCTGCTCAAGAAACTGGGCGCCAAGGTGGTACCTACCTTGTACTTATGTCTTGGTAGCTAATGTTGTTTGTTTTTTAGGGTTCCGTACCCAAAGGTTAAAACGGAACCCTAAGACTTCGCTGTCCGTATGTCACCAGGCTGTATCTCATGAACCGTGATAGTTAGACAGTTGAAATTTTCACAGATGATGTATTTCTGTTGCCGCTGTAACAACAAGTACTAAAAAGCAATACAATAAATATTTAAGGGTGCTCCCATACAATGAGACATGATCTTATGCCGTTTTTATAGATAATGGTACGGAACCCTTCGTGCGCGAGTGCGACTCACACTTGGCCGATTATTTTACTTTATGGAACTGAACTTTTTTTTAATGAGACGACCAAGTCGTTCTTCAGTACCCCTAGTACGAGTTTTGATAGTTTTCGTAAACGATATGAAGTTTCGTTTCCTTCCATACATTTACCTGCAACGCCCCTAGCGGAAATGTGAAGGAACTAAAATCGGCAGTACGGGCTAGATGGAATCGTAGTTAACGAATTCGAGAAAAGATTTCGAGTATTTCTTTGCGTTTTGGCAGCACGAGTCCCTTTGACAAGTTAGTGGTAGTAAACTTTGACGTATACGAAAATTTTCATATTGACACTCGCTAATTAAATATCGGTGAGAGCTTGTAAAAAGTGTCGACTATTGCAAAAAACATGATTATACGAGACGTTATTTTGCATGGAGGTTAGCCGCGGAGGCTGTAGAAGCCGACCGTCGTGATGAGGAGCGACAGGAGCTCGTAGGGAGGCGGAGGTTAAACTGACCCAGCCGAATCTATAGTGATGAGAATGAGTTGGTCGTCTATATAATAGCACGTGCAACGTCTTTTAAACCAATTTTTTAGAAAACAGTTACCTCTCCATGAAGTCGACCATTATTTCAAATTGTGATGGGCTAGTCTGTTAGGAAGTATAAACCAAACAGTTAAAGAAGTGTTTTAGTTCTCACAAATGTCGTTAGGCGGCGCTTAGCCGATCTCTCTTCTCTGGTCGCATTATACCCAAAGTCATGTATTAAGTATTTTGGTTTAATAAATCTTTTATTTATACCGAAATCCTGGTTTATTTTGCCCAAAACCCATCATAGTCCTACTCATATTACATTTTTTTAATAAGTTATTAAAAAATAATCACTGCACCTGTTTAACCGCGAAACGCGAAATACGTAACTCAAAACGTCAAACATACGAAATGCTTTGTCTCTTTTCTTTTGCGGTCGCGTAAGAAAGATAGATATATATAGCATGAAGTTCGTTCAATCGAGCTAGACGATGGTCGACAACGTGTGAACTGTGTTTGAAAAGTTGAACTCGTACTACCGATTACAATTAAAACTATCAGTTTAGCGAGTTCACGAAAACTATTACCGTTTTCGTAATTTGTAAACTCATACTAGGGGTACTGATTAATTGATTGATTGATGACACTTTATTGTACACCAATAACAACAAAAACAAATAAAAAATAGAACATAAAAATTAATAGTACAATGGGCGGTCTTATCGATAATAAGCGATCTTTTCCAGACAACCTTTGAATGGAGAAGATTTGTGACACGACAGAAGACGGTGGTGTTCTTAAATAAAAAATATTAAAACTACTTTTGAATACTTATGTAAAGTTATATATCATACGAGTATAATTCATAAATAATAATAAATGTAAATATATATATATATATATATATATATAGTTTTTTAAGTCTCATATATGCCCAGTAATTTCTTAGGCTACAATGTCCTTCAAACCGGAACACAGTAATGCTTGCGCACTACTGCTTGGCGGCAGATTACCTGGCAATAATAACTGATGTATATATTAGATAATTGATAGTCGTAAATGTATTTATTTATTGCAATAAAAATAAATTCCAGGTTTATCGCTACCTACACGACGGTGGCGCCCCCTACTCTCTCCACACGCACTTTGCCGTGCTCAGCAACTTCAAGCGCGCGCAGGACGCCGCCCCCGAGCGCGCGTCCGCCCCCGTCCCCGCCCCCGCGCCCGTCCCCGAGGACGACACCTAGTGCCGGCGCGTCTGCCGCGACTGCGTCACGAGATACGTGCTCGCGAAGCGGCGGAGGGACGACGACTGAGTGCAATCAGTGCAATACAAGAGATGCGAACGGACGCCATCTTGGATTTGTGAAGTGTGGACCCGACTGAAGGGAATTGTGATTTGTGAAGTGTCGGTTTATTGGGGAGTGAACGCTCGCAGTAGTGCGCGTACGCATATTTCTACTCGATAAGCGACGGAGAAACGCTAAGATGACAAGTGGAAATAAGACTTTGAAATGTTATTAAGCCTTCATATTTTACCCGAGAAAAGGCAGCTGTAGTTTTGTATCCGAATATTAATTTAGCAAAACAAAGAGAGTTAAAGCGATGTGGGCTTCAGAAATGTCAGTTTTATGTGAAGAAGTACTAGTGAGGGAGCAGCGGCACAGAATTATTAATAGTACAAGGCTGTGGTTTGAAGTGAATGCATGCAGTAATACTACTGCATATATTATGTGCTATGTATGTTAAATCAGAGCAAATCACACGATTCCAATAGTAATTTGCATGGGATATTTTATTATTATAGATCTGTTTGTTACGTTTTGCTGTAAGAAATCTCACTGCTGGGCAATAGCCTCCTTTCCCCTAACTGCTTGTATCATCATCATCAGCCCACGTTCCCACTGCTGGGACACGGGCCATCTGGGCCATAATCCACCATGCTGACCGAGTGCGGGTTGGTGGATGTCACATTTCCTTGAATTTTCGTGATTCATTCTTGAACATGTTTCCTAACGATGTTTTCCTACGCCGTTTTAGAGCGAGTGTTAAATCCAAACATAACTTAAGAAAGTCAGTGGTGCGGGGCCAGCGGGATTCGAACTGGTGCGTCAGATAGAGTCGCACATGCCACTTAGCCACACTCGCTCTTTACTGCTTGTATACCAAAATTAAATTTGATATTGTATGTACTTTTTATTGCCCAAAAGACAAGTTGTGTCACTTTTAATAGTGTTTCTTATCAGTAAATGGTTCAACACCGGTCATCTATGATGAGATTTTGGAGCTGTCACGTAATTAGATTTAAGAATTTAAGTATTGTTGTTACAATCATAGGAAATATGGTTTACATACATACATGTATGTTTGCACAATTACTGCAACCGAAACACCTTATGTATAATAAGTAGTTAATTGTAACATTGACCTTGTTTGTTGAGAAAAAGGTTCACTCCTCTCTCTTATCTCAATAGATGGCGTACATGTCACAGACGTTTAAATAACGGAAGAAAAAACAATGTACTAGATTTGATGACCACCGTAGCTCAATTGGTCAGAGCACTTCATGGTCCTATTTCTAATTTTTTTCTGAAAAACCTTGTTTGCCTTTTTTCATGGCATTCATTAATGTTTCATATAAATATAATAGGAGACAATATTATGCTATCACAACATAAAAGAGGACCAAGTTACTTCTTTTGAATGTTAAGTTATGGATATGATTGTAAATAATGAAGGATAGTTTATGAACTCGCGAGTTAACGGTGCAATCGTTACAGGAATGGACTGAACATGTCAATTGACAGCGAAGGAATGTTGTGATATTGATAGTTGGACTATCAGTCCTTTTTGTAAACATAACAATGTTTTTGGAAGTGTATATTGAAAAATTTTATAATAAATGGTATTGTGGACTTTATAAAACTGTGCCATATATGTAAACATAGCGTATAAAGAATTAAGTGTGCGAGGGAGACAGTGTCACAAGTTAGAAAGAGAAGGAGAATTTGACTGTTTTGTAATAGGTCACTCATCGCTATGCCCAGAAATAATTTTATATTAGGTACCTAGAGGTATATGAAGTCTTCTTGTTTATGGGCACTTTGTTCGTCTCTACGACTATAAATTAAAAATTGCTAGATAAGTCTATGGTCATTTAAAAATGTACATGCACTCACTTGGCCAGCCCACGTCCGGGCTACGAAGTAGTGTTGCCGATCGATAGTCTATCGATAGCCAACCAATCGCAACACTATCGATATAATCGATAGTATCTAGTTACTCTAATGGTCCTCGTTTAATTACATTACTGTTAAATCATACCCAATACTATTGCAAATTGACTATCGATAGTCTAAAATAATCGATAGTACATATCGATATTATCGATAGTTTATTCTTCACGAGCAACAATACTATCTATAGTATTGTACTCTTTGGATAGTATTGCTCGTTCTGAGCTATCGATATTATCGATACTTTCGATAGTCTAATCGATAATATGGCTTTTTCAGATGAAAACTATCGATAGTTTGGCAACACTACTACGAAGTTGGTAGTTGATCTCTATTATGCTCAAGTTGGGCATAAAGTTAAATATAAGTATATTTTAAATTATAATTGATATTTTGTGACTTTTCAGGTGGGTACAAAATTATGAGCTTTTCGACGATACGAAGCTTTTAAAGCTTATTTATTAACGAAATTGTTATACCTATTTATTTTGTGAAGGAGTTATTTTAAGACACTTGAAAAGTGATATTTTTGTTACTGACATTCGATTTAGTTAAATAAAAATCTGTAACCTTTTGACCGCCGCGCTATAGAAGCAAAGTCGTGTCTTCTACTCCAAGGCAATTTTCATACGTTTTAGACGGCTCAAGCCGACCACGGCGTAGTAAGCACGCTTAACCGCTTTTAAAAAGGAGAAGATTCTCAATTCGATTGTATTTTTTTTTTCTAATATGTTTTTTATGTTTGTTACCTCAGATTCTGTCATTTATAAACCGATTTAGAGAATTCTTGCGTTGGGTTCAGTATAGCTACGAAGTGATCCCATATAAATGTCATCGATATTCGAGCTTGGACTTCAATGATACGTCAGAATTGAGTCGGTTTTTTTTTATTTCGTATGTCGATGTCGTGTCGACGTTGGCGGTCAAAGGGTTAATAAATATATTTGGCAGGGCCTAAGTTTCCATGGATTGTTATTGATTATACTCTGCATTGTGTCGCAGATTTGAATATTACTAAAGTAACACACAACAAATTGCAGTACAGTTTTCACTATGAATAATTAGGATATTGTATTGCGCAGTGCAGTGTCGCACGAAATTATATTATCTAACTCGGTAGCTGTCTACTGGTGGCTACTGTCACTGGCAGGCGTGGCGCTCTCTATCAGGTGCGACAACACTCGTCTTTAAATTGAACCATAAATAAAACGCATTTCCCTACCCCTATTAAAACCCGAAGCTTTGTCAAAATAGTAGTTTTAATTAAAATAAGTACACTAGGGCAAAACATTGTGAGATTTGCTTCTTTGTAACGTCATTTAGAAATCGATTTGGAAAATTCTTTGCTTTGGGTTCCCATATATATTTCATCGATATTCGATCTTTGAACTCGGTTTTTTGTTATAAATTTAATTAGGATATTTTTAACCGTTCACCAAAAACACTGAGTGTGCACCAAATTTGGTCTTATTTTAGCACTCAAACCTATAGGTGGCCCTTGGGCCACCCCAACTGTATAAGAGGCAGCCCTCGGTAGGTTAGGGTGCGGCGGGGGTGGCCCATGTAATATTAATAAAATAGGTGCTCATTCTGAAATATTTTAATGAACATATTTTGGTGCACAATCAGTATATTTGGCGGAAAAACGGGAATAAATTGAGGTACAGTTACCCACGATCCATTTAATTATATCGATAACAATTCACGTTCAACGAATTTTCCATGTCCCAGTGCTAATGTGCAAAATGCGAGATTTTTTTGTCGCGATGTGCCCCTTATTGTATACTCCTTGATGTAATGTTTGGTCAAAATTGGAGAAAAAAAAACAATGAAAAAAAATATCTTTACGAGATTGTAAAGTTGATCTCATTTGTAAATAAAGTAGAAAATAAATGTCTATTTTAAAAGTTCATACTCGTTTTACTGTTATTCTAAAAAATGATTATTATTTATGAGGCAGCTTGTTGAGCTGATACGTGCATATAGTTGCACTTTCGATTTATTTTTAGTGTTTTTAAAAGTGTTCACTGGTGGCGCACTAATCACTGACTCTGGTAGATTATTCCAATGGTTTACTACGCGACTTGGCAAAAAGTGTGTCCTAGGGTTGCTAGTACTAGGAAACTTGGTAAGTTTTAGTGAGTGTTCTCTTAATGTGTATTCCTAATTTCTAACGTTGTTGCGTTCAATTAAATGAAACCAAGTGAAGTTGATTAACTGCGTAATATATTTAAATTAATTCACATTAATTTTACAAAGTAAAACCCGCGTATATCCTTAGGGAATATTATGCTAAAGGTGCCTCGCTAGGCATATTCAACCAAATAAGTGCAAATACGCCCAGGATAGGACAGGACAGCCTCTGTGGTGTAGTGGTTGGGCAGGTTGGCTCAAATCTCATACACCACTGAGGTTGCGGGTTCGAAATGTTTGGACACAGAAAAAAAAAAGGGCAAGCATGTTTCGTGTCTAGGTATTGAGGGACCATGGTCCTCATAGTTCCTGGTTCCCTAGATACAGAGAATCCTAGTTCGGGGCCAGGATCTATGTATGTGGTGATCGTTGGAAGTTATTTATTTATATTTATACACATGTATCTGTTGAACTGAAGAGTACATTCATATATAGGCGTATTATCAAACATTTGGTTGTATATGACTATATACTCTTTAAGTATCAACCCTATCATGCAATGAAGAAACAAATATCAAACGTGGTACGGAATAGACCACACATCCTTACAAATATTGAACCATGATTAGTTAATAGATCTTAAACGTAACGAAGTGATCGAAAAAGTGGGAAATGTTGATAAATCTACTAAAAAGTATATATACTTGTAATAAATTCATTGTAATTTGCTTCGTTACATCTATTCTTTGTTTTATGAAGAATCTATTTTCTCTATTACAGCAAATTCATAAGTGTTTGAATTATAAAACATGTAGGTATGATTAAAAAATGCTAAGCTGTCACAATATTATGAAAATTAAAACTACAAAATCCCCATTGCCTTAATTCTGTAGTGGGGCGCCTCTCACGGTCGTGTATCTTCATTAAGTGGATACATCTTTATTAAAAATTGTTGGCGATTGCATACCTACTGATTTTTGTACAGAATTTAACAAAATTAAATCTAAGGAAGCCAGAATATGCCAACTGCAGCAATACAAATTGCTGTGGGTATAATTTTATTATAAATTATAGCAATCGAGAATGAAACCCAACAAATCTGCGATATTGGTCACCTTAGGCAATTAGGCGACGAAGGCACTGCCGGGTAGTGCTGCCGATCGATGGTCGAATATCGATAGTGTCGATAGTCTAATCGATAGTATGACTTTTTCAGATGAAAACTATCGATAGTTCGGCAACACTACTGCCGTAATCGTAGGCCGGGAGTGACGAATTTGACAATTCTAAATTTATGCGTCATGGGAACAGCAGAACAATAGCTTAAAATTCCACATATATAATAGAATACTTATCTATGAATAATGCTTTATACTAAGACACATTAATTGTAATGAATTACATGAAAATGCCAACAATTAACGGATTATCTAAAACATAGCTAAACATGGTCCTATCTGCAGTTTTTAATGACACTTCGCGAGACGCGCGATAACTTCACTACATAATATTAACCATGACATAACCATTCACAATTTGAGATCTCGATATTTAGCAAGTGTTTTATACTTTTCCGTTCGGAACGATCCGCTGACATAATCACAAGCTTCTGTAACTTTACTTAGCATAAGTGGAGTTCGTTCACATGTTCTGAAACTGTCCGTCCTTGTCTAGCATGAGGATGTTAGGGTTTTCCTTCTCAAACTCGGTCGGCTTCCTGTCTCGTTGCTCGTCGGTCCACTCCCCTTCTCCCGCTCCCCACTCCCCCACCTTATCTCCGATCACGTCAACTTCCCCTCTACGACGGATTGTCTCCAGCTGCGGAAGGAAAGATATTGTTAGATGGTATTTTGTATATGGACGGTAGTAAGAATGAGTTAATGGAAATATTAGGTAACTCGCGTTCGCGGTTTCTCCCATGTGGCTTATTTAAAAGTTGTAATTTTCAGAATTAAAAAGATACTTATGACCTAATCAAGGACCATTAGCGATAAGACCGCCCATTGTACTATTGATTTTTAAGTTTTATTTTTTATTTGTTTTTGTTTTTTATTTATTTTTTATTTGATACTTAGACAAACTAGCAGACGGCCTGGATGGTAAGTGGTTGCAACCGTTGTTGTTTATTGTTACTGCTGTTGTTATCGTTATGTTATTGGTGTATAATAAAGTGCTATCAATCATAATTACCTACTTATGAAATTTTTGTGTGGCAGCGTAACTAACATTCATCCTTACAAACTTTTTCATCACATCCATTAATTGTAATTGAAGCAAATTACATTCATTTCTTTATCATTAATATTATAAATGCGAAAGTGTGTTTGTGATAGAGTGTTTGTTACTCCTTCGCGCTGTAACGGCTCAACGGAAATTAGTGAAATTCGGAACGGAGATACCTTATACCCTAGATTAACACATAAAATGGTAAAAGAGTCTTTCGCGTGTATAAAGAGCGTATTGTGAGTGAAACACACACACTCGTCTGTGTCTTACACATGGACCTAATAATGGACAAACACCCAGCCATTGCAAGTATGATTCTAGACAAAAAAGTATTTTTCTCGTGTGTTGTTTCAATTTTGACATCAATAAAATAATCAAATGAAAATTTGAATCAATTTAAATTAACATAAACGCGCCATTTGCGTGTGACGTCAAAACGTGGGGTCCTAGGATCTGCTCATTGGTCCATCTATGCTACATGTGTGTGTGTGTCAATAATTTACCAATAGGGCGGGCATAATGTCAATAATTGATTAATAAGCAGCGAGCCGCGTGACGTCAACATGTGGTTGCATCTACTCAAGCGTTTTGCGATTACGTACCGTTTCTCCAAAAATAAGAAAAAGAAACATTGAAATACCTACGCAATTAATAATAATAATTATATCACTACTAAATGTTTACGGGAGTAATCTATCATAAAAAGTAATTTCCAGATTTTTCGACAACACATGCATATTCCTTATTAGAGATCGCAATGAATGAATGCGCGAGAGGAGCGGCGCGCACACCTGTTACCTCCGTGTCGTGCTTGGCGAACTTGTCGAACATGTTGGCGTACAACTGCTTCTCCTTCTGTTTCTGCTTCAGTAGCGCCGTCTTGCACATTATTATCTGGTTAGCTGCCGCCTGAGAATCGAAGACAATGTCATAAATAAAATTTCATTCGTATCAATTGTTTTTCATTATCTAATGCAATTCTTTTTTACAAATATTAGATCTACGTTTGACTACCATCTCGCCTGATGTTAAGTGACGATGTGGCCGAAGATGGAGCACGAAGATCTAGAAGATACCTATTCACCCTGGCCTTGAAGATACCCAGATTGTAGTTATCAGGAAACAGAGAAGACGGCAAAGAGTTCCATTCCTTCCCGTTTGCCCGTTGTCTCATCTATCCTCGCGATTTCCACATTTTTGACCTTATAATCATAAATATCTTTAAATTTCAACAACCTCCCGACCGATTTAGCTCATCTTAGACATTGCAAATTTTATTATTTTATGCAAATAACATTAAACTCCGAATAAATTTTAGAAAAATATCTGGCCCCCGACATATTTAACTCATCTTAGACATAGCAAATTTTTGTTTTATTCAATTATCATAAAATTTAGAATCACTAAAAGTTTCTCTTAAAGGAACTTTCGGAGTCAAATCCAGATGCCCCTAAGACCTTATATTAGATAGTTGTCACTAAGACCTTCCTTCACTCGTTCAAAAATACCACATTGTATAAAACAATGAAAAATTATAGAAGGTTTCCACACCAACGTCGAGTTATGCCATTTCATTGTAATACAGAATTTTATTTTCGGTTCCTTTTTTATTTCACAGTCAGTCTATTGTGTAGAAAATTGCATACATAACATATTAATTGAAGATTTTTATTGCCCCATACGGATATTAATACTAACACCAGGCCTAGCGCACTCCGCACTGTAGGTACGAAGCTACAAGTACATAGCCGGACACCGACGGCGGGTCGCGCGTCGTTACACGTGCCGCGTCAGAAGAGATAAGAGCGGCGCGATAGAAAGAGAGGCGCTCTGTAGGTTAATATGACTGGTAGGTTATGCGAGCTGAATTGAACTTTATTGCGTCATAGCAAGAGTCGCTATTTGTTTAAATTTGTTTTCGGAGTGATGCTTCTATCCCTTAGTATTCTGTGCTAATAGTAAATTTATATACCTTATTCTGTGGCTCAGCCGCTGCCACCTCCTGGAAGTCTTTAATTGCTTGATCAGCTTCCCCCAGCCCTAGTAAAGCCTGTCCCCGTCTAAACAACCCCTTGACATTTTGGGGGTCAAAGTTCAGGGCCTTGTTCGCGTGGTCCTTGGCCTCGAAATGGTGCGCCGGAGTGACCTTGAGGTATACGAGGGCAAGGTTAAGGTGAGCAGAAAGAAGGAGGTCTTTTGCTGCTGCCTTGTTCTCATCAGTTTCGGTGCCATCTTTTGGTAAGTCTGGAAGAAATTCTGGTGTTATTTTTGACACTTTTTTAACTCCGGACGCAAAAAGGAAGGGTGTTATAAGTTTAACCGCTATGTGTCTGTCTGTGGCACCATAGCTCTTAAACGGGTGAACCGGTTTGAACCGGGCATTGTGGCCAGCGTAATTAATGAGCGTATGAGACTTAATATCCAATGTCTCGGAGTGATGAGCGCAAAGCCTACGCAGTGCTTTTTATAGTATTAAAAGTTCTGGGTGGCACTGTAGTTGTTATGGGCAGGCGTAGCGCTTACCATCAGGCGAACGACAACAAGATCTCAAAAAAAAAATGCCCCTCAGTTTCTTGCCGTATCTTCAGAGTAGTGGTTCTTATTCCTGGTGGTAGAGTCATTGTGATAATTTGACGTTCATGCGTCTGTGATGCGAAAATGATGAAGAGATTTTGATTTTTGATTGACATCGCAATTATAAATCCTTTTATTATTATTATTCATAATTTAGTCAATGTCATTGTTCTTTTATTATTGTACTAATTAACTTGTGACCATGTCTGTATGCCAGTATGGCGGAACTAGAGAAACTATCCGTTAATAACAATTACATATGTATATACCTAGATTCGCAGACTAATAAATCATTGTATCATTGTATCATTGTATCATTTTTTTTACTATTAAAAAAAATTTAAACTGACAATAATCATAATACATACCATCTAATAATGAACTGACTCTCTTGTACATCTTAATGGCCAGCAGATATTTCCCCGCCTTGAAGTAATCCGTTCCCTTATCCTTGAAGATCTTAGCCTGCTCTATCTTCTCCGTCCCATCCATTGACCAGGATTCCTTGGCTCGCTCAAAGTTTACTAGTGTAACAGTATATTCTAGAGCGGAGTTAGCTGGTACCCCAAGTTCCTTGTTCCCTTCAGATTTGAAAGCGTATTTGGGTTGGATGGTGATGCGAGACTTTTCTCCTTTGAGGAATTTCTCTAGGGCTCTCTCGAGGCCTTCGCAGATGTTGTGGTCGCTGCCTTCGCCGAGGGAGAACGTGACGGTACGTTTGTCGAACACGTTGCCGTCTGCGAGTAGTTTCCCTTCTAGTTCAACTGGAATTGAGACATGATAAGTAAATTGATGTAGGATTCATAGTAGGGTTGTAACGGAGGCCTTCTTAGCGTAGGTGGAGGCGGATGCGGAGGTTAACGGAGGCGGAGGTAAAAGTAAAAGTGGAGAATGTAGTATGTTATGATTTACTGAACTAATAAGGAGGTACATTCATAGCACATTTGTTAAAAATACAAATATTACCTACTAGCAGGCCTAGCGCACTCCGAACTGTAGGTACTAAGCTACAAGTACATAAACGGACACCGACGGCGGGTCGCGCGTCGTTACACGTGCCGCGTCAGAAGAGATACGAGCTATGCGATAGAAAGAGAGGCGCTCTGTAGGTTAATATGGCTGGTAGGTATACAGCGCTACGCGAGCTGAATTGAATTTTATTGCGTCATGACAAGAGTCGCTATTTGTTTAAGTTTCTTTGCGGAGTGATGCTTCTGTCCCTTAGTATTCTGTGCAATCAAAATTAAGGAGAGGCAAATTATATTTCACAAACAACAGTATGGCGGCTTTGTCACCTTGCAAACTATTTCTTAGGGGTTCATAAATTAAGCCAGCTGCACTAAATAATTGTTCACTCGGCATTGAACTTACGACGTAAATGAACCTTCGTTACAACTCCGCAAAGAGCGGAGGCGAAGGCGGAGGCGGTATGATTTCTTTGCGGAACTTCCGCATAAGCGAAGGCGAAGTTCTGTTACAAGCCTAACTTATAGATATTGGTATATAATATTTGTTTTTACTAGCCTATACTGTCCCACTGCTGGGCAAAGGCCTCCCCCAATTCCTTCCACCTGTCTCGCTCCTGCGCCACCTCATACCAATTTTCTTGGTGTGCTTCTAGATCGTCTCGCCATCTTTTTCTAGGTCGGCCTCGGCGACGTTGTGCCTTTTCAGGGATCCATTGTGTGGTAATATTTGGCATATAACATTAGTATGGTAATTTAAAGCAATACTATTTTATTGTGAAAGGTGTTGTGTGTGTATTTTAGCGAATAAAGGAATGGGAAGTTTCTAAACTTCCCATTCCTATCTTCACAAGCATTGATTGAAAATCTCTACTTCGCTATCTCTTACGCTTCATCAACATGTGAACGAATTATGTGCTTATTATAGATCGGCCAGAGGCCGCGCCGTGCAATCGCTCCTTTAAATGTCAAAGGGGAAGGTTGCCCTACATTGGTGTCACTGCCATCATGATAAATAGAAGTTCTATTAGTCTTATAAACCCATACCCGTGGTAGGTCTTTCGTATGCGAGGCCGTCTGGTTAGGTAGTGGTACAACAGCTTTGTCAATTATTCTGCCGCCAAGCAGTAGTGCGCAAACATTACTGTGTTCCGGTTTGAAGGGCATTGCAGCAACCGAAATTACTAAGCATATGAGACTTAATATCAGGGCCCCAACTCACTATGACAACTTGGCGAAGTCACGTCGATTCCTTCATTAATAAACGACATCTCTATGAGGCATTCATATATTCATATATATGACGCGTCATGATGAAGAAAAATTTTGCAGATGTCGTTTATTAATGAAGGACGTTTCCTTGAAGCAAGGAATCGTCAAGTTAGTGAATTAGGGCCCTGATGTCTCGGGGTGATGAGCGCAATGCAGTGCTTTTTATGATATTAAAAATTCTGAGTGGCACTGCAATTGTTTCTTTTTTTTTACGCTTTATAGATCCATGTTTGGCCACTATCTCGCCTGAAGCGATGATGTGGCCTAAGATGAAGCACATAGATCTAGAGAGAGACGGCAGTTGAGCGCCTGCTCAGACCCGTCTCCCCGATGGTTCACCGAACATCATCCCGAAACACGACTAGGTCGTTTGACGGCATGGCTTTGTTCGGTGTTGTTATGGGCAGACGTGTCGCTTATCATCAGGCAAACGACTTGCTCGTCGCATTTAGAACCATAAAAAAACCCATTTCAAAGCCCTTTACAATTTTGCGCTAATTGTGAAACCTTAGCCAGAAATATACATCCACAATGCGTATATTTTTCCGCATTATGAAGTGTAGGGTTCACACATTATGAAGTGATGTACCTCCACACAATAGCACTCATTTAGGGATAGTATTACACTCAGGAAATATAATAAACCGACTCTTTTGTGTTTACACCTCAGGTAATTGCAAAGGGAAAGAAACAGGAGAAAGTGTACATTATTTCATTCTGCATTGTTATCTTTAGAAATAATGCAGCTTTTTATTTTATGTAACGACTTTATACTTATAATAGGGAATATGCACGTGTTGTCCAAAAATCTGGAAATTACTTTTTACGATAGATCACTACTGTAAACATTTAGTAGTGATATAATAATTATTATTATTTACGTAGTTTATTTGTATTTCAATGATTATTTTTCTTATTTTTGGAGAAACGGTATGTAATTGCAAAACGCTTGAGTACGTGCAACCACTATCTGACGTCACGCGCGTCGGTGCTTATTGGTAAATATTTGACATAGAGCCCGTTCTATTGGTAAATTATTGACATACACAAGTGTAGCATAGATGGACCAATGACGAGATCTTAGGTCCCAACGTTTTGACGTCACACGCAAATAGCGCGTTTATGTTGATTTAAATTTTCATTTAGTTATTTTATTGACGAATGATGGCGTAAAATTTTTAAATTATTTTTTCATTAATATTATTCAATAATGAATCAATACATGCATTAAAAAAATACATGCATATTCCCTATTAAAGCAGTTAACCAATTTCTTGCCTAATGGAAAGTTATCTTCTTCTCTCATTATTATTATTTATTATGAGTGTATGACACCAGAGGGAATTTTAGACTGCCCAAAGGAAGGCTGTCCTAAGACAACAGCCGGTACTCACGAGCAAGCATGGTAGCGACCAGATTTAAATACCACACAAACGGTCACCCATCAAAGTTGTGACCGCTGTGAACATTGATTAACCTAGAAGATCTGTTATGAACGGCTAGGTGAGCTACACTAAGAGCGCTACTAGCGCTGGAAAGTTAAAATTATTCAGTCCAGTATGTTCTCACACACATCACACTCGGAACCAAGACTACTCTTACTTGTGTACCAAATAGAACCATCATGTGTCAGCATATATCTACTGCTGTGCAGCACAAAATAAATATATATTTTATGTGTGTTGTGTGAATTTTAGTATCTCAAATGTGCTCTAATTGTATGATGTGGTGACTTAAACACAAATATTTTTCAGGATATCATGTTATAGGAATACATACTTGTGACGAGGGCGCCATCGTTGGGAGTATCGAAGCCAGTACCCGCCTCGATAATGTAGCGGAGGATGCCTTTATTCTTATTTGGGCTCAAGTCTTCTACTTCCCATTTGATCATTTCAATCTAGGAAGACAAAAGATTAAGTTAAAGTAATATATTTAAAAAATAATTACATATTTGAAATTGTCGGGACTCTGACCTTGGTATTAATAGAAGTATTGCTTGGTAAGGCATCTGTGAATGGCTTGGCATTGCAGACATTGACAGATGCCTTACCAAGTAATATCACAATGAAGTGGAATGTTCCAGACTTATTTTGTCTTCAATTATAATTATTATGCTGGGAAATAATATTATTCTCATGATACAGGAAGTGGTTAAGGCAGACCATAATCAGGAAGTGTGATAATAGATAACCCTACTTACAGATATTGTAGAGAATCATAAATAATTAAATAACAACAAATCTATAAAATTAAATATTGCTTAGACAAGATACAAGTTGAGGAAATAAATATAATCTACCTCAAATTGGAGAATGGAATTTGGTGGGATCTTCGGGGGACTGCCTTCGGCTCCGTAGGCATACTCTGGGGCGCAGGTCAGGACGCACACTTCGCCCTTTTTCATTGTGGCCACTCCGATGTCCCATGCTTTAATTACTGTGCCTATGAATACAAAAAAGTATGGTTTAATTGATTTTTAATTTGTATTGTAGCTGAAATGATGGAATGGTTTCGGAATATACATTAAAATACTTTAATGTTTGTTAACCTGCATAGAGACAACATGATATTGTATGATAATGAATTTGTTGTAATGCATTAATTATTGTAAACCTTTAACTTATTGACCTTGTAAATTGAGAATGGCATAAATATAATGAGTGATTACGATATTAGATTTATTTAGGTGTTCTCTGTACCTAAAACAAGTTATTATATCAGCATGGTTATAAATCATGCTTAGTAGAATTTACCTTTTCCTAAATTGAACTCGAAAGGCTCATTCCTATCCTTGCTAGAGTCAAACTTGGAGCCGTCCAGCAGCGTGCCCGTGTAATGCACCGTCACCTGGCATCCTGGAGTTGGAGTATCGGTGCCTTCGCCCTGTTTGATGATTCTCTTTAGGACTCCGCGATCGCCTGCTTTCGTGATATCAACTCCCTCGTTGACGGTCATGATTCTGCTTTACAAGTACTTGAGAACGACTAAAACAATTCGCAATCTTATTTCTCGAAAGCTCGAAATGAGTACCGCCTGCGCGCCGCGCCGGTCAATTTGTAACAAACCACAGATAAAACACAATGTGCTCCTGTATAAAAAAGTCTGTAAAATTCTATATTGTGTCTGTCTTGCTTATAATTCATGGATTTGAAAGAGAGAAAAGCAAAGCATTAAACCAACATTAAACATTCTCACAGATAATTTATCCTGAGTGTCTGACACCCATTTGACATTTGTCATTCACTTTCATCACGAAGTAAAGGAGTGATAACATTCCTCAATGTTTTCTACCTACATATGACCCTAGATAAAAATTGTCATATGACATCACAAGTTTTGAGGTGACCTTTTGCGTGGCAATATTTGAAACATAATATTTAAACATAGTTTTAGGTACTTTTAGAGCGTTATTCAATTAAAATAGTAATATTTTCATGGCTATATATATTCATTGTAGTTAATTTAAAACTTTCTGAAAAGTTGTCCGATCCCCTATTAATGAAGTGTGTAAGATTTTATTATATTATATTATTATATTCAGCCCATATCGTCCCACTGCAGGGCAAAGGCCTCCCTACTTTCCTTCCATTTCTCGCGGTCTTGAGAGAGAATGGGCCAATCTAATAGGAATGTATCCAGCTTGTCTCGCCATCTCCATCTTGGTCTGCCGCGTTGTCTGCGTCCATTGTTGGGAACCCATTCGGTTGTTCTTTTGGCCCAAAGTTCGACAGACATGCGGCTGACGTGCCCAGCCCAATCCCATTTCAACCTAGCAGCTTTCTGAGTGACATCAGTGATCTGAGTTCTGGAGCGCAGTGTGGTGTTACGTATTCAGTCGGTGAGTTTAACTCCAAGAATACTGCGCTCCATCGCTCGTTGACAAACCCCGAGTGCGGACCTTTGATGTTCTGTCAAAGACCAAGGCTGTGCGCCATATGTGAGGACAGGGAGAATGCACATGTCCATGAGTTGTTTTTTAAGGGAGAGAGGGAGTTTGCCTTTCATTAGATCTTTCATGGACCAATAGCTCCTCCAGGCGTTTTCGGTGCGTCGAGCAACTTCTTTATCCTGTCTCGCCTGGAAGGAGACTATTTGGCCCAAGTAAATATACTCATGGACATATTCTATCTCCCCGCCACACACGTGTATTCGGCGTTTTGCACTTTTTGTCGTGACTTTGGTCTTCGACATGTTCATCTTCAGTCCGACCTCGGAGCTTGCCTTGCTAAGGTCTAAGGTGTAAGATTTAATCAATTAATATTGCAAGTACATGCTAGAAAGTGGCCGAATGTTACTAAATTTAGTTTTATGTGATTATTCAACACATTCTTTATTTTAATGTTAGAAGTCCTTCATAGTTCTTATGGTCAATGTATTGGACGCAATACACTTCATTCAACACGCACGGACGGATAACACGTTCACAGCTCATATCAGAGGAAGAACGCATTGAGGTAGTGTCATACCTCAATGGAAGAACGTGTCATTACTCTAAGGGAAGAACACTTCACAGCTACCATATCCATATCACAGAATACTTAATAGTATCAATCCGGTCACTGATAAAACATAATGAAAAGTCCATCTTTTCTTATTATCTAATCGTTTCTTTGTTTACTATTATCATGGACTAAATATAGTCCATGCTATTATATATTGTAACTTTGAATGTTTATAATCTTTAGACACGAAAACTGCTGAACAAAATTTAAATTGGTTTTCAAGGTTTCTGGCGGTCAGCGACAAAAGTAGTTGAGCATATTCGAATTCAGTGATTGACTACACCTGCAATGATTGTATATTTTCATCGAATGTTGCTTTTAAAAAGCGTGTTAATGTTAATATCCTGTGCCAATATGGAATTGCAAAAAAATGCATTTAATTCGGATATTTTTGATGTTATTGTCAATTGAACGATTGAACCTAAAAAAATAAAGCTTATGTCGCTGACTGTACCATACGTAATAACCTCGCTAGAGTATATGTTCCTTGGTCCTAACTTACATTATAGCGGTAAGGCCGCCCATTGTTCTACCACTATTATTTGTAACTGTAAACTTCTGTTTCCAGTTTTGGTGATCAATAAAGTATTATTGTATTATACTTATGTATACTTACTTATGTATACTTAAGTATTATACTTATGTATGTCAAAGATACAACTTGACATCTTCGTTGTACGCGTTCTCATTAGTGATGTGCCGGATCGTTAAAAATGTATATCCGCGGACGCGGATCCGGATACGGATATTTAGTGTCAAGATCCGCGAATACGGATCTTTATTTTCTCATTCAGTCGGTGTCGGCGCGTAACCTTTAAACGATAGTTGACGTCACGCCCGCCGCAACGACGGGCAGGACACGTTTCGACTTGCATTGCTTGGGTATCTTTGAGTTATATACTATTGGTATAGTAATTTACTAGAATATATTTTATGTGTGCAATTAAAGATTTTACGAAATAGAAAATACTCTTAATGTATTTTTTTAATTACTCTAGTTGATCACATAAGTAATCTAAGTTATTATACAGCATTTTATCCTGTCAACTGAATTTGAAAATTAATAAATGATCCGGAAAAGATCCGCGAGAAAAGTGACGGATACGGATATCCGGAACATTACTAGTTCTCATATAATGGAAAGGTCTTGCTAAAATGGTCTTGAAAAAGTTGAAAAGAAGATGATTATGGGCTTCCTCTTAAAACTTATTTGTGACAACAAACCACAAATCTTATTTGTGACAAAAACATCATGAACTGTTAACATATTAACGTTTTTTCTGAAACCCAAAATCATTATATCATTTCATGAGTTACTTTCAAGAAGAGGTTACTTTGAGGGAAATGTTTCTTATGGAAAATTGTTTTTTTTTTTGTGAATTAAGTGTTTGAGCCTAACTGTACATTTGCAAAAAATCTAAAATGTAGTTTATCCATGGTAATCTAATATTTTGATTATATGAAAATATGGAATAGCACTTATTGAGTTTTTACCCACAATTTTCATTGGAATGAAAATATGGGATTATGATTTTTAACAATGCCTTTTTAGGAAATTGTCTTCTAAGAACAAATCTATTTTACCTCCACATTATATTTTTCACAAATCGATCATTGCATTTAAGTTGTTGGTAATACGAGGAGTAGTTATGTAGTAAAATAAAATAATTCATGTAATTTACAAGATGTAATTGTATTAGTCTTCAGTCTTAGGACATTTTAATAGTACTATTATTTTGAAGTGCTATTACTAAAACTTATTATTTACAGAGCACAGATATTCTAAATTGAATATATCTAAAAAGTTTTAGTTTAAAAGGAAGGAAAAAATTTACAGACCAAAAGACATCATTTATGTACTTAAAAATACTTAACATTAATATAACACAACATTGTTTTATTTACAGTTATTATTACATTTGGTGACATAAAATCTATAGTGTCTTTTATTGCCTTGTGATAACAGTTTTTTATTATTCTCATAAAGCCATTCGTCAGACCCGTCACAGCAGTCACAGATACCATCATTCACTTTACTAGATGGTACTTGATTGACTGTTACCTTTTTTTGATGTTGGGTATCACAGTAGAATGTTCCTTCAACACAAGCATTAGTGCTTGGCTCATCCGTTCCATCTTCACAATCACAAAAGTCATCATTAACATATTCAAATGGAATCCTCTGTTCTGATTTCAAACATTTAAACTCGTTATTCGAATCCGGCCGGTATTTCGGCATGTGTGTAAAGAATACACCCTTTAGTATGCCTTCATTGTTTATATACTTATCGTCCTCTGAACGTAAATGCGCAATTTCATTTATTTTCTCATGGTCGAACACTGGAATTACAATATTTCGACTACCAGCTTCTGAAGAAATGGTCAAGAAGAAATAAAGCTGATACAAAATAAAACTCACAACCATGCATATGGTGAGAATGATAATATTTTTCTTCTTTTTCAGACCCATCTTTGCAATTTTATGATACGACACAATAGATTAGTATCGACACTCTCAAGAGTTGTAATATGCAGTATTTTATACATGAGAATTTAAAAATTCGAGTCATACAAAAACTGTTTAGTTTACACAATATTTTTATTTTTTTGGTATATCTGACAGCCAGACTGACTTGAGACAAATTTGTCAAAGTCAAAAAATTCAGAAGAATTACCACAGATGACAACTATACTTCGCCCAATATTCCGTTTTGTATCGTAATGCATCGATACATGATAATGATGGCTGAATTGTAATTGGTGTCCTACCATAACGTTATATTTAAATTAAATAAATAAATACTTGTGAATGAGTGCGGCTGGTGGGGACTTGGTCACTCTTTCTATATACCTGTTTATATGTTTGAATCTATCGATAAAATATCGAAATATCGCATTGTGTTATACAAAAATATCGATACACCTAGGCCGCGTTAGAAATGGGTAAATGTTCACGAGTGAATACTTGTCAGTTAATCTCAGTGATATGCCAAGTTAAAAATTAACTAACGCCTTTCTGAACGGGCATCGAGTAATACAATGAGCCAGCCAATCAAAACCAATCATTTTCAAGACCGAGATTTCCCGCGCTTTTGTTTATCAGATTTAACTGCGATATTTTGGCTAATATCGGAATTTTACCTTATATTTTGCTTCAAATACACGAATCGCTTATTTTATTTATATGTACAAAAAGTTAATGCAAAAATATTGCACAATGTAAAGGAAAATGACAACTGACAACTATTATCTGACAGGTGAGAATCGTAACCCGCTTTTTATCGGTGAATATTTTCACCTGTCAGGTGAACTTTTACTCTCTCCAATTGGTTTTCTGAACGGCTCAGGGTAAATGTCAAAGTTCACCTGAGAGATTTCTGAACGGCGTTAGGGTAATAATTACATTAACTGGGTGATTTCTGAACGCGGCCCTAAATCTCAGACAAATTGACAGCTGTTATCAGTGACATTACATGACAGTACACTTGACAGACGGAATTACAAAATTGTTGGGTCCGGTTAATGTACAGCCAATATTTGGAGGCTAAATAATGTACGGCCTGTATTGCACACCCAATAATTCATGTACATGGCTTCCAAATGTTGAGGCGTGCAATCCAGGCCGTACAATAATGGATGCGAAATAACTGCCCGAGCCGATTTTGTACAGCCCGTATTGCACAGGCAATAATCCGAAGCCGACAGAAGTTTTTTTCAATGTACACGAATTATCAGGCTGTGCAATTCAGTACGGCATTTATTGTCACGGACAGATTTTGTTCGGCCAATATTGTACAGCCTATATTCCGAGTCCATTGTTATGTCAAAGTCGAAGCCTCGTTTGGTTATGCCAGTGCTCTTTTTGCACAGACTATAATTGACCAATTAATTGATGTCAATGTCATGTCATCCTCATCACCGATTGGCACCGACCGGTCCTGTGGACTGACCGACCGACCTAGTAACCGGTTTGAATCAGTGTTTGTTTTGTTCGTTTCCGCTTTTCCGTTGAAATTACAAAGTACTATAGGTTGTTTTGTTTGTTATATTATGTACTTTATAGGACAGGACACAGGTCAAGTCAGGACACATATTTTATCTGTGGCTTGATCTTAAGAAAAAGAAAAGAAATTCAATAAAGCATAGAGAAAAAAATCACTACGTTGTCACAGGCTAGGAATTATACCAGGGGGATGAAGCTTTCTTCGTCTGTCTGCAAAATTACTAATGTATGGAAGGTGGCGTCATCTGTGGGACGCGTCTATAAAAGTTACTGCTAGTTTTAAAATTTGAGGCAGATGGAACTTAAACATGACTGAAGATATACTTAGTGCAACTTTTTTACTAGCTTTTTCTTCTATGTATTGTCTATAGATGGTTTCCGTAGAAACTGTTTATGTTTATATGTCATTATTGTCATGTGAAAAATAATATACGATTTTATCCACCTCTGAAGAATTTATTTAAAGATTAATTCTTAATATGGTAGCAGAACGTAAACTAGTGTAAAAGTGAATGAACAACCGGAGGATACTTTGTCGAAGTAAAGAAGACAACGAGAATAGAAAGTCTGAATAAAGAAAATAATGACACATGGGCAATGCAGGCCAAAGCAGTCCTAGTAAAAGTAACAATGTGGAACCAATGGATGCAGTAGACCCGATAGACTAGTAGACGTTTAAAAAAGTGCATTTTTTGTATTTCATAAACATCTTTTGACTTGACTTACTTGACTAATTAAATTGGCTTTTCATTTATCATTCAACAAATAACCTTTGTGTATGTTACTAAATTTAAAAAAAAGTTATTGTAAAAGGTGAAAAATATGTAATTGAATTTTAATTCAAAAGATAGAAAAATATATGCCTAGGTACTTATTTTGTTTCAAATCCAGTACGTGAATTGTTTATTTTTGTAAGTAATATAATCAATCAAGTAAACTGCGTCAAGTAAATCTATCTGGAAACTATGAAGCTGATCAGCGCCATCTATTGATCGCTTTTCAACACATCCTAAATTTTAAACATAGTGGCATATCTATTCTCGTATATCGTATGTGATATATCTGTATAGGTATGTATGATCTATGAATTATGTATACTACTTAGCGTAGTATTTTTACTTTCTGTGTTGTGTACTTTAAACGAATAAAACAAAACAACCGGATTTAAAGTTTTTACAATTTACGTTTTTAAGTTCACTTGTTGTGAACTTAAAAACGTAAATTGTAATTATAACTTTACATTTTTATACGTCGGATTGCAATAGATGAAGCTAGCACAAGACCGGAATGAGTGGCGTGAACTAGAGGAGCCTTATACCCAGCAGTGGGTGGATACGGGCTGATTAGTAGCAGTAGTAGTTTGTTATACAAGCTGTTGATTGCTATAAATCGGTTCCGTAAGGCCTAAAAACTCTAAACATTAATTTCTAGGTTTGAGGTTATGTTTACATGTATATCAATCCTTATCCAGTTGTCTTTACATATGCTTTACATTTACAGTGCTTCAAGAGAATCTTACGGAGACGACGCTGTTGTCAAATGCAAGATGTACAATGAGCACAAAGTGAGGTCATAATAATAACCTGCAACTGTAATGGTAGAGCAAGACACATAAAGTAATAAGTTGCATGTGCCATGAGTGTGCTCCATCGGCTGGAGACTAGAAGTGTATTGTGGCCTTCTTGATGTAGGTCTGTCTGTGAAATGAAGAACTTGCATGTACAACATTATATGGATTCTTACTGAAACAAACCAACGGTCCAGAGCAGGCACTTTGATAAAATTCATATTATTGGTGGAGCAACTATTGCGTAAATTAACTTCATATCATGCCAGCAGCAGTGAAGTTCTGACTGAGTTTCTCCAGGCCTAAAATAATGACAAATTATAAACTGCGAGTTGCTTCAATACCAAATTGACAATAAATGCGTAGCCATTAATTGCACAGGAATATTCCATGATATTGTCTCCGGATGGGATATACAAAGATGCAGTTATTGAAATAAAATACCCAATAACTAATAAAAATAAATGAATATTGTTAGAAATAAAATTCACACTTAGTGAAGTAGTGTGTGTGGTTTATTAAACGTAATGTAATATTTTTGTATGTATGTTAGTCTGTAAGGTATATATTCTATAGGGCTCTGTTAATTTTACTTTGTTGTACTTTATATTGTCTGAAATAAAGAGTTTATTAATAATAATAGTAAAATAAATTGTGTTAGGCATGCAGACTTTGAAAAGTCCAAAAACATTTACATTATTGTGACAATGACCATGGACATACCCAGCAAAGTAGTAGGAATTTGAAAATGCTTTTTATTTACTGACCTTATTTCAATAATACCCTGCGTGTGTTCTGGCTAAATCTAGCTAAAACGTTTTCAAATTTATAGTGTGGTTACAGAAACGTTTTCCTATGCACACTCATAATGTCATATCATGCAGAGGCCGACTAGCCGGTTTTCTATCATTGTTGACCACAACGAAGTTTTTATTCTGCGTAAAATACTGACTGACCTTTCGACAGTGCACAGTATACTTCCTAGTCTGTGACAGTGCACAGTATGCGCCTGTTTAATGGCAGGATAGGACAGTTGTGTTTCTTTAACTAGCGCAATTAAATCTATATCGTTCAGTTCGCTCTGTGCCATTTATTTTGCTCCCACGCGTTATACCACAGTTCAGCCTTAAGTTCAGTTAGCCAGGAAAACCATTTAAATTGTAGTAATTAGAAGAACCATTGTTTAAAAAACACCAAATGAATAATTAGTTTTTAATAAACCGAATTTAGCTTCGAGTCTGGGACTAGGGCACACAACAGTCTGTTTTGTGACTAGGGTGGGGCAGATGCCCCACCGTGGGTACGCCCATGACAATGACCATGAGTACGAAGCTACAAGTACATAGCCGGACACCGACGGCGGGTCGCGCGTCGTTCCACGTGCCGCATCAGAAGAGATAAGAGCTATGCGATGCGACACAAAGAGAGGCGTTCTGTAAGTTAATATGACTGGTAGGTATGCAGCGCTACGCGAGCTGAATTGAATTTTATTGCGTTATAGCATGAGTCCTTGATGCTTCTGTTCCTTAGTATTCTGTGATATCAGTTAAAAGTATGTCAAACTATGTAGATAAAACGCGTTTTAACAAAATTAAAATTCTTCGGGCGCTTCCCCGGCCGCTGCCGCAGCACGCTCGCTTCGCTCGCTCGGCTCGAGAGTTGTGGTGGTCATAGGTAACTAATGCTCTTCTCCTCGCTTCGCTTGTCGTTGCTCCTATATATGACATTGCCTTAGATAAGTAGATGCCCGTGATGTGCCGACACGTCAAGAAAGATTTGAGTATTTTTTTAACATTTACCGTATGTCTAAGGTATAACCTAAGATATACCGAGTAGGGCATTCAGTCTCGAACCAAAATTGACTCCCAGGATCAGTCTTTAAAATAATACCTACCCTAGTCCCGGGATTCCTGCCGGGATTTTTAAGACCCATGACAAAAGTAAAATATATGAAGAATGTTTATTATAAAATAATATAATTCTTTATTTCTTATCAGAAATTATGAATTATAACGATTTTTCTGTCGTCGATAGTTTTCTTCGAGTAGGCAGATAGTTTCTTAATATTTTATTTTGTTTGTTCAGGGGCGTGGAAAAATCGAGCGATACGCAAGAATTGTAAATAACGATCAAATGTCAGTGGTATTGGTTGCAGCTCAAACCAGACTAGTTAAAGATACCGTTTTGCTGACTGGTACCTACCTGTACCTATTTTTGTTGAGATTGGAGTTATGCGAAGCGGTATTATTGTCTAAACTGATGGAGAAAATAAGTAGTAGGTAGGTACAATGTATTGACGAAAACAACGTGGACATTCACGGCTGGACGGACTCTATAGTGGTGAGGTAGCTACAGGAAGATCCCGGTCGCTGGAAACCCTTTGTAGCTAATAGAGTTCAGAAATAAAGGTCGTAAAACCGAGCAGTTGGCATTATGTGAAGTCTAGAGTCCAATCCAGCTGATTCAGTAAGTAGAGGCATAATGGTTTTAAAATTTAAAGCATACGACACGTGGTGGTACGGGCCTGAGTGGATGAAGGCAACAGAATTACCACTAGTCGAAAAACAAACGGTTTACAAGACAAAAGAAAAAGTGTGCAATGTGCATGCTGTGCAGAAATATTGTGAAGAAAGCATCATTCAGAAGTTATTAGAGAGGCATAACTCATTCACAAAGATCGCAAAGATCTTAGCATGGTCATTACTAGCAATTAAAACAATTCGACGCGACAACGAAATGTAAACAACGGCTAATCGTATATCACATTACAAAGTTAAAGGCGGCGAAGTTGCTTGTAATAAGATATATGCGGTGTAGTGAATTTAGCAACGACATTGACTTGCGACGATTTAAATTGATTTAATAAACCGAATAGCAGAAGCAATTTGGTAAAATTGAGTCCGTTTTTAGATAATCAAGGGATATTGCGAGTGGGCGAAAGATTAAAAAATGCGAATATTAGTAATGACATGAAACATTCCGAGGTAACGAGTTAATAATGCTAATTATGAAGCCCATCACTTAACTTATCATGGGGATTAAATTTAACACTAATAACTGTTCATCATCGTCAGCCCATCACGTTCCCACTACTGGGACACGGGTCTTCTCTCGTAGAGAGAGTATAAACCATAATCCACCACGCTAGCCCAGTGCGGGTTGTTGAATATCACATGTACCTACTTGAATTTTTGTGATAATTTCTTGGACATGCCGGTTTCCTCACGATGTTTTCCTTCACCGTTTTTAGAGCGAGTGTTAAATCCACACATAACGAAAGTCAGTGGGGCCAGCGGGATTCAAACTCGGGTGCGTCGGATCGAAAGTCGCACGTTCTCCCACTGAGCCACACTCGTTTTATATATAATGACTGTAACGTTAAACTAATTTCTGTTAAGTTGGCACTTTATAGCAAATAATTACTATTGTCATAACCACGGCTTCATAGTGAAAAATGTATACGCCTATAAATAATAATATAATAATAAATGTGTGTTATATATCGGCACAATACAATCTAAGAATACATTTTTATATATTATTGTTTGTTTGTTTGTAATGCTTATCAATTTAATATTACAAAAACTTTCTATCAAAATGTATTAACCACCTATTTATAACCAATTCATTAACCGACGAAAAAAACGGAGGAGGTTCTGAAGTCGACGAGTGTATATTTTTTAATGTATTACTTACGCATAACTTTTTACAGAGTAGTCCGATTTTGATTGTTCTTTTTTTGTTTGGTAGGTCATACTTCAGAAGTGGTCCCATATATATTTTATCGAAATTTGAATCAGCGCTTTTTGAAAATATCAACAAAAATAAAAAATATTGATATAGCTTTGAAGTCGGTTTGTTTTTTTTTCTTAAATTTTTTTTGTTTTTTTATTGAAAACTAACTTAAAAAAATAATATTTTTTTTAAGTTAACATCTAATGCCTTTTCTTTGTCAATCACTTATTTACCTAAATTTAAGAACACTTACAAACGTAATTTTCATTTATGTTTTGTAAGCAGCTCTTAGCGATTATTTTTAAAATATGTAGTACCTAATATGAGAATAGCGTTGTGAGCTGCGTTATTGCTAAGCTTTTTATATATTTGTATTTTTTTAATGTAGCTGTATTTAGTGTGCCTAATATATAAAAATAAAAATATTAATATGTACCTACACCGTTGGCCTATCACAATAAATAACACTAGCAAACTTGAGGCAAAGGCAGTGGTCGGCGCAGCGTAGGGTAGATTGGCACCCCGAGCGGTTTTATATTGAGGATTCCTACTTAAAATAAAACAACAAATTTAATACTAAACATGCTTACGAGACTTAATTTTACATTATACCTATTCGCTAGCATTAACAAAATTGACTTCCCTGTCTCTTTCAATTGATAAAATCGAAAGATTGGTAAGTCGCGCTTGGCTCCTTGTGGACCCTAAGTAATTTAATAATTTAAAGTAAAGATTTGAATAATTTTAACTTTGAAAAGCGTCTTTCACATGGAGTAACCGAAACACAGATTGTTAACACAATCATTGAAACAGAGCAAAACGCTAGAACGCAGTGGCAGTTGACATCTAAGATAACACAAGATATCAGGAAGAAATATAAAAAGGAACATCTAGCGCAACTGACAATCAGGAGTAAATGGTTCAATCAATAAGAAAATGTGAAAGTAAGAGATAAGATGTAACCATCCAAGACGACAACCTTCTCCGCGGAAAGTGGATGATGGGTAGAATTTTGGAGCTTTTCTTTGGGAAGGACGGATTAGTGCGAGTACCTACTAGAAAACGAAAAATGTGTTCATCAATAACTTTTTAAATATACTAATAAATACTACTACACGATGACTACGTATAATAAATGAAAATTATCATTAAAATTTTGTTTATGACACTTATCTGAAAAAAGAAAAAAAATAATATATCAGTTAAAGTTAAATGTAAATTACTTATAAGCCTAATCAATTGGCTAGATTGTATTAAAAATGGGGATCATAATGGCTATGAAACCATACTAAGGAAAAAAAACGTAGGTATCTGCAGATCTCACAGCTCTTACAATATTAGTTAGATGTATGAAGACAACGAATTATATTTTGACAGGATTGGGAGCACGCAATCGGTAAGAGATGAATGGAAATTGGTGACATTTTATTATTTGAATCCATTCTCGAACGACATAACAACATTAACATATTAACATTATTTAGTGGTAGGTTTCTCGTATGCGTGAGGCAAGCATTACTGTGTTCCGGTTTGAAGGGCATTACTGCGAAATTACTGGGCATTATGAGACTCAACAGTTAATTGTCTCAGGATAAGGACCGCAGTGCAACGCCACGCAGGATTTTGCAAAACAAAGTTCTGGGTGGTGCTGTTATTGTTATGGGCTAGCGTAGTATTGCTTACAATCAGGCAAATGACCAGCTCGTCAGTCATTCAGTTACATAAAAAAACATGCAATAAGTTCAAAGTTCAAGTTCAAAAGTTCTTTATTCAATTTTGGTATCACAGACGGTCAATTATTACAATGACTCTACCACCGTATCGGAAAAAGAACCACTACTCAGAAGATACCACAAGAAACTGAGGGGCATTTTTTTAGAACTTTTGTTACAATATTAAATGTTTGTTTTAGGTGGTTTTAGACAATATTAGGTTTCTAATGTACCAGTTGGCTAGGTACTTGGCAGAAGCGGAATGTTCCATGCATCTTTGTCTTCTATGTAATTACTAACTGTATAGTATGCTTTTTTTCATTAGAATATTTTTCACACGCAATTTGAATCTACTTTCTGTGAGCTCCGTTAGATATACATTTTGGAATTTTATTGTAAAAACGTAGGCAATTGCCCATGGAGGACTTATTCGTTTTACCAGTTTTACTCAGTCTAAGCCTAGGTACTAAAATTCTATCCTTATTTCTAGTGTTTATGTTGTGATTTGTGATGGTCACTATTCACCTTGAACTGCCGCCAACTTTCTCTAGATCTATGTGCTCCATTTGATTGTAAGCCACATCATTGCTAGGTGAGATAGTGGCCAAACATAGATTAAGCGTAAAAAAAAATGTGCAGATTTTTACGAACATACATTATATTGTCATAACTATACAGAGAAGGTAATCCTGGCTCCTAACTAGGATCCCCTATATCTAGGGAACTAGGAACTACGAGGACCGTGGTCTCAAAAAACAAACAAAGGAAAGCCATTAAATCTACGTTTGAGCAATCTTGATAAATCAGCCAATATTTTAAAAGAGGAAATGCGAGCTCTTTCTATTAACGTAGGTACCTACTTAGGTACTATATGTACGCAGTAAAATAGAGATAGGAGTAGTCGGAGTGATCCACTGTAACCCCGCTGTACAGGCTCACCAGAGACCTAGTGCGGGGGACAGAGTTCTTTAAGGGTAAACTATACTGTTTTATTATTTAGTAGGTATAAGTAACTGTTATCTTAACGACCGGAAATATGTTTTGGAACAAATAAAGTTATAATAATATTTTTTACTATCATCAGCAACAAATTACATTAAGAGTTCATGCAACTTATGTAAATATGTATATTTGGTAGGTACTTTTAAATTAAATAAATGAAACTATCATATTTATTTTATTTTCCATCTTGTGAGTGCCCTGGCATAGTGATGGTCGACTCGAGTAACTAACTCGAGTTAACTTGATTTGGGCCTAACTCGAACCAACTCGAATGAAACCAACATGGAGCGAAGTTTGCCGATCATTTGAGACTAAATTCATTCATAACAAACAAGTGTCACATTTATGTAGATTTGAGGTTAACTTTAAAGTGCCGGTTATTGCTGTAGCTTTTCGTGTTTTAAATTCTGTTTTTGAAAAATGCCAGGTCCTAGAAGAAAATCTTTGGTTTGGGATGTATTTGAATCGCCAGTGAGTGGACGTGTTACGTGTAATCATAATGTTAGTTTGATTTTATTTTGAAAAGACTGCTTTATAATTACATAGTTTTATTAATAACTAGCGACCCGCCCCGGCTTCGCACGGTTATTATACATACAAACCTTCCTCTTCAATCACTCAATCTATTAAAAAAAACCGCATCACTCTCTCTCTATGAGAGAAGGCCCGTGTCCCAGCAGTGGGAACGTGATGGGCTGATGATGATGATGATGATGAAGCATACATAGGGATATAGGCATATAGGGACAGAGAAAGCGACTTTGTGTTATACTATGTAGTGATAAATATAAATATTTTAAAATATTAAAATTCAAGTCAAAAATACATAAATAAAAATTAATGCTAAGGTGGGGGAATAAATTAGTAATTTTTTTTTAAAAACATTAACTCTTCCTTCTAGTTAACTCGAGTTCAACCCAATTTACGTGAATTTTAACTCGGGTTAAATCGGGTTTTGTTTTTCCGAGTTCGCACATCACTACCCTGGCACATCCTGTGGGCACATCTGCATGTGACAGCAAAAGCACCTACACGGGTAGCGGTGTCGCCTAACGTCAAAGGCGTTTCGCTACTATATGTATTGTAATAATGTGGTACTACTAACGCGGCCGTACCTACTTAGTACCTACTGTCTTCAAAAACAATCTAATGGACATTCGACCTTAAGTTGAAATATTGGACAAAATAATGCTTTCGATATTATTTCAATGCTGATTAACATTTGTATTTTTTATTTTTTCATTAGAGAGAATCTTGCACATTAAAAAATATTCCATAGGAAAATGTAGGTATGGAAGTATATCTATTTTATCAAAGTATCGATAATTTTCGCCTACCTAGCCCTATGTATATCCAGCAATATCTTATTAATAATTGTTTTAGTTCTTTTGTACGAAGAAAATAATAACTTCAACATTAACGAGCACTAGCGCCCCTAGCGGGATAAAGCTGCAGTCTATGGTTCGATCGGGACCGAACATGTTTTGATAATCTGTGCTTCAAAGACTCGCTTGAAACAAACGAGGCATCGTGTGAAATGCTACTTTTGTCTATGGATGGCTTCGTATTATTGCCTGTACAATACTGGCTGTACCAAACTCGTCACGGGCTATATTTCGCATCCAATAATGTACAGACTGGATTGCACACCCTGACATTTGGAAGCCAGTACATGAATTATTGGCTGTGCAATAATGGCCGTGCAATATCGACACGAGCCGAGTTTGTACGGGCAATATTTGCCGTCCAGGAAAAGCCGGCCGAGTATTTGAAATCCGATGTACATGGAATATTGGCTGTACAATATCGGCTGTGCAATTTTGGCTGTACATTATTATGGTCGTACAATATAGTCTCCCAAATTGTTGAATGATAAATTAAATTCTTGTTTTTCTCTTTTGAGCTCTCTCTGTGCGATGATATCGCGAAATATCTCGAAATCGAAATTTCAGTTACACATATTCTTGTGATTTCAATGGGACAAAGATCAAAAACAAATGTGCAATGAGTTACCTCACAGTTGATCGCCCGGGGGCTTCCTCCTCCGAGAAAAAGGAGGTTGAAAATGAAAACAATGAAGATCTCGAGGTAAATCCTGTCTGTGTGTAAATGTATGAAACATTTCACTTTTAAGATTGTAATTATGTTGTAAGTCCAACTAAATATTTCTTCGAGTCATTCGTAAGTGAAGTTAAATTATTTGTTTTGTTTCCTGGCTCCGTAGTGCGATATGTCGAGACGTAATAAAAAAAGCCTTGACAATATTGACTGATTAGAATGAATGATGGATTACCTTTTAGTTACCTTATGTCCTAGAAACTTACTTCTGCTTTATGTTATACTGGATTATAAGAAATTTAAATTTCGAATATTAGTATGTAATAGCTACATTCGTTTACCAGGTGGATAATTCAAAAAGCGTCCTTCTCAAAATAGCGACCCTGTATGCAGAACAGTTGATGAGCGACTTGATACTGGAAGTGGGAGGAGTTGGATACCCGGCACACAGGCTCATATTATGTGCTAGTAGTGAGGTCTTCCAGGTACGAACAATATTTATTTATTTGTTAATAGACAAGCAGCACAGGTGATACAATTCTAAAAACATGTCTTTACATTCTACTATGACAATGGTGTGCAATAACATGATCTCATATACAAACAATTTATTATGATTAGATTAATGTCAAAAAGCTTCGATCATTGAACGAAGTCAAAAAGCTTTAAATGTCATACATTAATAAATTATAAAATAAAAATGTCAAAATATTATTAGTTTATTAGTTTTTATTTTAGTTATTACAATATATTTTTTAAGGTTTTTAGTTTTAGTTTCATTGTTCTAGTATATATTTTGTGGTAATACTTTGTGGTATAGTAATAATGATTAATAAAATTAAATTACTTTGAAAAATTACAAATTAGTGATCAGTTTGTTAACGCTCTGTAGGTTAACATGACTGGTAGGTATGCAGCGCTATGCGGCTGAATTGAATTTTATTGAGTCATAGCAAGAGTTGCTATTTGTTTAAATTTCTTTGCAGAGTGATGCTTCTGTCCCTTAGTATTCTGTGGTATTAGTGATTGCTTATTAGTTCATAGCCAGTTGTCCAATTTGTTTTTAAAACTATTCACTGAATTGGCAGACACAACAGGTAGCCGGTTCTAGTTGTGTACCACTCCATTACTGAGGAAGTGATGTGCAGTGTTTGTGTTTATACTTTAATATGTACCTTGTCATAATATTGAAATGGTCTCAAAATATTAATTGGGCTTCCATCGAAATAGAAAGCATAAACCAACACATTTTATATGTATTGTAAACATAAATGTATAACAAGGAACGTAATAATTCGCTTTGTATTTGCTTTTGTTCATACAGTCTTTAGATTAAGACATCTTGAACACAAGCTGGACTCATTTAAAGGCACACCAATAACTTACGTTCAGAGCTCGAGGGTTTTGAATAGAATAAAGTTGTTTTGCAAAACCTAGTTTTGATTAAATTATAGGAGTTAATTACAGTGCTGTGTGCATTTCCAGGTAATGTTAATGAACAGGGAATGGAGTGAATGGCGAGAGAGTCGTGTTGTGCTGCAAGAGACGCCTTCGGCTGCATCTGTCTTCCCACTCTTCCTCAAGTAAGTGCACTGGAATCTGATGTTAAACATTCTTCTAAGCATACCATAAGTTGCTACTGAATGGGGTATAGTTTTACTGCAACATGTGGCTTAATGAATTCCATCTATGTCGTAGAGCCTGTGAAGTGAAATAACCATAAGTATGGCTGTTATATATTTTTTAGCAGTTATATTTTTCTAACTTACCTGTTATTGTAAATTACTAATATTACAAATGTTTCATATATGTTTTTATGAACATTGCAAACATGTCTGGGGTTTCACCTCTTGTGTTTATTGCCAATAACTTAATATAACTACAATATTTATATACCATAAATAAGAAACTGTTCTATATACTATAGAACAATTTCACTTTAATACAGTGACACCCAGGTATGACAGGTTAACTAATCATTGATACCATTTAACTTCCTTTAATGTTATAGTATGGCACATCAAAAACATAATAATATTGTAACAAGTAAGTTAATATAGTAAGTTAATATAATATAAGTTCTAAAAAAAAATGGCACTCAGTTTATTGCCATATCTTCTGAGTAGGGGTTCTTTTTCCGATATGGTGGTAGAGTCATTGTAATAACGTTGTACGTTCTTAAGTGCGTCTGTGATGCAAAAGGTAAATAAAGAACTTCTGAACTTTGAACTTTATAGATACACTCAAATTCTGACATCTGACTGGTTTTTAATAAAATTTTGTAAAATGAACTAAGTTTAAAACCCATTTTTATTATAGTGAGAAGACTCAATCGGACAAAACGTTTGAATTAGTGTAGTGAAGTGACAGTGTATTGTAGTACAGTAGTGCTACCTGTAGCGAACACAAAAACATAGTGTCTTAAATGATTAGGTAATTACTGTTTATTTTTACATACTTATCTGAATAAAAGGCTTATTTATTTTTATTTATTTTACTGTGTATATATATATATTTTAACATAATTTTTTAGGCTTTAGATACCGTTAACATGTCTGTGTGCCCTTTGTCAAAGCCTTTGCCTCCTCCAACTCCATCCACCCATTCCTATCCATTGCTATCCATGTCCATAATCTCCCTGCTGTCTTGTCTATATCGTCTCTCCATCTTTTGCTGTCTTCCTCTTTCCCTACTTCCTATTCTTGGCTGCCATACAGTTAGCCTTCTGCTCTACTTATCTTTGCCTCTTATGGTATGTCCAGCCCATTTCCGTTTTAGTTTTTTAATTTACTGCTATTAGTCTGTTAAATGGGACAGGATGCCCGACGGGGTCCGTAATCAGCTATACCTTTGACAACAACTAATAACATTATAGAGGCAATAAATAATTGAAATTGAAATAGATTAAAAGACTAATGGAGACAGTATCGTAATGTTAATGAGGTGTATTAAGAAACTTCATTAAGAAAGAAAAGAAATATTACGCTTCTGTGAACATAGCCTTTTCTTGTTAGGTACCTTTAATTACTTAGTAAGATGTTATGTGCTTTATAAGATTTATTTTATTTTTCAGATATTTTTATACGGGCCAAATTCGGATATCGCATCAGTCAGTGCTTCCTGTTCTTTCACTTGCAGATAAATATAATGTCAAGGTAAGTTTTTATTTTTTAACCGAGCTCGCCTTTGTACATATATTTTATAAATCATCGATGTAAATATTACAATAGTGAAGTAAAGAATATAAGAAAAAAGGAGAAGGTTCTCTATTCGATTGTATTTTTAACCGACTTCAAAAGGAGAAGGTTCTCTGTTTGATTGTATTTTTTTATGTTTGTTACCTCAGAACTCCGTCATTTATGAACCGATTTAGAATACTCTTTTGCGTTAGGTTCAGTATAGCTACGAAGTGGTCCCATATAAATTTCGTGGATATTTGACCTTGGACTTCGAAGATACATTGAAGGCGGTTATTGTTTATTTTTGTAAAAATTGTTACTTGTTCTAAATTTGACCTTGGACTTCAAAGATACATTCAGAAGTCAGTTTTTCTGTTTCATAACACGTATACTTGTTTTATGTAATTCTGTTCAGAGGCTTAAAACTTAAAACTTAAAAGTTATCCCTCGTAACTTTTAAACCTCTAAACAGATTTTCATAAAAAAACAGCTAAGAACTACATATAATAACAACTAAACGAGCATGAATGAAAACCACGTTAAAATCGGTCAATCCATTTGGAAGATTTGAAGCCACACTCACAGATAGACAGACATAAGTGCCAATCTTATAACATCCCTGTTTTTGCGTCGGGGTTTAAAAAATGATGTTTGTCTCGGTGTATGCCTGTTCTATCAATCAAAGGTTGCCTTGAAGAAATCGCTTTAAGCGATTGATGAAGACTGCCCATTGTACGACAAATCTACGATGTATTTAGTAATATTCTTTTTTTTACTGCGTTTTTATTATTACCACATTTTTTTTCTCACGGTCAAATACATAGATCCTGACCCCTAAATAGGATTCCCTGTATCTAGGGAACCAGGAACTACGATGAGGACCATTGTCCCACTACTACTAGTACTACGAAACAAATGCTTGCGTTTTTTTTCTGTGCACAAACATTTGTACCGCCGCCGTCGCGGGAATCGTACCCGCAACCTCAGTGGTGTATGAAATTTAAGCCATCCTGCCCAACCACTGCACCGCACAGGCTGACTGAATTATTAAATCTCTTGTTTGTCTGTCTGTCGTTCCGGGTGGAATCTTGCAACTCATGTTTCGAGCACTTCCCGATTAGCTATCCGTACCCCTAGTCTGAGTTTTGCTTATAAATCCGTGACAGGCGAGTAGAGCTCTCGAACTCGGTTTTAGTGTTTAGATAAGTGAAACCCTCACTCTAGTCTCAGTCCCACTCTAGTCTCACCCACTTTCACCGCGAAATGGCCAAGTGTAGGGCGAATTACGAATCGAAGGCAAATTCGATTCGCATTTCGACCGCCGAACTGTCAAAATTAGTACTCAGACTCGCGTTTTTAAAATAGTCCGTTAAAAAATAGAAAATCGAGTCCACTATTTAAACGTATCGTGGATAGTCATAACTCACGGTTTCTCTAAGAACTTAGACTCGCGTCTAGAGCTTCGCAAATCGTCCGCCAGGGGCGCTTTTTGTAAAACCATACAAAAACTGATTCGCTATTCGATTTCACGTTTCATGTGAAACAGTGAAACAAACTCAGACTAGACCTACCGGCTGAAAATTCCAGAGAAGCTCACAACTCGATGGCAATGCATTCTAAATTCATAAATACGTGGTTTTAAATATGTTTTTTCATCTATTGACATGACAGCCTCTGTGGTGTAGTGGTTGGGCAGGTTGGCTCAAATCTCATATACCACTGAGGTTGCGGGTTCGATTCCCGCGACAAATATTTGTGTAAAGAAAAAAATGCTCAAGCATTTGTTTCGTGTCTGGTTGTTGAGGGACCATGGTCCTCATAGTTTCTGGTTCTCTAAATACAGGGAATCCTAGTTAGGGGGCAGGATCTATGTATGTGATCGTTGGGTGTATTTATTTATTACGATTATACTTGTTTTAACATTTCTATATTTGTTGTGCAATAAGTTTTTTTTGTTTTTTTTTAATAATGATCTGTCTCTGAAAGACATCCCATTAACATTACAATCTAGCCTACTAAGACTAATAAGTAATTGTACTTTGACTTTAATTGCTAAGTATAGTATAACTAAGAATGTCTCCATTAACGCTTTTCTTACTGTCTCTATTAATACAGAATACTAAGGGACAGAAACATTACTCCCCAAAGAAATTTAAACAAATTGCGACTCTTGCTATGACGCAATAAAATTCAATTCAGCTCGCGGTACGCTGCATATTTACCAGTCATATTAACCTACAGAGCGCCTCTCTTTCTATCGCGCCGCTCTTATCTCTTCAGACGCGGCACGTGTAACGACGCGCGACCCGCCGTCGGTGTCCGGCTATGTACTTGTAGCTTCGTACCTACAGTGCGGAGTGCGCTAGGCCTGGTAGCACTAAAGTATGTATAGGTACAATAAGGTGCAATACGGTGTTATTGTATTGTATGTTTCAGGATCTAGTAACACTATGTCTCGGGTACATGTCTGTGCACATAGCGCACGCGGCCAAGCGCGGGCAGCTCATCTCCTGGATGCAGTACACCATGGCGTGTGGGCATAATGACGTCGCCAAGGTAAACACTGGCTTCAAGTACTTTTTAGGTTCTGTACCCAAACGGTAAAACGGGACCCTATAACTCCGCCTAAGACTCCGCTGTCCGTCCGTCTGTCTGTCTGTCTGTCCGTCTGTCACCAGGCTGTATCTCATGAACCGTGATAGACGGTTGAAATGAACAGATGATGTATTTCTGTTGCCGCTATAACAACAAATAAAAAACAGAATAAAATAAATATTTAAGGGGGCTCCCATACAACAGACATGAATTTTTGCCGTTTTTATAGATAATGGTACGGAACCCTTCGTGCGCGAGTCTGACTCGCCATTGGCCGGTTATTGTATTCATGATGACAACACGGGCCATTGAAAAGTTGTTTATTCACAGTCGTGTCAGAACTTCCTGAAGTGGAACCTGGAGTGGGTGTGGTCGGACTGCGAGCTGGACGAGCTGGAGGGCGAGACGCTGGTGCAGCTGCTGCAGCAGAGCGACCTCGTGCTGCACAATGAGATGAGTCTTTACCAGTAAGTACCTTCTTTCTTTGCCAGTCAGTCTCTCTTTACCAATTAGTCTTCTTTTACCAGTCAGTCTTTTGAATCTTTTAAAAGTCGTGAAAACAATCAAGTTTTTGACAATATGGTCATTTTATTATTTACTAACCGGCTACACTCTCGAGAAGTCGAGACATTCGAATAATGATCACAAATAATACTCACTAATGAATTTATGATAATATGAATAATACTCACGTTAGTTTTAATAATAATATAGTCATTAGTTATATATTTGTATGTATGTTAGTCTGTAAGGTATATATTCTATGGGTCTCTGTTAATTTGACTTTGTTGTACTTTAATATTGCCTGAAATAAAGAGTTTAATAATAATTAGTGAGTGACAGTGACGAGTTCATTGCATCGACAATGAAGAGTGACTGAAACTGAAAATGTGTTAAATATGGATGGCTAAAAAGACTTGTATCCAGGCAGTAAAACACAAAAAAAGATAGATAGAAAGTTCTTGATTGCATAAACAAATTTTTAGGTACATAGGCGAAATTAATGCTATGAAGCATTGTCTTCCAGTGAACCTCGGTGTACTGTGGAGCTTATACCCTGGATTTATTTCGGGAAACCGCGGGCGAAACCGCAGGGCGCAGCTAGTATTATAAACGCGAAAGTTTATAAGAATGTATGGATGTATGTTTGTTACTCTTTCACGCAAAAACTACCGAACCGATTTTGATGTGATATGTAGGTACTTTAGGACTTGGAATAGCACATTTATTCCGGGAAACCGCGGGCGGAACCGCGGGGCGCAGCTAGTACATGTATAAACTATGAACAGGTGCTATGAAAAGATGATGATGGTCACTATGTTAATATCTGTTTGTAATTGATAGGTTTGTGGTGCGTTGGCTGAACAAGCAACGTGAGAGGCTCAAGGAGAGCGACGAGCTCACCGAGGCGGAGAAGAAAACGCATTGGGACTCCCTGGTCGCCGCTGTGTTTGCACACGTCAGGTACCTACATGTTTAGGAGCTCAATGTTACTCGTGGTAGGTCTCTCGTATGCGGGAGGCCGTCTGAGTAGGTACCACAGCTTTGCCAGTTATTCTAAATTTTAAAGTTATTCTAAAATAAAAAAAAAAAAAAAAATAATTAAAAATTAAAAAAAAAATCTGCCGCCTAGCAGTAGAGCAGGCATTACTGTGTTCCGGTTTGAAGGGCATTGAGGCCAGCGATACTGGGCTTATGAGACTTAATATCTGATGTCTCGGGGTGATGAGCGTAATGCAGTGCTACGCAGTGCTTTTTGTGGTATTAAAAGTTCTGGGTGGCACTGCAATTGTTATGGGCAGGCGTGGCGCTTACCATCATAAATATATAATATGAATATATTTATATAAGTATCTAATGGTTTAATAGTATTATCTATTTATGAATTATTGTACACCACCGTCTACTTCTTTTCTTCCGATACTGTCCATCCAAAGGTTGTCTAGAAGAGATCGCTCTAAGCGATAAGACCGTCCATTGTACTACCCTAGTTATAAGGTTTTGTAGCCAACGAAATTACTGGGCATTATGAGATGGGCATATGATTCGCTATGGCGGGAAAAATTAATCAGTTTTCCTATGCGCGCGCATTGCGATCAGCCACAGACTAAAGGGATGAGGTTTTTTTTTTTTTTTCCTCGCATAGGGTTTGCGGCTATTCTATGTAATTTAAGTATGGAATTTTAAGGTAAATTTATATAAGCAAGCATATTAATATATTTTTCTCGTATTAGGTTTCCAATGATGGGTCCGAGCCAGCTCGCCAAGCTGCTTCTGTGTCCGCTGACACAGGAACACAAAGCCTTCTTCATGGAACGGATGGCCATCGCCATGAGCTACCAGTCAGGTATGTTCCCATTTCATGATTCGACGATATTGAATCGTTAAAGTATATAATAATAACAACAATTATTTAACATTTTGGGAAATGACATAGAAATTGAAATAATATAATTCATTTAATAACAAAAAAAAACGACTTCAATGTTGATGTATCTTCGAAGTCCAAGGTCGAACTTTATATGGGACCACCTCGAACCCGACGCAAATAATTTTTCAAATCAGTTTATAAATGACGAGAGAAATTTTATCAACGATACCCCGAAATAAATATCGTAAAATTGTAGTCACCTGCCTATCTCTTAATATGGGTCATGACATGCCTAAAATAAATGAAATTTAATTTGATTTGTCTACCTAAGTGGCGTTGTGGAGAAATGAGACAGCCGCTGTAAATAAAACAATATATATATTATATATTTAATATGTGTATACTGCCCATCCTAACCTACGGTGCTCAGACTTGGTCATTGACCGAAATGCAAAAGTCCCGCCTCGGAGTCTGCCAAAGAACGATGGAGCGCAGCATCTTGGGCGTGAAAAGATCCGACAGAGTGCGTAACACCACGCTGCGCTCCAAAACGGGTATAACAGATGTAGGCAATAAGGCTGCCAGACTCAAATGGGATTGGGCGGGCCACGTGAGCCGTATGCATCCTGACCGCTGGGCATAAATTACCACACAATGGATCCCTGAAAAGGCACAACGTCGCCGAGGCCGACCTAGAAAAAGATGGCGAGATGATCTAGAAGCACACCAAGAAAATTGGTATGAGGTGGCGCAGGAGCGAGACAGGTGGAAGGAATTGGGGAGGCCTTTGCCCAGCAGTGGGACAGTATAGGCTAGTAAAAATAAAATAAAAATAATATAAAGGGGAATAAACTGGCTGTTACCGCTCCTATGTGCTATGTTCGTTTTGTGCAGTTTTGTATTATAATTTCTACGTTTCAGGGCAGTTCGAGCGCGTGGCAGAGATCCAGGCGACTGAAGCAGGACGAGCGCTGTTCACACCGCGACTCTACACTGAAGACACGTGGGGCTCCGAGCTCGCCGTCGACAACTTCCACTCGCTGCCCTGCTACCACACCAGGACGTTCATATTCTCATCCAGGTACGGAGGTGGAGCGACACGGGGGGCTCCGAGCTCGCCGTCGACAACTTCCACTCGCTGCCCTGCTACCACACCAGGACGTTCATATTCTCATCCAGGTACGGAGGTGGAGCGACACGGGGGGCTCCGAGCTCGCCGTCGACAACTTCCACTCGCTGCCCTGCTACCACACCAGGACGTTCATATTCTCATCCAGGTACGGAGGTGGAGCGACACGGGGGGCTCCGAGCTCGCCGTCGACAACTTCCACTCGCTGCCCTGCTACCACACCAGGACGTTCATATTCTCATCCAGGTACGGAGGTGGAGCGACACGGGGGGCTCCGAGCTCGCCGTCGACAACTTCCACTCGCTGCCCTGCTACCACACCAGGACGTTCATATTCTCATCCAGGTACGGAGGTGGAGCGACACGGGGGGCTCCGAGCTCGCCGTCGACAACTTCCACTCGCTGCCCTGCTACCACACCAGGACGTTCATATTCTCATCCAGGTACGGAGGTGGAGCGACACGGGGGGCTCCGAGCTCGCCGTCGACAACTTCCACTCGCTGCCCTGCTACCACACCAGGACGTTCATATTCTCATCCAGGTACGGAGGTGGAGCGACACGGGGGGCTCCGAGCTCGCCGTCGACAACTTCCACTCGCTGCCCTGCTACCACACCAGGACGTTCATATTCTCATCCAGGTACGGAGGTGGAGCGACACGGGGGGCTCCGAGCTCGCCGTCGACAACTTCCACTCGCTGCCCTGCTACCACACCAGGACGTTCATATTCTCATCCAGGTACGGAGGTGGAGCGACACGGGGGGCTCCGAGTGATCTGTTGACTCCACTGCAGGTTCTCCTGATGGTAAGCAACATGTCTGCCCATAACGGTTGCAGCGCCACCCAGACTTTGTTTAGCAGAAACTTGTGTAGCACTGCGCTCGTCATCCTGTGACTCCTGATGTGATCCTGTGTTCTTAAGTCCCGTTTCGGGCCCTGACTTCGAAAGAAATGGGTAGACATGCTTACTTTTTTTTTCAAAGTCAAGAAATGAAAATGAAATAAAATAACTCTTTATTGAAACACACAGATAATTAATAATAATAAAAATAACAGAAGTGTAACATTAACGGTTTTATCGCTAAAAGCGATCTCTTCCGGACATCCGTGCAGGGAGAGGATTGACGCAAAAATAATGGACGTATATGTCAAGATATCTTAAGATACAGTTTTTAACGTATTTTAATGTCGCAGCCAACTAGCTTAATTCGCCGTTCAATTAACAGCCTAGCCTCTTTACTAAACAGCGCCATTCAACTAGCGGCCTGAATGATATTCAGCCATAGCGTCTATTACAACATTTAATAAACTGGCTGGCTAATGCTTAGGCATGTGGATAAACTTAGATGTATCCTACGCGAGATTGTAAACTGTCGAAAGATTGTGAACCATCGCATTATTTTTCGGTAGATTATATCGAAGTGATAGATTATAATCTTATTATTATTATATCAACCTATTGTGTCCCACTGCTGGGCAAAGGTCTCCCCCATCTCCCTCCAAAAATCTCATAACATCTCATCAGAGATGTTGGGACGGGATTATAATCTACTTACATTATATTCGTATCTAACATACATGTTCGCGGCGTTGTGGTGGCCCAAGGGCCACCCCCGCCGCACCCTAACCTACCGAGGTCTGCAGCTATACTCATTTTATTATTGTCACTACACTCTTCCATTGTACTATTTTTCATTAAACTTTGGAAAACAAGCTTTATAAATAAACAGGCTAGGAAAGTAATAAAACGTCATTGATCCAAGTCATTTTCCTAGCTGTTTGATCAAGTGGCTGAATATCATTCGGGAAGCTAGTTGAACGGCGCTGTTTAGTAAAGAGCTGTTGATTGAACGGCTGATGAAGCTAGTTGGCTGCAACATGTATTTGACGTTTATAAATGATTTTTTTGTGCCTATTTAATAAATTTCTTTTGACTTTTGAATGAGCTGTATATTGTGCCACCAGGTCGTCCCTAGCCGACGTGGGCGCGGCCGACAAACTGACGGAGTGGACGGTGGACCTGTACCCTAAAGGCGTGTGGTTCAAGAAAAGCTTGCTTATCAACTGGACGGGGAACTACGACGTAAGGCCTCTAATACGGTACAATATGAATTTTAAAACCATCGTGAGTGCCATTTGTACTGGAAAATGCGAAACGGCTGCGCTCGCGGGAAACGATGAGTCTTGACCATCGCGCTTTCACGTTTATAATTAAACAAGTTCTTTTTATTTACATGCTCAATGCTCACACAAAATTTAATAGCTACTGGTCAAGAAACAATCACCGTAGCATACATTATAGTTTCCGCATTCCAATCTAAAAAAACACACAGAACCCCCCTTAAGGGTTGATTTTCAAAAAACTGTGATACACGTGCTCTTTTATTTCTTTTGCGTAGTATACTGCCAAAGTTTCGTGACCGTGCGACAAAAGATTTTTTTCCTATACATCCTTTATGACCCCATTTGACCCACATAAAGGTCACCGCATTTGACCTACATAAAGGTCAAATTTCGAAAAATCCGTTCTTAAATGACGCCTTCACTACTTGTAGAATACGTGGTCCAAATTTCAGGTTTTTGGCTGTGCGACGAATGTAGAAAAAAACCCTGTTCTTTTATTATATAGACTAGCGACCCGCCCCGGCTTCGCACGGTTATTATACATATAAACCTTCCTCTTCAATCACTCTATCTATTAAAAAACCGCATCAAAATCCGTTGCGTAGTTTTGTTTATTTATTTATTTATTTATTATTATTAATTGCATTCATGTACATATATTTATCATGTAGGTCTTAAATTACATCTTATGTTGGTACATGAGCCCTGTAAGGGCGTTTGCAAGTCAGTGCGAGAGTACATTTAGTCATTTTAATTTATATTGATTTATGTTTTATTAAAGTCAGTATATTTTATATGTCAGTATAGTGTCACGGAATTGAGTCATTTTTTTCCACATGCTTGTCAGTTTTGAATTCATCTACGGAATAATAACATTTTTTAATTAGATAAGATTTAAGTTTTCTGCAAAATACGTTGTATCTAGTTTCGTTTTTTAGGTATTCAGGGATTTTGTTGTATATTGATACTAATCTAAAATTTGGACTTTTTCCTAATATTTGTAAATTTGTTGTAGGTAACTTTAGTTTGTTGCGATTTCTTCTATTATAATTTTCATTAATTTCACTATTTGATTTAAAGAAAGTACGATATTTCCGTACGAATAGACATATCTGTAGGATGTACAGACATGGTAGGGTTAGTATTTTTTTGTCTATAAAATGTGGTTTACAACTTTCTCGCGGCTTAATATTAACTAAAATCCGTATACATTTCTTTTGCATTATAAATAGATCCGTAAAATCTGTACTTTCACCCCAGAGGATTATACCGTAATTTAACCAAGAGTATGCATAGGCGTAGTAAGATGATAATGCAGTTTCGTAATTAGTATTTGACTTGAGAACACTCAATGCATAGGTAAATCTTGCAAGTTTCGTTTTAATGTTCTCGACATGTTTTTTCCAATTCAAGTTTGTATCTAGTGTTAGTCCTAATAATGTGAATTCTTTTGTTTCTTGTATTTTTAAGTTGTGGTTTATAGTGTTTACAGTCCGTCAAATCTAAGAAGTACCGTTTGACAGTTCTGACAATTGAATGATAGGGATGGGATGAAAAAATCGATTACTATAATATCCGAACTTTAAGAGATCGATTACTATAATATCCGAATTTTAAGAAATCAATTGTTATAATTAAATAAAAGAAATGTTTAGGATATTTTTTTATTCACTACTAGTACTAGTATCGTCGTCTTCGTCATCATCGTCATTTAAATTAATGACCAGTTGATTGTCCATTACATTATCAAAGTGTACGTCTCTTTCGAAGTCGTCCATTATTATTTTCTTTGTTTTTTGTACTACTTTACTCCAATCTTCCTGTGTAACTTGGGCACATGCTTCCTTTAATAAACCTTCCATTTTCTTGACACTGAAGGGTGGTTTTGTGTTGTGTCTTGCTGCATAACCTGTAAAACAATAATGTAACTATTTGATAGCAGACGAAAACCATTGTTTAAATTATAAATGTTAGAAGTACTCGTGTTATTATTATAATATTATAAAATATATTATAATAATAACTATATATATTATAAAATACCTTTAACTTGGGCCCAAATCAGTTCAATGGCATTATATTGGCAATGGTACGGAGGAAGTCGTATGACTTTGTGCCCGTGCTCTTCGGCCAATTGGTCAATTACATATGTCGGTTTTGGTGGTTTATGCAATTTCACTAACTGTAATAATTCAGCTTTTAATAGTGACATGTCGGCATCCACTCCTTTTCTTTGCAGCCATGCCACCAAATCTGCTTTCTTATTGGCTGACGTAGGTGCTTTATCAATTTGCACAGAGTGGTATGGGGCATTATCCATTATAATTGTGCTGTTAGGAGGGATATTCTGTAATAAATTTAAGAACCACTCTCGGAACCTTACTGCGTCCATTTCTTCATGATACTCTTTAGTGCTTTTGGATTGGAAAGCTAATAAAGAGTTTTCCACGAAGCCTGTAGACGCTGACCCAGCATGGCATATTATGAGGCGTCCACCTTTTCCTATCGGCACCTTCGAGCACGAAGCTTCAGAATCATCAGTCCATGTTTTCGGCACAGAATGGTTGGAATTTAGCCAGGTTTCGTCCAAAAATATTACATTATCCCAGTTTATAATTTGTTTAACTTCGCGCAGGAATGTTAGTCGCTGCATAATTATGTCATGTCGCTCCATAACAATTTTTCGTTTGTCAACTTTTTTGTATCTGAAGCCAATTCCTGTTATTACCGTTCTCAACGACTCTATGCTTCCCTTATACAGCCCGGCATCTTTTAAAGTTGCACATAACTTTGCCAATGTTGGAAATTCGCCTCTTGTAAAATACCCGTATATATGGTTTCTAATAGCATGACTATCGAATTCATCGATGCCTGTCACAGGTTTATTTCTTTTTCGTTTTTTCGGTGTGTGAAGTACGTTACTGTCACTCCCCGAAGGCCCATATTTTTCACTTAATATTTTGCCAACGGTGCGGCTACCAATACCGAGAGCTTCACCGACGCGATCCCGAACTTGTGTAACTGGCAGTAGAAGTCCACCATTTTGAGATTCACGCTCAAAATACTCGTGTAATTTCACCACCAATTCACGAGCCTGGCTGTTCAAAGTACGTCCTCTTTTCGACATTATTAATAAACACTTGCTTAGTTCGGAGTCCAGTATAAATATTGCCAAGGTAAATGGATAAAGAATGATCAGTCCAGAAAAGTAATAGCCAAGTCACAAATTGTAAAACACAAACGAGAAAGCAAGTACGCGCACAGTCAGCTTCCAAGATGGCGAGAGACTGCTGACGCCGAACCGACCGAGCGGACCGCGTGCGCTTGTAGTTGGCAGTGTTGCCAGAAAAAAAAAATATTTTATTTTTTCGCTTTCGACAACTTTTTAAAGAAGCAAATATATTTGATTTATAAATACGTATTTTTGGTGAATGGGTTTTATCTCATATTTTACGATTACATAACTATTTAGTTATGTAATCGTAATATGTGAGATAAATCCCATTCACATGAAAAAATATTTGTTTGGTTGTCAAGTGTAATTTGTAAATAATACATTCGATTTTTCGTATATGTAAACGATTTTTTTGCATACAAGTGTATCCGAAGAGTCGCAACACTACGTGCAGTGACCTAACTACGTAACTTTGTAATGAGGTCAAGAATATAACTATTAGAAATTATTTACTGTGTAAATATGTGTTATTTTGCTTTGTTTGAAAGTTTTCAATTACATTTAGATATTAAGAATTGTACATTTTTAGATACAATAATGAAATCTTTCTAAATTCATGGTTTTATGAAAAAGGTTATCGAAACTGAATAATGTACGTATGAACAAAGTTGTTTCGGTTTGAAAAATATGAAACGTCAAACGGTACCTCTTAGATTTGATGGACTGTAGACCTAAGGGCTTTCGTTGGTGGGTTCGGAACTGTAAAAATTTTGTTTTTTTCAGATTTATTTCTAAATTATTGTCCTCAAGCCATTGCTTTTTAAAGATTTAAGCATACATAGGGATATAGGGACAGAGAAAGAAACATAGTTTTAGGTACTTTTAGAGCGTTATTTAATTAAAATAGTATTTTTTATGGCTATATATATTAATTGTAGTTAATATAAAACTTTCTGAAAAGTTGTCCGATCCCCTATTTGTAGAACAAACTATGGCTCTACAATTAAATAAGATAAGAAACAGGAGTACCGATGTCATTGTTAAAGTTTGGAAAATTAATTTTAAATAAAAACAAAAGCAGACTTCAATGTATCTTCGAAGTCCAAGGTCAAATATCGATGAAATTTATATGGGACCACTTCGTAGCTATACTGAACCTAACGCAATGACAATTTTCTAAATCGATTCATAAATGACGGATCTAAGGTAACAAATAAAAAAAACAATCGAACAGGTAACCTCCTCCTTTTTGAAGTCGGTTAAAATATCAAATGACCATCTATCAATCGGAGTTATATATTTTTTTTAATGTAACTGAATGACGAGACGAGCTGGTCGTTTGCCAGATGGTAAGCAATACGCCAGCCCATAACAATAACAGCACCACCCAGAACTTTGTTTTGTAAAATCCTGCGCGGCGCTGCACTGCGCTCGTCACCCTGACACAATTAGCCGTTGAGTCTCATAATGCCCAGTAATTTCGTTGGCTACAATGCCCTTCAAACCGGAACACAGTAATGCTTGGCACTACTGCTTGCCGGCTGAATAACTGGCAAAGCGGTGGTACCCACCCAGACGGCCTCTCGCATACGAGAAACCTACCACCAGTAAAAATATCGAGTTATATCGGCTGGTTTCCCGTGGGCTTTGGTCGTTTTGTGTTTTCCAATAATAAATACATGTTGATCTTTAGAGATACGTGTAAATCGGTCAATTCATTGCTATGTGACATTTTTTTACCCATTTTTTTTTTGTTGACAAGCTATTTTGCAAGCGTTTCTTCTCGAATAAGTCGAGACAACGCGTGACGATAGGAATTTTCTTCAGGTACCCGCTCGTGGTAGTTTCCCCACAGAATATTAACAATCCTGGTAATATTATAAACGCAAAATTTGGTATGTATGGATGGATCTTTGTTACCCTTTCACGCACAAACTACCGAACCGATTTTGATGAAATTTGGTGGTACTTTAGGACTTTGAACAGGTAGATAGATAGATAAAACGTTTATTTGTCAACACAACACACATGTACATTAAATAGCAACTTGTAAGACACTTAAACTACAAGTACGTGTGTTGCAGTTATGACAAATGGGCCATAGCTCAGCGAGCTCAAGGAGCAAACACTGATTTTCGGCTGTTGCCCTGTCTGAGGTGTCAAACAGCACATACTTTTTATCCGGGGAAACTGCGGGCCGGGCTAATAAATAATAATAAACACGCCCAACGATCTACATAGATCCTGGCACCGAACTAGGATTTTAGGAAACATTAGAATTTGACAAATAGATGGTAAATATCCCGTTTCTAAATCAAATTTGTAATCCCATTATTAATTTTTTTATTTCTTACATAGACAAACAAGCAGACGGCCCGCCTGGATGGCAAAGCGGTTTTTTTTTATTGCTAATTGGCTTGCGTTTGACCACTATGTCACCTGATGGTAAGCGACCGACCTTTCGATCCGATGCACCTGGGTTCGAATCCCGACTCGGCCCTGCACCAATGACTTATAGTTAAGTGCAGATTTTGCACGCTCGCTCTAAAACGGTGAAGGAAAACATCGTGATGAAACCCGCTAACGCGCTTTGGAGTGGTAGGCTCTGGCCGTGGTTGCAATACCACCCACCGAACAAAGCCATGTCGTCAAGCGACCTAGTCGTGTTTCGGGATGATGTTCGGTGAACCATCGGAGAGACGGGTCTGAGCAGCCGCTCAATTGCCGTCTCTCTCTAGATCTATGTGCTCCATATTAGGCCACATTATCGCTTCACATCAGGCGAGATAGTGGCCAAACATGGATCTATTAAGCGTAAAAAAAAAGACGACGCGGTCGACGATCTAGTACGCTTACCAAAATAGTACCTGTACCTGTGTGTAAGCACAGAATACTACGGGACAGAAGTATCACTCCGCAAAGAAATTTAAACAAATAGGGACTCTAGCTATGACGCAATAAAATTCAATTCAGCTCGCGTAGCGCTGCATACCTACCAGTCATATTAACCTACAGAGCGCCTCTCTTTCTATCGCGCCGCTCTTATCTCTTCTGACGCGGCACGTGTAACGACGCGCGACCCGCCGTCGGTGTCCGGCTTGTGTCTTCATACGTAGGTACGAAGTGCGGAGTGCGCTAGGCCTGGTGTAGGTTACCGTCGCCTATGGACACCTGCAACACTCGGGGCGTTACTGGTGCTTTGTGTACCTTTAAGGACCCTTGATCCCGTTGTTACCCTCCAGGTGCCCGAGGTGGTGCTGCGGACGGTGCGGATCGCGATCACCTGCCAGAACTGCCCCGAGTACACCGTCAACGAGTACGGGGAAAATGAACAAATGGAGGAGGACGTCAGGGTTAAGGTAACAAGTATTTATTTATTTAGAAACTACAAACACTACTAATTTTTTTTAAATATTGTACTGACTGATAAGCCGAGCATGTGGTTCGCCCGATGGTAAGCGCCACGCCTGCCCATAACAATAGGAAATATGCATGCGTTGTAGAAAAATCTGAAAATTACTTTTTAAGATAGATTATTCCTGTCAACATTTATTAGTGATATAATTATTATTATTAATTGCGTAGTTTTTTGTATTTCAATGTTTCTTTTTCTTATTTTTGGAGAAACGGAACGTAATCGCAAAACGCTTGAGTACGTGCAACCACTATCTGACGTCACGCGCCTCGCTGCTTATTGGCCAATTTTTGTCATAGAGCCTGCCCTATTGGTAAATTATTGACACACACAACATGTAGCATAGATGGACCAATGAGGAGATCCTAGGTCCCCACATTTTGACGTCAAACGCAAATGGCGCGTTTACGTTGATTTAAATTGATCAAAATTTTCATTTATTTATTTTATTGACCACTGATGCCGTAAAAATTTTAATTTTTTTTCTTTATAGTATTCAATAATGAATCGATACATGTATTAAAAAAAATACATGCATTCCTTATTGAAGTGCCGCCCAGAACTTTTAATACCATAAAAAGCACTGCGTAGGACTGCATTGCGCACATCACCCCGAGACATCAGATATTAAGTCTCATATGCCCAGTAATTTCAAATGCGCTTTTGTGCCTATTTAATAAATGATATTTTACTTTGACTTTAGTCCATATTAGAAGGAAGGGGTCAGTGAGTATGAAGTCGGTCGTGGACCAAGTCGCGAGAAAAAAGCAAGTTTCTGATAAAACTGGAGTTCCCACACCACTCGCTTCACTCGCACTTTCCTTCCTCGCACTTGAAAGATGTGGAACGACCTACCTTCGTCGGTATTTCCTTTGAGCTACAACATGGAGTCCTTTAAAAGGGGAATTAATTGTCTTCAAGGGTCGGCAACGCATCAGCAATGCCTCTGGTGCTGCAGATGTCCATAGGCGACGGTAACCGCTTACCATCAGGCGGGCCGTCTGCTTGTTTGCCGACATATTAAAAAAAAAATGTTCCTTTCTTGTTTCAGATCGGCATCCTAGTGTGGGGCGTGCAAAAAGACGTGGAACACGTCGCCTCGGTCGTCGAACGCGTGCACCGTTTCTCACAAAGAAACAGGTACCTTTACAATACAATACAATACAATACAATAATGAATAAAATAAATAAGTAAATTTATTTCAGGCAATAACACAGTTAACAAATTAAAAGTACCAGAGGCCCATAAAGTATATACCTTACAGACTAGCATATATACAATTTATAATCACTAAAGCTACGATTAGGAAATTAACTTCGGCTTCGCCTCCCTGTAGCGCCGGAATATTATGCCTTCGGGCCAAAACTCAGGAGCCAGGAACGTCTCGAAGGACTTGAAACTATAATGCTTTATTGAATACCAAACACAAAGGAAAAACAAGGGAGTGCGAGCAAGTCAATATCTTTTGACTTTTGAATACAGGAAATAATGGCATATTATATCTGCGATGAGAAAAATCTTGATATATAAGATACAATGTTTTTCGGGAAAAAAATACGGGTCTTGTTAGACAGACCGACAGACGGAGAACGAAGTGATCCTATTAGGGCTATTTTTTTTCTTTTGAGGCAGGTAACCCTAAAAACACGTAAAAAAGGAGAGAAAGTCTTGTCGCATATCTCTTATTAAAAAGGATTTTTGCATGTTTACGTTACAGGGTGCTGAACATTGACGGCGCGCTAGATTTCGACGAGCTGAACACTCCGCTGTACACGCCGGCCGCCGCGCGCGAGCGCACGCACGAGCGCACGTACGACGCGCCCGCTACGCACAACAAGTCAGTACAAACTAAGAAAGAAAGAAAAAAGAAAGCAGGAAGGAAAGCAAAGAAAGGAAGTAAAGGAAAGACAGGAAAGAAAGGAAAGAAATGAAAGAAAGGAAAAAAATGAAAGGAAAGAAAGAAAATACATTTATTCCCGGCCATACACGCAACATTACACTGAACCAAACTGATATAGATAATAAACAGATAATGCAATATAACACAAAGAAACAAAAAGGTCTCACAATAAATAAATCCTACTATCCCACTATAATTATAAATACGAAAGTTTGTGAGGATGGATGAATGGATAGATTGATGGATGGATGGAAGGATGGATTGATGGATGGATGGATGGATAGATGGATGGATGAATGTTTGTAACTTAATCACGCAAAAACTACTGAACGAATTTTCATGAAAGTTGGTATGTAGGTCCTGGAAAAAGTCACAGGCCGGCATTTACCCTTTTTAACCCAGAAAACAGCGGGTGAAGCCGCGCAGCCTGTATAAAAGTACTATAGTTAGTTTATTAGAACAAATTACACACCGACACCTAAATAAAATTTAAATGTTGTCAGTTATAGTGCGAAACATTTTTGTCGGTAGACTGATTACTGAACAATTATTTATTTCTAATGTAACGAATCAAACGTTTCCAGGCGCTGTTCGAAGTGCTCTGAAAACGGCGAGTTTCCCGAGCCCTGCCATCTACTGGGGCCCAACCGCGACCAGCTGAGGGTAACTATCCACATATACATACTAATCGATAATCATATTCAATTACTGGTGGTAGGTTTCTCATATGCGAGCGACCGTCTGGGTGGGTACCACCGCTTTGCCAGTTATTCAGCCGCCAAGCAGTAGTGCGCAAGCATTACTGTGTACCGATTTGAAGGGCATTGTAGCCAGCGAAATTACTGGGCATTATGAGACTCAACGGCTAATTGTCTCAGGGTGACGAGCGCAGTGCAGCGCCGCGCAGGATTTTGCCAAACGAAGTTCTAGGTGGTGCTATTATTGTTATGGGCTGGCGTATTGCTTACCATCAGGCAAATGACCAGCTCGTCTCGTCATTCAGTTGCATAAAAAAAAAATTGCTTGTTTGCAAGAATATACAATATTTCAGAAGTCATAAAATCAAAAAGTCTGATATAATCGTAACACCTTGTCTGCGACTACAAAGTTAATACCGTTGTCAATTCACGATGTGAAATCTCGAAATATAAATATTTATCTGAAACGCAATGAAAATATTTAGTGTAATTCCGATGAATATAGATAGGGAGATAGAAAGTAAATGTAAAATGAATTAAAAATTATAATTAATTTTAAAAAATATATAAATTGATAATGTTTTTTTAGTTTTTTATTTTTTCATTTTTTTTTCTTTTCGTCTTCTCAATTTTTTTAGCTATGATGTAGAAATAAGCTGTTCGTTTTTATTATATTTATATGAAACATTAACGAATGCCAAGCGAAAAACTCAAACAAGGTTTTTCGGAAAGAAAAAATAAAACCACCTGTTGGGACTTGAACCAGGCCTAGCGCACTCCGCACTGTAGGTACGAAGCTACAAGTACATAGCCGGACACCGACGGCGGGTCGCGCGTCGTTACACGTGCCGCGTCAGAAGAGATAAGAGCGGCGCGATAGAAAGAGAGGCGCTTTGTAGGTTAATATGACTGGTAGGTATGCAGCGCTACGCGAGCTGAATTGAATTTTATTGCATCATAGCAAGAGTCGCTATTTGTTTAAATTTCTTTGCGTAGTGATGCTTCTGTCCCTCAGTATTCTGTGCTTGAACCCGCAACCCAAACTTTCCTCAGCGCGGGAAGCGCTCTAATTGAGCTACGGTGGTCTTCCGTTAGTTTTTCTTCCGTTATTTAACCGTCTTAAGGGTGACACGTACGCCATGTAGCTGCTGCGGCTGAACCGATTTGGATGCGGTTTTTTTATTTGTATGCAGGTTTTCTAGCTGGGTGGTTCTTTGACATGTTTTTATCAAAATCGGTTCAGTCGTTTCAAGGCCATCAGCTCTTTTGTTAGCTGCGGTAGGGATCTTAGACGCATATAGGTATGTAGGTACTTTTCTTTCAAACATGTGTGACGTAAAATTTGAAACACTCATATTGTATAACATTGCTATGGGCAGGCGTGGCGCTTACCATCAGGAGAACGACTTGCTCACCCAATACTCAATTCAATTAAAAACAATCGAGGTTTTTTAATTTACGATAAATCTACGTTTGACCACCATCTCGCCTGATGTTAAGTGACGATGTGGCCGAAGATGGAGCACCAAGGTCTTCAAGATACCTATTCACCCTGGCCTTGAAGATACTCAGATTGTAGTTATCAGGAAACAGAGAAAACGGCAAAGAGTTCCATTCCTTAGCAGTACGCACTATAAACGTGGAACCGAAACGCTTTCTTCGAATTGGCGGAATGTCTACTATCATCATCAGCCCATCACGTTCCCACTGCTGGGACACGGGCCTTCCCTCATAGAGAGATTATGGGCCATAACCTATCACGCTGGCCCAGTGCGGGTTGGTGGATCACATGTCCTTGACTTTTTGTGAAAAATTCTTGGACATGCCGGTTTTCCTCACGATGTTTTCCTTCGCCGTTTTTAGAGCGAGTGTTAAATCCGCACATAACTTAAGAAAGTCAGTAGTGCGGGGCCAGCGGGATTCGAACTCGGGTGCGTCGGATCGAAAGTCGCACGAGGTCCCACTGAGCCACACTCGCTCGATGTCTACTATACAGGGATGATATTTTTAATTTAATTTTTTATTTGTTGCAGATACAAGTAGTAATCGTCCCGCTGACAGATTATTGCCACGTGGGGGCGCCGGACTCCCCTCACCATTGAACAAAACCCTCTACTGGTTTAAGCACAAACTTCAGTTTAAAGAAACTTGTTACCCTTTAAGCGCCGCGCTATAGAAGCCAGTGAAATTACTGCGCATATGAGACTTAATGTCCGATGTCTCGGGGTGACGAGCGCAATGCAGTGCTACGCAGTGCTTTTTATAGTATTAAAGTTCTGGGTGGCCCTGCAGTTATTATCGACAGTCGCGGCGCTCACAATCAGGCGAACGACTTGCTCGTCTCTTCACTCAGTAGTCTAGGATTTCACTATGACAACTTGGCGATTCCTTGCTTCGAAATCACGTCGATTCCTTCATTCATAAACGACATCTGCGAAATTTGTATTATCTATGACTCGTCATAGATAATCATATATATGAATATATGAATGCGTCATAGGGATGTCGTTTATTAATGAAGGAATCGAAGAGATTTCGAAGCAAATCGCCAAGTTGTCATAGTGAATTGAGGCCCAGGCTTTTCGACAATTTTCCGTTGACATAAAGGCCAAAGCCGGTTAGTACTCTACCCAGTTAGCCATAGGCGGACGTCACATGTCGTTTGCATTCCCTTCCTAAACTGGTAATGGTGGTCGCCTTTAAGTGGCAAATTACTGAGTAAAGTAAGCAATTACTGAGTGAATAAGTCAGTTTTTTATATGGATGTTAAACTTAACCATTTGCTGCTCTTAGTCCTACCGGGTGGTTTATCAGTAGTGCAACACAATTTTGCCCTGCTCATACCGGTTGGACTACAAGTTGGGCCAATGCTTGTTTAACATTACTAATATTTTTGAAATGTACATATTTGACGTTAGCATTATTCACAATTTGGTGTTTATTAAATATTATTGTAAGACTTTGATTTCTTGTAAATGTATGTCATTATTAAGGAAATGTAACCCTTGTTTCGCCACTTTTGAAGGTATTTAAATGATCGTTTAATAGTTTAATTTAAATATAACTAGCGACCCGCCCCGGCTTCGCACGGTTATTATACATATAAACCTTCCTCTTCAATCACTCTATCTATTAAAAAAACCGCATCAAAATCCGTTGCGTAGTTTTAAAGATTTAAGCATACATAGGACATAAGGATATAGGGACAGAGAAAGCGTCTTTGTTTTATACTATGTAGTGATATAGTTTAATTTTGCAAAAACCGCTACCAAAATTATCTAAACGGTCGCCTTATTTAATTATTGGTTCTCTTTCTCAGACGAAATAAATAATATCAATGGATATTTTAATCTGTTTAGAAATAAAAAAATGTTTGAGATGTAGAAATTATGTCTGATAGTTGCTTGTTGGGACACAAAACAAAGAGAAATGAGCGTTAAATATCTTAAATTTTGACACTTTTTTTATATAATTAAATTTATCGAAATTGAACGAACGTTGGTGAAAATAAACATACATGAATATAATATACATGTTCGCGGCGTTGGAGTGGCCCAGGGGCCACCCACGCCGGACCCTAACCTACCGAGGGCTGCCCTTTATACGTTTCATGTGATAAAAAAACCAATAACTAAAAACGATGAACAAATATTATTATTGTAACAAAATATTAATTGAGTATGTTTGAACATAATTATCATGTTACCTAGAATGCAGTTCATTTATAATTTATCCGTAGATCAACTAATAGTACAGTCGTTTGGTTCGAAAACTATACTCTCTCTTTTTTTTAATTCAACAAAAACAAATATATACCTATAGCCTTGAAGTCGGCTTCTTTTTTTTTCTATCATTTAATTCTTTAATCAGTTAAAATTTACTCGAAACTGGCCAAACAGAGGTTTCATTACTTTAACCGAGTCAAGTGTTTTTAATTTAGTTGTGTTATGTATGTGCAATAATATATTGTTACAGGTCCCGTAAAAGTTGTTACATGGCTAGAATTAATTTAAAAATATTGTTTTTATGTGTAGCGGTTGTGTACCGCTGAAACTACAGTATTGACTGTTTGGTGAACTTGTTGTATTTTGGTTAATAATAAATAATGTAAGTTGGCTATATACTTTTATTTAACTACCCACAATTTTTTTTCTTAAACATTTAGAAACAGAATTCATAACTGTTGGGTAGAAGTGTTGTAGAGTGGAGACCGCGAATCGGCAAACGAAGTGTACGACGCTCTGCGACTAGATGGAGCGATGACATACGCAGGGTTGCTGGTCAGTGACTATGAACGGCCGAGGTATATAAGCGCCTTAGGTTGGGCTTTTTATGGAAATCTATTAGTATTAACACAGAATACTAAGGGACAGAAGCATCACTCCGCAAAGAACTTTATACAAATAGCGACTCTTGATATGACACAACAAAATTCAATTCAGCTCGCGTAGCGCTGCATACCTACCAGTCATATTAACCTACAGAGCGCCTCTCTTTCTATCGCGGCACGTGTAACGACGCGCGACCCGCCGTCGGTGTCCGGCTATGTACATGTATAGGCCGACCGTTTAACTCGCGTATCGCCTGCGCGGTAAGAAGGGAGCGAGGGGTGATGTTAGCGGGTGGGTGAAAGTGAAAGGACGTAAGCTCTCTGCTCCGCGCACCCCTTTCACCCACCCGCTAACATCACCCCTCGCTCCCTTCTTACCGCGCAGGCGATACGCGAGTTAAACGGTCGGCCTATAGCTTCGTACCTACAGTGCGGAGTGCGCTAGGGCTAGGCCTAGTATTAAACACCTTGGGATTACTAGGTAACGTATAAAATAGCGCGCACAAGTACGGTCGTGTACGGAGAACTGCAAGGCGATCGTGTATCTTTTATTTCAATCAATTTCAATAAGAATCCAGTTTCGATGATGGTTTTGCGATCACGTAACCCGTTTGTTGAAATCAAACGTCAACGAAAGCTCAACTGAAATGAAAAAAAGTTTTGACAAACAAAGTTTATATCAATATATAAACCATAGACAAGAGCCGTATTACACAGTAAAATTAAATATACTGGGCGTATACATAACGAATCATAGCACAATCTCACTTTGTAAATTTGTTGGGTAATCGATAGGAGCACATTGAAATCGATACATAAAAGTTATATGATCGCATTTTATCGAATGAAATAAATTTCTATTGCATGTTTGTCCGCAACATGCCATGTTCGCCACAGACTTACGTGATCGCCCTGCTGTTCTCACCTGTCTGTGGAACGGCTCCGCCAAATACCAGCTCGAAGCCTTGGAGGCCATTGAAAGACGAGCCAAAAAGCTCATTGGTGACGATGCGCTGGTTAAGACTAAGCTTCAGTCTTGAACATCGGCGCAAAGTTGCCAGTTTATCGGTCTTTTACTGCATACATTTCGGAGAGTGTGTGACGGAATTACTTAAACTTATTCCGCCTTCGCCATTGCATCACTGGACGACCAAGACGTACGGCAAGCCGTCATCAATTTATGGTTGACATCCCTCCTGCTCCCACCAAGCGCTTTGCTTCGACCTTCATAATACGAACGGCCAAGGAGTGGAACTCTCTGCCGGCATTTATGTTGCCGGATAGCTATAATCTGGGTGTCTTAAAACAAGAGTGAACAGGTTTCTTCTAGGCGACCGCGCTACATCTTCGACCGCATCATCACTTAACAACAGGTGAGAAATCGGTCAAACGCAAGCCTATAATAAAAATAAGCTGGCTGTCCAACTCTCCAACCAACGACAAGTAGCATGCTAGGCGGCGAGGCGCTTATAGCGCGCTCACCCATTTCATTCGTTATAACGTAGCGTATAAAATAGCGCGCTGTAAAAAAAACAGCGTACAGTCGTTATTGACATATAGCCGTTTTGAACATTACTAATTGCTGGGGCTCAGCGGCGTACTTGGGGAGAGACCTAGGTCCAGCAGTGGACTGATATAAAAAGACAAAAAAAACAACGGAATTACCCAAATAAAATTTATTTGATAAAATGTTCGATACACTGACAACATAGACGAAGTTCACATAAAATACGAACAAATCCGTAGCCTACTCAAAACACTTACTTGCCAAAGCAATTCGAAAGAAATCTCAACATACATCGACTTATTCTAAAATTGGAATCAAAAGCAACGCTTAGACGGTAACCATCTCTATTCATTGAGCATTTATATTATAGGCTGCGGATTCGGTGGCGTGGGGCGGGGAGCGTACAGTTTGGCGTGCATTGTTTATAAGAACAGTCCTAGGTAAGAAGGTAGATAGGATCAAAAGAGCACAAGGGATCGAAATCTTGAGCACAACGATTAAATTTTAGGGTAGTCTTATTTAATTACTGGAAAGATACATTTTTAACCGACTTCAAGAAAGGAGGAGGTTCTCAATTCGATTGTATTTTTTTATGTTTGTTACTTCAGAATCATTTATAAAACGATTTGAAAAATTCTTGCGTTGGGTTCGGTATATGTGAAGTGGTCCCATATAAATTCCATCGATAATCGACCTTGGACTTCGAAGATACATCAGAATTGAAGTCGGTTTTTTTTGATAAAATGTCTAATTGTATGGTATGCAAAATATTTCTCGCCTTCTTCCTCCAGTACAGGAAGAGCTATTACCATAATGAGCCACCGGAGTTACCTGTGGCCGGCATTCCCTTACATATCAGTCATATTATCATGCTAACTGACGTGACATCTATTCAAAAATTTCATACTTAGAAAGTCTCTTTTCTTATCATATTGTAATTTTAAGTTAGATTTGTTCTATCAAAACGTGTAGGGAAGACATTTCGCTAATCCAATATTCGAAATATTAGTCCAGAAACGCAACTCACCGCCCGTTACTGCCACAATCCGCAACCTTATTTTATTAGTCACTTTCTGACAATTCGACTTACTCTAAACAGCACAATATACATAAACGAAACTAGGTTTCGAAAATAAGGAGCATTATCAAAAGTAGCGACGACCGTTTGCAATTACTACACAATTGACTGGGCACTGCGTTACAAAAACTAAAATAATAATATAGTGAACGCCACGAATATTTTGTTAAAGAGAATAGGGTAGATGACCTTGATTTTTCTAAAGGTTTACTGAACACTTGGTTACACCAGGCCTAGCGCACTCCGCACTGTAGGTACGAAGCTACAAGTACATAGCCGGACACCGACGGCGGGTCGCGCGTCGTTACACGTGCCGCGTCAGAAGAGATAAGAGCGGCGCGATAGAAAGAGAGGCGCTCTGTAGGTTAATATGACTGGCAGGTATGCAGCGCTACGCGAGCTGAATTGAACTTTATTGCGTCATAGCAAGAGTCGCTATTTGTTTAAATTTCTTTGCGGAGTGATGCTTCTGTCCCTTAGTATTCTGTGGTTACACGTTAACTATGTAACTTTAAAAGTATATAATTTATTTATATCATCAGATATATATAAACAGTGAGATATAAAAGCTCTAAAGTCGGATATCTAAGTATTCATATTATACATTATGTAAATAACTTTTAATTAGTTCAAACATGTTAGTAATAATAAAAACTCATGAATTCTAAACGATTGTCAACTACCCTATTTTCTTGTAAGAATTGGCCAATTCAACCCAGTTTCGATGGTAAAATATTTTTAAGCTATTGCATAGCTTCTATCGCGGGCCTTAAGCGTGGAGACCGAATCCAGAAATTCCGTAACGAAAATAACCTAACACCCCCCACTCCGAATGCTATGCAATAGCTTTACCGCGGCAGTCTCCGAGTGGCACACGTTTTTTTTTCAATTTACTTAGTTAACGAGTTAGTTTATTTACTGTTGGAGGTATCTTGGCCCCATAAAATATAATTGAATGTCGTTAAAAGTAAATTCGTGGCAAACACAAATATACATTTATAATATAACTTGACCCATATAATAGACATACATTTAAGTACTTTAACTAAGTACACAATAAATGCTATATGACTTCGTTTTGTTAATAAAAATCTCAGTTATTGACTTCAATGGATGGAGAGATGAGAATGAATAGGGAATATGCACGTGTTGTCGAAAAATCCGGAAATTACTTTTTACGATAGATTACTCCTGTAAACATTTAGTAGTGATATAATTATTATTATTAATTGCGTAGTTTATTTGTATTTCAATGTTACTTTTTCTTATTTTGAAGAAACGGAACGGAATCGCAAAACGCTTGAGTACGTGCAACCACTATCTGACGTCACGCGCCTCGCTGCTTATTGGTCAATTTTTGACATAGAGCCCGCCCTATTGGTAAATTATTGAAACACACACATGTAGCATAGATGGACCAATGAGGAGATACTAGGTCCCCACGTTTTGACGTCACACGCAAATGGCGCGTTTATGTTGATTTAAATTTTCATTTAGTTATTTTATTGACAAATGATACCGAAACATTTTTAAAGTTTTTTTTATTAATAATATTCAATAATGAATCGATTCATGCATTAAAAAAAAATACATGCATATTCCCTATTCCGACAGAATAATACCAACGTAAGAAAATTTAGTGAAAAGCAAAACAATTAATTGCTTTTTGGTATGCACAGTCTTATTTTACTTACAACATAACGATTAGTTAAAAGATGTCTATTTAGTAAGATTTTAACCCCCGACGAAAAGTTTTTTGTTCCTGCGCGGCGCTGCACTGCGCTCGTCACCCTGAGACAATTAGCGGTTGAGTCTCATAATGCCCAGTAATTTCGCTGGCTACAATGCCCTTCAAGCCGGAACACAGTAATGCTTACGCACTACTGCTTGGCGAAAGTTTAACCGCTGTGTGTGTCTGTATGTGGCATGTGGCACCGTAGCTTTTATAGGTTTTTTTTATTTGAAGCAGGTTTACTAGCGGTGGTTCTTAGATGTTTTATTGTGTCGGGGGTTTTCGAAAAAATTTAATTTTTAATTATTATTGTCCACGATATATTCATTCCAAAAATACTTTCGGTATTTATTTTTTGTCTTTTTATATCAAAAGTCGTATCTTAATACTCGATATCACAGCGATGTTGTTCCGACATTGACTATGGGCTTATGAGAATGCGTGTCGAGCCTTTAATACATGATTTTATTAAAAAACCGTATACAAATCCTAGCAAGCATAAAGCGTTATATACTATGCATCTAAATATTTAATCCTATTCGAGTGTACACTCGAAAATGGACCCTAACGACGATGGAGAAGGGAACAAAATCGTTCAAAATAGATGGTTTGCTTCGCCGCAAGAAAAATGGTATAAAATACAAATGACTTGTTAGTATGGTAATATTGGTCGAGGCGGTCACAGGAGCAGCTCCTTCGGGAATAGATTCATGGAAGCGTAGTCCTCCAGCACCTGGAATTTGATTTAAAAATGAATTTATAGTGCATACTCAGTGCATTACTTGATCTTTTTTCTTCTTTATCCTCTTGACCGTAGTTGACGCAAGTCTTACTAAGTTTGTCAACTAAAGTACCTCTTAGTTTGTCAACCAACGTACCTCTTAGTTTGTCAACAATACAATACTTTATTGCACACCAAATAACATATACACAATAATCAAAAATAAAATAAGTCACAAAATACATCGTAGTTTCGTAGTCAACCAACGTGGCTCTAAGTTTGTCAACCAACGTACCTCTGTTTGTTACCCCCAAGTTTGTCAACCAACGGGCCTCGTAAGTTTGTCAATTAACGTACCTCTGTTTGTCAACCAGCTTACCCCTAAGTTTGTCGCGGCCTTGCTTCCGTCGAGACATAACTGACGTACCTCTAAGTTTGTCAACCCCTCCCCCCCAAAGTACCGCCAAAATTTGTCATTCAACATAACCCTAAGTTGTCAATCAATGTACCTACCTCTCTTGTTCTTGTCAACCAACGTGCTTCTAACTTTGTCAACCAACGTACCTCTGTTTGTCAACCAGCTTACCCCCCGTTTGTCAACAATATACCCCTAAGTTTGTCAACCAATGTACCTATAAGTTTGTCAACCAACATTCCCCTTAGATTGTCAACCAACATACCCCTTAGATTGTCAACCAACGTATCTCTGTTTGTCAACCAACGTATCTCTGTTTGTCAACAAACATACCTCTATTTGTCAACCAACGTACCTCTCTAAGCTTGTCCACGGTTGGTTCGGGCACGTCTAACTGCAGCCCCGCGGCCGCCGCCTTGCTCCCGTCGAGACACAAATGCTTGTTGAGCAGTAACTCGGCGCCGGCGCTCGGCTCGAGCGGCGTGTGGGCGAGCGAGTGAGCGCGGCACATGTCGGCCCACGCCGTCAGGTGCTTGTCGTTGGCTTCCTCCGCCACTGACGCTATGTCTTGCTGGAAGTTGGAAGTTTCTTTTTATGGAACCGAGTGTTGAGACGAGCAAGTTGTCCGCCTGATGATAAACGCCTCGCCTGCCCGTAACAATTGCAGAGCCAGAACTACCCAGCAAACAGCAAACCTCTAATTTTTAATTTCTTATAAGTAAACTAGCTTCTTCCCGCGACTTCGTCCGCGTAGATGATAGAGGAACCCCCTCTATCTTATCGTTAAAGTATCTAGATTTTGAGATTTTTTGACAGACAATTTTTTTCAACTTGCGTATAAAATATTATTTTTATAAAAAGTGTCCTATGTTACTTCTAATACCTCCAAGAATATGTGTACAAAGTTTCATGATGATCGGTTAAGTAGTTTTCGCGTGAAAGCGTAACAAACAAACTTACATTCATTTATAATATGGGATATTTAGAGTTTAGAGTAAAACATAATTTTGAATGGGACTTTTAGTCAATATCGAAATTATCACGTACATAAGTATCAGCAAGTCATAAATAGCTCAGACTGAATATTGTCTTTAATCAGTAGTACGTGGGTTGAGACGACCGGCGCGACGGACTATTTCGGCACTGTCTCTATCGGCCCATTAGCTCAGTTGGTTAGAGCGTCGTGCTAATAACGCGAAGGTCGCGGGTTCGATCCCCTCATGGGCCACAATCACTTTTTGCACTCGGAAATGGGAATTTACACATAATTCTAAAAAGAAAATCTTCACTTTTTTCTAAAGAAAAACTACTACTGAAAGTTAATTTCCTTGACTTTGTGGAGTTAGACTGAATGCTAATCAGTTTTCTTTTTAACCTGCTACGCAAAAAGGACGGGGTGTTATACGTTTGACCACTATGTGTGTCTGTCTGTGGCATCGTAGCTCTTAAACGGCTTAACCGATTTGGATGCGGTTTTTTATGAAAGCAAGTTTTCTAGTGGTAGTTTATATTCATATTCATATCATTTATTGCATCATACATGTTAAAGGGATCTTATATATTACTAGCTGACCCGGCAACCGTTGTTTTGCCATATAAATTAAAAAAAAAACACTTAGGGGTATAAAAAATAGATAGTAGCCGATTCTCAGACCTACTGAATATGCATATAAAATTTGGTAAAAATCGGTCAAGCCGTTTCGGAGGAGTATGGCAACGAAAACTGTGACACGAGAATTTTATATATTAGATAATACAGAGGCACATATGTACCCAATTTAGGGCATAGCAATATGAGTAGTAGCGGGCCGATATATTATTACTTTTTTCGTCACTATTCTTAAAAAATTCGTCTAAACTACAATAACTTTTAGTAAGTAATAGCGTTTTAAGTTTAATTTCAAATATTTGGTCTTTATCTTGAGCTTTTATCATATCCGGAATTTTATTAAACATTTTTACAGCCATGGTGTTTGGTCCAGAACTGTGTATTTTTAATCATGATGAGGGCAGTATTAAATTATGTTTATATCTAGTTTCGTAACGTCGCAGTTTGCAAAAACAAAAAAGTTTCTTTTTTGTCAAAGTTCTTTTGTATGTAACTGAATGACGAGACGAGCTGGTCGTTTGCCTGATGGTAAGCAATACGCCAGCCCATAACAATAACAGCACCACCCAGAACTTTGTTTTGCAAAATCCTGCGCGGCGCTACACTGCGCTCGTCACTCTGAGACAATTAGCTGTTGAGTCTCATAATGCCCAGTAATTTCGCTGGCTACAATGCCCTTCAAGCCGGAACACAGAAGATGGAGGTTCTTACAAAAGTTTTATTATAATAGTATGGAAAATGTGTGTAACGAACTCTCGTTAATAAAGGTCTTACCTTAGCAATAGTAGATATAGCAGTGCCATAATAGTCGAGGTTAATATTGAATATCTGCGCGACCATTTCCGCCAAGCTTCCCTGCGTAGAGTTAGCGGTGTCTACCACGTTATAGGTCTGGTGGTTGGCGGCCGGCGCGGTGCCCAGGGTCCATATAGCTCTGCAGAGGTCCCGGACATGCACTGTATTCATCTTGAGGTCCGCTGTCCACAGCAATTTCATGGTCTCCCCGAGATGCTTGTATATGCCACCGTAGAGGAGACGTGGGGCTGGAACAAAGTACAATACAATAATAATAAATAATCATAACGATAATAATGATAACGTGAGTGTAGCCGTTTATATTTATAACGAATACAATGACACTTTATGGAACACCAAAACAAGACTAAACATTATATATGGTAGGTCTCTCGTATGCGGGAGGCCGTCTGGTTAGGTACCACAACTTTGCCAGATATTCTGCCGCCAAGAAATAGTGCAAGCATTACTGAAATGACCAATATAATAAAAAATATACCTAATAAATTCTGTTTTCTTTTTTAAGTGTAATTAACACTACAGTACACGCGCCCAATAATACTCCTTCAGCGCTCGCGCGGGTTACAGGTGTAGCCCACCTATTTCGACGACTATTTAAGAGGGAACGGCACGCTGAAATTTTCATACAAAAAGATAATTTTTCTACCCCTAAACATTAACCGAAATCGATGAAATTTGGACATGTAAGAGATGTTATCATTATTGAGGTTTGTAGGTTTTTATTTTTTTTTAAAACCAGCCTTAAACTCACTAGAGTTTAACAAAACGATGCTGAGCCTACCGTTATTAGAAAATATAATCGCATTTAGTTAATTGTATAAATCTTGTAGTTATGTTAAGGTTGTTGGCAATAAAACTCATTTTCTTTTTTTTTCGATAATTCCTATAGAGTTTGAATAAATGGACCCAAAAACTCGATATTTACTCGTAACTTTTTTTTGAAGTTTGGAAGCTGTTAACTTTAAAAATAGACATAAACTTAGAAAAAGGAAAGCCTACAAACCTAGTTTATTCTCCATTTAAGAAATTGAGACCAAAATTACCGAATTTGGTTGAGATTTAGTGTGGTAGAAACGTTTTCTCCCGAAACGCTAATTTTAACAAACATCTGAAGTTGATACGAATTTAGTTAAATTATTATTATTATTTAGTTAATTTCATCATCATCAGCCCATCACGTTCCCACTGCTGGGACACGGGCCTTCTCTCATAGAGAGAGTATGGGCCATAATCCACCACGCTGGCCCAGTACGGGTTGGAGGATGTCACATGTCCTTGAATTTTTGTGATAAATTCTTGGATATGCCGGTTTCCTCACGATGTTTTCCTTCACCGTTTTTAGAGCTAGTGCTAAATCCGCACATAACTTAAGAAAGTCAGTGGTGCGGGGCCAGCGGGATTCGAAATCGGGTGCGTCGGATCGAAAGTCGCACGTTCTCCCACTGAGCCACACTCGCTCACTTAGCTAATTTATTTAATTTAATTTACGCATTTTCTGCGAGACCGTAAACCATTATTCAAATACCTAGTGCTCGCTGGCCGCGGCTGTGCCATATCCTCTTAAATCAAGTATCCGTGTGCCACGGTGGTCGGCACGCCACTAGCAGGAGCGGGGATTTGTACTTGAGGAATACACAAGGCGATTTCACTGTAGCCCGCCAGATGTCGTAAATATACGACGGTTTATACGCTGGGCTACATATGTAGCCCGCGCGTGCTCTCTAGTGTTAAGTGTTATCTATCTATCTAATATTTATGACGAATATACATTATATATAAATAGAAAATATGCATTGACGATTATATATTAAAAGACAAATTGTAAAAATGCTGAACGAAAATAAAATAAATCAAAGACATGCTATTATATATAGGCATATTATTAAAGGAGAGAGGCCTTTGCCCTGCAGTGGGACATAAATGGCTAATAATAAAATATAGATCGTATTTAACTGTACCTCAATTTATTCCCTTTTCCGCCAAATATACTGATTGTGCACCAAAATATGTTCATTAAAATATTTCATAATGAGCCTATTTTATGAATATTACATGTTCGCGGCGTTGGGGTGGCCCAAGGGCCACACCCACCGTACACTAACCTACCGAGGGTTGCCCCTTGGGCGCCCCGTTGGGGTGGCCCAAGGGCTGCCCCTTATACGTTTGAGTGCTAAAAACAGACAAAATTTAGTGCACAATCAGTATATTTGGTGAACGGATAAAAATTATTCATAATATATTATTATTATTCTTAATTTGATACTTTTTATAATTAGAAGATTAAATTGCGTGCCCGACAGGGTCCCTAATGGACTTTATACAACTTGACCACCTCTTGTACATTAAGGAATGCAATAAGCAATTGAATTGAACTGACTCAAACTCCTCCTATCTCCGACCCCGTACACGATGGCTGGCCTGATGATGGTGTAGTTCAATTCTCCCTTCAAATTCTTCAGCTCTTTCTCCACCTTGCTTTTCATACGGCCCTCCACTGTCCACGGCTCCACTGGACCATCTTCTTTATGGGGCTGGGGGGAGAAAACGAGTTTATAACCAAGTGCGAGTATGATCTCGAGCGTTCACCGTAAATTTTTCGTATTTGCTGTTATTTAGGTAAAAAAAGGTCTATGAGAATCATACATTTTATTATGTACGAAATAAGACTCCGAAGAGCGAGTGTGGCTCAGTGGTAGAACGTGCGACTTTCAATTCGACGCACCCGTGTTCAAATAAATCCTGCTGGCCCCGCACCGCTGACATTCTTAACTTATGTGCGAATTTAACACTCGCTCTAAAAACGGTGAAGGAAAACATCGTGAGGAAACCGGCATATCCAAGAATTTATCACGAAAATTCAAGGACATGTGACATTCACCAACCCGCACTGGGCCAGCGTGGTGGATTATGGCCTGTACTCTATCTACAAGGGAATGCCCGAGTCCCAGCAGAGGGAACGTAATGGGCTGATGATGATGATGAAGACTCCGAACGAGATTCAAGAAAGCCACCGGAGAATCGACGTCCTTTGCCAAATTTTGCTCTCCCCTTGTCATTATTTAAATCTGTTTCGGTTTGAAGGGAATTGTATCTAGCGAAATTACTGAGCACATGAGAATTAATATCTGATGTCTCGGGGTTATGAGCGCAACGCAGTCCTATGCAGTGAAAAAGTAAAAGCTCTGGGTGGCAGACGTGGCGCATACCATCAGGCGAACGACATGCTTGTCTCATCACGCTGTTTCATAAAAAGAAGCATATAATTTTTATTTATATATAAATTGTGTGAATCGGCCCTTTCGCAAGTCGACGGGTTTATGTACCTTATCAGTGCTATACATCTGTCCGCTAGATATCTCCACCAGCCTGGGCACTTTGAGCTTGGCGCACTGCTTGGCCACGTTGGCGCTGAGCGTGGCGATGCCTTCCGCGTACACCGCCTCCGTTTGGCCAACACGCGTCTCGCCGGCGCAGTTGGCGACCAACGTCCAAGCGGCGCCATCGCCTGGGTCTAGGGCTGACGCGCATGATGCTGGAACATGGGAGAAGATGAATATCAAAAAAGACGTTTCATGGTGCACATTCCTCCTGCGCGTACTAAGCGCTTCGCTTCCACTTTTATTATGCGCACTGCTAACTAGTGGAACTCCTTGCCTGAGTCGGTCTTTCTCGATAGCTATAATCTAGGAATCTTCAAGTCTCGAGTGAATAGGTACTATCTTGGTAAGCGTGCTAGATCGTCGACCGCATCGTCGCTTACCATCACGCAAGCCAAATAGAAAAAAAAGATAACCATCGAGGCTGGGAAATGTTACAGTGGGTCACGTGTTAATGCCCTGCGTGACCATAGACAACAAACGCTCTTGACGAGAAACCAAAAACAACATTGCCTTTTTAACAGACTTAAAAAAGGAGGAGGTTTCAGTTCCACTACATGTTTTTTTTGTATGTTTGTTACGCGATTACTCCGTCATTATTTATCAACGTCGCTCATTTGGGAAATTATTTTGCTTTGGGTTCAGCATAGCTTCAAGGTGGTCCCAATCTTTTATAGGATACATTTCGGTGAATGTGCACAGGAGCTTCACGACCTAATTCCACCCTTCCCCTTCCATCACAGGACGAGTAGAAGATCGGCCAAATATCACCCTTATTTAGTAGACATTCCGCCAATTCGTACAAAGCGTTTCGGATCCACGTTTATCACTATAAACGTGGATCCGAAACGCTTTGTACGAATTGGAACTCGTACTGCTAAGGAATGGAAGTCTTTGCCGTCTTCTCTGTTTCCTGATAATGAATTCCAGAGTGAATAGGTATCTTCTAGATATACGTACTCCATCTTCGGCCACATTGTCGCTTAACATCGTAACAAACGTAGATCTATCTTTGGTAAAAAACTTCATCGATATTCGACCTTGAACTTCGAAGATACATCAGAATTGGAGTGCTTCGATGGCTTAGCTTGGTCTCAAACACCGTCGAGATTGCGGGTTCAATTCTCCTTACGAGACACAAAGTTTGGGCACGGAAAAAAAAGTGGGTCTATCAATACCTACAACTCATTTAAACTCAAAATAATGTTTGCAAGTATTTATATTTAATATGGTTATAATTATTTACTTTCTATCTACTTAAATATAGCCAATAGGAAGTACAAATTAAAATAAAAAAACCATTGTTAAAATAGGTTAGCAGTTAGGTTCAATATCATTCTTTTAGCTTTATAACTTTATAAAAATCATTCAGCTCAGTTCACCACGGAAGGTAGGATACTGGCTTCTAAGTTACAGGTGTATTATACACCTAGTTTAGAAGACAGGTGTCCAAATATTAAGCCAAGAATAAAAAGCCTAAAGAATCCATAAAGATACATCTATTTTATTTTCTAAAAAATATGTACCCTTCTAGTAAGTAGCTTTAAAATAATTTTAGATGTTACCTTACCTATGTTAATTAAGGCTTCTGATTTAAATAAAAAAAAAATTACCCTATCAATAGGGAATCGGACAGTAATCGAGAAAAATCTAAAATGTAGTTAGGACGAATGTTCGTCGAACCAGAAAGATCATTCAATCAATATTTTTGTGAAATAATAATGATTTATATTTTTAAATCAATACATAAATACTAATAATTCTGAAATTTTTAATCTTCATCTCAAACGAAACAACAATCACAGCGCATGACGTTTTTGTTTTTCATAAAATGTATTTTTGCCTTTTTTTCGTTCCATTACTACAATATAGTCCCCAAACTTCACAAAACGTATTAGAATCTATTTGCAAGTTTTATTTCGAAGAGTTTGTCGTTTTCTACCTACATATGACGTCACAAGTTTTGAGGTGACCTTTTGCGCGGCAATATTTGAGACATAATATTTAAACATAAAGTAGGGACAAGATAATAGGTCACTTTTGACATTTCATCAAAATTCAACAACGTAACCTTGTAACGGCGGGCATAAAATAAGAACTGCACAATTGCTTAACTTTTTTCAATTACGTTTACATATTTATTGTAATAATGACCGATACGAGTAATTTTACGATTTGCTTTCACTAATAAACCATTCTAAACATAATAAACAATTTCTGATCTAAAGAACTGAACGTCGTTACAATGTTGCGTCAGTCAACCCTTTTTCTTTTTAAACACTAGGGATGTTACTCTAAAAATCGAAAGCTGATAGGATTGTAAGTTGAATCGAATGCAATGATTACTTGTGAAGAAAAATCACCATAAATTTATAACCACGTTGTGATTATAATAAAACCTAATTATACATATTTATTATTCTTTTAACTAACTATAAAAATACAAAAAAATAACTAAATAGAAAGGTCATTGATGTTGGGTGCAATTTAGGTGGATGTTGCTGGCAACACCAGTGCCTGTCGATGACGCATGTCATGTCGCCATTACATGATGATGACGCAGTCTTTTGTTGTTGTGCGAAGTGACTGTGCGTTTTTGGTGTGCTCTCTGTTATTTTCTTCTGATCCGGCTTTTTCATTTAACCTGATCTTACTGACTACGTTTACCTGGCTATAAATTGGACTCCGATTGCTTAACGATTATTAAACAAGAAAAACATTACAGTCTTACTTTGTCGAAACGGGGGAAAACTCTAAACAGTCAATCTCGCGAACTAGTGCTGAAATTGTACAATTATTTTGGACGTGAATCAGTTAACGATGGGCCTCTTTTACCATTGAAACCACCGAGAGAACGCGTTGCCGAAGCATTGGGAATAGGGAAGAAGACAGTAACTCAAATTCTGAAAGAGAAATACGGACCATCAGGCTCAGAAGATAATACTTTACGTACACCGACAAAAACGAAAGAGGGACAAGAAAATTGTTGACGTTGATAATTTAGATGCTGCTGCAATTCGCAACCACATTTATGGATATTACTCGAGAAAAGAATATCCTACACGGGAAAAGCTATTGAGTTCGTTAAAAGGCGCAGGCTTATTTTTTGGAGGCAAATCGTCTCTATCAAAGGTTTTGAAATCGATTGGCTTTAGATTTAAAAAATCCGACAAGCGGAAAATCCTGCTAGAACGCTACGATATTATTTTGAAGAGAATAACATTCTTACGTCAGGTAAATAAAATTACGGATTGGGACAATGTCGTGTTTATTGACGAAACATGGTTGAATGCGAACCATACGGTTGCGCGGACATGGACCGATGATACAGCGGCCTCCACCTCAAAAGTTCCATCGGGAAAAGGAGCCCGACTTATTATATGTCACGCGGGATCAGCTTCTCAAGGTTTTATTCCAGACTGCCTCCTCGCATTCGCCTCTAAAACTACAACAGATTACCAAGAGGAAATGAACTTTGATGTTTTTAAAGAGTGGTTTGAGAAGCTGCTAGTCAGCTTAGAAAACCCATCGAAAATTATAATGGACAATGCTCCGTATCATTCTGTACAAGTTGATAAACCACCAATTCAAGCAAATAAAAAGCAAGAAATTGTCTCGTGGCTGGTAAGAAATGGTGTGGAGGCAAGTCCAACTTTATTAAAAGTTGAGTTGTTAAATCTGGTAAAAGCAACTAAGCCGTCCAAGCTCCGCTATGTAATCGATGAACTAGCCCTAGAGCATGGACACGAAGTTATTCGATTGCCTCCCTACCATTGCCAGTATAACGCCATCGAGCTTATTTGGGCACAAATAAAGGGTCATGCAGCGCGGAACAATACTGAACCACCCTTCAGTACTGCTAAAATGATGACTCTGCTACAAACTGCATGTGCAGAAGTCACTACAGAAGACTGGCGAAAAGTCGTGGAGAAGACAAAGAAAATAATTTTACAAGATTTTGAACGAGATGTGAGAATAGACAATATTATTGAAAATGAATTAATAATATCTCTGAGTGCTGACAGCAGTGATGAAGATAGCAGTTCCGATAGTTCAAGTGAATAAAAGCAATTTTTTTGTTAAATTACGTAGGTACTTGTCTTATTTTGCTCCTTTAATTTATGAAAGAAAAAATAATAATGGGACAGGGATTCGCATGATCATTTTTAAAATTCACATATGTTTCAAGTCTGTATCGATTCATTCGATTCATTCATTTAATCGATGTTTTTAAGCAGGTCACCTCACTATGAATATAAAACTGACATCTGTCAAAAGTGACCTATTATCTTGTCCCTACTTTAGTTTTATGTACTTTTAGAGCGTTATATAATTAAAATAGTATTTTTCATGGCTATATATATTCATTGTAGTTAATTTAAAACACTTTCGGAAAAGGTGTCCAATCCCCTATTTCATGTAGCTATTTATATAAGTACATACATAAGTTCTAAGGCGTCCGGCCTACGTCGCTAGGCGTATTTCATCGCTCGACCTTCCGCGACCGTTGAGGAAACCCTCGCGGTAAATTATTACTTATTGTTTAGTATGCCGCGCGCGATAACGAAATAATGAGCTGGTCGCCTGTTTATTATATTTAGCATTCCTATAGCTATGAATATAAGTAGGGCTACCTGTTTAAAGTTAAACAGAATTATTAACAGTACTGGGTATAGTTGTGGAGTTAGTCTGTGCGACTCCCGATCCTATGCATCGCAGTCCAATTCCCAGGGATCACTTTTTAGGGTTCCGTACCCAAAGGGTTAAAACCTATTACTAAGACTCCGCTGTCCGTCCGTCTGTCACCAAGCTGTATCTCATAATCCGTGATAGTTAGACAGTTGAAATTTTCACATATGATGTATTTCTGTTGCCGCTATAACAACAAATATTAAATAACTGAATAAAATAAGTATTTAAGGGGGCTCCCATACAACGAATATGTTTTTTTTGCAGTTGTTATAGTAATGGTACGGAATCCTTCGTGCGCGAGTCCAACTCGCACTTGGCCGGTTTTTTTTTAGTTATGAAAAATCTACGTTTGACCACCATCTCGCCTGATGCTAAGCGAGGACGTGGTCGAAGATGGAGCACGTAGATTAAGAAGATACCTATTCACTCTAGCCTTAAAGATACCCAAGTCATAGTTTACATACTTATAACTTTACCTCTATTATTAGTATAGATGTACCTACGTATGCGACAGGTTTCCTTTATGGCAATATGGATTCGCGGTTTGGCTGAAAGGTATGGTAAAGCGGAAAGCCCAACGTATTTTTGTTAATATTTAAAAATACGTCCCGATGTCCCCTTACTCTGTTTCCGTTGATATAGTAAAGTAAACTTTATATGGGAAAACTACTTTCTGGCGCTTCGCCGTTGCCGCGGCACGCTCGCTTCGCTCGCTCGCCTCGCGCTGTGCTGTCACAGTTCTAACATAACCTAACTTAGTGGCTGTATCTCCGTAAAGGGGACAATGGTACGAAAATTTAATGACGTCCTGTTGTCCCCGTAGCGAGGACAAGGCCTACGGGACAACGGGCCTACACTGACATCGTGACATACCTACATCACTAGTGGAAGGTAACACCGGATTTGGGAGCTGGGGAGCTAGTAGAATTAAAAATCCTGCATGCAGTTTCTCGAATTTTTGACACTTCTTACGTTCTTTAGGATTTCCTATTACTCGAAGTTATCAAGAGCAAAGCAAACAAAAAAGGAAAACAACTTTTTTGGTTACACTATTTACTATCAGCCATCATCAGCTAATCACGTTCCCACAGCTGGGATACGGACCTTCTCTTATATAGAGAGTATGGGCCATAGCCTACCACGCCCACGGCCCAGTGCGCGTTAATTCTTGGATTTGACGGTTTCCTTACGATGTTTACCTTCACCGTTTTTAAAGCGAGTGTTATATCCGCACATAACTTAAGAAAGTAAGCGGTGCGATGCCACCGGGATTCGAATTCCGGCACGTTGGATCAAAAGTCGCATATGCACCCACTGAGTCACACTCACACATTTTTATCAAAATCCGAGAGATTTCCAAAGTTCGGCAGTAAGAAATTCCAGGTATTACGACTCTTACCTAATAACAAAACATCTTTTTAGGGTCGTTCGCGTTCAGCAAGCGTAACTCGAACGAAATCTACGGCCTATAGAAAAGGAATAAGTGCCATTATGGCTTATACAAATGCCATACAATAAACTGGCTCAATTAAAATGGTAATTTCAAGTGTTAGTTGTTAATAAACCTCTTGCATAACAGATTTAATATGCGTAGGAATTAGTGCAATTAGCCATTATGCATGCAAAACTAATTAGAGTAATATGGTTATGAAACGGAGTACTTTGTAGTAGAAGGTAATAAATATATGTATGATGATGGTAATAATCTAATAATGTAGAAGATAAATTATTATCAGTCAAGAGCGAGAGTGGCTCAGTATGAGCACGTATAACTTTCTCAGACGCACCTGACTTCGAATCCCGCTGGCCCTGTACCACTAACTTTCTAAAGTTATGAGCGTATTTAACACTCGCTCTTAAAACGGTGAAGGAAAGCAGTGAAGAAACCAGCATGTCCAAGAATTGATCACAAAAATTCAAGGACATATGACATTCACCAACCCGCACTGAGACAGAGTGGTGGATTATAGCCCGTACTCTCTTTACAATGAGTCCCAGCAGTGGAAATGTAATGGGCTGATGATGATAAATTATTATCGCTTGTCAGTCAACAGATAATCATAACCATAATAATTTATTTTCCAAAAATAATATAAGTAAAATACAATAGTTTATTCTAAGTTAAATCATATTTAGACAAACAAAATCTTGTTAAAAATAAATTGTACACTTAGAAGTGTTGTTAGTAGTCGTACTAGGATACCCCGTGTTACGGCTACTACAATTCCTTCCTCTGGACTACAGGAAAAATATTTAAAGTAAAAGAAACAAAAAAAAAATATTTTTTTTACAGTTCAGTTACATTCAAAAAGTTTTTTTTCTGTCTTTTTTAGATGGAGTAGGCTGGCATAGGCAGTGACCTCGCAGTGACTATCTCATCTTCTCAGATAATCTTCTCAGAAATTCTCCTGTTGTCATAGTAACACTAGTTTTGCATGTATTCTGATCTGACATTATTTTTACAGTAAGAATATATACAATTGGATTAACGATAATAACTGAAAAAAAAGACATCCCGCAGAGTTTCTTGGTGCTATCTTCTCTAGCGGGCGTATTTCCGTAGCACTGGTAGAGTCAGTTTTCGCATTTCTTTTCTGCACCCAGACTTCAATTTGAGTATGGGAAAGAAATGGGTAAACATACTTAGCTTTTATCAAAGTCATGATAACATAAGTTACAATTTTTAACATATTTTATTTTCATCCCATCTATTCGAAAAGGACGACTTGGTTCGCCTTTATGTGCACCCAAAGGTGGTGTTTTCTATAAGAAACTTTTAGCGGGCAGTAATGAGGTTTTAATCCTCTTTATAAGTGCGCCGCAATTATCTTTGCGCGCACTTTTTGAATTTGGAACATCTTAGTGTTCAGCACCAAAGAAATCGAACGCAAATATTGTTTGAATAAAGACTGGCTGGTACGACGGCCCATAGTCACGCCGCCGGATGAATGAAAAAAAAAAACAAATTAAATAAATTATTTTTCAAAAAAAACTAAACCGACTTCAAAACCCAAATGGCACTCAAAAGTAAAAAATAAATTAATATAATTATCATAAGCGCTACCCACTCATATATTTGAAGTCGGTGCCAGCCAAGTCTAATAGGTAGCAGATAAATACTATGTATATAGTAAGTACTACTTGTAGGTAGTATCTATCTACTACCTTTTACCTTTTACCTTTTGGCTGGCACCGACTTCAAATATATGAGTGGGTAGCGCTTATGATAATTATATTAATTTATTTTTTACTTTTGAGTGCCATTTGGGTTTTGAAGTCGGTTTAGTTTTTTTTGAAAAATAATTTATTTTACCCTTTTTAGTGAAACATGTTTTAATTAAATTAAATCAAAAAGTTTTTAAAGACAAGCTTTTATGAAGAAGCAACATCATGACGAAGTTAAAACCGGGCTATCACAATTAAATGCATGTACAAAAAAATTTCATGTCTGTCCTATTCTCTGTTGAGGAGTTCCCTCGCCGGAAGTCAATCCTGGGTGTATCTGCCATGTCATGATGGAATTTAGAACAGGCTATTATGGTTAAATCCATTTACGAAATGTTGTGTCTGTACTATTCACCGGAAGTCAACCCTGGGTGAAGCAGGTGAAGCAGTCGAATACAAACCTCCACCTTTAGAAAGTTGGTTACGAAAAAAACAAGAACTGACTTGAAGATTAAAACTTATATTTTTTGTTTTTGCTATTTTTTTCAAAAACTACTGAATGAATTTCGATAAAATTTATATGGGACCACCTTTGAATTATTACCTACCAATCAAAAAAAGAATCATTTAAATCGATGCATAATTGAAGGAGTAATCGCGTAACAAACACACAAAAAAAAAAAAAAACATACCGTCGAATTGTAAACCTCCTCCTTTTTGAAGTCGGTTAAAAAGCGCGAACTACAGCCCGCGTTTTCGTAAATTTTCACGGATTGTTAGAAATTCATTGTTTTGTTTTGTTTTGAAAAATGAGTTCTTCAAGTGACAGTGAAAGTATAGAATTAACTCCTGAAAGCATTAGAACTGACGCAAGAAATGTGATGGATAATCTATTACCTGCAAAATCCCGGGAGAAATATATGAAAGCCTATGGTAATTTTATTGAATGGAGAAATGCAAGAGGCGCCAAGAATTTTTCAGAATCTGTGTTTTTGGCCTACTTCCAGTACTTAGCCAAAACTAAACAACCTTCCACTCTTACAATAAAATATGAGGTGCTTTTATTTTCTCATAGTGGGTGATGAAAAGTAGAGTGTATCACTCGGGCGCAAAATATATTTTTGGCTCGGGCGACGTACTTTGAATCCCTCGCTACGTTCAGGATTCTACTAAAGAATCCCTCGCTACGCTCGGGATTCTACTCTAGAATCCCTCACTTCGCTCTGGATTCAAAAAAGCGCCCTCGCCGTAAAAATATTATTTTGCTCCCTTATGATAGTCATAAACACATGATACAATAGTAGATTGCTACTATTGTATCATGTGTTTATGACCTTTAAAAGTGCACTTTCGTGCCTATTTAATAAATGATATATGACTTTGACTTTGATAAAAAAATATTCCTCAATTTTGGCAATTGCAACTGCCATGTACCAACTTGTAATGAGAGTTGTACGGACTGCATTCAAATTTTGATTTTTGCACAGGTAAAGCCGGGGTTTACAGCTAGTCAATTATAAATCAATGCTTAAATATTCAATCAAAACAACTAATATCTTATGGTAATATGTACCTTCATAATGAGAGACGCGCTGTAAATATTTGCATTGACTACAATAATAATTAAGTAGGTATTTTAAACATGACAATGAATCATACTTCATGATAACATGTCAATGCTACTGAGTGGCAAGTCCATTGACTTGCCACTCATCTATTAATTTTCCCATTCATTTTTTATCAACTAATTTCATATTACTTGTTAGTTTTGCAGTTTTAAACAATTAAATGCTACTAAAATAAAAATAAAAAATAGTTTTTTATTTTAGTATTTTTAATAATAATGTATATATGTAATAATATTCCATGCTTGTTTAATTATTATTACAATTTAAAATTAAAATCTATTAAAATTCAATTCAAGTTTATATTATTATAATACAATTATGATTAGGCAATTACTTGTCTGAAATAAAAGGCTTATTTATTTTATTAATTAATATAACAAATATATACAGGCTGTGCTAGGAATGAGTTTTGCAGGTGAACAAATAGACGGGTTGCATGATTTAAATAGCTCTTCAACATTATGAGTGAGAATGCCTTACGAGAGGTGATTTGTATGGCACAGATCTGAATGGGTTAATAAAATAAGACAATGAACTGAGAATTATAAAGTTTGATGGTTCATAAGTTGTTGAATTGACAGTAAGCAGTCTCCATCGTAACATTTGCAGTTCACAATGTAATAAATCATAATTAATTCCAATTTTCTTTTTTTCATTCGAATAGTTCAGCTTGTGGGCAGTAAAGCAATGAGATGATAGTTTAAATTAAATAGAAAGCTTGTGTAATGATAAACCTGAAGATCTGATAACCAAGAAATCGAGGCTTTATTCAGAATAACTGTAAAACTGTACCTGTAGGAATGTGGCAATCTCGTTAAGTCAAAAAGTCACTGTTTTAGAGCACTACTGCATTTATAAGGTTTCCAGTTTATTGGATTGTAAACAAGGGGAAAATAGGTATGTAATTACGTATAGTTGAAGGTATGTACTCACTCTGATTAATGAGGTTAGCGCTCTTGTATTCTACGCGGGGGTCTTCAAACACCCTGGTGTGCGCCGGGTTCAGGAAAGCCAGCTGTGGCGGTGTTTTGTCCACAATTCGCAGCCCGCTGACCAAATCATTCGTTATCAGGTACTCGACCAAGTTCCGGCCGATGAAACCGCACCCTGGGACAAACCACAACACAATCAGAACAAACGAGAAGTTATAATCGAATGATGACTAAGACTTTCGGTAGACCGTTATGACAAAAAATATCACATGCAACAAACACTAATGGCACCACAAGTATATTGTTCTGGGTAAATGTTGGCGTGAGTTATTACTGATAAAGCACTGTATTACCTCCTAAAACCAAAACTCGTGGTTTTGAATTATCGCCGGCAGAATCGGACATTTCGCTGGCCGTTTTACAAAATGCGAATGACAGCTAGAATGACATCAATCATCAATGACAGAAAAGGATATTTTGACAATGACAGCCCGCAGACAGAGGATTAATGTGTTGCAAGGTAAGTCTAAATTGCTCGAGCTTATAGGAAATAATGGATTTTTTTTCAGTACAATATACGACACGAAGTCAAAGTTAAATATATAAGAAGATCGGAAGACTACATAATATTATATCTGGTGGATACATATAATATGTATCTAAGACGGACGTGTGCATACTACGAAACCAATACTGTACTTAAGTACTTTTTATGGTTCTATACTTTCTATAATAATAACATTCAATATAAAATTATTGTTTCACATTTTCACAAAACAAATAAGCACCCATAAAAAATGAGTTGGATTAGTATGCCGGGGACTCGCGTATGGAGCGAGTTTGCAGCGAACTTTATGTAAAACATGTCTAAATGTTAGTATTGCTGAATAAGATGCAAGGTCTCCGAACAAAGTGCGTGTTCAACAAAAATAATAATAAATAATAAAATTAATAGCAGTCATCTCAGTGTTTTGGTAATTTATTTTGTAGAACTGGTATTACTACACATTCCATTCCATTTCACGCAGGAATGGAAGCTGTTTCGTTTCACGCAATAATACAAGTTTCCAAAATGTTTGTGTTCGAATTTTCTATTTCTCATGGTAAGTAGCAAAGATAAATTAATTCTTTCTCTTTGGTAAGTAGTACTATTATTTATTCTGTGCCACATGGTCAGGCACAAAGAAAAATGATCAGGCACATTGAGGTCTCACACTCCTCAATGGTCAGGCACTCGCACTCGAGCATTCGGGCGCCATAGATTCGTGAATGGACACTGGATCTTCCAGGGTGGGATACATTAAAATAAAAGCAATGCTAGATACAATGAGTCTATTTATTTACCTGATTTTGTACTGTCATATTAATTATTATTTTAACTCTATCTATTTACAGCTTATAATATATTTTTACAAAGTATGCATAGAACTTTTATTAAAAGCTTATATTCTAGTGATATCTTTGGTATCTTTCCCGGCCCCTATAGATTCTTGAGTATGGTCAACAGTAGCGGAGTCAACTACTTTTTTGCATTCAGCAGGTAGGAAGAACGACACCGCCAAACCAGCTGAAAAAATATATATATGTAGGTATAGGCTCGAAGGTATATGATAATAAGTAATCTCTCTATGTTTAGCTATTTTATGTAGCAGCGAACCCCAAATCAATAGATGCGAATAGGATAAGCTATATGGGAACTTTTTTTGAAGGAATAGAACCAAGCGAAGATCTTATTTTTGGTTGTATTTCTTTATTGAATGTCGTGTCCCTTCTTCTTCTCTGGTGTGGCCAACCCTGGTGTCGGAGATTTTAGACCACCCGAAGTCCTCCGACATGGCCTAACGACTGTTGTCCTATGACAACAACCTTGAAACTTAGTGAAGATATTAAAACTAAAAACTCTCTTTAGACATTTTATAAACTACTCTTACTAACAGACTTTTTCTCGTGTGGCTACAGCTACACCATATGAGTGCTACAGTTACGCTACAAGAGCTACAGCAACGCTATAAGTGCAACAGCAACGCTACAAGTGCTCTAGCTACGCTACTATTGCTACAGCGACGACGTTAGAACTGAAGTAATATAGCTACGCTACGAGTGTTAAAGTTGCACTACTATTGCTACAGTTACGATACGAGTGCTACAGCTACGCTACATGTGCTAAAGCTACGCTACGATTGCTACAGCTGCGCTACTTTTGCTACAACTACGCTACAAGTGCTAAATCTACGCTACGAGTGCCACAGCTGCGCTACTTTTGCTACAGCTACGCTACAAGTGCTACAGCTACGCTACGAGTGTTCAGCTGCGCTACTTTTGCTATAGCTACGCTACAAGTGCTACAGCTACGCTACGAGTGTTCAGCTGCGCTACTTTTGCTATAGCTACGCTACAAGTGCTAAACCTACGCTACGAGTGCTACAGCTGCGCTACTTTTGCTACAACTACGCTACAAGTGCTAAATCTACGCTACGAGTGCTACAGCTGCGCTACTTTTGCTACAGCTACGCTACAAGTGATAAAGCTACGCTACGAGTGCTACAGCTGCGCTACTTTTGCTACAGCTACGCTACAAGGGCTAAAGCTACGCTACGAGTGCTACAGCTACGCTACTTTTGCTACAGCTACGCTACGAGTGCTACAGCAGCGCTACTATTGCTACAGCTACACTACGAGTGCTACAGCTACGCTACGAGTGCTACCTTCAAAAACCTCTCTGTAATGATGGTGAACCTTCCTAATCTGCCCTCAGATCCATTCCGCCCGTACATAATTTTTTTTCTACGTTCTTGTAGAAAACTCATACGTACAAGCCACAAGGACGACGTAGCCGCTGAGCATGGGCGTGCAGTAGTTGGCGAGCAGGCTGGCGATGAGCTGCACGCTGATGAAGCCGAACCCTCGCGCCACCACCACCGACAGGCAGGTTGCCATGCCCCTGCAAACATCAATTTCATTTTTTTCCCTGATAGGCAAGCATTTGACCGCAGTCTCACCTTATGAAAAGTGATGACGCGGTCGTAGAAGATACCAATTCACTCGGGGCTTGAAGACACCTAGCGTCGGAAAGAGAGACGCTGTTAAGGTGTGAAAGTCGCACGTGCTCCAACTAAGCCATACTCGTTGAAGCAATGGGCTATATTATAAGGTTAAATATGCAATAGTGGATGTTATGTAGCGGCGAAAAGCTGCAATTCCACGGCGCGGCGCTGTGCCGGATTATGGAATGACTTGAATGCCAATTGGTGTACGCCCTTCGAGGCAAAACAGTTCAGAGGTTCAAACTCATACTCGCTCTCTCTAATATATCTAATGCTCAACTTACCTCAAATGTGTCGGGTTCAAATCCACCAAATACGTATTAATATTGCCCAGAATGAGCGCCACGTAGAGGAATATAAAGAACAGCCCGATGCTGAGCACGGGAATCTTGACGAAGAGTAGCGACACCCCGCAAACCAGCGAGATGGAGAACACGAGGTGCGTGGTCCGCTTCTTGCCGAGAGGGCCCACGATCAACGAGAGGACGACGGTGAAGACCCCAGAAGCGCCGGAGTAGACTATGGTGGCGTATAGCGCCATGGGCTCGATGGTATTGTCGCAGTCGGTTATGGTCTGTCAGAAGATCGTTTTAAAAGTTTTACTTGATGAAGCTTTAAGAGATTTTCAAAGATTAACAAAGAGAGACATCCCCACAGAGTTTCTTGGTGCTATCTTCTCTACCTGGCGTACTTCCGAAGCATTGGTAGAGTCAGTTTTTGCATTTCTTTTCTGAGCCCGGACTTCAATTTGAGTATATGAAAGAAATGGGTAGACATGCTTACCTTTTTCCTAAAGTCATGAATATTTTGCTACAATTTTTAACGTACTTATTAAATTGATTTGTATGATGTGTAAGTATATGACGTTTAAAATTGCATTTTTTGTGCCTATTTTTAAATAATTTTTGACTTTCGACTTTTATAGCGTGAATGATTTAGTAATAATTGATGGAGATAGTTATGAACATATTTACTGAGTTTTTAGTAGCAGCAGATTTGCTGGCCACTTGACAGAACGACTGCCCTGACGCGTCATCGCCGTTGAAGTAGGCGTTTGTCATAGTCGGCACCCACATTGTGTATCCAGTTGATCTGAAATAAATGATTATAAGGGGTCTCAAATAACGGAGGGATAAAAACGTAAATGAAAAGAAATTTTACAAAAACATCAAGAGCTTCATTTAGTTGGTATATAAATACAAATAATTTATTAATAACTCCATAGTTACATGTCAGGTAATCTTAAAATATTGTATCATTTCACTAATTTAATAATAGGGGATCGGACAACTTTATAGAAAGTGTTTTAAATTATCTACAATGAATATATATAGCCATGAAAAATACTATTTTAATTAAATAACGCTCTAAAAGTACCTAAAACTTTGTTTAAATATTATGTTTCAAATATTGCTGCGCAAAAGGTCACCTCAAAACTTGTGATGTCATATGTAGGTAGAAAACGACAAACTCTTCGAAATAAAACTTGCAAAGAGATTCTAATACGTTTTGTGAAGTTTGGGGCGTAATTTTATTGTAGTAATGGAACGAAAAAATGAGCAAAAATACATTTTATGAAAAGCAAAAACGTAAAATAAACACAAGCTTGACTCACGGCATTTGCGTACAAATGACGTCATGCGCTGTGATTGTTGTTTCGTTTGAGATGAAGAACAGATTAAAAATGTCAGAATTATTTATTGATTTAAAAATATAAATCATTATTATTTCACAAAAATATTGATTGACTGATCTTTCTGGTTCGACGAATATTCGTTGTAACTACATTTTAGATTTTCTCGATTACTGTCCGATCCCCTATTGTACTAGTAAGTACATATCTAACATTCTGGCAATTTAAAAAAATCATTGACTGTAGAAAATGTTTTCAAGCAACCACTTTAAATATAAAGTAGGTAGGTACTTAAATAATGTGAATTTAACGTAGACAAGACCTAAGTAACAATGTGATAAGTTTATGAATAATAATTAATTGAAATTGACAAATTTATACATTAGATAACCAAATGACTACGAATAAGTAACTAACTCCACTCTAAACTTGTGCAGCGCACTCATAGGGCACATGTATCTATAAGACATTTGTAACCAGTGGCGTAGCTAGGTAACCAAAGGCCCTGGGGCAAAAAATAAACTAGGGCCCCAACTAAACTATTCAAAATAGTTTGTTTCGTATTCATCGCGTTCGAACTCTGGTTTATTTATATTCCTGTGGGAGAAATTTTCACTAGTTCAATTTATAGTTTGTAAGTCAGAGTCAGAGGGGCCCCCTGAGCTTGGGGGCCCCGGGGCACTGCCCCGTCTAGCCCTCCTGTAGCTACGCCACTGTTTGTAACACCTGTCTGGTACATTACATTGAATATGAATAGATTAAAAAAAATGATAGTTTTCTAATTTTGTCTGAACATGAGGAAGTCATAGAAGTTGACTCAAGTAGCTCGACGACGAGCTCTCTTCGTTTGCTTGCGATGCAAGCAGGTTTTTTTATTTTTATTTGGACTATCAACAGCACTACATGACTAAATGCAAAGAGTTTTGAACTTAAAGGTATATTACACATAGTTCTAATTACAGATAGCCTCATCGTGCTCCTTAGAATGTGCATAAACATTTAGATTCTTCGATCTTCAAAATTTCGAGAGCAGAATCTGTTTAGATACATACAGAATAAAGTTTTATTTTTATGGAACTGGGTTATGACCCAAGCAAGTCGTTCGCCTGATGGTAAGCGCCACGCCTTCCCATAACAAGTGCAGTGCCACCCAGAACTTTGAACACCTTAAAAAGTACTGCGTAGCACTGCATTGCGCTCATCACCCCGAGACATCAGATATAAAGTCTCATATGTCCAGTAATTTCGCTGGCTACAATGCCCTTCAAACCGGAACTCAGTAATGCTTGCGCACTACTGCTTGGCGGCAGAATAATGTGCAAAGCGGTGGTACCTACCCAGACTGCCTCCCGCATACGAGAGACCTACCACGAGTAAACTCATCACTGGCTCTCAATGAGAATAGTTTGAAATAAGGTACTTACGTCATGTAAGCACATAGCAGCAGATAGTAGAGCTTCACAGAGTTAACAAGGAGTGGAGGTTTGAACAGCGGCGCTGTCTGGTCCCACATCTTGCGGAAGAAAGAGGTGTCGGTGCTGGGACTCACCATCAGCTCGTCAAGGTAGACTTGGTCCACCTGGAATCAGGGTAAAGCATCAGTTGAACACACCTCTTGGACGCTGACTTCACTAGTCACATTGTAATGTGTAACGATTGTGGCTCAGTGGGAACACGTGTGACTTTCGATCCGACGCATCTGAGCTCGAATCCCGCTGGCCTCGCACAACTGACTTTCTTAAGTTAAGTGCGGAATCAACACTCGCTCTAAATAGGAAAACATCGTGATTAAACCGGCTTGTCCAAGAATTGATCACTAAAATTCAAGGACATGTGACATCCACCAACCCGCACTGAGCCAGCGGAGTGGATTACAGCCCATACTCTCTCTATGAGAGAAGGCCCGTGGTCCCAGCAGTGGGAACGTGATGGGCTGATGATTTTTATTTGTACATGACATGTAATTTACTTTTTTAGGTACGTAAAGCCCCGCTGGCGCTGTAACTTCAACTATATACAATTTTTATCTAGGACTTCAACGGCAACGTATTGTCAGCATTGAATTGATACAATCTTTGTGTCATAACTTTGAGTCTTTCGCTCACAGTAAGTCAGTTTACAGTCGCTTGATGTTACGTCTGGTGTGGACACAGTTCCGAAAAACAGTAAGTTTGCTACTTTATTGGAGTAGTTGTTTTGGTTACTTACAGGAAAATATTTCTTCTTGGATCCACTGTTGGTGTTAAGTACGTACATTGTTTTCAGCACATTCATGGCTTCGTCATCCCTCCCCTTGCAGAGCAAGAACTTCGGGCTTTCCTTCATTAACGCGATGCATATACATCCTAAAGCTCCAGGTAGACAAATGACTTGCATCAGCATCCGCCAAGGTCGGTACTCCAAGTTCAGCCAGGATATCTCGAAGCGGAAGGAGAGACTGAATATTGGGAGCGCGAAAACTGTGAAAAGTTGACAAAGAATAATACCAGGCCTAGCGCACTCCGCACTGTAGGTACGAAGCTACAAGTACATAGCCGGACACCGACGGCGGGTCGCGCGTCGTTACACGTGCCGCGTCAGAAGAGATAAGAGCTGTGCGATAGAAAGAGAAGCGCTCTGTAGGTTAATATGACTGGTAGGTATGCAGCGCTACGCGAGCTGAATTGAATTTTATTGCGTCATAGCAAAAGTCGCTATTTGTTTGAATTTTTTTGCGAAGTGATGCTTCTGTCCCTTGTCCCTGTGATACTAGCAAGAATACAAAAACGGCGAGGGTATAGCTGAGTATCTTAACTTGGTCAGTCCTGTAACGGACAAATGATATAGGCTAATACTGCCAGCATTTTGGGTACGCTGCCAACTGGTAGTGGGTTGGAGCATTTGAGCTATCTATAGGCCTTTAATGGTCTACGGGTTGTCCGATTGCTTCTCCTTTTAAGTAGTTAGTTTAGTTTTAGTAAGTAGAGTGTAGAGTTGTTTTCAGTAATAAAGGCATTCGCCCGTTATAGGTTAATGTGAAGATACTTACTGCATATGATCATCTGCGCCAGCATAGTAGCAGTTGCCATGAGGAACATACTCCGGCTGCGGTACTGGCGAGGCACGCTCTCTCCGAGGAGCACGAATGCTGCGGCGTTCGCTGACGATGTACTGGAAACAAATTGGCTGGCCTTGGTATCTCCTTCAGAATTTACCAGGTGCGTAGATAAAGTGCCGAGGAAGGACAAAGGAACGAAAGACAAAATGTGGAAAGGATTGAAGCCGTTAAGTCGTTTCTAAGAAAGTGTCTTGACAGACAGTCAGAACTCAGGAGAATGAGGAACACAACCAAGTGATCTTTAGGCTTTATTGTTTCCTTTTGAGGTAACCATGGAACCAAAGAGAAGTTTAAAGAAAAAATACTACAGTAATTAGATTATAAATAAAAAAATAGATTATATATTGTAATTAGTAATTAGATTATATAAAATAGTAATTAGATTATATATTGTATATCATATGTAAGCCCTTAGTATGTCTATTATATTTTCTATCACCACCGTCTGTGTATGTTTCGTTATTCCTCTCCATCCAAAGGTTGTCTGGAAGAGATCGCTTTAAGCGACAAGACCGCCCATTGTTACACCACTGTAAACATTTGACTGGTACTTTATCTCTATTTTTAAGGTGAATAATAAAGTGTTTATCTATCTATCTATCTACTACTGCAAAATCGTATATCTACCTAGTGACTATAGCAACGTTTTCCATTAGATTTCATCATACGAAAAGTTCTAGCCCCAGATCGAAATCTAAAACAAGAACTTACTATTGACTGATTTATCTGATTTAGATTAATAACTTACAAAGCCCCGCAGAGGAACTTCAGCACAGCCAACGACCAGTAGTTCGGAGCCAGGCCGGCTGCGAAGTTGAAGATCACTCCAATCGGCATGGCCACCAGTAGAGTGGTCCGGCGGCCCATGGTGTCCGCGCAGAGACCCCATGCATACGAGGACATCATTACACCTGGAAGAGATATCGTGAAGTATTAGCAAAATGTAGTACCTAGGTATACATAATGGTACTTAAGCAAATTTGTCGTCAGATTAAGTTGAAGATCATTATGAGTGGCACTGCCTAATCTGACAGATACAAGATAGATAAGATCAAGGCAGATCAGATAGCTAGCTGTGCATGTCTAGCGTCAATGTAAACACAAACAGGCGTTTCCTCTGAAGCTTGCCAATGTGCTAATATTCTGATCTGGTACGGATCTAAACCATCATCGTCTTCAGGCTCTCCCCAGGCGTTCCCTCAGAGACATACCTAATCGTTTATGATAGAGTCCAACACTACGCACGCTTAATTTGACTTCCTTAAATATGGCAATTTCTCACGATTTTCTATCTCACGTCTATCTTCATAATTTTCATGGTTTTTTTAAACGACTTCAAAAAAGGAGAAGGTTTTCTGTTCATTTTTTTTTAATGTTTGTTACCTCAGAACTCCGTCATTTATGAAACGATTTGGAATTTTTTTTGCGTTGGGTTCAGTATAGCTACGAAGTGGTATAAATTTCATCAATATTTGACCTTGGACTACGAAGATACATTGAAGTCGGTTTTTGTTTTTTTGTAAAAATTAATTATATCTAGTAGGTACTATACAAGTTCATACCATCATCAGCCTATTACGCTCCGACAGTTGGGTCACATGCGTCTTTCTTTATCCCCATTGTAATCGCCACCATGCGCGTTATTGTAACGAATATGTTCTCGCGATAAATAGAGAAAACCACGTGATTTTTTTTGGTACAAAATATATTAAAAAATTTCAGATATATTCTGTTTAAGTACTGGTATAATCTGATTTAATTCTGGATTAAGCACCGTGAAAATAATGACCAGACCGACATTTAAGGCTGCAGGTTGTTTCTGAACGTTGCCTGGCAACGGTGAGTGAAGGTCGCGCGCCGCTTTTCGGTTTAGAAAATGCACGTTCAACGAAATAATAAATACATGTGATAATCCCTCCCCTTGTGATATTTCGTGACTTTTTCCGAACGCTTTCGAATGGATGATCTCTAAGTAACCCTTTGACATCGCTGCCACGCGTGTTAGCGTGACGGACTTGAACCAGGGGGCTTACCACCAACTTTTACAAGACAATCATGCTAGAGGAACGTTTCATTTGAAGCTTACAGTCATATTACTCTGATTCGTACCATAAGCTGCATAAAACAATAATGTTTTTGTTCCTGCGAAGTTTCAGCTGTTAAAATAAAAAACACCTGAATGAATGATTTACGATGACGTCACCAAAACTTCTCAACAATACAATATCAAAGTAAGCTTTTTTTAGGACTTCGTGGTACGGAAAACGGAAGTAAGCTTAAAATAATACTGGTTTAAGAGATGGTGGTAAGCCTGCATGAACCTAGATAACGGATACTCGCGATGCACCTCAGATGAGTCGTATCGTACCAATAAGCGGCACGGCCGACAGCAGCCCCTGCTGCGCCGTGTTCAGCGCCATGTCGCAAGCCACCGCCGGCATCACCACAGAGAACCCGAAGATGTCCACATACATGGCCAGGATCAGCAGGCAGCATGAGCCCAGCATTGCGAAGCTGTACTTGCCGAAACCTGAAAGCACAGTTTCAGAATTAGAGCCAGAATTGTATTGGCCTAATAATATGAACACTACATAAGGCAAGTAGAAAATAAGTTTCAAATCAGTACAAATTCTGCGCTACAAGAAAAAAATACATGCTATCATAGTAAAACTAGTTACTTAGGAAAAATTACAAATGAATAAAACATTAATAATAATTTAATACTAAATAGGTAAGTCATCTCGTCCATTAGAAAGTAAAAAATAGCCTAGAAATAATAAATTTCTCCAAATTTCAAAATGTTTATAGGGTAGGTGCACTTCAAAATATAATTGGGCTCATAAACGCACTAGGTACATATAAGTACTCCAGTGTTGCACTGAGTTGCACGATATAGACGGCAACTCGACAGCTTTACAATTTCAGCAAGGATATATACGAGTAACTAGCCCATTTAGAAGCATTTCAAGTAGGTGTAATCAAGTGACCCGCCCAGCAGTACCTGACTCCTGCTGACCTACTAAGGTGCGGACCACCACAATGCAATTATCGAGAAGAACGAAAGGGAGGACAAAAGAACATCACATAAGAGCCTTTATCTCGCAGTCACAAGTATGCACAGTCACAATTTGGGGAAGGGGCAAGTTTAGCAGTGGCACTGTGTCTTAAGAGGATTGAGGGAGGGAAGGTTCACGTAACTGGCAGACAACAGGAGGCAGTGGTGCGCGTCCTCGACGCTCACTACTAGCTGGAGTAATTGTTGAAGACAGATGGCGAGGAAAGAGGTGGCGCAAGGCACCTTCAGCGGCTCCTGGCTGGCGGAGCAATCGCGTACAAACAGTTAGATACACGAGAGGGGGCAGGCTCAGCACTTGCCTTGCCGAGATACTCCAGACTCGGGATCTGACTTCAAGGATCTCACTCCAGGGCTCTCATGTTTGCGATCTTTTCATGTCAAATGCTCAACCTTCAGTTTATTTTCCTCCTTCCAAGGGAAAATGGCACATAAAAGATTTTAAAATCAAATATACATGGTAGAGTCATTGTGATAATTTGACGTTCATAAGTGCGTCTGTGATGCCAAAATGATTAAAGAGATTTTGATTTTGATTTTTGATTTTGTATTTATCATTTTTTTTGTATCAATATAAATTAGTAATTTAGTTAGTTTTTGTTTGTCTACTTTTATTTAAGTTACCTTCTGTATAACTAGTTTGTATTTTGAAATTGATAACCAATATACATATAAATATTTAATAAAACGGCTAGGACTCACGTAGTTTGTCGAATTAGTCGACCTAGGTTTCGAGCATGTCCGATGCTTTGCGCGCATCAATTGGACCAAATATTCCAGCCCTCTACCAGTTGCAAAAGTATCATTATCCATAAAAAATGATTGTCTTTAAAGTTATCTCGTCGTGGTCATTTTATCTATGGTATTTTGGTACCTACGTACAAAATACCTTTCTAATTATATTATTTATATTAACATTATGTAAGCAAAGATTTATTTGTCTATTAGCTTATTATTAGGTATATCCTATAGAACTCCTATATAACAAAATAACCAACTTTATTTGGTATCTTAGCAATGAAATGAAATGAAATGAATATTTATTGCAGAAATTGTGTATAAATTGGTGTAAGAATTGCATTATGCTATAGTGTCAACAATTTATCCATTGAAATAGTAGGTACATACCTGCACACTATAGTCACAGAATATTATATATATATAATACTTTGGCCGCTTGGTAACGTAGATAATTATTTAAACAGCGATAAAGAGCAGATATTAAATCCTAGCTCGTAAAAAATCTTAGTTCAGTTTGTAAAGTGCATTTCAATTAAATAATTTTATTTAGCTATTTTTAGTTTTATTTGAGAGCGAGTGTGGCTCTGTGGGAGCACGTGCGACTTTCGATCCGACGCACCCGAGTTCGAATGCCACTGGCCCCGCACCACTGACTTTCTTAAGTTATGTGTCTAAAAACGATGAAGGAAAACATCGTGAGGAAATTTATCACAAAAATTCAAAGACGTGTGACATCCACCAACCCGCACTGAGCCAGCGTGGTGGATTATGGCCCATGCTCTCTCTACGAGGGAAGGCCTGAGTCCCAGCAGTGAAAACGTAATGGGCTGATGATGATTTTTATTTACCTTATACCGCCGCGCCGCGTCCATTGAAAGGTTGCCTGGAAGAGATCGCTTTTAGCGATAAGTCCGCCCGTTGTAGGTGCTGTAGTTTGTTAGTCAATTCCTGGACCTTGATATATTTATTAGTTTTGGTGTACTTACAATAAAGCACTTTTGTATTGTATTGTATTGATTAATTAAACGAATCCTTCGGTAGGTGGACACAGAATGCCTAATATATGTAGTACTACATACCTATAGGTACCTTACTAAAATGTTACGGCGCCGGCGCATTAGTCTTAGTTAGTTAGCTAATTGTCTTGATTTAGAGGAGCATTAACGCATAGAAACTATCTACGCTACGGAAACCAGTAGGTAAACCACTCACCAATAAATGACATTTTTAAACAATCCCCGTAAGACGATTTAAGAACTATAGAAGAAATTTGGTCGCTTGAACAGCTGGCTCGGTGGCCTAGTGGTTAAGGCGTCGGGACGGTATTCCGAAGAGGCAGGTTCGTCATTTTTCTCTCATCTCATCTCATAACATGCAACATGCAAAACTTCAAAAAAAGCAAATGCACAACATGAAAAAGTTCAATGCGCGGAAGCCCGGTCTTGTTATCTCATGTCACGACATCGACCCCCTGGTGTACGATGGTTTTGTAGAGTAGGAACAGTCAGTGACAAAATTAGCTGAACATTTGTGAATCTTTGATTGACGACACCTTCAATATTTGTCTAATTTCACTGAATGGTGCATTTAAAAAGTCTGTTAATATCCTGTGCAAATAGAAAAATTGCAAAAAAAATTAGTAGGGATTATGCATGTTTTTTTAAATTAATCGATACATTATTAAATACCATTAATAATGTTTTTTTTTAAATTTACGGTATTTTTCGTCAATAAAATAATTACATGAAAGCTTGAATCAATTTAAATCAACATAGACGCGCCATTTACGTGTGACGTCAAAATGTGAGGACCTAGTAGCTCCTCATTGGTCCATCTATGCTACATGTGTGTGTATGTTAATAATTTACCAATAGGGTGGGCCCTATGTAAAAAAATACCAATTAGCAGCGAGGCGCGTGACGTCAAAATGTGGTTGCACGTACTCAAGCGTTTTGTGATTACGTTCCGTTTTTCAAAAATAAGAAATAGAAACATTGAAATAGAAATAAACTACGCAATTAGTAATAATAATTATATCACTACTAAATATTTACAGGAGTAATCTATAGTAAAAAGTAATTTCCAGAAATTTCGACGACACATGCATATTCTCTATTTGTAGGTATATTTTCGGTGTTATTGACAATTGGTGCGTGTTTCTTTAATATTTTAAATAGTGTAATTTATTATATATATTTAATGAAACGCATAGGGCTCACGTAGGTAGTTTGTTGAATTACTCGCCCCTGATGAATGGTTTTTTTATGAGTGCGCCATATTATGCTGCTTATAGGCGGAATTATTGGAAAGTAAGTGGGTTGTAGATGTAAAATAGTGTTTGTTTATCAAACCTTGGTTTTGGAACTGAATGTTGAGATGAGCAAGTCGTTCGCCTGATGGTAAGCGGCACGCTTGCCCATAACAATTGTAGTGCCACCCAGAACTTTTAATACCATAAAAGCACTGCGTAGCACTGCACTGCTCTCATCACCCCGAGACATCAGACTGATATGCGTAGTAATTTCGCTGGCTACAATGCCCTTCAAATACATAGTAATGCTTGTGCACTACTGCTTGGTGAATAACAAAGCTGTTGTACCTACTCAGACGGCCTCCCGCATCCAAGAGACCTACCACGAGTAGGTACCTACAGTCGTAATTTGTATTCTTGCAAATGACGAATAATTGTATGTAGGTATTACAACATTGTCTTCACATCATTGTCCTAATGTGTACAGTGCCCCGTATTGTTGCAATGACGACTATACCTAATAAATAGAAATTTATTTTATCATTTAGATGTCACTACATTACTTATTTTTTATGACCTAAGAAATAAAACAACGAATCACGTATTTATTACGTTTTAAAGTTTATTCACTACATAGTATAAAACAAAGTCGCTTTCTCTGTCCCTATATCCCTATGTATGCTTAAATCTTTAAAACTACGCAACGGATTTTGATGCGATTTTTTTTAATAGATAGAGTGATTGAAGAGGAAGGTTTATATGTATAATAACCGTGCGAAGCCAGGGCGGGTCGCTAGTTTTCGATAAATTAAAGTAGAGAAAGAATCCACAACGAAAAATAGGAATATCGCGTATTTTTTTAAAATATTTAATGACTGAGTATGGGCTTTTTTCATTTAATTTAATTTTATGCTGTAACCATCAGCTATTTGTAAATACGTAAAATATTATTATATGTAATATATCTATTTATTTTAATTCATTTGTTTATTATATTTTAATTGTATTGTATATATTAAGATTATTTACTATTTTATTAGAGTATTTTCTATGTAATCGGTTTATGTAAGTGTATAAATGAATTGAAAACCGCCGTTCATTATTTATGCGTTATTCCTCTCCCTGCACGGCTGTCTGGAAGAGGTCGCTCTTAGCGATAAGACCGCCAATTGTAACACTTCTGTTAAGTTGTTAATATTATTATTATTTATCTGTGTGTTTTTCAATAAAGAGTTATTTCATTTTATTTCAATATTTACCAAATGATCAATCAGACGATTCCTAACTCTTTGTAATGGTTTACACAAGTATATCCTCATCATCAGCCCATCACGTTCCCAGTGCTGGGACACGGACCTTCTCTTGTAGAGAGGGTATGGGCCTGATCCAGCACGCTGGCCCAGTGCGGGTTGGTCGATGTCACATGTCCTTGAATTTTTGTAATAAATTCTTGTTCACTCACAATGTTTTGCTTCACCGTTTCTAGAGCTAGTGTTAAATCCGCACATAACTTAATGAATCAAACTCACGAAAACTTTCATACTATAATATACATATAGAATAAATACTGTAACCGAATACTGTATTTTCTGTATGTATGTTATAAATTTCTAAATTCTTTAGGTTTCTTTTATAAACCTTTTATTGAGGACCTATAATTCCTCAAGAATCCTCTTTTCTTGTGGAGTACTATCCATCTCTGCTATCTCCCAGGAGATCTATGGAGACTACTAATCTCCATTAATAAGGAAAAACCTTGTAAATAATTTATCTGAACTAAAACTTTTATGTTCAAAGTTCTACGTGGTGCGGCTGATGAAACCTTATAAGCCTACAGTCATACTGGGTTGTGAGCTTGTGTCATAGACTGTGAACCAAACCCTATTTTTTGTTAGTATGAGTGAATTTTGCTTAGAGTATACATTACCTAGTTATATTAATACTCTAAGTTACCTATAATGTACACATTCAGGACGCATCGAGGGCGCGCACCACTGCCTCCTGTTTTCTGCCAGTTACGTGAACCTTCCTTCCCTCAAACCTCCTAAGATCCAGTGCCAGTTCTAAACTTGAACCAAAGCGTGAACCTTTCCTTGCCCAAATTATGACTGTGCATACTTGTGACTACTAGATAAAGACTTATGTGAATCTATTGTACTTTTTGCTTCCCTTTCGTTCCTCTCGAGCGGTGGTCCGCACCCTAGTAGGTCAGCGGGAGCTACGTACTGCTGGGCGGACCACTTCATTACATAGGCACCATGTCGATTTCGTAAACTTGCTATTATTACGGATTTATATAATGAAATGAAAGGAAAGAAAAGATTCCTATAAAATCCTATAAAAACCTATAAAAAAGATTTTTATAAAAACTTACCCACAATTTCCAATGCATCTTCAAAGTTGCATTTTTTTTTAACATCATCTATCGCTACAACAGTCATTTTAACTTATTTATAAAAATAGTTCACAATATTAATTCCTACTCAAAGTAGTTTTTTTTTGCGTTCAATTAGGATTTATTAAAAATTTTTTTTGTTTCAACTTTTCAATTAAGAAAATACTGTGTCAAATTATTTCACTGTATTTGCCGAACACAATTTTTTTAATGACTTTATAATTTAATAACGATTTTTATATTACTTAATTTAATTAGAGAGACTAACGGACAATGCTCGTCAGTTGCATTACATGTCCAGCTCTCCGCACTTCTATGTGGAATCAACTGAATAGCTTTAAAATATGTTTACGTTTATCAAGAGAACATTGTCGACAGTGCAGTATTCAGTACTAACAATAAAATAGCGAAGAATGTCTGTATGTAAATAATACCTACGATGAATATACAAAGTCTCCTTTACCCTGTACTGTAATTTACACTTAACTTACCTATTAGGCCGGGGTACGCGTGACGAAGCAAGTGCAGTGGGAGAATCGATCCGACGCACCTGAGTTCGAATCCCGCTGGCCCCGCACCACTGACTTTCTTACGTTATTTTGCTCTAAAAACGGTGAAGGAAAACATCGTGAGGTAACAGGCATGTCCAAGAATTCATCACAAAAATTCAAGGACATGTGACATTCACCAACCCGCACTGGGCCAGCGTGGCGGATTAGGGTCCATACTCTCTCAATTAGCACAGAATAATAAGGGACAGAAGCATCACTCCGCAAAGAAATTTAAACAAATATCGACTCTTGCTATGACGCAATAAAATTCAATTCAGCTCGCGTAGCGCTGCATACCTACCAGTCATATTAACCTACAGAGCGCCTCTCTTTCTATCGCGCCGCTCTTATCTCTTCTGCCGCGGCACGTGTAACGACGCGCGACCCGCCGTCGGTGTCCGGCTATGTACTTGTAGCTTCTTACCTACAGTGCGGAGTGCGCTAGGCCTGGTATTAGAGAACACTTGACTTAGTTACATAGCCAATAAAAATAAGCAAAGAGGACACGGCTGCAAAATAGATATGCACAGAAGACTTTCTCTCGCCGACCTACAAAATTCTGTAAAAATGTAAACTTGGAAAATTCATTAAAACATTTATTTTATTGTTATTTTAAGCAATAACTCTAAGCGAAAAGCGCGCGAAATTTAAATTAACCGACTTCAAAAAGGAGAAGGTTCTCTGTTCGATAGTTTTTTTTTATGTTTCCAGAACTCCGTCATTAATGAACCGATTTGGAATATTCTTTTTGCGTTGGGTTCAGTATAGCTACGAAGTGGTCCCATATAAATTTCATCGATAACCATCGAAGTCCAGTGGATACATTGAATTCGGTTTTTGTTTTTTTCTAAAATTTAATTATTGTGTAACTGAATTACGAGACGAGCGGGTCATTCAATTGATGGTAAGCAATACGCCTGCCCATAACAATTTCAGCATCACCTTTGTTTGCAAAATCCTGCGCGGCATTGCACTGCTCTCGTCATCTTGAGACAATAAGCTCAATGCCCAGTAACTTCGCTGGCTATAATGCCATTCAAACCGGAGCTTGCACACTTCTGCTAGGCGGCAGGATAACTGACAAAGCGGTGGTACCTACTCAGACTGCCTCACTACTAGCAAATATATGTAGTCATCTCAGTCCTCATACGTATTCCACCGGATATACAGTACAGCCAACGTAACTTGGCAAGTCTGAACATCGTGCAGACGGCTGCGCAGTAACATATATTAGGAACCAAATGGTGGCATGAGGTGATATGCGCGGGGAGGTGGTCTAGGCTAGTTATGTACCTTACGTTAACACAATCAATCCTTTAATCGATCAATTATTGCAATTGATTATTTTTATTTAGAAACCATGAATTTTGTTTATTATAATATATTAAACGACATAGATTTACTAATATATTGAATTATGTCGTTGATAAAAAAGTTTTGTTATAAAAGAAAACTAATTCCAACAAAAACACATTTTCTCGGTTGAAAAAAAAATCATTTACTTAAATAACAGTTGTCTATTAACGATTACTTGATGAAGAACTGTTTGAAATCTTATACAGTCAAATAGAAATATTATTTTTATTACTTGATTTATATCGATTTTAATAAAAATCGATTAACATCACCCAAAGGCTTCGATTATCTGAGCTCAAAGGCACGCATATTAAATTCGTCCTCCTAAACCTAAACCTACAATCATTCTGCAACGTAATTTTAGTGGCATGAATAATGAGGCATTCTTAAATGATTGAAAAAGCATAGTTGGTCTCCTGTAATCAATTCAGAAGTTATCGATGACCAGATAGCAATATTTAATTCACTGATCACCCAACTCTATGACGTACATGCTCCACTCAGATCTATCAAGATCAAACATTTACCTGCGCCTTGGCTAACTGATGACATAAAACTACTCAAACACAAAAAAGCTGCTGCCAAAACCAAGTACAAATGCTCTCCAACAGACGTGAACAAAGCTCGATATATTAAGTTTCGTAATCGCTGCAACGTGGTGTGTAGGGATGCTCAACGACGCCATATTCATGAATCTGTTCAAAATGAGGATCCAGCGAAGGTCTGGAAGTTCCTCAGGTCATTAGGAGTTGGAAAATCTCGCCAAGAATCGGTCCCTAATAACTTAGACATAAACTCTCTTAATAAACACTTTTCCTCGTCCTCTGATATTAATGACATTGCTAAAGCCCGAACTTTGAACTATCTTTTCAACATTACAACTCCTGACTCTTCTCCTTTTGTCTTTGGTCAATTTACCGCTTGTGATGTTAGGAAAAGCATGCTCTCCATTACTTCGAATGCTGTCGGAGTTGACGGCATCAGTCGAAACATGCTGACTCCTATCCTTGAACCTATCCTTCCTGTCCTTTGTCATATTTTAAATTTCTCCATAGCAAATGGTGTGTTTTCTTTGTCATGGAAGGAAGCTCAAATCATTCCCATGCCTAAAAAACCAAATCCCAAATCTTTTTCCGAATACCGCCCTATATCTATCCTTCCCTTCCTGTCCAAAGTACTTGAACGCTTAGTCCACAACCAAATTAGTTCCTACCTTATAAGAAATGATCTCCTAAATCCCTACCAGTCTGGTTTTCGCCCGGGTCATAGCACAGTTACTGCACTGGTCAAAATTACTGATGATATACGTAAAGGTATGGAAAAGGGTCAGTTAACTGTTCTGACACTCTTAGATTTCAGTAATGCATTTAACACTGTTGACTTCAACATCCTTCTTGCAATTCTTCGCTTCATTAACATATCTCCAACGGTAATTGACTGGTTTCGTAGTTACCTGTATGGTCGCCGACAGCGGGTTCGTCTCGAAGAATCCTTTTCTTCGTGGTGTAACACATCTGCTGGGGTACCTCAGGGTGGCGTCTTATCTCCTCTTCTTTTTGCTATTTTCATTAACTCAATTTCTCTAAATATTTCCGCTTCCTACCACCTCTACGCAGACGACCTTCAACTATATCATCAGGCTTCTCTCAATCAATTAGCTGAGGCAGTAGGAGCTACTAATCGAGATTCATGTCAAATATCTGAGTGGAGTCATTCCTATGGTCTGAAAGTAAACCCCCTTAAAACGCAAGTCATTGTCGTGGAAAGCTCTCGAACGATTTCCAGGGTTGATTGGGGTTTGCTTCCGCGAGTGGTGTTTGATGGAGTCACTATCCCTTTCAGTGATACAGTGAAAAATCTAGGGATAACAATTGACCGGTGCTTAAATTGGAACCCGCAATTAGCTATTACTAGTCGTAAGATGTTTGCTTCGGCAGGCTCCTTACGCAGACTACGCAATTTTTTACCGACTACCACTAAAATTGCGCTTGCACAGTCTCTTTTACTTCCTATCCTCGATTACGCTGACGCCTGCTATCTTGACCTCACGGAGGACCAGCTAAATAAACTTGAGCGTCTCCAAAACTTCTGCATTAGGTTTATATTTGGCTTACGCAAGTATGACCATGTTTCTGAAATTCGTACAAAGCTCAAGTGGCTTCCCATACGTCTTCGTCGGAATGCTCATATATTGTCTCTCCTTTACAGTATTCTGTTCCATCCCAGTTCCCCGCGCAACCTTAAGGAACGTTTTGATTTCCTTCACACTTCAAATCCGCGGTCACTACGATCATCACAGAACCTACTGTTGACAACGCCTGCTCATAGTACTTCCTTCTATGATTCTTCCTTCACTGTCAAAGCTGTTCGACTATGGAACGCCTTACCTCTTTCAATTAAACGAGCTCCTTCTCTTGAAATCTTTAAAAATCGTGTTAAACAGTTTTATCTTGCACAATAGCAGCTACCTATGCTTCGTCTACTGTTAGTATTTATGTTTTCATTTGTAATTTTGTATATTTACCTATGTTTAATTTACTTGTATATTTTATGTTAAAGTATTTATTATGTATATTTTATTAATTATGTTATGTATTTTATGTAATGACTTTGGTTTATGTAGGTATATTATATCATATAACAAAATTATCTTAAAGTAACACCGTCCATATATATTTCTGTATACATTCCTTCACTTGTGGGTTGTCTGGAAGAGATCGCTTTGAGCGATAAGACCGCCCATTGTGACATTATTATTAAGTTAGTTGTTATTTTAGTTTTTAATTATTTCTGTATTTTGGTGTTACAATAAAGAGTTATTCTATTCTATTCTATTCATATTGGACATCCCTTTTTGTTTACTTCGTAAAGCTTCGTGTTTTTCCGGCAATGCTCGGTACGAGGTAATGTATCTCAGTCACACGTTGTTAATTGTGTAGTGTACGTTTCGCTGTCTCTGTCTTTAGCACAGTCGGCAATAAAAGTTTACGTTGGGTTTTTCTCGGAGTGTTATTTATTATGTATTGATTGTTATTGTTAATATTGCTGTTATTATTGGTGTTAAGTTTTTTCTTTATTGATAATCGTTAAGCCAGTTTTATTCCTGTTATATGCAAGTGTAATTTGGAACCTATTTCGCCAAATCAACCAAATATGACACAAAAGCATAATAGTGTTTTAAATCGTCAGCGTAACAGTTTTCTTCATCAGTGTACATGCGCTAAATTCAGACTCGCCAAGTTACGTCGGCCGTATTGTACGTAGGTACGACAGTTTATGCAATTAAATACAATAAATGCCCTACTAAAATCACTAGTAGTAAGTAAGCTATATATATAGCTTAAATCCCTTAGTATTCTGTGGTAGTAGTTAGTATTTTTTGGTAGTAGTGTGTGTAGGTAGTAGTTTTTGGTATATTTACTTAGTAAATAAAAAATACTCAGTTATATAGCAAAATGTTGTAGGTAGTTGTATACATTTATCATCGAAACTCCATAGCAGTCATAAATAGTAATTTCCCACGTGTTTTCCAAGCGGTAAGTTTCGAGCACCTGTGACAGTTATCTACCTAAGAACTTATTCATTGAATTAAGTATACTTGACAATAATTTGTTATTGTATAATACATATATAATATACATATACCAAAACTGACTAAACTGAACAAGTGAAGGTATTTGTTATTCTACCAACGTTAAGGTTGTCTGGAAGAGATTGCTTATTAGCGATAAGACCGCCCATTGTACTAATCAAATTTACAATTTCTATATTTATTTGTTTTTGGTGTACAATAAAGCGTTATCAATCATATCTACTTACAATATTATTAATTATTATAATTTAAACACTTGACAGAAAAACATATTTTTATAAGTAGCTAAAATAAATAAAATAAAATAAAATAAAAAGTATTTATTCATCTTCCACAATTTGCTGGTTTCTAATTAGGTAAGTACTTAAGTTTAAACATGATGGGAATATGTACTGTATTGAGAATATCTAAGTCGGATCGGTGGTGCCTGCAGTAGTTATTCAAACTGTGTCACAGACACCAACGCCCCCAAGCTAGTTCGTATATTGAAATAGGTACCCTAAACAGAGGGTAACTAGGGATATCTTGCAATAACTTCATTGAGCTCTTATCTTGCGCCTACGTAAAATGTTAGGCTGGCCTCATACTTCTCTGAATTCATAATATGAAGTCATATTATCAACTAGCTGCGCCCTACGGTTTCACCCGCGGTTTCCCGGGATAAAAAGTAGCCTATGTGTAATTCTGATGTGTAAGCTATTGTAAAGTTTCATCAAAATCCAGTCAGTAGTTTTTGCGTGAAAGAGTAACAAACATACATCCATACATTCATACAAACTTTCGCGTTTACTATATTAGTAGGATCCAGAAAGCACGGAAATGCATTCAATTTAACTATTCTTTACACACATTATGATTTTTACAAATTATTAATTTCTCAGATCGATCTGTCAGATACTGACAAGCGTTATGACTTTCGGTTCGAAAATTTTAAGATTATAAATTCAGAACACGTCTTTCCATATATTTCTTTATAGCAAGCACACACAGGAATCAGATTACGAATTATCTCAGTTGTAACTGCAAGCTGGTAGCGTAGCTGGTAGCCGACACGAGAAAACACGAGAGTACTGATTTATCTGAATTTTTAAAAATGTATGAGGCACGTGCCTGAACTCAGATTATTAACTCTGTCTCTGAATTCAGAGAGGTATTCCGCCTGTATGAAGCTAGCCTTAAATTCAGATTAAGTTAATTAAATTTTATTTTTATAGAATAGCATAGAATTCTTTATTGGCCTAATAACTAAGTCCGTGGCAAGTCATAATAATTGCAATAAAAATTAACATTTCATATTATTAGTAACTAGCTGCGCCCTGCGGTTTCACCCGCGGTTTCCCGGGATAAAAAGTAGCCTATGTGTTAATCCAGGGTATGAGCTATCTCCATACCAAATTTCATCAAAATCCATTCAGTAGTTTTTGCGTGAAAGTGTAACAAAGGTACATCCATTCTTACAAACTTTCGCGTTTATAATATTAGTAGGATTAATAAATAAATAAGTCCTATATTATTCATCATCATCATCATCATCATCATCAGCCCATCACGTTCCCACTGCTGGGACACGGGCCTTCTCTCATAGAGAGAATAGGCCATAATCCACCACGCTGGCCCAGTGCGGGTTGGTGAATGTCACATGTCCTTGACTTTTTGTGAAAAATTCTTGGACATGCCGATTTCCTTACGATGTTTTCCTTCACCGTTTTAGAGCGAGTGTTAAATCCGCACATAGCTTAAGAAAGTCAGTGGTGCGGGGTCAGTGGGATTCGAATTCGGATGCGTCGGATCGAAAGTCGCACGAGCTCCCACTGAGCCACACTCGCTCATATTATTATTAGTAATAACTAGCTGATGCCCGCGACTTCGTCCGCGTAGTGGAGTATTCATCCTGCATCCGAACATTTTTCGTCCCATCATATTCACGTTCCAGTTCCCGTCCCGCTCCTATCTCGCTCCTATCTCGTTACCGTACCTTACCACTTCTGTTCCGTTACCTTCCCACTCCCATCCTTTTATGTTTCCGCTCCTATAGCGTTACCGTAATGCTCTGGTCATGATTCCGTCCCGCTCTTATATCATTTTCGTCCTGCTCTGCTACCGATCATATTCCTATCCTAACCCTTTATCGTCCTTCCTAGTGAACCTCCTATCGTGTTATATTTCCCCTCCTATACGTTACCATCCCCTTTTTGTCCCTTTGTCATCCCACTCCGGTCCCGATATAATTACCAAACTTCATTTGTAAATCATGTGTTTATAGTTTCTTTGACCAAGTATCAAACGTACAAAATGCTAGCGTAGTAGTTTGAAACATATTGCGGGGCTACAGAAACCGGGTGGAAATGAAACGTCGGGGGGAACCTCTGCGGACCCTTTACGATTCGTAATACCAGTAATACTCCCTGATGACGCGGGTGCGGGGCAGCGCCAACACTATTCTGAGCGTGTTCGCGGACCGATGGGAGGGTCCTATATTACGTCGCTGGATATGTATGCATTGTGCGTACATGTCCAGGGAAAAATAATTAAGTAGAATAATACTGTAAATACTAACATAGCTATAAGAAAATTGTTACTAACAAATTATGGATGAGTCCGAAAAAAAATATTTTATTTATTTATTTATTATTTATAATACGTACAAACGGACGGACGGTGCGGCGCGCGTGGTCCCGGTCCGGGTTTGTGATCATTTACATGAGTTTGCGTTGTGGCGGCAACGCCAGTCCGGCGCCATGTACATACATGAAGCCTGAGTAAAAGAAATCTTTGAAACTTAAATCTCCTATTTACATACACATAGCTGTTGCCCGCGACTTTGTACGCTTAGTAAAATAATTCATTTTGCTCCTGGCTATTTCCGGCTGCTCTCGCTTCCATGCCGATTTTGTCTTGTTTCTATCCCAATCCTATCCCGAATTCATCTCGTTTTTATTTCACTCTCTTTTAGCTCTTATTTCGTTTTAAGTAGACAGAATACTAACATTATAAACATATATTTTCTTAACAAACTTTACCATTTGTTTAAACCTATCAGGGGATGGTATTCAAAACAATCGTAATAATACATGTGTCAATATATATTTTTTGGCTAAGTATATGTAAGTATAGTATATATAGGCCAAAAGTCAATCGTCGTAGCTCCAGAAAAAATATTGTATGTCGCAGGGAAATGAGGATACCAGGGATTTCATGAAATCCCTTGGGATACGACGTCCAGTATTGATAAATAGGCTCTCGCCAGAACTCTTGCTTCGTCATCCCTTCGCTCCACTCGCGCATTCGACCATCACTCCACTCGGGAGGTCGCAGGCTCGCTACGCTCGCCACCTCTCCCCCTCGCTTCCTTCTGGCCTTGCGCACTCGTTTTGCTCAGGAACTCCTCGCAAGCTTCTGGCTCCGCGCTTTTTATATACACTCTAGAGGTAAAAGCTAGTCGGACCGCGGAGAAGTGGTCCTTCTCATACATGATTATACCATGATTTCGTGGTATCCCTAGGAATTTCGCGAAATCTAAGATATCCTCATTTCCCTGCGACACGTACGGTCAACTACAAGTTGCTGAATATTTGTAAATCTTCGATTGACTACACCTTTAGAATTTGTTATTTTTCTGAATGTTGCATTTAAAAGTCAATTAAAGTCCTGTACGAATAAGGAAATTGTAAAAGATGCATTACGTTAGGATTTATTTCTTTTGCCTAGTCTATATACCGAGTTTCGCTTTCACTTTATAAACAAAGGTTTTCCACACAAATGTTTGCCATCCCGGTTAGACCTTTTAAGATGTTTAAAAAGTCGTGAAACATGTGCGTACAGTATCTTCGATTGGTATAGGTACCAAATTTTACCGTCGCAGGTTTAGAAAAAATGTTATATTCCACCTTGTTTCACGTTTTTAATAATAATAATAATAATAATAATAAACCCATTTATTTCCAACAACCTTACATAACAATTTTACTTATAATAAAGAAAGTTTTATATAAACTAAATGCAGATCATTTAAATATTATTTTTGTTAACTGATGCTGGAACCCCAGACTGGGTATGGGCCTCCTCCAGTTTACTCCAAATCTCTCTGTCCCTTGCTTTTGTTTGCCATTCTTTTCCCGCTGTGGCAATTATTTCGTTAATCCATCTGTTCTTTGGACGTCCTCTGCTCCTTTTACCAATTGGTCCTTTCCATATCGTTGTTTCTAATGTCCATCTTTTGTCTCTGTATCTTGCTAGGTGCCCTGCCCATCGCCACTTTAGTGTTAAAGCGTATTGCAGAGCATCTATGAGCTTTGTTTTACTTCTTATGTATTCGTTTCTTATTCTGTGTATTCTCCTTATTTTCAATAGACTTCTTTCCATCGCTCTCTGGCACGTTGCGAGCTTTGTTTTTATTTTGGTGTTGTATGTCCAAGTTTGACAACCGTACGTGAGCGTCGGTAAAATGCAGGTGTCCATTACGGTCTTTTTGAGATGAAGAGGAAAGGCGCCTTTTAGAACTTCTTTTAGGGACCAATATTTTTTCCAACTCATGTTCACTCTGCGTTCCGTCTCTTCTTCATCATTATTGTCTCCAAATGTTATTTGTTTCCCTAGGTATGTGTATTTGTTTACGTATTCCAGCGGCTTACCATATAGGTTTATTGTGTATTGTATTGTGTGTTTCACGTTTTTAGAGGTTAATTAATAATGTGAGTTTCGTTTTAATTTATTACTTTTGTTTGGTCTGTATACAAAATTTCATTGCTACAACTTCATAAACTAAAATTCTCCATACAAACTTTACCAACCTGTATAACCCTGTTATGGGGTGATTTCAAAACATGGTGGAATACGTTTTTAGAATTTTATTGGCTGAATATTTATAGCAAATTTCAACATCGTAGCATTTAAAAATATTTGATACTTTTCACCCTATTTAACCTTGTTATAAGGTGAATTTCAAAAAATGGTGAATTCCGATTCAATTTATTTCTTTTGCTTACTCTGTGTACCAAATTTAGTTGCCACAATTTCATGAACAAAGATTCTCCATATAAACTTAACCACCCCGTTTGAACCGGTTTAGGGATGATTCCAACAAAATGGTGAAACAGGTGCTTAAAGCTTATCTGTCTGAGTATATGAACCGAATTCCATCGTCGTAACTTCAAAAAATGTAACTTCATTCCACCCTTATTAAACCTGGTTATAGGTAGATTTAAAAAAAAAGTGAATCACGTTTTAATTATCTCCTTTTTCTTAGTTTGTGTACCAAGTTTCATCATGACCACAAACTTCATAAATAAAAAAGATTTTCTACATAAACTTTGCCACCCCGCTTGTTGGGGAATGATTTAAAAACATGTAAAATATGTAATATAGGTAAAATAATTTCATTGGCTAAGCACATATACCACATTTCATCGCTGTAGCTTAAAAATAATAATCTTAACTTTCCACCCTGTTTAACCCTGTTAAGGGAAGATTTTCAAAAATTATAAATCACGTTTTAATTATCTCTTTTTACCAAGTTTTATCATAGCTACGAAACTTCATTAACAAAGATTTTCTATACAAATTTTACCTCCCCGCTTAGGCTTGTTAGGGGATGATTTTCAAAAAATGGTGAAATGCACACCTATAATTTCATTAACTTACCACGTGCACCACATTTCATCGTTGTAGCTTAAAAATAATAATCTTTACTTTCCACCCTGTTTAACCCTATTAAGGGATGATTTTAAAAAATGGTAAATCACATTTAAGTAATGTTTTGTTAGGTATATACCAAGTTTCATCGCTATAAACAAAGTTTTTTTTTATGTAAACTTTACCACCTCGTTTAACCCAGTAAGGGGTTGATTTTTGAAAATTGCTGAAAACTTATTTTAAAACATGATCAAAATTATATTATTTACCCTGTTTCTTTACTGTAACTACAGTGTCGCATTAATGAAAAATCCTACTCCATACAAACTTTGCAGCCCTATTTAATTACCTTAGGGGTTAATTTTTGAAAAGTTACTGAATTTATATTTTTATATTCTAATGTTTAGTCAATTTACTAAGTTTCATAAGTTTACTAAAAAAACCTACACCGTGGAAACTTTGCGACCCCAATAAATGACCTTAGGGGTTGAATTTCGTAAATTGCCGAAAACGAGTTCCTAGTATTTACATGCCTAATGCTCACACAAAATTTGATAACTACTGGTCAAGAAACAATCACTGTAGCATACATTATAGTTTCCGCATTCCAATCTAAAAAACCACACTAAACCCTCCTTAAAGGTTGATTTTCAAAAAACTGTGATACACGTGTTCTTTTATTTCTTATGCATAATATACTACCAAAGTTTCGTGACCGTGCGACAAAAGAAAATTTTTTCCCCATACATCTTATATGACCCCATTTGACCCACTTAAAGGTCAAATTTCGAAAAATCCGTTCTTAAATGACGCCTCCAGTACTTGTAGAATACATAGTCCAAATTTCAGGTTTCTATGTTAAGCGGTTTCGGCTGTGCGATGATTGTAGAAAAAAACCCTGCTCTTTTATTATATAGATTTAAAACAAACTTAAATTTTCATAAAATATGTCACTCAGAATTATTTATTAAAATAACACATTATATGTAATCTTACATGTCTAACAAGAAAATTAAAAATTATAAATTACAAATAAAAATACATTATACACCTAAATAAAAATAACATATTTATTTGTTTTATATTATATTGTAAATGAAAGCAAGTTATTCCGCGGGTTAGGGACGGTTTAGCGCAAGTACTCAGGCCTATTATAATAAGTCTTGAATGAACTTCTAAAGGTACGTGCGACGGTGGAGTTACCAGCCTGAGTTTTGCAAGCAACCAAAGCTGCCAACGTAAACACAGAGCGTTTGAGCGTACAGGGGGTAGGCTCCTCCTCGAAAGAGGGTGAATAACCACCCTCTTGCTGCGCGCGCATCTTATACGGGCAGGGCCCGTCGATGTTTGACTATTTCTTTCTCTTTCCTTACTGCGTTGAGAAAATCCGTGATCTCTTGCTGTTCTCTGTGCTCCTAGTAATAATGGGTAAAATGGCGGATCTTAAGACAGTGGAGACTGCTATTTTCATTGAATGGGAAATCTTATTGGGATGAGGGGGCCTTAACTGCTGATAGGAGAAAATGCAGAGGTTTTTGCTGGGGTACTTTAGGCGTAATTTTTAAGGAACGAGAGTTCATATTTCTCGTTGAAAATTTTCACAGAATAAATAATAGTACATGTCTGCGTCGCAATTTCAAAGCGTAAACTCCTGGAAGATGGAAGTCCCTAACTTTTCCAACAAAACCATAACGTGAGTGCAGCCGTTTTTTATCGTCATAAATCTACGTGTAGTTAGTGTAGTGTCATGAATTCCACAAATACCTACATATATAATAATGAAAAATTGGTTGGACGGTAAAAGAAAGTTACGAAGCGTACATCAAAAAAATAAAAAACTAACTGAGAAACAAAATAAATATCGTAAAACATTTTTACGATAATAAAAAGAAAAGCATAAATTATTTAAATAAATAACATTTAAATACACATAATGCAAAACTATAATACATTTATATGTTATTAAGTAACGAGACAAGCAAGTCGTTCTCCTGATGGTATATTATATACCCTGTGAATATTTTACCCTTCCTACGTAGGTAGTTACATACATATATAAATACATCACCTATCTAGGATAAGATAAAAACTTCCTATTTCTATTGTTATCTAATATATTGCAGTTAATTTATTTGTGACCATGATAAAAGATAGTGAAACCTAACTGAAAATATCAAAACAAATCAAACTGAAGTGGAATGCGGTCTTCCATTTTCCACTTGAGAGCACATTTGAAGGCTTTTCAGGCACGTTTTCCTGACATCCGAAATACTAAGGCACCATGAAACGCAAGGAGACATTAAATTCTTTTACACCAAGCTGCGAATAAGATTTTAGAACTCGAGGAGGTATCGTGTCGTTGACACAAACTTGCAAGAGAGTTACAAATTAAGAAAAAATATGTTACATCACGCTTAACATGGTTCATAAATCGTGCATATAAAATAAAGCAGTTTCAACGAAGATAAAGTTTATAGGTACACAATTTGTATGCCGTATCCACACATTGTCACTGGTTAGGTGAATACTACCCGCAAAAATCGATAAATGGGTGGAGTGGAGGGTGACACCGCGTGTCGCCGCCACGCGCATGCGTAGTAGAGCTAGTGAGCCAGCGCCCTATGGCGCGAAACTCAGCGCAACATACCTACTTCTCCCATGTCGTGTTCTCCTGGTACCGCCGCCCACAAATCTGAAATTTTCCTGCCCTCCACCAGGTTTCCCGGAAGTGAAAACCTTCCACTTCCGCTGTTTAGGGCGGTCTGAAAGTCCCGCTGCACTCCAGCGTCCATGAACGAAATAATTTCATGAAATTCGTGAAGCATCATTTTGTTTGACTGGAAAGTGAGGTTAAGTTTCTGCGCACACTGCGTGCGCACTGCAACAGGTTGTTTTTCGTCACGACCGGTTGTTGACGTTGTTTATTATTCTCGTGTTGTTTTCGTTCTTAGAAGTGCCATTGATAAAATTCACGTTGTTTCTACTGAATGGTGACGTAGGTACCTATTCGCAATGCAGCTACAGAATTCTAAATAATTACACCATTATATGCAATAAAATATATAATTACTGTACGAAGTACGGTAAATAAAACACGAACGTATAGAAATAGTTTTATTCAAAGAAAAACATATACAAGTGGCAAGGTTTTCGGACCTGGGAAATTTAGTTCTGACGATGCATTTTTGAGAAAATAAAAACTGTTTTTTGAAAAAAGGTACAGTTGAACAGAAACATGAAATTTCTCTAAAAAAAAGGGACATGGTTTCCATCGACACTACTTCCCACCAGGAATGTTTCCCCCAAAGTAACCTTTCAAATCGAATCGTACGCTGTTGAAAAAAAAAACTTTTTCAAGTCAAGGACGTCGTCATCATCATTATATTTTTTAACTATTCTTAAATAATTTTTGGCACAGTCTTCATATCCTTTCAATTGGTTTCCTTGAAAATACTTTGAATTTTCAAATTTAAAGTGTTTTCAGTCACGTTCAATTATGAAGGTGGACAGGTATTAGGTATACCATTGTAAGAATATTGAATTGTTATAAATAGACAAATTGGAGTCTAGGACTTTGAACGGAAACTGGTTGTGAAGTTAATTACATATATGATTGGGGGGGTGATTCGTCCACAAGTCATTGTGCTGCTTGCGGGGACTGGTTTGCCCCCCGATTCAGAACCTTACAGTAACGAATACCGAATCGATTCGACTATTATCGATCTCGAGTTGTTTATTCCTTTTCGCGGTAATCCACCCCAAAAATTTAATACGGTTTAGTTTACAATATCGGTATCAATTACATGTTGCATTTACGGAATTTGTTTTGTGTGCAATGTTTTGCATCGTAAGATATAAAACCGAATCGGTCGATAACGACTTATCGTGAGTTTCTGAATCGGCCCGTGGTCTGGTCTGGTCACTCTCTGCTACTGTCATACCTATTTATATTTTATTAACACTTTTCTGTTACTGATATTGTTGGTCTATGACTATGGGACATCTCACTTGCACTTCTTGTGTGCTATTCTGTTAATTTAATTTATACCCAATTGTTCATTGTATAATTTTGAGACATTTATTTTATTTTATATCCAATTGTTCATTGTTATCTGTTATTTTAATTTATATCCAATTGTTCATTGTTATATTGCGAGACATTTTTCAATTTTAGTATGAAAGAAATGGGTAAAAAGGTAAGTAACCTTTTTTCAGTCATGTTAATATAAGTTACAATTTTTAACATATTTTTAATTTTATTTGTATCATGTGTTTATGATCTTTAAAATTGCACTTATGTGCCTATTTAATAAATGATATTTGACTTTGACTTTGAATTATTATCTAATAATTTGGGTATTATCGTAACCTTTGGCTATTTTAGACATCCCAATATCACATTAAATCGTCCCCATAAGACGATATAAGAAGGATAGAAGAAATTTGGTTGCTCGAGCAGTTGGCTCGGTGGCCCAGTGGTTAAGGCGTCGGGACGGTATTCCGAAGACGCAGGTTCGATCCCTGCCCGAGCAATATCATTTTTCTTCTTCCTAATTACTTAAAATCCCAACATCAGGTGTCATTTTTGACTAAACATTATTTACTTAAGTAATTATTAAGTAAGTGTTTGTGTATTATGTTTAAATATCGTATACGTGTTACATACTTAATAACTTATAATTAAATAACTTATTTTCCTAAATTTAAGTAGAAATAATTTACTAGAAATTCACTACCTACTCCACTAACACACAGTCCGACCGTTTTAACTTGCAAGCGATAGTAATGGCTTTTGGAACCGAATCTGACACTTCTCCAAACTTCATTACCTTTACGTCAAGGCAAAATATTCAGACAACAAGTTTGGTAATGAAGGACCAATGAGAATATACTCGAACTTCAGAGTACACTAATTCCAAGTGGCTAGCCTATCGATTTTTTACAGGCTACATTTCGGGGAGTATGCCCAAGACCTGCATCAGCCGATTCCTTCATCCCCATTCCATTTTAGGACCACCAGGCGAGGAGACTCACTCCACCCTTACGTTGTTCACATACCACCAATCCGCACAAAGCGCTTCGCTGACTCTTTCATTATGCGTACTGATAAGGAGTGGAATTCTCTACCGGAATCCTTATTTCCTTCCAATTACAACCTGGGTCAGGGTTTAAGACACTTAAGAGTGAATAGGCACCTCATGGGCATGGTAAGTTCGCTGGCTACAATGCCCTTTAAACAGAACACAATAATTTTAATACTGTGATAGAAATGCTTGGCAGAATAACTGGCAAAGCCATGGTGCCAACCCAGACGGCCTCTCGCATACGAAAAATATATCATCATCCAAAGCACCTTTAAGAGCCAGACTTTGGACAAATGGGCGGAGTTAACCTGAACACATTTTTTAATAAATCCAACGATCACATACATAGATCCTGGCCCCTAACTAGGATTCTGTGTCTAGGAAACCAGGAACTATGAGGACCATGTTTCCACTACACCCAAACACGAAACAAATGCTTGCGCTTTTGTGTTTTTCTTGCACAAACATTTGTCCCATCGCGGGAATCGAACTCGCAACCTCAGTGGTGAATGAGGTTTGAGCCAACCTGCTCAACCACTACACCACAGAGGCTGACAAGTGTCATTTAGCCCGAAGTCGGTATAGCCTGTTGATCCTTCATGTCTAACGCCCCTGCATCGCATACAGTAGTCAGTTCCATAAAACTAAGCTAAAACGGTCCCTCTGTAACTGTTGAGTGCTCAATAAGGAACTTCGAAATATACAATTTGGAAATTGCCTTTGCTTTGCTGTCTACCGTCCACTCTCTCACAGATAGGAAGGCATTTTTATAGATGAGCTTTATCGTCTTTCTTACTCTACGTCTCTATTATAAATTCATCATAGGTACTAATATTGATTTATTTTCTGGTGGCCATTTTTTCAAACTCTAGTTTTTTTATGAAACTGAGTGATGAGACGTGGAAGTCGTTCGCCTGATGGTAAGCGCCACGCCTGCCCATAACAATTGCATTGCCACCCAGTAAAATACCATAAAAAGCACAGCGTAGCACTGCATTGCTCTCATCACCTCGAGACATTCTAATATGCCCAGCAATTTCGCTGGCTCTGTTCTGTGATGTTTTACAAATTCATACTACTTCGATTTAGCTCTGGTATTTTCACAAACTTCTTCCTATCCGGATCTGTTCCTTGTCCTGATATTATCGGTTTCTTTCTCAATCGTTCCTTTTTACAAACAAAGCAATATGACTAGCTTCCTTTGGTTCTGGTCCGCACCGGTTCATACTGGTTCGTGGTTTTGGGTCTGCGTTGGCTCCACTGTCATTTTCTTGGAGGAATTTGGCTCCTTCTTCTTGTTTGGTAGGGTGATGCAGAATATTGCGTTAGCTGAAAATATGAAACATATGTACTGTAATTCGTATTTTTTGTTCTTTATGAAACTAATATTGAAATTAGATATTAATATAATTTGTCATTGCAGCAGAGAATAAAAGATGTTTCATTTCTCAGATTCTGTATGTCTTAGACTGCTTTGGGTATAATTGACTGCTTTGGTTTGGGTAATAGAAGGTTAACAAGTCACCATGTATTGTAGAATTTGGAGTATTCAGTCTACATCTTCATCTTCTACCTACACTGGAGATGCAGAATCGCTACTGAAGACAACGTCACCTTCTTTTTACTTAGTTTATTTTTAGACGCGGATGTGTTCATAATATATCTAGCCAGAGAAATGTTTTAAGTGAACAAGTATATAGTTCTTAAGAGAAAATTAGTTACTGAAACCTGATGTTTATATGTCAAAGTAAAACGCTATAAACATCGGGAATTAACTTGACGGGAATCAACGTTTCACTTCACAGCGTAGATATATGTATGTAAAGACTTAATCGAAGAAAAAACGGACGGAATTTTGCTAAGCAACAACTGAAGCATAGCAATGGCGGTAGCGTTTGAGTCGACAGAGGGCCGATGTCAAGCCGATCGGCATAGCATGATATAAATGTGTGCGTGAGGCTTGTATACAAACGAGCGGACCGGCATAGCTTGAGTGCTTCACGTCTGAGTCTGGAGACGAGACGTCCGCCTTTTTTCAAGTGTAAAGGTATGAGGAGCAACTTACCAACAAGAAGGCTTCCAAACATGTAAAATCCTGCACCGCAATTGATCTCCAGGAATACGCCGATCAGGTTGGAGCCGACCATGGAGCCCACTCTACCTAACATCATGCCGAGGCAAATTGCCATAGCCCTACGGAAGATATAAAAATAAATTATTTTTTTAGAAAATCTGCTTTCAAATAAAAAAAGCATTCAAATCGGTTCACCCGTTTAAAAGCTACGGTGCCACAGACAGACATACATAGTGGTCGAACTAATTACACCCCGCCCTTTTTGCGTAGCAGGTTAAAAAATGGAACCTTATGAACCTTATGAGAGTAGTTTAGGCAAATATAATAACAATTTCAAACTTTTACTGGCAATCCCAGATAATGTTATTGTTATACTAGCTGCGCCCCGCGGTTTTACCCGTGGTGTCCGGGATAAAAGTATCCAGAACCTAAAGTACCAACATACTAAAATTCATCAAATTTATTTACAAGTTTTTGAGTGATTGAGTACCTGACAAAAATCCATATATCCTCACAAACGTTTATATTTATACTATTAGTAGGAATTAGAATAGTAGTAAGGATAGTAGGTAGTAGAAGTAAGGAGGATAAGCGCAGCTACTTTCACATAATAAGCCATTATTAACAAAAAAAAAAATTTCTATTCTAATGTATCTATGTCCAAGGTCGAATGTCTATGATTCTTTTTATTATTTATTGGCTTGCGTTTGACCGCTATCTCACCTGCTGTTAAGTGACGATGCGGTCGAAGATGTAGCACGCTCGCCTAGAAGAATCCTGTTCACTCTTGTCTTAAAGACACCCAGATTATAGCTATCCGGAAACACAGATGCCGGCAGAGAGTTCCACTCCTTGGCCGTTCGCATTATGAAGCAAAGTGCTTGGTGCGAGCAGGAGGACTACCTTGTAGCTATACTGAACCCAACGCAAAATTTTTCAAATCGGTTTATATATGACAGAGTAATCGCGACAAACAAAAAAAGCAATCGAATTGAGAACCTCCTCCATTTCGAAGTCGTTTAAAAAGGAAATTTACCTGAACTTAGTGGGGAAGATTTCCACAGCAACCGCATTCATCAGCCCGATACAAGCTCCAGACATCTGGAAGACCGCGAACAGCACCACCGCCACCTGCTGGTTGTAGGCGAGGTGCGCGCCGACGCCGCACAGCCCGGTGGCGCCCAGCACCGTGATGAGGATGAGCTTCTTCCCCACGAAGTCCACGAGGACCCCCACGATCAGGTACATGGAGCAGAATACGAGCCCGATGTAGATGGAGCGTTCGAACGTCGCTGTGTTCATCGTGTCGTCGCAGATCACCTGGTAATTCAATGTCAATGTAATGTGTGTGTTCAATGTAAATGTAATGTTCAATCGTTAAGGTATATCTTTTATTTTTTTTATTTTGTTACTTGATAGGCAAGCATTTGACCGCAGTCTCAACTGATGGAAAGTGATGACGTGGTCGACGATGGATCACGCTTGCCTAGAAGATACCTATTCACTCTAGACTTGAAGACACCTAGATTATAAGAATCGGGAAACAGAGGCGCTGGTAAGTTGCTCCATTCTTTAGTTGTTGGCATTATGAAAGTTGAAGCGAAACGCTTTGTTCTGGTTGGAGGAACGTCAACCATAAACGGATGACAAGTTTCCGTACGTCTTGTTGTCCGATGGTAGAAAGGTAGTAAGGAAAGGCTTAATCTTAATGAATTGCATTGTATTATGAAAAGGGCCATACCCATGTGTTAGGTTTTCTGTAAGGTCCTGGTTTCATATTGAAAAGACATCAAAGCGGAAACTATATAATTGGGAACATCACAATATTGATTCTAATTTCAATCTGATGGTAGGTAAAACTTACATCAGTGCCATTCCCAACTGGAATCCTGCTGGCATCGAGAACGTCGCAGATCTTGGTCTCCGCTCCGTCGTGGTTCGCCAAAGAGTTGAGGATAGATGGAAACCAGACGTAGAAGCCGTTAGTCCTGAAACGAGAAATACGTCGGAATTTCTAGACGCCGCGATTGTGCTTGATCGTTGTATAGAGGAAAATAGATAACAAGCGAATTTCATGAAACTAAAATTTAAAACCCCCGACACAATAAAGTAAAAAAAGGTAAAAACGGCGAACCGATTTTGATAAAATATGTCTGAGAACCACCGCCAGAAAACTAGCTTTACAATAAAAAAACCGCATCCAAATCGGTTCACTCTTTTAAGAGCTACGGTGCCACAGACAGACACACATAGTGGTTAAACTTATAACACCCCTCCATTTTGCGTCGGAGGTTAAAAAGAATAAAGAACAAAATAAAAGAACACAGAATGGAGAACACGCTTGCTTGCCAATGCACTGAACTTGTCATGCTAACACTACAAATTGCGCTTTGTGCTTCGTACTTACCACCTCTAGTAGATAAAACATTACTTAATCATTTTTTAAACAATTGTAATCGTGTTTCATAGGAACATGACATGAGCTTAAAACGTGTATCATTGGTGACTTTAATTTAAGCTTTATAGACTGGTCATTAGTTGATTTGAAAAATTCTTTCACTGTTGGGAAGCTACACTATCCCCGGGTGACATAGGTTATATCACATTTTCAAAAAAATTAGGGATCCTTACTAAAACTCCAATAATGTAACCCAAGGTGTAAAAAAATTACCTAAAATATTCTTTACATCGCGTGCGCTGCGAAAACTATTGATGATAGAATAAAATAATGTGCTAAGACTTTGCAGAACACATCATTATTTACAAAAAGTGTCGCGACAGCATATGTCTAACTGTTATAGTTATGCCACAATAAGTGTTCTTTTATTTTAAAAATTTAATTGCAATGCCGCCGCTAGAAAAGGCTCTATATTTGTATTTGGGTATTAATCCTTATCAAACTAAATTACTTTATATTCAAGACTGCTTCAATACCATTATATGACTTTTTGAATTATTCAATTCGGATATTCCATTCGAAAGATATCACGAGTTTAAAAATGTAAGTAATATTCAAACGTTCTTTATAATTTTCTTTGTTTAGTAACCTGACGCAAATAGAAGCGTTTAGGTATGTGTGTGTATTATAATTTTTAATTTTGAAATGTTTGTTAAATACCCGTGCGAGCCCGGGCGGACCGCTAGTATTAATATAAAAACCTCCCGTTTGGATAAACTCAAAATAAACAACGGCTCTAGATACAACTTTAATAAGTGTAATTATGCAATCTTAAATGAATATCTGGAGAAAATTGATTGACATAGTATAATTGATAGCTGCGAGGACGTAAATGAGGCCCTGGATAAGTTTTATAATATTTTAAATATAGCTCTTGAGAAAAATATACCCATAAGCAAAACAAAAAGTACTAAATTTCCAGTATGGTTTAATAAAAGCATAATAAGAACAATACGTGAGAGAAACAATGTTTTAAGAAGACTAACCCTATGGATGAAATAGTATTAAAGAAATTAAATCTCAACATTTGCCAAAGTATTAGAGTCATTAATATCTCCTTTTATATATCAACATTTTAAGCAATTTATTACTAAATACCAACACGGATTTATTAAACAACGTTCAACATGTACCAATTTGTTAACTTTCGTGGAGAACATTGTTGAGGCTGTTGATGGAAACAATCAGGTGGTCTTTACAGACTTCAGTAAAGCCTTTGACAAGGTCTCCCATGCTGTGCTTCTGTATAAACTGGCTGCATATAGCTTTAGCGGTCCTATGTTGGATTGGTTTAAGTCTTATTTAAATGAAAGAGATTTTTATGTTGTGACAGCGGGCTTTGCCTCTTCAATACATCCCAAAATAAGCTCAGGTGTGCCCCAAGGGTCACACCTTGTCCTCTTCTGTTTTACATCTTTTTAAATGGTTTACTGGACTGTTTAAATCACTGTACGCCTTTTTTGTTTGCAGATGATCTCAAAGTTCTGAAAGTTATCTATCAAAACTTCTGACGATGTTAAAATGTTACAGGTGGATTTAAATAGTTTAAATAAGTGGTGCGAGTTAAACAGAATGATTTTAAATACAAAAAAATGTTCACAAATAACTTTTAGTAGAGAAATTAATAATATCGCAAATAACTACAAAATAGGCATGTCAAAATTGAAAATAGTTAACACAGTTTGGGACCTGGGTGTGACGTTTGACGGTAAACTTACTTTTGTTCCACACATAGACAACGTCATTAAAACGTCTTCCAAAATGTTAGGATTTCTTATTCGCACCGGCAAAGAATTTCATAAATCAAAAACAAAGCTGACACTATATAACTCGCTTGTTCGCAGTGTCCTTGAATACTGTTGTCCGATCTGGAGGCCTCATTACGCTGTTCACACACTTAAATTAGAAAGGGTGCAAAAAAGATTTATGTGGCACTTGGCTTTCTCCACGGGGCAAAAGAAAAAATTAACATTATACAAAACTAGATTAGATTTTTTCAATTTGCAATCATTGTCAGAGCGCCGTGATAGGATAGACTTGTTAACCTTACATAAAATATTTAGTAATGCGATAGACTGCCCCGATGCTGCTTTCCCGTTTTAAGCTCAGAGTACCTTTTAGATATCCTCGAAAGCCTCTAACTCCATTTTCACCCCCTTTTCGCAGGACTGTGCTAGGTGCCAATTCACCGGTGCCTCGAATGTGCAGGCTTATAAATGATTGTAGCAACTCGGTAGATATTTTTGGGGATTCTCTGCCTGAATTCAAAATTAAATTAAACTCCCTAAAGGCCATTACGGCCAACATCTCTCTCTCTCTCTGACTGTTCTACTTAAATTATATATTCTTATTTTGTAATGAATACTACGTTTATTAATATTCGCATGTTTTTAATATTAATAAGAAAAGATTAGTTTCGAATGAATAATAGTTGTAATATATCTCGGTAACCTTCGTAATGTGATTAGTTGTGCATGCGGTGCTTCTCTTCAATAGGTAATACATTTAGAAAATAAAATATACATGTATAAAATGTGATATAATGTGATGTAATTACCATTGAGAAGCCAAATTAATAAATAAAAAACACATCCGTTTTAAAGTCCAATATACCTACACTGGCCATGTACCTGGTGGGTGGTGGTTCAATTGTGATGAAAAGCGTTAGTATTTGTACTGTAACTTACGCGGCAAATATTCCAAACTGCACGAAGCACAGGAGGCTGATCCAGGGCAGAAGCGGCATCTTGAACAGCGGCACTGTCTGCTCCTTCATCGACAAGAGGATGGCTCGGAGGCCGGTGCTGGTGGACTTGGCGGTTTGACTCTCTACTACGAGGGACTTTACCTGGAATTATGAGATTACCTAATGGTAAACGCTACTTAAATAGGTTATAAGTAGATCTACAGCACAATAATAAATTTAGTTAACCTACTAAATTAACCTATTTAAAACTAAATTAATAAACTACGGTAAATTTATAATTAAAGTTAACCTATTTGAATTTAGTTAATAAATTAAGTTTAGTTAATTAAAAATTAGTTAACCAAAATAAATATAAATATAAGTTAAGGAAACAAATTGTAAATATTTGGTAAGGGAAATAAAAGGCTTTATTATAAAATACGAAAAATAAAAAACAAAATATTCACCATAAAAGTGCCTACACATTTCTTCTTAGCAAAGTATTTGCTAAGTATTGCTGTTAATGTTATGTGCGGCAAATAAATAAGCTAGCTGGCTTTAATATAGGAACAATAAGATACAATTCGAGGCAAAAAAAAAACGACATCTTATTTGTGTCTGACCTAAGTGTAAATACTGTTATGTATTTGGCTTATTTTAAAACTATTGTACAATGTACACCCGAAATGGTTCAACTTTTGGAACCACAGTATTGTAAAAGAATAGAATTATGTCCACAGTTTTTACAATAAATGACATTCTGATTCTGAAAAACTTTCCTGTCCCTAAAAATAATAAATAGGTAGTACCTCAAAGCTATCTCTATGCGCCCGATTGTTCCCAGCGTAAATCGTCTTCACCACCTCCAAGGCCTTCTCCGAATGTCCAGTGGCGCTCAAAAACTTCGGGCTTTCAGGTGCGAAGAACAGCAGCACTGTACCGATGGCGAAGGGCAGCGCGAAGGTTACGATGAGCAGCCGCCACGGACGGTAGTCAATGCCGAGGAACCCGATGGGGAAAGCGAAATCGAGGGGCAGGACGAGCCAGGAAATGCCTGAAATCCAAAATAATCTGTCACATTGTGATTTTTGTTGTGACGATCTTAATCCTTTGTATAATGTCACTGGACCACATTAAAAAAATATATACTTACATATAACTCAAACAATATTGAACACCATAAGATTAAAATAATACAAGGTAATTCATGTCTCGGGGTGATGAGCGATGAGCAGTGCTTTTTATGCTATTAAAAGTTCTGGGTGGCACTGCAATAGGGGATCGGACTACTTTTCAGAAACTACAATTAATATACAACGTGTAACATTAATGTGTAGTAATAATTAAACCACGCATATAGAAGCTTATTAATAATTCAAGTCCAAGTGCAAATCACCAGAAACTTTTTAAAATCACAAGATATGATAATTTAAACATTTCTGGTAATCAAGTTCATTTCAACCCTAACAATCAGCTGATAAAGAGCAATGAACTTGTGACAAAGAATATTAGTGCGCCGCGTGTACAGATCTGACAAACAAATTTTATCTTCAGTTAGCAAAGCCAGCTGTCCTACCAACCTTACTTTACAACTAACTTTCAAGCAAACTGCTTTTTACGCGACTCCCCAAAAAAGGAATATAATGTTTTCGGGGTTAATGTATGTGCGTTTTTTTATTACAAAATGCCTCAACAGATTTGGATGTATGGGGTATCCTCGGAATCCTTAAATCATCCCAAGTGACATAGGCTATAATGTTTTTGGCAGGGTATTTTTTTATTTTTCTTTATGCTTACTTGTTAATTACAGCATTAAACATCATCGCTCCAATTAACATTCAGGAATAAGGATCTAATCAGTGTAAACGCCTAATAAGAGCGAGCATGGCTGATGTTCTTAAAAAATACGTGAGGTCACCAACCACCGTAGGAATAGGATGTAAAAAACATCATGCATGAATTTCAACAGTAGGAATGTAATAGGCTGATAATGATGATTAAGACATTTCCAACATTTGATTTCATTGCATAGTAAAAGAGTGTTCGTAAGTCAGTAATCAATAAAGCGTCTTTACTTAGTCAGTTTTCAGAAATAAACCTGTTTAATCTTTGACAAAACGCGGCAAACACTAAAGCTATCAAACATTCGCCGCCACTTCATGATTCGCTAGCCTTGTTTCGTATTGCACCAATCATAAAGATGTAATCCTAATAAATAATAGCCGCTGCTCCTCATTGGTCGAGCGGCACAAACAAAGTTACCTTCTAACGCCGCCCCATAAAACTCCACCGAAAAGGACCGTTTTCGTTTCGGAAATTCTTTTTAGGTTATTTCTGAATATGAATTCTAAGACGTCAAGTTGGATAAAAATTTGAAACTAATCAAGGCAAGGCTAAGTCGGGTACGTTCGCGGAGATTTTTTTGTATACCGGTTCCGGAACATGCAAAAAAACTATGGTAAAAAAAACTTAAACCTATGTGTTTATTATGGTTTTAATGCATTCAAATCTGTCCAGGCAATAAGAAGTAATAGTGGAATAAATAAATACATACATACGTAAACCCTGAAATACTCCTTTTTGGGCAGTCGTGTAAAAATGTGGAAATACCCTTTTTTACGAGTGGGTTCCGGAACGGAACCGACCGAGTCCGAAGATCCGTTCAGTATGAAATTCCGGTATTTGAGACTCGAAATCAAGCCCTGGTAAAATGTTCGGCGTTTTCAAAGACAGAGCGCCTAGGCCACAAAACAGATAAATACAGAAGTTAATCTCATGTATGTACTTTTCATACATTTCATACCGGACGGCGCAGGAAGTTTTTGGGAGGAAAATTGATTGATTTAAAAATATAACTGTACACGATATCGACATAATTTTTTCGCAGTTACTATTATAACTGAATAAAGTTTTTTTGAAGACAAAACAAATGCGATTAGTTTACATTAACATCTTCCTCATTAGATTATTGAACACAAGGCTAATACAGCTTATACTACAATAAATATCTAATTTTAAATTGTAAAAATATGACAAGGCCACAAACTCATGTTCGCTTGTTCGGCGCAGGGCCGGGGGCTGGGGCGCTTACCTACCTACCTAACTATTTTGTGTTACGTGAAAACGAACCATCAAAATACAAGCAAATACCTACTTACCTCTCTGAAACAACTGGTAGCTTAAAAAACGACTATTCACCGTTTAATGTTGAATTTAAACAACCGTCCACCAAACAGTTATAATAACCTATTTTTCGTTGCTCCATTTTTGCACAAAAAAGTTCACAGACGCGTGTCTCAAGCGGATGGCACTCGCATTCCAACTGTGCCCAGATATCGTGTCTGTGAGCGGTGTCTATGTGTGCGTTGCTCGAGCGCACTTTGTATGTATGTAGATTTCTGCACTAATCTGTTTTGTGCCTAGGCACAAAGTAGCTCGGTCAATGACCCGTACTACCGCGACTAGGCCACAGCTTGTTAGGATTGTCCAAAATAATTCAAATAAATAATTTTTAAACTTTGTATGGAAAATATAATAGTGTTTTTTTTGGTTGTATATTCTGCCCGATGATTCATGACTAGATACCCATACACACCTTTCAGTATTACTACACATTAATGTTATTCCCTGTATATAGCCATGAAAATTACTATTTTTATTAAATAACGCTCTAAAAGTACCAAAAACTATGTTTAAATATTATGTTTCAAACATTGCCGCGCAAAAGGTCACCTCAAAATTTGTGACGTCATATGTAGGTAGAAAACGACAATCTCTTCGAAATAAAACTTGCAAAGAGATTTAAATACGTTTTGTGAAGTTTGGGGACGATATTGTAGGAATGGAACGAAAAAATTAGCAAAACTACATTTTATGAAAAGCAAAAACGTAAAATAAACACAAGCTTGACTCACGGCATTTGCCTACAAATGACGTCATGCGCTGTGATTGTTGTTTCGTTTGAGATGAAGAACAGATTAAAAATAACAGAATTATTAGTTTTATTTATTGATTTAAAAATATAAATCATTATTATTTCACAAAAATATTATTTAAATGATCTTTCTGGTTCGACGAACATTCGTTCTAACTACATTTTAGATTTTTTCTCGATTACTGTCCGATCCCCTATTGTTTGTTATAGGCAGGCATGGCACTTACCATTAGGCGAACGCCTTCCTCGTCCCATCATTTAGTAACATAAAAAAGTATATAAGTTTTCCAAACAGTCAGTGTACGCCAGTGATCTCTACAAACAGCCACTTGAAAGGAATTCTATTAATATAATAAATGCAAAAGTTTGCAAGGATGGATGGATGGATGAATGTTTGTTTATCAATCACGCAAAAACTACTGAACGTATTTTGAAGAAATTTGGTAGGTACATATGTAGTACTTTAGGTCCTGGAAAAAGACAGAGCTTACTTTTGAAACCGCGGGTGAAACCGCGGGGCGCAGCTAGTAACGCATAAACAAACGATGCGACGGCCAGCAGTCTACCCACAGAATAATGAATAAGGTGGTACTTTTAGCACGCCCTTGAACCTAGAAGCCGAGGGGTCTAGGTTCAAGAGTACGTACACCAGTCATTCAAAAAAAATGTTGCCTTCTCTAGATTGCTCAAGCATACTCCATAGCTATATACTCGTAATTATTACGATTTCTAGCACGAGCTCTGGGTAAGTACTAATAATTATTGCTAATCATCACCTACATCACGGAGACTCCGTGTTAGTGGTGTGGTTAAATCTTATCTCTTTAACGTTTGAGATGTGGACACTGTGCAGAATGCTAAAAATAATTTAGACTAGCTTCAAGCGCCAAGGTACTTGAAAAGGCAAATCGTAACCGACAGTTTGTTGACGACCATTATGATACGGAAGGCTGCCTTTTTCGGACATCTTATGAGAGGATCCCTGTACGAATTTCCTTTTGGTCCTAGAAGGCAAGATTCTGGGGAAGAAAAGCCCAGGATGTCCACGATGTAAGTGATTGGACAACATCAAAATATGGACTGGACTAAGCTACCGATAAAAGCGAAGCGTGGGATCGCAAGAAATATTGCCTACTGACCTTCAATATGAAAATGACATTCGATGCTGATCGTCATTGTTAGTGGTCAAGGATGATTATAAACAAAAGATTTTATTATTTAATTCGTCTTTTCCTATATCGTGACATTACGAGACCAAACTGTAGCATACCTATTGCAATATCAAGTCGCGGAAAATTGCGATAATCACGCTTTTAATACGTTATTAATGACAATTCTATTGTTCCGGCGTTGGTCATGAACGACGTGGCGACGGATAAAATGGAAATAACTTCATTGTATACCAAGAAACTGGAGAGTTTGTCAAGACATTAATTGACTCGAATTACCCCGGTTAACAATCAAATTGGATTTTTTTGAGAGAGAAAAGCCAACATTGTATAAAAATTTCAAGAATGGCTTATTAATTTGTGCTATTACTATTACAAATTATGTAAGTAGTACAGGTTTAGTATAATTACCAAGATCATTTCAGTAAACGTTTACATTATAGCTTGTTTATGTATTTATTTATATTGTAGTGTGTAAACACCCGACCTACTTAAGAACCGTCGACTTAGCATTAAGTATTAGCATAGAGTAGTAATCATGATCACCTTTAGACAATTCACATGTACCTATACAGAGTACCGGCCTTTCACTGGTTCACTACCATCACTATCAGGAGCTAGAAACCTCCACCTACTTACTCCACATGGCGACCCTACGTCACTACAATATTGAGCAACCGTAAAAAAAAAGAAGATTGAAGAGCCGCAAGCTATCTATATATTTTTTTCTTGTGCGGCGCTGAACTGCACTCGTCACCCTGGAACAATTAGCTGTTGAGTCTCATAATTTCCAGTAATTTCGCTAGCTACAATGCCTTTCAAACCGGAACAGAGACACACTACTGCTTGGTGGCTGAATAGCTGGCAAATATCAGAGTAAGGATGCTTCACTGTTAGATGTGACCTTTGACCGCCATTTTAGGCTATATACGACAGGAAAAACTAAAAGGTGTCCACTACGCTGAGGTCGGCTTGAGCCGACCAAAACACATGAAAATTACGTACCATCGCTTTGCCAGTTATTTTTCCGCTAAGCAGTAGTGCGCAAACATTACTGTGTTCCGGTTTTAATTACTGGGCATATGAGACTGTCTGTCTGTGACATGTCTCGGGGTGATGAGCGGAATGCAGTGCTAGGTAGTGCTTTACGGTATTAAACGTTCTGGGTGTCACTGCAATTGTTATGGGCAGGCGTGGTGCTTACCATCAGGTGGAAGAGTTGCTCGTTTCACTACTCAGTTCCATAAAAAAGACTAAGCTGGTATACTTACAAGGTAGAACAACAGTTCCAATCCCAACGAAAGAGGATCCGAAAGCAACCATCTTGTCTCTATGGCGGAGGTTGTTGAACTCTCCTAGGTAGGTGTACACCACGGCCGAGGATCCTGCAGTACTGGAAATATAAGTTTATATAGTTTCGTCATTCAATTACATAAAAAAATGGTGAGTTCATAAAAAAACATTAAGATCGGTGGGCAAAAGTCACAACGGAATGGGTGCCTGAAGATGGAAGACGGAGCCCAAGCTGGCCCAAAAGGAGATGGAGGGACGATCTGGATTCAATTACATAAAAAAATGGTTAGTTCATAAAAAATATATTCAAGTCGGTGGGCAAAAGTCACAACGGAATGGGTGCCTGAAGATGGAAGACAGTGCCTAAGCCGGCCCAAAAGGAGATGGAGAGACGGTCTGGGTGCATACCAAGTAGACTGAAGAGATCGGAGGAGAACTTTGCCCAGCATAGGTTTTTTTTAATTGGTAAATGGGCGTACGTTTGACGAAATTTTGCCTGATGGAAAGCGAAGATGCAGCCTAAGCTGGAACACGCTTGCCCATGAGATGCCTATTCACTCTAGACTTAAAGAGACACAAGTTGTAGCAGTTTGGGAACAAAGACAGTGGCAGAGCGTTCCACTCCTTAGCAGTTCGCATGATAAAGGTTAATAAAAAGAAAATAGTTACTTACAACACAGCAGACATGAACTGCAGGATAGCGAAGGAGACTAGGTTGGGTGCGAAGCTCGCAAATACTGACAGGATGGCTGACAGGAGCATAGAGATCAGCATCACTGGTCGGCGGCCGCGTGTGTCCGCCAGCCAGCCCCAGAAGTACGACGTCAGGATTATAGCTAGAATAGAAGAAATAAACATGCTAAAATAAAACAACGTTATCGGATAAGAGTATATATTTTTTATTTATTTAATGTGTCGGCAAACAAGCAGACAGCCCGCCTGATGGTAAGCGGTTACCGTCGCCTATAGACATCTGCAGCACCAGAGGCATTGCTGATGCGTTGCCGACCCTTAAGGACTCTATTAATTCCCCTTTTAAAGGACTCCATGTTGTATATATTAAGTAGAATTTTATTCTCTTTTTATCAGACTTCAAATAAAGGAAGTCATCAATTTTTGTTTTGTATGTTTGTTACACCGATTTGAAAAAAAAATAGTATATACAAGTATACGTTTTATCAAACAAAAAAACCGACTTCAATGTATCTTTGAAGTCCAAGGTTAAATACCGATTAAATTTATATGGGACCACTTCGTAGCCATACTGAACTCAACGCAAAAAGAATTTTCCAAATAGGTTCAGGAATGACGGAGATCTGAGGTAACAAACATAAATAAAAAAATCTAATAGAGAACCTTCTCTTTTTTAAGTCGGTTAAAAATGAATTATATTCGTCGCTGAAATTTACGTTGAAAAGATACAAAGAGAGAATACATTTTAAAACAAAAAAGAACCGACTTTAATTCTGATGTATCCTCAAAGTTCAAGATCGAATATCATTGAAATTTATATGGGACCTCCTTAAAGCTATACTCAACCCAACGCAAACTTAATCAGTTTATGAATGACGGGGTTTAGAGGTAACCAACATAAAAAGAGCGAGTGTTGCTCAGTGGGAGCATGTGCGACTTTCGACCCGACGCACCCGAGTTCGAATCCCGCTAGCCGCTGACCACTGACTTTCTTAAGTTATGTGCGGATTTAGACATTTGTTCTAAATCCGGTGAAGGAAAACATCGTGAGAAAACCGGCATGCCCAAGAATTAAATCACAAAAATTCAAGGAAATGTGACATCCACTATCCCGCACTGGGCCAGCATGGTGGATTATGGCTTATATACTCTCCCGATGAGAGAAGGCCCTGAAGAATGAGAGAAGTGAGATGATGAAACATAAAAAAATACAACTGAATTGAGATCCTCCTCCTTTTTTTGTTGTCGGTAAAAAGGAGCTAAGAATCCAACAGTGTACAAGGAGCTGTAGAAAACTCACCAGCAAAAGGTATAGCGGACAGCCAGCCCCGCTGCTGCAGCGTGAGGTCCAGGTCGCACTGTGCTGCTGGCAGCACGTAGCCCAGCGCCAGCGACTGCATGATCATGCCCATGAGGATCATGCCGCTCATCAGCATGTGCAGGATGTTGTACGTGCCAAAACCTGGAGAGAACAGATTGTATTACAGTATGGTAGGTATACGGTCTTGTTTACAGAGTCTCGACCATAGACGCAAAGTTGCAAGTTTGGCAGTTTTTTGACAGCCTCTGTGGTGTAGTGGTTGGGCAGGTTGGCTCAAATCTCATACATCACTGAGGTTGCGGGTTCGATTCCCGCGACGGGACCAATGCTTGTGCACAGAAAAAAAAGCGCAAGCGCATTTGTTTCGTGTCTGGGTGTTGTGGGACCATGGTCCTTATAGTTCCTGGTTTTTTAGATACAGGGACTCCTAGTTAGGGGCCAGGATCTATGTATGTGATCGTTGGGCGTTATTTATTTATTTTATTTTATCGGGTGCAATTTGGAGAGTGTGCTCAGGAACTACATGACCACCACCGTCTCCATTCCATCATAGGATAACCAGACACACGGCTATGTGACATCCATATTTGGTAGACATCCCTCCTGTACGAATAAAGTGTTTTGGTGCCACGTTCATCTTACGAACAGCCGAGTAGTGGAACACATTGCCAACGTCTGAGTTTCCTGACAACTGCAACCTGGGAGTCTTCAAATCGAGAGTGAACAGGTATCTGCTAGGTAAGCGTGTTACATCTTAGACCACATCGTCGCTTACCATCAGGTGAGGTAGTGGTCAAACGCAAGAAACCAGTAAAAATAAAGAAAAGTCATATAATTATACATTTACAACAAAAAAAACCGACTTCAATTCTGAATTATCTTCAAAGTTCAAGGTTAAATATCGATGATGAAAAAGAATTTCCCAAATCAGTTTTAAAATGACGAAGTTCTGAGGTTACAAACATACTCGTAAAAGAAAAATACAATCGAATTTAGAACCTCCTCCTTTTTGTGGTTATACTGTTTTTGTTATGTCTTCAAGATAGACCAATTTACATAAAGCTAAATAAAGAATCTGAAGTCATACTCGATATTACTGCCCATATCAATTGCAGTGCGAACCAGAACTTTTGATATCATATAAAGTACTGCGTAGCACAGCATCGCGCTCATCACCATGAGACACCAGATATTAAGTCTTATATGACCAGTAATTTTGCTGGCTACAATGCCCGTCAAATCGGACACTGTAATGCTTGCACACTCCTGCTTGGTGGCAGAATAACTGGCAAAGCTGTGGTACCTACCTAGCTGGCCTCTCGCTTGCGAGACCTAGGTACCACGTGTGCCTTCCTCATAGCTATATTTTTAGCTAGGTTTACTATTTCGTCACGCCATTATTATAATTTAACGGATACATGCTTATTTTATGTAATGAACCTTAACAGCGGAATTAGCGCATGATTAAATTTATAACAATAACTTTATTATTTTGCTTTGTATTATTTTTCAGCTCCAAACCTAAAGACTTTAATCCTTTTTAATGAACAACAATGAAACAATACCTGAACAATGACAATCCCAAATTAATCTTTACTAAGCAAACATTGTGCCATCTTATCTTGAATCATAACATTATGCTGATGGGGTTTCCCAAGTCGCTGATTTACTGCGCATGTTAACATATTTGTTCTGATTTTACAATGATGTAATTTATTGAGGTTCTAACGGAATTTCCCTTTTATAATTACATTTTCCGGAAAATTGAAAAGTTTGGAATGCAGTACCTACATTTTGAAAAGTTTTGTGAGTGTTATTCATAATTGATATAAAACGGCTAAGACCGGATTTTGCTGTGGGGTTCTGCCGCGGATATAGAAGCTATTTTTATTTTACAAAAGCGAGATATTTTTATTTTATTTATGAGTCGCAAATCATTAAGAGAAGTCTTTAAACAAATTAATGTATTAACTTTACCTTCTTTGTATACCTATTTATGAAAATATAAGTATGTAATATAATATGTATGTTCGTAAAAATCTGCACAAATTCAAGGTGAATAGTGACCACCACAACATAAACACTAGAAATAAGGATAGAATTGCAGTACCTAGGTTTAGACTGAGTAAAACGAATAAGTCCTTCATGGGCAATTGTGTACGTTATTATAATAAAATTCCAAAATGTATAACGGAGTTCAGAGAAAGTAGATTCAAATTGAGTGTGAAAAATATTCTAATGAAAAAATCATACTATACGGTTAGTAATTACATAGAAGACAAAGATGCATGGAACATTCCGCTTCTGCCAAGTAGCCAACCTGGCACATAAGAAAAATAATATTGTCAAAAACAAACATAAAATATTGTAACAAAAGTTCTAAAAAATATGCCCCTCAGTTTCTTGCCGTATTTTCTGAGTAGTGGTTCTTTTTCTAATACGGTGGTAGAGTCATTGTAATAATTGACGTTCACAAGTGCGTCAGTGACGACAACTAAAATAAAGAACTTTTGAACTTGAACTTAAACTCACGGTTAAACGTCAAAATTACTCCGACCAGGTTTCGAACATTTTAGAAGTCCTTCTTCTGGAAGTTATGAGAGCGTTTGCGCAACACCTCAGCCGTTTTATATTATTATATTTATTTTTAAAATTATTAATAAAATATATAAATTATTAATGTAGTACCTACCTACATAATTAGTTTTCTTATTTGATTACTGTTAAGTATTCTGTGGCGTTACTCATGACACGAATATGTTTAGCGATTTTCGTAGAGCATAGTAAAAAATACTGGAGCCAGTAGGTAAGATATAGTAAGATTTTCGAGTTCATTTTTGCTGCTATTGCAGCGAAATTATAGAGTTTCATAAATCATATCAAATCAAATCAAAATCTCTTTAATCATTTTGGCATCACAGATGCACTTATGAACGTCAAATTATCACAATGACTCTACCACCGTATCGGAAAAAGAACCACTACTCAGAAGATACGGCAAGAAACTGAGGGGCATATTTTTTTTGAGATTTTGTAACAATTTTTTGGGGTTTTACAATTTTATGTTTCTTATGTAACAGTTGGTTACTTTGCAGAAGTGGAATGTTTCAAGCATCTTTCTTCTTCTTTATCAATCATCAACCTACATTGGCATGGAATAATTTATATTTTATCTTTATCGCTGCCATTTAGTATTAAGGACGCCGGTTGATTTGTTACTAAGCATTTATTTGATGTACCCAGCTGAGAGATGGCGTACTTATCTAAATGACTATGATTCTGTGTACATTTATGTATGAGCACAGAATCTTATAAATAGTACAAGGTAACAACTACTAGAGCGAGTGTGGCTCAGTGGGAGCACGTGCGACTTTCAATCCGACGCACTCTAGTCCGAATCCCATTGGCCCCTCACCACTGACTTTCTTAAGTTTTGGATTTAACGCTCGCTCTAAAAACGGTGAAGGAAAACATCGTGAGAAAACTGGCATGTCCAGGAACTTATTACAAAAATTCAAAGATATCCACCAAGCCACTTTGGGCCAGCGTAGTGGCCCATACTACGAGGGAAGGAGTCCCAGCAGTGGGAACGTAATGGGCTGATGAATTCAGAATAATATCAATAGTACAATGATTATGTATGAGTAATAACTTGTTATGAAAACAAGCTTTGTTAATGCGGTCTTCAGCTAGTCCTAGATTACAGATGTTGTGCAATTAATGTGTATCTAATAATTGATGATAATTATCTGCCGATATTAATGTCATGTTGTATGTACTTATGTAAAACGAGATTAGAGCTGAATATCGTACCTACCGAGAGTGAGATTTTACTCGTTCAATACGTTTTATCTTGCTGACTATTTTATATAAAAATTATGTATATATATATATATATATATATATATATATATATATATATATATATATATGTATATATATATATATATATATATGTATATATGTATATATTTATAGGTATATCATATTTGACGGCCCTTTGGTGTAGTGGTTGGGCAGGTTGGCTCAAATCTCATACATCACTGAGGTTGCGGGTTTGATTCCCGCGATGGGACTAATGTTTGTGCACAGAAAAAAAAAATCGCAAGCATTTGTTTCGTGTCTGGGTGTTGAGGGACCTCATAGTTCCTGGTTTCCTAGATACAGGGAATCCTAGTTAGGGGTCAGAATCTATGTATGTGATCGTTGGGCGTTATTAAAAAAATCATATATATTTTGTATATTATATTATTATGTATATAAGTGGTATATATCATTGTATATTTAATATAGACAATAGTATATGTTATTATAGTTTGTACTCATTGTACATGCGTTTGTTTATTACGTCATTTATGTTGACACCCCCGTCTCTTACAGTTTCTTTAAGTCATCTCTATCCAAAGGTTGTCTGGAAGAGATCGCTTTGAGCGATCCGCCCATTGTATCACTTTAGTTTTTAATTTTGTTATTTTTCCTTTTGTTATTATGTTTTCTGGCAATGAAGCAATAAAAAGTTATCTAATTTAATCTGAAATTATTCCCACGGCGCCGCGGTGGCTGCAAACGAATCATCATCATCTTTATCCAAGGACTCCAATTGAAGATCATTTAATATTTTTGTCAAAACAAACCTCAATTGGGATCAATCAGCATGCGTCACGGTCACAATCGTTTAAGTCAACAAATTAACAACAGAATACGCCAAACGATCACATACATAGATCCTGCCCCCTCACAACACCCAGACACGAACTAAACTGAACTGTTTTGCCTCAAAGGGCGTACATCAATTGGCACTCAAGCCATTCCATAATCCGGCACAGCGAATAGCAGCAGTCGAATTGCAGCTTTTAGCCGCCACATAATATCGACAATAGGAGATCGGATAACTTTTCAGAAAGTGTTTTAAATTAACTACAATGAATATATATAGCCATGAAAATATTACTATTTTAATTAAATAACGCTCTAAAAGTACCTAAAACTATGTTTAAATATTATGTTTCAAATATTGCCGCGCAAAAGGTCACCTCAAAACTTGTGACGTCATATGAAGGTAGAAAACGACAAACTCTTCGAAATAAAACTTGCAAAGAGATTTAAATACGTTTTGTGAAGTTTGGGTACTATATTGTAGCAATGGAATACCAAAATTTGCAAAAATACATTTTATGAAAGACAAAAACGTAAAATAAACACAAGCTTGACTCACGACATTTGCCTTCAAATGACGACATGCGCTGTGATTGTTGTTTCGTTTGAGATGAAGAACAGATTAAAAATGTCAGAATTATTACATTTTATTTATTGATTTAAAAATATAAATCATTATTATTTCACAAAAATATTGATTGGATGATCTTTCTGGTTCGACGAACTTTCGTTCTAATTACATTTTAGATTTTTTCTCGATTACTGTCCGATCCCCTATTGCATATTTAACCTTATAATATAGCGCATTACTTTAACGATAGGGGTAGAATTAGAACGGCTCTAACCCCCAGTCGCCGTCTCCCTGTGTAGAGATGGACTCCCCGAAACGAATGACGCAAAGACGAAACAAATGCTTGCGTTTTTTTGCACTAACATTTGTCCCGTCGCGGGAATCGAACCCGCAAACTTGGTGGTGTACGAGATTTGAGCCTACCTGCCCAACCACTACAACAAAGGCTGTCAGGCAAAGTGATAACCACCATTTTTGTATACAGCTGCCCATTTAACATGATTAAAAATGGCATAGACTACATTTCTATTGATATATTTTAGAATATTTTTTATTTCAGATCGATCCGTCAAGTATTCAGAAAAGCCAAACTATTGAAGAAACAAGAGGAACTCGATCGAAACTTGACTCTGGCAGATGCGCCAGACGTGCAAATCCAAATCCCTCAAGGAGGGAGAAGAAAAAAAAGATTTAGTACTTCTAAAAAACGCAGAACCTCTCGCCAATTCCATGATGTCACCCACTTCCTGTCCCTTACACCCATTGCAAAAATAGTGCGACACGGTAATTTTAGCGAGTTGAGTAAAGCGGAAGCATTCCCATACTCTGACGTCACGGCCTTGCATAGATAAATAAGCGCACAACTTTTTTTACCAAACTTAAAAAAATATTGTAGAGTCATTTGAAGTGCTAGGGAAAAAAAATGGCATAGTTTAAGTTATGACTTGTATATTTATTTGAGCTGAATACCGAAAAATTTATTTATAAGCTTACCGGATAGCATCATAGCTTCATCCAGGGTGGCTGTGGTCATCTTCTCACATTTCTTCTGCGCGGACGCATCCCCGTTGCTGAATGTCATTGTTAACAACTGAAACAAAATAACCATGGGTGTAAATAAAAGTTTTATAAGAATTTGGCGGGGAGGCTGGTGGAGTCCACACGTGACCAAAATGCTGGCGTGTATTTTGCCCAAAGAATCAGGCTCGTTGTTCAGCGAGACAACGCCGCCAGCATTTTAGGCACGTTGCCGGACGACGGGTATCGGTTGAATTATCTTTAGGCCATTCAGTTGGCTCAACCGATACCCGGTATGTACATAATATAAATTTTTGTTATTAAGTTTGGTAATTTATTTAGCCTTTTGTTAAGTGTTTTTATAAATCGTTTTTATATTTCTAGTAAAGATTAATTAATTAATATTACTGCGATTTATGCAACGTTTGCACTTTGATTATAAATGTGAATATTTATCTCTACATATTTATCTCCTTATCTCTTGAAACAATCTCTTACAGATAAAGGTTGTCTGTAAAAGATTGTTTCAAGCGATAAGACCGCCAATTGTATTCTACGTTTCCAACCCTGAGGTTGGCCAAACACCCACACGAAAGAAGAAGACTTTTTGGTCATAATTGTTATAATTTGTAAAAAGTTTTTGAAGTTAACCTACTTTTGATTTACTTTTTAGCATAGTAGCAGTATATAGAGCAATCACTTTTTAAATATTTTTATTAATGAAGGAATCGACGTAACACTCGAAGTAAGGAATCACCAAGTTACTGGTGGTAGGTTTCTCGTAAGCGAGAGGCCGTCTGGGTGGGTACCACCGCTTTGCCGCCAAGCGGTAGTGCGCAAGCATTACTGTGTTCCGGCTTGAAGGGCATTGTAGCCAGCGAAATTACTGGGCATTATGAGACTCAACAGCTAATTGTCTCAGAGTGACGAGTGCAGTACAGCGCCGCGCAGGATTTTGCAAAACAAAGTTCTGAGTGGTGCTGTTATTGTTATGGGCTGGCGTATTGCTTACTATCAGGCAAACGACCAGCTCGTCTCGTCATTAAGTTACATAAAAAAAAAGTTGTCATATTGAATTAGGGCTCTGGGTGGAATCTAGCAACTCCAATTTCAAGTATTCCCGATTAGCTATCCGTCTAAAACTTTCAGGGTAGCTCACAACTCGATGACAATGCATTCTAAATTCATCAAAACGTGGTTTTTATTAAATTAATTTGTTAATCTATTACGGATTCTTGTTTCTAATCGACTTCTATTCTTGCAAATAGGGTGTGCAACATATAATTAGGTATGCTTACCTACCTATAATAAAAATAGTAATTAAGTACTTGATCCGCCCCGCAAAACCGCATGACCATTATATAGATTATTCTGGTAGTTTTATATAGTTCTTGTAATTTCTGGTATTTCAAATAGTTTTTGTAGATACATGCCTACTACAGTAAGACTGTGTTACCCTGTACCTACGTTATATTGTACCCTGTACCTACTAATCGAGGTTAACTGGAATATAATGCTCACTAGCATTAAGTTCGCCTATGTACCTACAAATTTGTTTGTGCAATAAAGAATTTTCTATCATCAAAGTTCAAAGCTCAAAAGTTCTTTATTAATTTTTGTCGTCACAGACGCACTTGTGAACGTCAATTATTACAATGACTCAACCACCATATCAGAAAAAGATACGGCAAGACTACTCAGAAGATACGGCAAGAAACTGAAAGGCATTTTTAGGCTTTCGTACCCAAAGGGTAAAACGGGACCCTATTACTAAGACTCCGCTGTCCCTCCGTCTGTCTGTCTGTTTGTCTGTCACCAGGCTGTATCTCATAAACCGTGACAGTTAGACAGTTGAAATTTGCACAGATAATGTATATCTGACGCCGCTATAACAACAAATACTAAAAAACAGAATAAAATAAATATTTAAGGGGGCTCCCATACAACAGACATGATTTTTCTACCGTTTTTATAGATCCTTTTACGGAACCCTTCATGCGCGAGTCCGACTCGCATTTGGATGGTTTTTATTTTTATAAATTTTGTTACAATATTTTATGTTTGTTTTTGGCAATATTATGTTTCTTATGTGCCAGTTGGCTACTTGGCAGAAGCGGAATGTTCCGTGCCTTCTTTATATTAAGTCTTCTGTTATACTAATATGCATTATGCATTACGTGGTAAAACGTAAAACGTAAGTAGTTGTAGTTTGTTCAAAATAGTCGTGATATAAATGTTGATTGCACAATAAAATAGGGCAATATCGTTATCTTGTTTTGACTAATTCTATTTAATAAAATTATGTAGATAAACACAAACAGTTTCGCGAATTTTTCCGTCTTACTTTTATAGTTTTGTTTTTTGTACCTGCGTTATTTTTTTAGAAAGAAAGAACATTTATTCAAGACAGATACACGCAACATTACGCTATAATACTACACTATACATAACAAATAATACTTTACTATACATATAACAGAAAAAAAATAACAAATATAATAAATACATAATATAATTATAGTATAATGGACCGTTGCGCGATGTCAGGAAAAGGTTCCGATTCAGCATAAAAACTAAGGTAATAAATACCTTAGTACTGATTTTCAGCCGGAACCTATGACCGTGACATCACAAACAGTAAGATAAGAGACGAATACAACATAAATATATAAACAAATATATAACAAGAGTAAACAAAATATACATAAAGCAAAAAAAATAATTATTCATAGGCGGTGACACTGAAATGTGACATCACCTATAAAAGCAAATTCATACTCCACGGCGCCACGCACTCCATTCCAACCTCAAAGTCTTACTCTTTTACAAGCTATTATTTAACCCGCAATTTTTGGGTCAAATCTTGCAAGTTGAATCGTTCTGATTCAACTTGCAAGATAGGAAGATAGGAAGGTTTTCAGTAGGATAAGAAGTGGTTCTCACTTCTTATCCTACTGAGTTGATTTTTTGCATAAGCAAATCGTTCGCCTGATGGTAAGCGCCACCGCTACCCATAATAATTGCAGTGCCACCTGGAATTTATAATACCATAAAAAGCACTGCGTAGCACTGCATTGCGCTCATCTAAATTGTTGTATATTAATATAGTTATTTCTAAATTACCTGACATCTTGTATAAATGAATTGTTTATGACTTTGTGTATTATAATTATTATATAGATTCCATTTTTTATTAATTTTAAATTTTGTCAAAGTCCGATGACAATGTAATATTATGGTGACAGCCAGCTGATCTGATGATGGAGCCGGAAGGTGGGCAATGCAACTCCTTGACGGATAATCGTAAACTACTAGTGTTTGGGGCTCATTTTAATCTGCTCGCAGTTACGATTGCGAATTTATTAAAAGCTTGTCTTGAAAAAAGCATATATTTTTCAACAAAAATCCTGTTAAGGTTAACTGTATTGTGTATATATTTGTTAAATGATACTTATAAATATATTTTACTATATGTCTTATATAAATAAGACATATATATGAATAAAATATAAATTTACGTATAAATGTCAAACATACACACGTCAGATTCTGAAGTAACAAGTGTCCTGCTGAAATAGTTTGTTCTTTAGATATCATTTAATTCTGTATTACTAAGTAATGTGTGTGTAAGAGATGGTGTGTGAGGGAGGGTGTGTGTGTTTGTGTTTGTTACCACTTAGCTTGACAGAGTTCTACGTGGACCGAGTTGCAGGTTTATTAGATAGGTAAATAAAAAGATGTCACGATTGTCAAGTACCTAGAAGTTATACATTAAAACAGATGAATTTATTAAATATAATTATTTACCAGTGTTTAGTTTATTTTGAAGGATACCAATTTCATTGTGCGTTTTTTAAATATGGTAGCACTGGTTACTGGTTAATATTTATATAATCTATTGTCCCGTCGATCTGATTGAATTTCATTACTTTTTCATGATGGGTAATAACATAACATAACATAACATAACATTTATTTATTTCTCCCACAAAGGTTTACAGTAGGTATATATGGTTAAATTTTGTGTGTTAGTAGCACTTTGAAAACCTGTTTTGTGGGAAACTGGTGCCTGATGTAGGTCTAAAAGACCTGTATTACAGGTCACCAGACTCCCACTCCGCGGATTAAACATAGGTTGCTAAAAAGTAAAAGATACCTAGTACGTTAAGAGATAATAAACTTTACTTATGTACATATATTTACATATTAATAATTAATCAAGGTGAATAAACAATAAATGGAAGGAAATGTAGCTGTTTACACATGGTGAATGTGTATTGTGCATGTTAGTGTGAATCAAATAAATGTGATGCGTGTGGATGTATGTGCGTAGTGTAGTTAGGTGTGTGATGTATGTAATGTGTGAAGAGTATATGTGTGTATAGTGTAGAGCGTGATGGTAGTGAGCACTGTGCGTATGATTGAGGAGGTAGTGATCTAGATGTTAACTTTCCGCTTTAGTTACAATTGGCGGAATAGAACATCCTCTGTGGCTTGATAGTCAAGAGTTTTTAGCCAGGTAATTACTGACTTTTTGCAACTTGATTTATGTAGTGGATAAATGCCTAAGGTTTTATTTAATTTGTTGTACACGTAAGGACCAAGGAAGCAAAAGAAGTTGTGAGAAAGGCTAGAATGGAAAGCTGGCTTATGGCAGACAGTGCCTTTCCGTCGCTTATCTTTTACCAGGTTAGGGTCGTATCCAAGTAAGGAGTGCTGTTTAAGAACAATCTGAAGTATAAATGACTGTCTTACTGTGAGCACATCCCAATACTTGTATAGGTCGGTTGTAGGGAAGCGATATGGAAGACCTGCGCTGACTTTCAAAATGGCTCGCTGAGCTCTCTCCAATACAAGGAGGTGAGTTTTAGCTGAGCCTCCCCAGGAGGCTATACAATATTCCATGATGGATTGGCAGAGAGAACAGTAAACCATTTCGATTGTCTTACGGTCAGCCACATGTTTTAGTGTTTTAAAAATGTAAATCAATTTGCGCAGACGCGACGCAAGAACGTCAATGTGGGGCTTGAAGCTGAGGGTTTGATCAAGTGTAATACCAAGGTACGTCATTTTATCAGTTCTTTGTAGAGAGGGACACGAACAGCTCGGGGAATTAGGAGGGCACACGTGTGCGGTGATGTTAAGACTAGATGGTGGGAGAAGATTAGACTTAAAGGCAAACGCAATATATTTGGTTTTATTGACGTTAAGAGTCAGTATGTTGTTTTGGAGCCAAGCACAAACGTCACTAAAACCCCTTTGAGCTATACTGAAGACATCACTCCAGCTTTCCCCAGAAAAGAATAGCGCTGTGTCGTCAGCAAAAGTAAGTATTTTTCCGTCAGTTATTTGAAGGTTGCAGAGGCCATTAATGTACACCAGAAACAGCGTGGGTCCGATTACGCTACCCTGTGGCACCCCGTAAGTTACGACTTGTTCATCACTGAGCCACTGGTCAATCTTGACACGCTGTTTGCGGTCAGATAAGTAGTTCTCAAAGAGTGAAAGGGGAAGTCCTCTGACTCCAAGCCCTTCTAGTTTGTCTAATAGGTGTGGGATAGAGACTGTATCAAAAGGCTTGGCTAGATCTAAGAATATTGCAAGAGACTTCTTTTTGCTATCTAAGTTATGAACAATCGAGTTAACGAGCTCATGAACAGCGTCACTGGTTGATAAACCAGAGCGAAAGCCATATTGGGAGGGAGAAAGAAGGTTGTTGGACTCGAGAAAATTTATAAGACGTTTGTTCATGAGTCGTTCAAGAATTTTGGAAAGAGTAGGCAGGATTGAAATAGGCCTAAAGTTGTTGACACAGTCCCTATCACCACTTTTATGTATGGGCTTAATAAGCGCCGTCTTAAATGCCCGGGGGAATACTCCAGTTGAGAAGGCAAGGTTGCAAATATGCGTAATAGGAGTAGTAAGGATGGACATGTATCTCTTAATAATTCGCCCAGATATTAGATCTAGTCCCACAGCACACTTGTCCTTCAGGGCATTGATTAGCTGGAATACTTCAAATTCATCTGCCGGAAACAAAACAAACGATTTGCAGGGGGATGAAGACTGTGAGGTGACTTGATGAGTACTACTATTGAGGTTTACAGAGGCATTTGTGTTGATAGATTCAGCAAGGTTTTTACCAACGTTCGCGAAGAAGTTATTGACATCATTGATGTCCTTTAAGGGATCAACAGGTGACAACAGACATGAAGAGTGATCGACTACTTTCCTTTGACCAGTAATGCTTTTAATAACATCCCATAGCATCTTCTTGTTATCTTTGGCATTCACAATTTCTTGTCTCTCAAAATTCCTTTTCGCGTTTTTTAACTGCGCAGTACAGAAATTTCTATATCTTTTATATGTTAGCTTCAGCACCTCATTACCAGGATCTTTTTTAAGTTTTTTATATAGGTTGTCCCTATTTCGCATGCATCGTAGTAAAGCTTTCGTAACCCATGGTTTGCATATTCTTTTCCTTTTGGAAGTTATCTTTACTTATATAAAAAATTAGATTGTATTATTAATCATTGAAAATACCATTTATTCCATGACAATACAAGTATAATTAAGAATACATTATAAAGCATATTATATATTATTATTCAGTATATTCAGAATAATATTTACTTACTATACCTACATTGTCAAAAAATTCGCAAAGGAAAGGCAAAATAAAAGCTTTGTAAAAAGTTCTGTTGCAGTATAAAAGCACATAGAATATTAAACATTTTTTTTCAAATATATGAGATTATGCATTTGTATAATGGAAATATAATAATCTTAATTTTTTTTGCTTCTTAAATATGTCACTTTATCAAAGCCATCAGTGTCTGGCGACAGTGACGCTGGCACGGTAGTGGGCCCGAGCGCGGGACTGGCGCCACAGAATACTATTAATAATAGTATAACTACGTAGTAATAGTTGGTACTATTAAGTATTCTATATAATCGCATACACTCCGATTCTTTAGATCTTTCTTGCCGCACACCTGCATGATATGGAATGGCTACCGCCCGAGGTTTTCCCGCGGAGCTATTACATGGGGTACTTTAAAAGAAGGGTGAAAAAGGAAACGAACCAGTAATGCCCCAAGTGATGCGGGTGTCCATAGGCGACGGTAACCGCTTACCATCCAGGTGGGCCGTCTGCTTGTTTGTCTACATATCATATAAAAAATAAACTGTGGTAATAGTAAGTATTCTTTGTTATAACTGAGACGAACTTGATAACATGAGACATAATGTGAAAGCCTCACTGCATGAGGTGACGCAGCCATGTCTCAATATAAACCTCCTGAATATTTATATATCTACAAGCAGTCGTACTCCTACTAATAATATAAATGCAAAAGTTTGAGAGGATGGATGGATGTCTTTCAATCACGAAACATTACTAAATGAATTTTGATGTGGTATTATAAAAAGGTTCTGGAAAAAGGCTAGTTTTAATCCCGGAAACCGCGGGTGAAGCTTCAGGGCGCAGCTAGTATATTAGTACATAACTATAAATACAGTAGATTATATTTTTTCAACATACCTAATTTATATATTATCTGAATGACTAATGTTTTAATTCCAAGATATAAATTCTTTAAATAGACATTGAAAATTTTCCCTAACTACAACAATAAAATGAAATTGATAAATTAATTACAGATTTATATATATATAGATTATATATTTAAATATAGATTATCAGTTGCCAAGCAATGAAGTGTGATCCGATGAAAACTGAAGTAAGCATGGAAATCGGGAAAGATAAGATACATTGGTCTAATGACTTCGGTGATAAAGAAAATGACATGAAAATAATTATAGACCGGAACAGTTCTTTGCATAATCCAGTTATCGCTGTCGAGTCAACGAGGACGACGAGTTCAAGTCCTTCGTGCTCCGGCTTCCAGTGAAGTATAAGGAGACGTTCCTGGCTCCTGAGTTTTGAACCGAAGGCATTGTATTCCGGCGCTACAGGGAGTCGAAATGAATTCCCTAATCGAAGTTTTAGTGTTTATAAATTATATATAGTATATGTTAGTCTGTAATGTAGGTATATATTTTAATGGGCCTCTGATGCTTTTATTTTCTAACTGCGTCATAGCCTGAAGTAAATGAATTTATTCATTTATTACTATAATTCCAAATCGTCATTAAAAAACAATATACACGGTGTAACTGGAGGAGTGAATCATCACTATCATCATCATCATCATCAACGTGGTGGCACGGGGGTGGGGGTCCTCAAAATAGGTACCTATCGATTTTACCCCCATTTGTTTTAAGATAAATGTACATAATAAATGTTTTTCAATTTATAACTTGATACCAAAGAAGACTTTAAGTCACTGGCATTTAAGCTACTATTTTTTAACTGTCTTCAAAAAAGGATAAGGTTCTCTGTTAGATTGTATTTTTTTTTATGTAACTGAATGACGAGACGAGCTGGTCGTTTTCCTGATGGTAAGCAATACGCCAGCCCATAACAATAACAGCACCATCCAGATGTCTGGTTATCTATGTTGAGTCTAAAAATGCCCAGTAATTTCGCTGGCTACAATGCCCTTCAAATCGGAACACAGTAATGCTTGCGCACTACTGCTTGGCGGTTGAATAACTGGCAAAGCGGTGGTACCCACCCAGACGGCCTCTCGCATACGAGAAACCTACCACCAGTCCAGTTTTCTATGTTTGTTACTTTAGAACTCCCTCATTTATGAACCGATTTGGAAAAATATTTTTGCGTTGAGTTCAGCATAGCTACGCAGTGGTCCTATATAAATTTCATCGATATTTGACCTTGGACTTCAAAGATACATTGAAGTCGGTTATTGTGTTTTTCAAAAAATTAAATATGGTATTAAGGAATTTATAGATGTTTGTTTGTTTGTTTGTTGATTTATAGATGTGTAATAAATTTTAATTATTTGCACGTATGCTTGCAGACTGAATACTGACACCAATATTAACAATAGATGAACCATTGTACCTGATTATTCAGTCACTGAAATAAATGATAACCTAGCCCAAATTATACCATAATCATCATCATCATCAGTCCACCACGTTCCCACAAAAAAAAAAATTGCATGCTGCTCAATTGGCGAAATGTGTACAGGTTCTTTGCATTGTTGACATCTTTTATACTCACATTTTAAGCAAATAAATTCTATTCTATTCTATTTTATTCACTGCTGGGACACGGGCCTTCTCTCAAAGAGAGATTATGGGCCATAATCCACTACGCTGGCCTAGTAGCCCAGTGGCCCAGTAGTAGCTGAACACACGTCCTTGTATTGTCGTGATTAATTCATGGACATTCCGGTTTAATCACGATGTTTTCTTTCACCGTTGAGAGCGAGCGTTAAATCCGCACATAACTTGAGAAAGTCATTGGTTAGCGGGCTTGAACTCCGGTGCGTCGGTTAGTAAATAGTACAAGTTCCCACTGAGCCACAGTCGCTCTTATTATACCATAACAATAATAAAATGTTATATTCTATTCAGTACTCCGTCACTTATAAGCCAATTTGGAAAATTATTTTTGCGTTGGGTTCAGTATAGCTAATAAATTTAGGACTTCGAAGGTATATCAGAATTGAAGTCGGTTTTTTTTGGTATAAAATTATTGCCCCTCAATTGTGTCATAACACCCAGACAAGTGACAGAGTAATAAATTCACGTCACTCATTTCTGTAGGCATCTAAACATATAACGGTAGTAATATACCTTTAGGTAACAATATTTTAAACAATGGAATTTGTAGGTATGTAAGGTACATCGTTAAAATTCTGCACAACATGTTATTGTTTTTTTTAAGCTATTGCATAGCTTCTATCGCGGGCCTTGAGCGTGGAGACCGAATCCAGAAATTCCGTAACGAAAATAACCTAACACCCCCCACTCCGAATGCTATGCAATAGCTTTACCGCGGCAGTCTCCGAGTGCCACATGTCTTTTTTAATTCATTTTCTTCCTGTCGATGGTCCATAATGTGTTTTAATTTTTAAATAATTTTAGCCCAATCCTCGGCTATTGCTACCACAGGAGGAGTAGCTTCATACAAGTCTTGTAAAGTGCAGGTGTTGGGGCACTGAGGGCATTTTTAATGACGTAGGTAGGTAATATTCAAAGTCCAAAGTTCTTCACTCAGTTTTGGCATCGCAGACGCACTTGTGAACGTTAATTATTACAATGATTCTACCACCGCATCGGAAAAAGAACCACTACCACCCACTACTCAGAAGATACGGCAAGACACTGACGGGCTTTTTTTTAGAACTTTTGTGACATTGTTTTTTGTTTTTGACAATATTATGTTTCTCATGAGCCAGTTGGCTACTTCGCAGAAGCAGAATGTTCCATGCATTTGTATCTCCATTTCTCTGCATAAAATAGATAACTGTTATATGTATAACATATAGAAAATATATAAATCTAGTGAATATTTTATGCGTTTATGTTTAAAGTATAATAAACAGGCTTCGACTTTGAACTTGTAAAGCAGGTTGTTCCGATACAGGTTTTGACTAAGGGAGCTCGTTGCTAGAATATTTAATCAACGCGTTTTTTATATTATTAGTATTACGTATTTTAGTATTCCCTGGAGGACAGGAAGTCTTTTCAGGAGGTCTTTCAGCAAGCCACAGTAACAAGCTTTTATAAATTTTCGCTAAGCATTATTGTGTACGTGGTAGGTACTTGTGGTAGGTCTCCCGTATGCGGGAGGCCGTCTGGGTAGGTACCACAGCTTTCCCAGTATTTCTGCCGCCAAGTAGTAGTGCGCAAGCATTACTGGGTTCTGGTTTGAAAGGCATTGTAACCAGCGAAATTATTGGGCAATTGGGCATATGAGACTTAATATCTGATGTCTCGGGGTGAAAGCGCAATGGAGTGCTACGCAGTGCTTTTTATGGTATTAAAAGTTCTGGGTGGCACTGCAATTGTTATGAGCAGGCGTGACACTTACCATCAGGCGAACGACTTGTTCGCCTCATCCTTAGAGTATACATAATATAGGTATACTCTATAGGTATACTCTAATGCCTCGTCACTCAGTTCCATAAAAAAACGTCAATTATATTAAACAATTCTAAGGAAATAGGCAGGTATTAAATAGAGGTATCACTGGTATCACAATATGATTCCCCTCGTGTTATGTTTTTAATTTATGGGTATTTTTAGACAATCGCTCGTGAGTCGTTAAATATGGTAATGTGTAAAAACTTTTAATGAACGTGTTATTTTAACGAGTTATTTAAATATACGTCATATTCATATGATATTATATTATTATTACTTACGTTTAAGTGGGTCTTATGTTATTTAATTTATTCATCGTTTGGGAGTCTTTTATATCGGTAAATATCTGAAATAACTGGGAGGGGGCTAATCTTAAGAAATTTTATCTTCTAGACAGAGCTCTTGCATTACAATAGATTGTTTGTCTAATATACCTAATATATATATATATATATACATATATATATATATATATATATATATATATATATATATATATATATATATATATATATATATATATATATATATATCAGTTACATTATCTTCTATCTAATATATAAAATTCTCGTGTCACAGTTTTCGTTGCCATACTCCTCCGAAACGGCTTGACCGATTTTGATGAAATTTTTTGTGCTTATCCGGTATCTATGAGAATCGGCCAACATCTATTTTTCATCCCCCTAAATGTTAGGGGTAGTCCACGCCTAAATTTTTTTTTAATTTATATGGCAAAACAACGTTTGCCGGGTCAGCTAGTTATATATAAAATTCTCGTGTCACAATGTTAGTTACCTTACTCCTCCGAAACGGCTTTACTGATTTTTACCAAATTTTATATGCATATTCAGTAGGTCTGAGAATCGGCTACTATCTATTTTTCATACCCCTAAGTGATAAGGGTTGTTCACCCTCAAAATTTTTTATTAATTTATATGGCAAAACAACGTTTGTCGGGTCAGTTAGTATATATATATATATATATATAATGTAACTGTATAACGAGACGAGCTGTTCGTTTGCCTGATGGTAAGAAATACGCCAGCCCATAACAATAACAGCACCACCCAGAACTTTGTTGTGCAAAATCCTGCGCGGCGCTGTACTGGGCTCGTCACTCTGAGACAATTAGCTGTTGAGTCTCATAATGCGCAGTAATTTCGCTGGCTACAATGTCCTTCAAACCGGAACACAGTAACGCTTGCGCACATAAAATATATACATATATAAAATAATAATAGGTTAATTATTTTACTCCTTATTTATTTATTTTAATTATATTCCCCTCCGATAGTTTGGGCCTTGCCCCGCTGACGGCGGCACTCTAGGCTTAGGTTTTTTTATAGTAGGTATTTTTGTTCATTTTTATAGAAAAATATAAAAAGCTTAGCTCTAAGATTAAAAATAAATATGTGAATAATATTTTTTTTGCTATAATTAATTTAAAACGTGAAACTCTACTTGTGTTTTATATGTTCCTCTTTTCATGCGCACGAGTCAAATCTGTACTATTGAGTCTTCTGTGGTTAAAGTGGATGTCTTGAACTATTATTTATTCTGTGTAGGTTGAGATGGTAGTTATACCTACTAGATGGTAGTTATACCTATCTACGTACGTGACGTTATACTGTATACAAGACGTAACTGAATGTAAACTTTGCGATGTTTACATTGTAAGTTATCTGAGAATTTAGCAACTTATTTATATATATTTTATAACTTCTTTTTTTTATTTTTTTTTATTTATTTACTGTAAATAAATACAGAGTAGGAGGTACATTTATACAACTTTAAAACAATCTTACTGCCTAAATAGTAGGTACATTGGTGTTGTATCTTATTTTTCAAATTAATAGTTATTAGTATATATATATATATATATATATATATATATATATATATTAGTTGTTATATAAGTTATTATATATATATATATATATATATATATATATATATATATATATATATATATATATATATAGATTCTTATAATCAATTTTTGGGACAAGTAGGTAGGTATACATTTTAACAAAATAAAAACCGACTTTAATGTATATTCAAAGTCCAATGTCAAATATCGATGAAATTTATACGGGACCACTTCGTAGTAGTAGTGGTATACTAAAACCAACGCAAAAATAATTTTCCAAATCAAATAACAAGCATGAAAAAACAATCGAACAGAGAACCTCTTTTTTTGAAGTCGGTTAAAAAACAAAATTCAAGACACATATATAAAATACATTAAGAAATAAGACTTATTTAGGGTTATAGAATTGGCGGTATTATCGCTTGAAGCAGTCTCTTACAGACAACCTTCGGATGGATTAATGCAATCCGATAGTAAAATACAAAGTAGAAAATCTTAGCAACCGTTATATACCTATTTAGAAATTATATAATATTACTGAATCACTGTGTTTTTAAATATTTATGTCGATATAAGCAATTAATATATTATATTGGTAACAAACTAATAATATTTATATTGGGTGTGGATCACAGAATAGATAACATAGTACAATTGGATGTCAGTTCATGTTAACGAAAACAGAAAATGACGCAACAAGTTAATTTATACGGTGATTGGATGAGCACATAATTATCGTCATCTTTCAGTGTATCTTTATTTAATTTTTAATCATTTTAATTACTATCAATCTGAGCTTACTGCCTAAAGTTAGTTTTATTAAATCTAATATATAAAATTCTCGTGTCACAATGTTAGTTACCTTACTCCGAAACGGCTTAACTGATTTTTACCAAATTTTATATGCATATTCAGTAGGTCTGAGAATCGGCTACTATCTATTTTTCATACACCTAAGTGTTTTTTTTTTAATTTATATGGCAAAACGACGTTTGCCGGGTCAGCTAGTAATTGTATAAAGTTAGGCATAACTAAATATAATAATATATAAACTAAAGCGTATATTGCATGTACGCTTGTATCTATATATGCAAGTAATGGATATTTTTTTTTAACTAAAATGTATTATTTAAAATTTTTTGGTAAATAAAAATTAATTATTATTATTATTATTATTATTATTATTACACAATATTAATAGAAATATCTATACTATAGGCATTTATTTGTACGAACGAACAAAAATAGGGAAAAGGGAACGGGGAACGCTGCCAGTATCTTCGGAACCTTGCCTAAAGGGACTCCTTTTAATAATATATTTTAGTATTATATTTTTTAAAGTAAAGTTTTTAGTTTATTTTTATATACTATAATATGCTATCTATACTATTAGTTATCCTATGTTAATATTATCATAATATTTTGTGAAATTTGTATTGACATTGGTATTTTTCAGATAGCGGGATAAATAACTCAAGTTTTACATTCAAATATTTTATAAATTTTTAACTTTTATGTCATTGTATAAGTTAATACTTTTTATCACTAAATTTAAAGATTCAGAAAGGAAGTCACACTGCCATTAAATGATTGAATTAATTTTAATTTTGATTTGATTAATTTTGATAATTTAATTTAAGTTGGTTCATTTTTATAATTTTATTTGATTTGTTATTTTATTTGATTTGACTGTTTTTAATTTTGATTTTGTTTATTCAATGTAATATAATTTTTGTAGAATAATTTAATTATTTGACATGTTTGATATGGATTTTTATCTGAAATAAATGATTTAATAAAAAAATAATTAAAATATTGACATAAATCCTACACAAAAAAATTTTTTTTTTTAATATTACTGAAAATAAAATTTCAAAAAATTTCGAACGAGTAAATCATTTTACTCATTATCAAATTCATAATTTTTAGTTTTAATATTACTCACTTATTTAGTAACGTTCCAATTAGGCCAGTACGCGCGCGCTAGGCCGTCCGTGACGGCGGTGTATCACTGATTGCGCCGCGTCCTCCCCAACAATTATAAAGTTTTGTTATCTTCGCTTTGCTGATAAAATCCGCAGGCGATCTCCGTGTGAACCGCGGGTCAACTGGCGGATTTTATGTGCTCCTCATATGTTTCATTTTGACGAATCTACGAGAGTTAATAAGAGTTACTAAGCTATGAGGGATGACAACGAAACAACTGGATGAAACAACATGAATTAGTAATTCGAGCTATAGGCAAATTTAATAGATATTCAACTGCCAAAAGATTCAACGCCCATGCAAATGTTAATTTTGGGAGTGTATAGATGTTTCGTCCCTTCAGACAGTTACTAAGCTCTTATTTAACTTGCAATGCTTGGGTCAAATCTGGCACGTTGAATCAGAAGATGAAATTTTTGATTAACAAGATTTTGAATTACAAGATTATATTTTGTAGCAACAACATATGTGAAATGTTTTAAACTGTAAAATGTTCTCAATTAATTCAATTAATCAAATCAATTCAATACTTGCCATATAATATTTGTAAGTTGTTGTTGTATTTGTATCTTAGAATTAAGTAACTTTAATTTTAATAATGTACATCGTGTTGGCGTTCAATAAATAAATAAATAAATAAACCACTTCCTCTTAGGGGGCGTCCATAAATTACGTGAGGTGTTTAAGGGGGGGAGGGGGTCGAGTCAAATCTCATCTAATCTTACGTTGGAGAGGGGGGGGGTCTCGGCAAATATCACGCAATTTTTTTTCTGATTGAAACAAAAAAGAATAAATACTATTTTGGTCCATTTAATCTAGATTGTACATACTAAGATTTAATGTTAAGCGTTATCGTTTATTACATTATAATTAAACTCTCAGCAATATTGATTACTAGTCTTAACTAGTCGTAAATAAAAGCACGAAGCAATTTATTTTTTCTTTTTACAATAACAATGCAACGCGTTTACGTAAGAAATTAACCCACATTTTGAAAAATCTCACGTGAGATTGGGGGATGGGGGAGGGGGTTGAATAAAATCTCACGACATCTCACCAGGGGGGGAGAGAGGGACAGAAAAAAAAAATACCTCACGTAATTTATGGACGCCCCCTTAGCCAACGGGGTTGACATTTTGCATACTTGTCAAAGTTCGATGGCAATGCAATATTATATTTTTATGTTAACAAACGTATATTTGAAGTTATTTTATATGTTAGGAACTGTTACTTACGTGTAACTATAAACTGTATTTAAGTTACATACCTTAGATAGCTTAACAAAATTTTCATAAAATGGAGCTGTATCTTTGAACCTCCGTCCGTCCGTCCTAGTTTGTCAATTATTTAATATTTTCCACTGTAATCAATAAAATATATTGTATTTCTTTTTTCTTTGCCTGCATGTATGAATGAACTCTTTAATTTTACGCAGCAAATTAAAAAAAAACAAATATAAGTAAAATTAGTTAGTTAACCAAAAGGCGCTCTTATCGCTAAAAATGAGTAATTAACAGAACGGGATTGCAGGTTGTATGATATTTTATGAAAGTTTGATTGTTGTACACCTTTTATAGTGCAGCAAGTCTCTACCTAATGAATCTAGGTAATAGAATCAAGCGTGACGTTGCGGAAATTCATCTCAAAACTGAAACTAAATGAAGATATGTAGTGTAATTATTTTTTCTCGTTCTAGCGTTCGGCGAGTCGATACCTAATGATGCCTGGGTGTTGCCTTGATGATGCCTGAATTAGTTATTATTTACTAAATTAATACATTATATACCTTATTTTTTTATATACAATATTAAACTCCTATTCTATATTATATATATATAAATATAATATTCAGCGGAATGACACTAGGTATATATGCGTTTCAGTCTCTAATTATGTGTTTCGTTAATAATGATGAATAAAAATTCAGTTTACGTTAAAATATAGTTTTAATTCGGTTATTTGTTACAATATTGGCAACTTATCATTAATATGCGCTTATCATTACTACGCTTAGGTCATTAAACTTTAATATTTAATTATTAAAAAACACAGAAAATAATAAATACCACATATCTATCTACATCTACATTGTAACAACTTATTTGGTAAGTGTAATAAAAACTTGTCATGTCTAAAAATTTACGGAACTTTAGCAAGTCATAATACTTTCGTATTTACATACAACCAATTAAACATGGATTTAAGAATATATTCGTGCATAGAGTCTGGTTCACACGCTTCACAATACACGTGAGACGTGGTCACGTGAAATCGCATCATGCTACCTAGGTCCATAGATCGTTCTTATGTTACAAACATAAGAACGATTATTAGTTTTTTTTTTCGTATATTTTTTTCGTATATTAGAGATATACGAAATTTCGTTGATTTTAAAATTAGCCGATGGGTGTCAAGTTCAGAAGATTCTACGGAATGGCTGGCACGTGACACCACGCAAAGATGGTATATTATTCAAACATTTATTTCAGGCAACAAGTCACAAAAGTACATAGGCCCAGATTAATAAATACCATACAGCCTAACATACATCTATATAAATAAAAATGAATTGCCTTAATGTATGTACACGCACAACTTCTTTTTTTTTTGTGTTCGTTATTGACAGAACAAGGTTTGTAAAAAAGAAATTTAAAAAATAATGACGGTACGAAGTTTGCAGCTTGTATAATATAAAATAATACATGCTTTTTTATATTTTATATTATATGTATGTTAGTCTGTAAGGTATTTATTTATATGGGCCTATGTACTTTTGTGACTTGTAAAATAATAATAAAATATAGTTAAGGAGTTTTCACACTGGCGCGGGATACCATTTTTTCTAAGGGTTTCTTAAATGCGCCAAGTAATCTAGGTACCTTCGTCACGTCATTACACTACACATCATCATCATCATCATCATCAGCCCGTAGTCGTCCACTGCTGAACATAGGCCTCTTCTAATGAACGCCAATGAGCCCAATCTTCGGCTCCTCTCATCCCTTTTCTTCCGGCCACCTTTCGCAGGTCGTCGCTCCATCACCTGGCCGGTGGGCGTCCTACACTACGTTTGCCGATTCGCAGTCTCCACTCAAAGACACGTCTACTCCAGCGGTTGTCCGTCCTTCGTGAGATATGACCAGCCCATTGCCACTTCAGCTTGCTAATCCTATGGGCTATTTTGGTTACTTTGGTTCTCTGTCGGATTACCTCATTGCGGATCTTATCTTTCAGAGAGACTCCGAGCATAGCCCTCTCCATAGCACGCTGAGAAACCTTAAGCTTGTGGATAAGTCTCACAGTGAGTGTCCACGACTCGGCTCCGTAGGTCGTTACTGGTAGGACGCACGTATTAAAGACTTTTACACTACACATTATTAATTAATTATGACCTGTGTATGAGGGATCATCCATATATCATTTTGTACATAGCCGTATTCCTAAATTTCTTTTATTTATCATGTATTACATGGATACGAAAATTCACATTTCAACAGAAAATCTTAAAAAAAATTAACATAATATAAGGCTAAATAATTTAAAAACTAAAGGGAACTAAACTAAAAGATATTAATACTATGTACATGCCGGGTATCGGTTGAGCCAACTGAATGGCCTACAGATAATTCAACCGATACCCGTCGTCCGACAACGTGACCATAATGCTGGCGTGGATTTTGCCCAAAGAATCATAGCCAGTCACGGCCACGGCCATAGCCGTATTTTTTTTTTTTCTTACTGTACCTACTTTAATTTTTTTTCTACGTGTCGAGTTAGGAACGTGCCGAGTGGCGAATAAGCCGGTTCAATTACACCTAAAACTTAACTACAGAAAGCAACAATTGAATCTTACTAGCCCTACTACAATATAAATGCGATGGATGTATGTATGTTACACAATTACGTTAACACTTAAACGAACTTTGATGAAATAATGTAATTATATAGGTACTTCTAGATCCTGGCATAGGACATTTATATCCCGGAAAATTTACCAGGTAGGTGAAACCACCGGGCGCAACTAGTAACCTATAGTAAAATAACATAAAATGTTTTTTTCCATAAAGATTTAATCAAGTGCTATTTTACAGTTTCTAATGCTAATATTTAACATTACTTTGTGTTTTAAAGCAGTTTTGTATTAAAATATGTAAAACTGTTGCTATATTATGTTTCAATTTGAATGGACTTCTAAACTGTAGCTATATTTTACAATTTGAATGGATTTCTGTCGTACAAACTGGGTAGTTAACAATTGTATCCCGCAGACAATGTATACAGCCCACTGACAACGGCCAGGAGATATTGGCCCAATAATAATATAATAATTAATAATAATAAGGCCAGGGGCGACTTTGTGGCGAGTCATCGGTGCGTGGCGACACTAAGCCTCACCCCGAGATTCTCCCTGAAGCTAAATGAGACCCCTGACCCCCGGATTTCCTTAACTGGCCGTCCGGGGGTGGAGATGCAAGAGCTAAGAGCTAATCTCCAAGGGTGGAAGTGTTAAAGGGCATAACGCCGGGAATAGCGTTTAAGTGAAACTGCAGCACACCTCTCGACACCCTTTAGCCACTCACACCAACGTTGCCCCTCTCGTCGCCAATGAACGGCGGCCCGTTTAGTGGGTGGGCGAGTCACCACCTGCCAAAATATTTTCAAGAGGCGGAACTGGCAGGTGCCGAGGTCTCATATCATAGACCGGCTCACATCCATTAAAAATTCACCTCAATAGCCCAATCATAAGGAATTTTCATATCTTCAATAATAGTCCTCGCACTTATCGGGGGCTGTCTTTGATTGTATCTTTTAATGATGCACTTAGAGACAGTCCCCGATAAGTGTTGCCCATTACATATCTAAATTAAATGCTCTAAGAGGCTCTACGTGTTGGACTCATGTCCCCGCGCAAGCCTTCCAAAGGACCGGGTGTATAACCCGTGAGAAAGAGCGACATAATAATAATACCCGGATAGATGGAGATAGCTACACTACACTATAGCTACAGCAGACAGAGATGTTTGGAAGGAGATGGCGAGACCTTTGCCCAGCTGTGAGATACAATAGGTTGATATAATATAATATATAATAATTGTCCCGTTGCGGGAATCGAACCCTCAACCTTAGTGGTGTATGAGATTTCAGCCAACCTGCCCAAACACTACACGTATCAGAGGCTGACAAAATATATGTGTAAGATATGTAAAGATAGATGTGTAAAGTAGGCATATAGCTCATATAACCTGCGTTTAAGCCTGTACATAACCCAAATGATGCTACTGCTGCTGGTAGCATTGCCTCGTTGAATTGCAATGTTACATAATCCCATTATAATCAAAAATATTTTCAGTCGTCTCTTTTAACTCTATTGTATCTAGTGTTGCCAGGTGTCACGATTTTTCCCGATTTTAGGGGTCTGGTGACGCGTCCCGATTCACTTGTGATCGGCACGTCAAATATCTAGATTTTTTACTAACCTCCTTAGTCTGTACTCTTAGTCTTCGATCAATTTGATAAACGTAGGCACAAACTTAATGATTATGATTAGTCAAAATGGTTGCGTTTGAATTTTGTTATATTTTAGACAGTTTTATTTGTACTACGATTAAAAATTTACTATAAAAATATAACTACACGCTGATTCACAAAAAACAGTTTTCTATTGTAGCCATTGTAGTTGTCCCAATTTGAAAACCAAAATCCCGATTATATTAACGTTCCGTTCCAAAATTTGACACGCTGGACCTGGCAACGCTAATTGTAACTACATTAAAATTAAACAATAAAAGACATAATAATCCATTACGATGCGCAATCTTATCTCTAAAAAGCGATCTCTAAAAGATAATGCTATGCGAAGATAATGCTCACTAGCATTAAGTTCGCCTATGTACTTACAAATTTGTTTGTGCAATAAAGAATTTTCTATCTATCTATCTATCTCTTCCAGACTTTAGATGAAGATATCTCCCTACGACAATATACATTTTGCTCGATCGGTTGTGATTACTTTCATCTGCTGTCCGCCTCCAAAGTAGCACTGCTTGAAGCTGTATGTTTCGAAGTGTCACTGGGCAGCAAGAAACTTAAAGCAGCGCATACTGGAACAAACATAATAGTATATTACCATCATCTTCCTTACTATCATCATCAGTACCATCTGCATCAACGCTGGAGCAGCTATACCAGCGCCGTAAAGCCGCACCCCGTACTTTAAGGAGACGGCAGAGCGTGGAAGAAGCTGGAGATCTTTACCATATAAAATGTTCTAGGTTCAAGAAAATAATGCAATAACAACAATATAAAATGAACTAATAAACCCCAAGACTTTTTATTTTTATGTAAATGACACGAGCAAGTCAATTACCTGACGGCAAGCGCCACGTTTGGCCATAGGGTAAGGTGCCCCAAGAGCGCGCGGTTCCTAAGATTAATTTTCCTAAGTTCGTGCGTTTTCTAAATGATACGGATATATTACAAAAAAAATCATATTATCTTTATTATCACTTTATTGTTATCGAAAATGTCTCATGATTCGAATCTTTTAAAACTCACATGGACGTACTCAGCATTATTAAGGGATGGGGCAGAAGTAAATAAACTAAGTACCTAGTGGTATAGGTAATCAAACATGCTTTTTATTTACTGACTGATACGTTTTATTTACTGCACTTCCCCTTATTTCAATAATAACCTGCAAGGGTTCTCGCTAAATCTAGCTATAATTTCGTTTTCAAATTTTTTGTGCTTCCAGAACCCTTCTATGCCCAGCAATCATACAGAGGCCGACAAGACGGTTTTCTGTCATTGTTGACCTGAAAAAAGATTTTATTCTTCGTAAAGTACTAAATGACCTTTTTATAGTGCATGTTGTGCAAGTGCCTAAAAATTCTTAGCTTCAGGTCAGAGAGCAGGGCGGGGCAAATGCCCCACCTTGCCCCACCGTGGGTACGCCCATGCATTTGGGTTTTATTTTTAGTTACAATGTACATATTACATAACCCGTTCGGCTAGACGTAGGTTTACCTCCATCAATCTCCCAGCGTGCTGATCACACATTAAATTATATCTACTTTATGGTTAATTACGTTATCTTCATCAAAACCCGTTCAGCATTAGACACACTTTGTTCGTAACGCTTCCTCATACCGATACTTTAAATACCTATTTGAAATTTAACTCTACGCTATCAATAACAGTACCTATATGGTTCAAAGGGCATTGTAACCAGCGAAATTACTGAGCATTATGAAACTTAACAGCTAATTGTCTCAGGGTGACAAGCGCAGTGAATCGCTGCAGAATATTGCAAAACAAAGTTCTAGGTGGTAACTTTTATGGGCAGGCGTGTTGTTTACAATCAGGTGAACAACCAGCTCGTCACATCACTCAATTAAATTAAAAAAATGCTCGTACCTACCTACTACTTTCTTTTCTTTCTTTCTTTCTTTGTAAATATAGTAAGATTTCTCAATACTAATAATAAGATTTTGCATGCCATTAAATTGGCGAAATGTGTCAGTTCGAAATAACCAATGTATAGGTACATCTATTATATTGTACTCACATTCCAGCAAATAAAGTATATTCTATTCTATACTTACTATAAATAAAGTACCTTATACCACAGAATACATAAGGACAGAAGCATTACTCCGCAAAGAAATTTGAACAAATAGCGACTTTTGCTATGACGCAATAAAATTCAATTCAGCTCGCGTAGCGCTGCATATCTACCAGTCATATTAACCTACAGAGCGCCTCTCTTTCTATCGCATAGCTCTTATCTCTTCTGACGCGGCACGTGTAACGACGCGCGACCCGCCGTCGGTGTCCGGCTATGTACTTGTAGCTTCGTACCTACAGTGCGGAGTGCGCTAGGCCTGCTTATACTTACTAATGCGAACCACTTTTATTACCACGTTTTTATAAACGTGCTAATACATTTTGCGTAACTGTTTGTGTTTATCTATAACTAAAAAAATAGCAAAACAAGATAACGATATTGTCCTAATTTATTGTGCAATCATTATATATAGGTATAACGAGTATTTTGAACCCCCGAAGTGACAGACAGACAGGAACAACAAGAAAGTGAATATAGAAAAACCGGCCAAGTGCGAGCAGACTTGCGCACGATGGGTTCCCTATCATTATCTATAAAAACGGCAAAAAAAAGTTTTTTTTTTTAAATTTGTTAATTGGCTTGCGTTTGACCACTTTGTCACCTGATGGTAAGCGACGATGCGGTCGACGATCTAGCACGCTTACCAAGATAGTACCCGTTCACTCGAGACTTGAAGATTCCCAGATTATAGCTATCGGGAAAGACGATGATGACGGGATGTTTATCGTAAATTAATTTTTAAAATTTAATGTTTATTTTATTATTTTTATTAGTATTTGTTGTTATAGCCGCAACAAAAATACATCATCTGTGAAAATTTCAACTGTCTAACTATCACGGTTCATGAGATACAGCCTGGTGACAATCGTACAGATACAGGTATAGTCAGACGGACGGACAGCGGAGTCTTAGTAATAATTTGGTCTATGGTCTATAGGGTCACGTTTTACCCTTTGGGTACGGAACCTTAAAACGTGGTAATGAAAAAGAAATCCTCAGCTTTCTTTGTTGTATTAACGGCATCCTTGTTGGCATGGGAATACAAATTTCCTATTTAACATAACACAAATGTCATTGAAATCGTGAAGCTACCCTTGACATTATACATTTCCATAAAAATTAACTGACACTTGGTAAAGCATTCTCACAAATGTTGCGTCATAACGATAGAGTTCACTGACAATACAATACAATACAATAACACTTTATTGCACACCAAATAAACTACCTATTTTGTTTTCTAAAAACATAACAATGTACCCTTGAAGTAATTGACTAGCTTACGTGGCTTAAAAATAATTTTAGTAAGGCTTCTGGTTTAAATAAAAAAAAAAGAACAAATAAATACAAACAAAATATAATGACAAAATATATTAATTTGAGGTACAATTGGCGGCCTTATCGCTCAGAGCGATTTCTTTCACCTACACTTAAGTTTTTTGAGGAAGTAATCACTGTCCACTTAGTATGTTTAGAACCAATTTGATTCAGTACCAGATTGACATTTAACTTGGTAACGAGAGACCTCGTATGCGGGAGTCCGGCCGTCTGGGTAGATAAGATACCGCCGTTTTGCCAGTTATTCTGCCGCCAGGCAGTAGTGCGCAAGCATTACTGTGTTCCGGCTTGAAGGGCATTGTAGTTTTTAGATCATCTTTAGTTTGTAACAAACAAAGAACAAGTCTCATTGTTAATTAGAGGTCAGATAGAGTACTATTAAATTTAAAACAGATTGACTTCACTAGACCAAGGTGAAGGCCCGATCAGCATTCAGCAGTTAATAATATTTCAAATGCGAAAGTTTGTAAGTGTGTCAGTTACTTCTTCACGCTGTAACGGCTCAACATTTGAGTGAAATTTGGAGTGGTGATAGCTTAAACCCTGGATTAACACAAAGGCTACTTTTACTGTGCCAATAATAATTCGCGAAAAATAGCCTATGATCTTTAAACGCAACAAAAAGAGTCGTTTCATAATGGACATCTATTTAGTGACGTAAGTATTTATCACAATGACTCTGTCGCCTTCGCTCGGACAAATACAAGTACCTATACCTTTATCAAACAAAAAAACCGACTTCAATGTATCTTCGAAGTCCAAGGTAAAATATCGATATATTTACCACTTCGTAGCTATACTGAACCCAACGCAAAAATAATTTTCCAAATTGGTGCCGCCTTTCAAAATGCCGAACGACATCGGTACTAAATTACATTGATTAAAACAATGGATGAACAATGAAAAACTATGTAACGGAACGTTATAGAATCTCAGGGTGACACCGGTTCCTGTCAAGGTAAAGTCACGGCGTCCTAATATAGATAAAATAGAACAAATAAAATAATTTAAGTAATTCTATTTAATCTCTGTCTAAAATGATAAGCCCTTAAATAACAGATGTCGGTGACTTTCCTAATAACCATATATATCTATAAGATAACAATTGTACGGCTAGGTAAAGTGATAACAAGGAAAACAAGTAGGGAAGTACATAATCTTTGTACTAATAACTAGGCATACATTTACTACGGTTGGAGGTTACAAAACAAATAGACATCGGCGCTATAACGACTATCAATAAATGGGAATATGCATGTGTTGTCGAAAAATCTTGAAATTACTTTTTACGATACGATGATTATTATTAATTGCGTAGTTTATTTGTATTTCGCTGCTACTTTTATGAGCAGGCGTGGCGCTTACCATCAGGTGAACAACCTGATCGTCTCGTTAGTTTTTATTAAAAATGCATCTCCCTTGGAGCAGAATCACTTTGTTTAAAATAATTAATAAGAATCCGTAATAGATTAAAAAAAACTAAATACCACGTTTTTATGGATTTAGAACGCATTGTCATCGAGTTGTGAACTACCCTGAAAGTTTCAGCCGAATAGCTAATCAGGAAATTCTCGAAATTTGAGTTGCAAGATTCCACCCGGAACAACAGACAGACAGACAAACAAGAAAGTAACTGAAATGCTGGAAGAAATGTTCATTTTCAAATCTCATACCTATATATATATTTTTAATTAGATTATAATTACTTAATTAATTTTGTATAATAATCACATGCCTAATATAACGTACATTGTTATAATTTGGTCAATAAATGAATTGAAATTGAATTAATAAATACGTGGTAAAACGACCTGTACTTTCAAAATGGTTAAACTGATGAAACATTTATGAATATTTAAGATCGAACTTTATGTACCTAGTACCTACACAGGTATGTATAGAATAAAGATTATTCTGATTCTGAAACTTGTACTTACAGAAAGTGAGACACGTAAACCCATAGAAGGTGGGCGTGCAGGCTTCGGCCAGGAAGTAGCCGGCTGCGTTGGCGCCCGCAGCGGAGCCCACGCGGCCGAACATCATCACCGCGCCCACTGCTGTTCCTCTGGACAAAAGGAAATACACAATTTAGAAGAAGAAGGAGAAACAAGTATACGTTCTATCAAACAAAAAAACCGACTTCAATGTATCTCCGAAGTCCAAGGTCAAATATCGATGAAATTTATATGGGACCACTTCGTAGCTATTCTGAACCTATACTGAAGAATTTTCCAAATCTATTCATGAATGACGGAGTTCTGAGGTAACAAACATAAATAAAAAGAAAAGTACAGAACCTTTTCCTTTTTTGAAGTCGGGTAAAAACGTTTATTTTCAACAATACAAACCTTCCGTTGCCAATAGATGAAGATGCCTCCATGGCGCGACTAAGTCTCTGGTAGGAGAGATACCCTACAGCATTACCCAAAAACCTCTTTGCTGGACACAATCTGCCTTGGCCGACATGCAAGTCTTTAAACAGACTCCGGACCCAAGTCGGCCGTAGCAAGGATAACATGTGCAGGTGGGGCTACAGCTCCGATAGTGTATGCGAGTGCGGTCTCTCCCCAGAGTATGGCACACCTTTTGTCTTGCCCTGCGTGTCCCGCCTGTACGTGCGAGTACTTGTGCATCTCTACATCTCTATGCTGCTCAGTGTCTATTTTGGCACGGTATCTTCTGTCTTCAAATCAAATCAAATATAATTAATCTGCAAAAACATGTGTGTTCATACAATCTCAAGATGAAAGCAAGCATTTGACAAAATATTTTATTAGTTCAGTTACCTTTAGCTAGAGGTGTACAAATGGTAGATAGATGTCAGTCATTTATAACAAATAGGCATTATAATTATATAAAAAATGTCATAGTATTGACTTTTTGATTATTTCCATAATATATTCATTATGCGACCATTTTAGTTCTGAGATTTTAAATTAATACCACAAAAATATTAAAGTGAAAGATGAAAAAAATAATCTAAAAGCCACGTTTTTATACGCCTTTTGAGGATACATCGGCATTGCATGCTAATAAATGCATTTAGAATGCATCGTCATCAAGTTTTGCTACCCTGAAAGTTTCAGCCGGATAGCTAATCGGAAATGCTCGAAATTTGAGTCGTAAGATTCCCGAAACGACAGAAAGAAAGATTTTTTTTAATCTTTATTAATTAGGAAGGGGTTTTGTCACATGGTGACCATGACAAAAATGGGTAGTTGTGCACAACAACCAAGCATCGAGCGGTTAGGAACCATTGGATACATTGTTCCTACCCACATATATATAACAATACTTGATTGAGAAACACGGACGCTGTAGGTAGGCATGCTTGTTGTGACATGTATCGTCATAGCTTCCATAAGGAAGTGTCTACATACATTTCACAACACTCAAGCCACCCTCCTGTATAAATTGACCAGCATCTCAGCCTCCTCGAACAGCGGGGAAGCTAAGATACCGTTACAAATACCTACGTTACAATCAAGAAAGACAGATGAACCAGAAAGTGACTTAATAAAAACGTGATATAATAAAAACTTTAAAAAGTGTCAAAAGCATGTCTTAGAAATCAACGTTATCATTATATGTAGTATGTTTTTATTACTTATTAAACATAACTACTTACAACAGCAATAACGTTTTAACTGACTTAAAATTTAACGCCAAGTAATAATGATATGTACTTCAGATTCATCATCAACGAGTTAGGAAGGTAAATAAACGGTAAGAGGCGTCATAAAATATTATTTTGCAAAGATAAATCTTGTTGACTGATACAGCCTCCTACAAAACCCTTGTTATTGTTTGTTTACCCATATGAACAGTTATCTTTCAGGTGTTATGTAGGTAGGTATTTTAGAGCGAGTGTGGCTCAGCGGAGACTCGTGCGCTTTTCGATCCGACGCACCTGGGTTCGAATCCCGACTCGGCCCTGCACCAATGACTTAATAAGTGCAGATTTTGCACGCTCGCTCTAAAACGGTGAAGGAAAACATCGTGATGAAACCCGCTTACGCGCTTTGGAGTGGTAGGCTCTGGCCGTGGTTGTAATACCAACCACCGAACAAAGCCATGCCGCCAAACGACCTAGTGGTGTTTCGGGATGATGTTCGGTGAACCATCGGGGAGACGGGTCTGAGCAGCCGCTCAACTGCCGTCTCTCTAGATCTATGTGCTTCATCTTAGGCCACATCATCGATTCACATCAGGCGAGATAGTGGCCAAACATGGATCTATTAAGCGTAAAAAAAAAGGTATATGTTATTGTAAAGACACAGTTATACCTACAATCTATGTAGATAAAACATTATGCAACAATATAAACAGTGTTACCAAGATGTTTTACTCGTGGTAGGCCGTTGCGGGAGGCCGTCTGTTGTTCGTAACAGGTTAAGCAACATTCGATGTGGTTATCCCTTGGATGGGTGAATGTGTATTCTCATCTGAGCGCCACCGTGCTTCGGAGGACGTCGTCACGGTTTTTTTCATGTAATTGAATGACGAGACGAGCTGGTCGTTAGCCTGATGGTAAGCAGTACGCCAGCCCATAACAATAACAGCACCACCCAGAATGTTTTGCAAAATCCTGCGCGGCGCTGCACCGCGCTTATCACCCTGAGACAATTAGCTGTTGAGTCTCACAATGCCCAGTAATTGTTAGGACAACAGTCCACAGGCCACGTCGGCGGTCTTCGGGCTGTCTATATCTCCGAGCGTCCAACACCGAAGGATGGCCACATCCACACGATAAAGAAGAAGGCGTAGTACCAGGGTTTTACGTTATTCTGTGTTCTGATACAAATACCTAATATCGATGTAGATTAATTATGGTATTGAACACAAACCTCAGTGGTTTACAAATGCCATGCAACTTACTATTGTAATGTTATTTTAAAATGATAAATAAATATAAAAAAAAAAAAAAAAAAAAAAAAAAAATGTCATTTGATCAATGTCAAAAAATATAGCTTGTATTTTTTTTATTCCAAAGAAAAGTCATTCATTCATTTAGTCCCATTTCGGTACGACAGTCATTTGACCATCGATGTTTTTGTCCGTACAACAAATCCCAATTCGGTACAGCTTAAAAAACAAATGAATGTACAAATGAATAGCTAGTTGAAAGATAGTAAGAAAATATCCATCATCATCATCATGGGGGCCTTTTTATTTTTCATTCTAGGATATAGGCCTCTTCCCTCCGTCTTGAGCTCGGTGCATCCAGTCCTGGCCGGCGCGGCGTGTCTCCTGATATCGTCCACCCAGCGCTGTGGTGGTAGGCCGCAGCCTCTGGAGTCCGCTCTAGGTCTCCACTCAAGGACTCGTTTCGCCATATGGTATATATATATATATATATATGAAAAAATATCCATATATATATTTATAATAGTGCATTTATCTATTTTTAAATTTGTGCTGAGTGAAAACCCCTTTTGGCACCACATACGTAATTTTAGGCATAATTATCTCTTCATACTGTTTATATATTTATTTTTTCTTTTTATAATTATGTTTTCCTGTGTTTCTTTATTTTGTTATGATTGTGGTCGTCAAATAAATGTTTTTTCTTTCTTTCTTTCTTTCTTTCTAGTCACTCCAATTTGTTCTTCTTTCTACTCTTACCCAAAGATATATCGTTGAATGGCGCCATAGAAGTAAAGCTGTGCCCTCCACGCTATAGATTACGCAATTTTCATACGTTTTGTCGGGTCGGGTCGACCTCGGCGTAGAAAGCACTTTTTCGTTTCTCTATATAGTATTATAGCCGAAAGCTGAAGTGACTGCTGAAGTCAAAGGAACCTTTAAATCTGACAGTGTGCTCACCTCAAGCTGGTAGGGAAGAGGTCAACCGCGTATGCCGTGAGAGGTCCGATGCCGAGAGCTGTGACTTGCAGCGCTGACATCGTCACCCCCGCCAGCACCCTGTGACAAACATCATGTAGGTATTCTATAAGTTTTTAAATCCTTCCTATCTCCTTCTCCTACGAATATTATAAGCGCGAAAGTTTGTAAGAATGTATGTTTTTTTATTATTTATAGGCTTGCGTTTGACCGCTATCTCACCTGTTGTTAAGTGACGATGCGGTCGAAGATGTAGCACGCTCGCCTAGAAGAAACCTGTTCACTCTTGTCTTAAAGACACCCAGATTATAGCTATCCGGAACACAGATGCCGGCAGAGAGTTCCACTCCTTGGCCGTTCGCATTATGAAGGTCGAAGCAAAGCGCTTGGTGTGAGCAAGAGGGATGTCAACCATAAATTGATGACGGCTTGCCGTACGTCTGGTCGTTCGGTAATAGAATGGGGATGGCGGAAGAAGATGTATGTTGGTTACTCTCTCACGCAAAAACAACCGAACCGATTTTGATGAAATTTGGTATGTAGGTACTTTAGGACTTGGAATAGCACTACTTTGGTACTTTAGGACTGGCTACTTTTTATCCCGGGAAACCGCGGGTGAAACCGCGGAGCGCAACTAGTGTACTATAGTCTTAAAAAACTGCACAAGTTGATCCCCATCACCATTCTACCATCGGACAACTAGACGATCGGCATTATCCTACTTCCTACTAATATTATAGGTAAATGTGAAAGTTTGTGAGATGGATGGATGTATGGATGTTTGTTACTAAATCACGCAAAAAATACTGAACGGATTTTGATGAAATTAGGTATGTAGATGTGGGTACTTTGTCCAATCAATCCAAAGGTTGTCTGTATGAGATTGCTTTATGCTTTAAGACCGTCAATTGTATTACCCTAGTTAAGATTTATATTTTTCTCATGTATTTATGTTTGTGGTATGCAATAAAGTGTTGTATGCAATAAATTTTACTGTATTGTATTGTAGTTTAGGCCCTGGAAAAGGACACAGGTCGGCATTTATCTCGAGGAAGTGCGAGCGAAACCGCGGGCGAAAACACAGCTAGTAAATTTATAAGTTATGTATAGGTTTGTAATATCATAATTAATTTTATAACCAAAAAAAACAACTTCAATTCTGATGTCTCTCGAAGTCCAAGGTCGAATATCGATTAAATTTATATGGGACCACATTGAGAAGACGTACTGAACACAACGCAATTTTCTCAAGAATTTTCCAAATCAGTTGATAAATTACGGAGATCCGAGGCTTAAAAAAATACATTCGAATTGAGGACCTCCTCCTTTAATAGTAATGAAATAGCTCTTCATTGAAACACCACAGATCATACCAATATCAAAGAAAACTAAATATTACATATTATAACTGAGAAAGTTTATAAGGATGGATAGATGGATGGATGGATGGAATCTTCAAATCTCGAGTAAACAGGTAGGAACTATCTTGGCAAGCGACGATGCAGTCGACGATGTACGTCGACCGCATCGTCGCTTACCATCAGGTGAGATAGTGGTCAAACATAAGCAAATAATAAAAAAAAAGATATATGTTTCAAAAGTTCCGTTTGTTTAAAAAGGATAATTTTTAACCGTTCACGAAAAATACTGATTGTGCACCAAAATATATTAATTAACACATTTTGGTGCACAATCAGTATATTTGGTGCACAATCAGTGTAATTGGCGGAAAAACAGGAATAAATTGAGGTACAGTTAAATACGATCCGTTTTAAAACAGAGATGTAGATAAATCACCTCTTCGTCGTCAATCCAGTGATCAAGCAGGCGGCTCCGACCACGGAGTACATGGTGACAAGCAGCGTCTTCTTGGAGAGCGGGCTCATGCTGCCGCCGGTCACGAGCACGCCATAGATGAGCGTGCTCACGATCATGATGTAGAAGGTGTCGTGGGACATCGTGTCCACGCATGTCTCGGTGCTCGTCTGAAAAGGTAACATTGATTACTGGCCGTGGTTGTAATACCACCCACCGAACAAAGCCAGGCCGTCAAGCGACCTAGTCGTGTTTCGGGATGATGTTCGGTGAACAATCGGGAAGACTGGTCTGAGCAGCCGCTCAACTGCCGCCTCTCTCTACATCTATGTGCTCCATCTTAGGCCACATCATCGCTTCACCATCGCATCATCGCTTCTTAGTGGCCAAACATAGATCTATTAAGCGTAAAAAAAATGGAATGGAATGAAAATAGGCTATAATGTTAATTAATGTTGTTTTTACTGGTGGTAGGTTTCGTTTTAATAGTAGTATGCGAGAGGCTGTCTGGATGGGTACCACCGCTTTACCAGCTATCCAACCGCCAAGCAGTTAGAGCGCAAGCATTACTGTGTGTTCCGGTTTGAAGGGCATTGTAGCCAGCGAAATAGCTGGGCATTATAAGACTCAACAACTAACAGCTAATTGTCTCACGGTGACGAGCGCAGTGCAGCCAAAGATATCAAACAGAGAAGATAGATAGATAGATTCAATTCAATTCAATTCAATTCAAAAGTTAAAAGTTCTTTATTTCAGTTTTGTCGTCACAGACGCACTTATGAACGTCAATTATTACAATGACTCTACCACCGTATCGGAAAAAGAACCACTACTCAGAAGATACGGCAAGAAACTGATGTTAGATAGATGAACAGGGGCCGGCGGCGCGCGGCCGCCCGGTGCTCCGGCGCACTAATAACACGATGTTTTTAAGCCCTGCCGAACCCCGAGAAATATACCTCGCTATCAAACACTTAAAAAGTAAGTATAGCTATGGTGTGGACGAATTACCACCAATATTAATAAAAAATTGTGCAAATGAATTAACTTTGCCTTACTATCTTTTAATAAACCAATCATTTACTGAAGGGACATTTCCCGACCTATTAAAGACGGCCCTAGTTAAACCTGTGCATAAAAAATTCACAAAAAAAGACCCCAATAACTACAGACCCATAGCGCTTTTGCCTACTTCCTCAAAAATATTTGAAAAAGTAATGCAAAAGCGCCTTAACTCTTTTTGTGAAAAATATCAAATATTTGACGATTCTCAATATGGATTCCGAAAAAACCGCTCTACGATTATAGCAGTGTATAAATACGTTCAAGAAATTTTAAATATAATTAATGACAAAAAATATGCAGTCGGAATTCTATTAGACATGAGTAAAGCCTATGATAAAGTCCAATACAATATACTACTAGACAAACTATATGGAATAGGAATACGCGGAATTACACATAAATCGTTCAGTTTATACTTAGAAAACCGTGAACAGTATGTAGAAATAAAAAACTTTGACTCAGACACCGGGACAATAAATCTAATACGCTCAAAACCTATAAGTATAAATCATTCAATTCCCCAAGGAAGCGTCCTTGGATGTATCTTATTTTTAATTTACATAAATGACCTTGCAAAATCAATTAACGATTCCTGTGTTCTCTTCGCGGATGATATCTCTCTATTGACATCAAAAAACACCTCTTGACATTAATTTTTCTTATAATAATAACCAATTAGAATGTGTAGACGCGGCAACATTATTAGGCTTAGAAATCGATACAAATGTAAACTGGAAAAACCATATTATAAAGATAAAGGGCAAACTATCAAGTTTTACGTACGCGCTTAGAGAACTACGGCGAGCAACCGACCTCGAAACTTCAATATCGGCTTACTATGCATATGCTTTTTCGTGGCTCAGCTATGGCATCATACTGTGGGGAAACAGTGTCAATGCGCAAGACCTTTTTATTTCCCAAAAAAAATGTATACGTATTCTTGCCAACATTAAAAACACCGAAAGCTGTAAACCATATTTTATTAAATACAAATTATTAACCGTAGTATCCATATATATATTAGAAATTTCAAAATTTGTAAAAAAGTACCCCCAATACTTCAATAAAACTGTAGACCAACCGCGACGTTTTGCCACAAGATATGTACACAAAATGGTTATACCCAGCTCAAAACTAAAAATACACAGTTCTGGTCCAAACGCAATGGCCGTTAAAATTTATAATAAAATACCTGATATAATAAAAAAGGAAAGTATGGAAACAACTTTTATAAAAAAATTAAAGAACTTCCTAATCTCTAAATGTTATTACAGCCCTCAAGAATTTTTCGACGACAAATTATTAATTAATTGATTATTATTACTCATTGTACTGCATTATTATTAATTAATTGAATAAATTTTGTAATTAATTAATGTTGAAATATTAATATAACTATTTAATTTATATACATCTAATTTTTATTACATTTTTCATAAAATTTTGAATACTGACATTTTTATTGACGACATTTTGACATTAATTAAAATCAACCTATAACAATCTAACAATTTGAATTTAATTTGATTATGTTATTTGAAATTATGTTAATGTTGCACACCATTGTCATGGTAGAATGTTAGGAATGATTTTAATTTGTCATCTTTGTATATACAACATTCTAGCAATAAACAATTTGAATTTGAATTTGAATTTGAACGCTTCATTGCAGATATTACATAAAAACAATTAAAGAAAGTGTGAAAAGGTAAGTAGTGAGCTTACCACGTTGCTGGTGTTATCATCGGGCAGGTTGATGAGTGCGCATATGGTGCCGTCACCATCGGCGCCGGTCATCACCTTGTTGATCGTGTCGGGAGCTAGCAGGAACAAACCGTTCAGACTGTAGGGAACGAACATAATATTATATACTCGTGGTAGATCTCTCGTATGCGGGAGGCCGTCTGGGTAGGTAACACAGCTTTACCAGTTATTCTGCCGCCAAGCAGTAGTGCGCAAGCATTACTGTGTTCCGGTTTGAAGGGCATTGCAGCCAGCGAAATTACTGGGCGTATGATGGATGAGCGCAATGCATAGGTGCTTTTATGGCATTAAAATTAAAAGTTCTGGGTGGCACTGCAATTGTTATGGGCAGGCGCTTAACATCAGGCGAACGACTTGCGGGTATCATCTCATAGTTCCATAAAAAACTTATATTCTTTATTGTTCGTCGTGGATTATAACATATATACAGATGCAACGAAGAGTTTTCTTCCAGAAAACCCTTGAGGAATGAGAACTGTCACTTGATATGATATGGGTGGTTAGTGTTTATTTATATCTGACTCTGTGTGTCGGGTCACTCCCTTCCCTCCAATATGGCTGAGGGGGGTGATGGCTGGTCCACAAGTCATACTCGTGAACGGGTGCTGCTTGCGGGGACTGGTCTGTTCTAGTCACTCCTACTGCTACTGTCATACCTACTTATATTTTATTTACACTTTTCTGTTACTGATACTATGACTATGGGACATCTCACTCGCATTTCTTGTTTTACATTCTGTTAATTCTAATTTATACGTAATTGTGCTGAAAAAAGACATCCCCGCAGAGTTTCTTGGTGCTATCTTCTCTAGCGGGCGTATTTCCGAAGCACTGGTAGAGTCAGTTTTCGCATTTCTTTTCAGCACTCAGTCTTCAATTTGAGTATAGGAAAGAAATGGGTAAACATACTTACCTTTTTTTCAAAGTCATGTTAACATAAGTTACAATTTTTAACATTTTTTATTTGTATCATGTGTTTATGACCTTTAAAAGTGCACTTTTGTGCCTATTTAATAAATGATATTTGACTTGACTTTGACTTTGACTAGGCCAGCGTTTAAACCACGATCTCACCTGATGGAAAGTGATGATGCGGTCGAAGATAGCACGCTTGCCTAGTAAGTACTTATTCACTCTTGATTTGAACACACCCAGATTACCCAGATTGTATTTAACAAGAAACACGGACGATGGCAGGGCGTTCCATTAAGCGCTTCGCTTCCACTTTCATTATGCGCACCGCTAACGAGGGGATCTCCCTGCCGGGGTCAGTCTTTCCCGATACTTACAATCTAGGAATCTTCGAACCTCGAGTGGGCAGGTATTATGTAGGTATTATCTTGGCAAGCGTGCTACATCTTTGACCAAATCGTCGCTTACCATCAGGTGAGATAGTGGTCAAACGCAAACCATCAATAAAGAATGTAAAAATACCAGCCAAGTGCGAGTCGGACTCGCCCACGAACGTTCGTAACGGGTTCCGTACCATTATCTATAAAAACGGCAAAAAAATCATGTCTGTTGTATGGGAGCCCCCTTAAATAGGTATTTTTTTTTTACTTTTATGTACTCTTTAGGTACGGAACCCTAAAAAGGTACGACCCAAAAAAAATAGTTTCGCAGTTTTTTAATTTATTTACTTCGTTCACAAATGGGATGTAACACTTTATCATAATAAATAAGCTAGTTCACAATCAGCGTTCATCCTTAAAAACAGTGAACACAGCATGCTATGGTGACACGTTCAATTTAAGAGAGCTTTTATTGAGAGAGAAATGTAAGAGCTTTTGAAAAACCGATTTACTTTGGCTCTTACTGACTTTTGTATATTTTTCCTTCAACATATTGTCACAGCTTGCTTGAATGGCTGGAATCGGATATGAAGTTGCTCCCAGATAAACAAAGAAAATTTCAATGGAAATTTCTTAAGTAACCTTAACCAGTACATATATGGTAAGTACTTACAGGGAGAACAGCCCAAACATCAGGAACCCGGTGAGAGCAAGCCACTTCAGGTGTGGTGGTCGGAGCAATGCCCAAACGGACTCGTTGACTTCTGGAGCCAGTTCGCACCCTGACCCATCTCGCTCTGGTATTGGGGCCTTTTCTGTTATTGTCTTCAAAGATTTTACCTGATAATAAAAGTTCAAGATTATCTCGTTCTTCACTACGGCTCCGTTAGGCGCCTACATATACCGAAAGACGTTTGAAGAAGCGCCTTGTGTATTTTAATTAGTCTAGATAGGGGTATGCTGAGTAGATACCTAGGATACCCCTATTTAGTAGAATCGGGGCGCATGTGTTAAGTCTCACATGCGCAGTAATTTCGTTGGCTACAATGCCCTTCAAACCGGAACACAGAAATGTCAAAGTCAAAGTCAAATATCATTTATTAAATAGGCACAAAAGTGCACTTTTAAAGGTCATAAACACATGATACAAATAAAAATGTTAAAAATTGTAACTTATGTTAACATGACTTTGAAAAAAAAGGTGAGTATGTTTACTCATTTCTTTCCTATACTCAAATTGAAGTCTGAGTGCTGAAAGGAAATGCGAAAACTGACTCTACCAGTGCTTCGGAAATACGCCTACTAATGCTTGCGCACTACTGCTTGGCAGCAAAATAACTGGCAAAGATGTGGTACATACCCAGACAGACTTCTTCATACGAAAGACTTGCCACGAGTAGTACGTAGTAACTATTTAGTCATCTGTGGTAATAGGTACTTACGCAAAACGTATCCCCCGGCAGTCCAGTATTGACCTCGTAAACTCGTCTCAGCACTTCCAACGCCTCCTGATCCTTCCCCTTGGTCATAAGGAACTTAGGGCTCTCCTCAGCCGTAGTCAGCCAAAGCGCGGTGAGGAGTAAGGGTGCTGCATAGACGGCCGTGAGGAGCCTCCAGGGGCGCAGGACTAATGTGCCCAGGGAGAAGCGCCAGTCGGTGGATAGGACTGCCCAGCCGAATACTAGAAATGTGGTACAGATTTGTTATAGAATGGGTTTGTCTTAGAACTTATTTGGGTACTCTCTTAATATTAATAACTAGCTGATGCCCGCGACTTCGTCCGCGTAGTGGAGTATTCATCCTGCATCCGAACATTTTTCGTCGCATCATATTCACATTTCAGTTCCCGTCTCGCTCCTATCTCGTTCCCGTACCTTACCGCTTCTGTTCTGTTACCTTCCCACTCCCACCCCGTTATCTTTCCACTCCTATAGCGTTACCGTAATGCTCTGGTCCTGATTCCGTCCCGCTCCTATATCATTATCGTCCTACTCTGCTACCAATCATATTCCGATCCTTACCCTTTATCGTCCTCCCTAGCGAACCTCCTACCGTGTTATAGTTCCCCTCCTATACCGTTATCATCCCCTTTTTGTCCCTTTGTAATCACACTCCGGTCCCGATATAATTACCAAAATTTTCGGCCCTAACTTCATTTGTGAGTCATGTGTTTATAGTTTTTTGTCCAAGTATCAAACGTACAAAATGCTAGCGTAGTAGTTTGAAACATATTACAGACTATAGAAACCGGGTGGAAATGAAACGTCGGGGGGGAACCGCCACGGACCCTTTACGATTCGTAATACCAGTAATACGTACAAACGGACGGACGGTGCGGCGCGCGTGGTCTCGGTCCGGGTTTGTAATCATTTACATGAGTTTGCGGTGCGGCGGCAGCGCCGGTCAGGCGCCATGTACATACATGAAGCCTGAGTTACAGAAATCTTTGAAACCTAAATCTCCTATTTACATATACATAGCTGTTGCCCGCGACTTTTTACGCTTAATAAAATCATTCATTTTGCTCCTGGCTATTTCCGGCTGCTCTCGCTTCTATGCCGATTTTGTCCTGCTTCTATCCCAATCCTAACCGGAATTCATCTCGTTTCTATTCCGATCTCTTTCAGCTCTTATCTCGTTTTAAATAGACAGAATACTTACATTATAAACATATATTTTCTTTACAAATTTTACCATCCGTTTAAATCTATCAGGGGATGGTATTCAAAACAATCGTAATAATACATGTGTAATAGTTTTTTTCACGATTAAGTATATGTAAGTATTTTGGCCAAAAGTCAATCGTCGTAGCTCCAGAAAAAATATTGTATGTCGCAGGGAAATGAGGATACCAGGGATTTCTCGAAATCTCTAGGGATACGACGTACAGTTTTAATAAATAGGCTCTCGCCAGAACTCTCGCTTCGTCATCCCTTCGCTTCACTCGCGCAATCGACCATCACTCCACTCGGGAGGTCGCCGGCTCGCTACGCTCGCCACCTCTCCCCCTCGCTTCGTTCTGGCCTTGCGCACTCGTTCTGCTCAGGAACTCCTCGCGAGCTCCTGGCTCCGCGCTTTTTATATACACTCTAGGGGTAAATGCTAGTCGGACCGCGGAGAAGTGGTCCTTACCATACATGATTATACCATGATTTTGTCGTATCCCTAGGAATATCGCAAAATCCCAGATATCCTCATTTCCCTGCGACACGTACGGTCAATGACAAAAGTTGCTGAATATTTGTAAATCTTCGATTGACTACACCTTTAGTATTTCTTTTTTTTCTGAATGTTGCATTTTAAAAGTCTATTAAAATCCTGTACGAATAAGGAAATTAGAAATAAATAGAAATAATTTATTTTGCCTAGTCTATAATACAAAGTTTCGCTTTCACCTTACAAACAAAGGTTTTCCACACAAATATTTGCCATCCCGTTTAGACCTTTTAAGATGTTTAAAAAGTAGTGAAACATGTGCGTATAGTATCTTTGATTAGTATATACGTACCGAATTTCAAAATCATTGGTTTAGAAAAAAAAATATTATCCACCTTGTTTAACGTTTTTAGAGGTTAATTAATATAGCGAGTTTCGTTTTAATTTATTGCTTTTGTTTGGTCTGTATACGAAATTTCATTGCTACAACTTCATAAACAAAAATTCTCCACACAAACTTTACCACTCTGTATAACCCTATTAAGGGATGATTTCAAGACATGGTGAAATAAGTGTTTATAATTTTATTGGCTGAGTACTTATAGTAAATTTCAACATTGTAGCATTAAAAAAAATTTGATACTTTCCACCCTGTTTAACCTTGTTAGAGGGTGAATTTCAAAAAATGGCGAATTACGTTTAAATTTATTTCTTGTGCTTACTCTGCGTACTAAATTTAATTGCCATAACTTTATGAACAAAGATTCTTCATTTAAACTTAACCACCTCGTTTGAACTGGTTTGGGGATGATTTCAGCAAAATGGTGAAAGACGTGCTTAAAATTTATCTGTCTGAGTAAATGAACCGAACTTCATCGTCGTAGCTTTAAAAAAATATAATTACATTTCACCCTTATTTTACCTAATTAGGGGTAGATTTTTTAAAAATTGTGCTTCACATTTTAATTATCTTTTTTTTTCTTAGTTTATGTCCCAAGTTTCATCAAAACCACAAACTTCATAAATAAAAAAGATTTTCTATACAAACTTTACCACCCCGCTTAGGCATGTCGGGGGATGATTAAAAAAAATGTGAAATACATATCTATAATTTCAATGGCTAAGCACGTATACCACATTTCATCGTTGTAGCTTAAAAATAATAATCTTCACTTTCCACCCTGTTGAACCCTGTTAAGGGATGATTTTCAAAAATAGTTAATCACGTTTTAATTATCTTCTTTTACCAAGTTTTATCATAGCCACGAAACTTCATAAACAAAGATTTTCTATACAAACTTTACCACCCCGCTTAGGCTTGTTAGGGGATGATTTTCAAAAAAATGGGTAAATACGTATATATAATTTCATTGGCTTATTACGTGTACCACATTTCATCGCTGTAGCTTAAAAATAATAATCTTCACTTTCCACCCTGTTTAAATCTTTTAAGGGATGATTTTCCAAAATTGTAAATCACCTTTTAATAATATTTGTTAGGTGTGTGTACCAAGTTTCATCGCTATAAACAAAGATTTTTTTTATGTAAACTTTACCACCTCGTTTAACCCAGTAAGGGGTTGATTTTTGAAAAATGCTGAAAACTTATTTTTTAACTTGATCAAAATTAATTTATTTACTCTGTTTCTTTACTGTAGCTACAGTGTCGCATTAATAAAAAATCCTACTCCATACAAACTTTGCGGCCCTATTTAATTACCTTAGGGGTTGATTTTTGAAAAGTTACTGAAATTATATTTTTATATGCTTATGTTAAGTCAATTAACTAAGTTTCATAACTTTACTAAAAAAACCTACACCATGAAATTTTGCGACCCCTATAAATGACCATGGGGGATGAATTTCGCAAAATGCCGAAAACAAGTTCCTATTATTTACATGCTTAATGCTCACACAAAATTTGATAACTACTGGTCAAGAAATAATCACTGTAGCATACATTATAGTTTCCGCATTCCAATCTAAAAAACCATATTAAACCCCCCTTAAGGGTCGATTTTCGAAAAACTGTGATACACGTGTTCTTTTATTTCTTTTGTATAGTATACTGTCAAAGTTTCGTGACCGTGCGACAAAAAATTTTTTTTTCCCCATACATCTTTTATGACCCCATTTGACCCACTTAAAGGTCAAATTTCGAAAAATCCGTTCTTAAATGACGCCTTCACTACTTGTAGAATACGTGGTCCAAATTTCAAGTTTCTATGTTAAGCGGTTTCGGCTGTGCGATGATTGTAGAAAAAAACCCTGTTCTTTTATTATATAGATTAATTTTATAAGAAGAAAACCGACTTCAGTTCTGATGTATCTTCGAAGTCCAAGGTCGAATATCGATGAAATTTATATATCGGTTTATAAATGACGGAGTTCTAAGATAATAAACATGCAACAATGCAACTGAATTGAGAATTTCACATCCTTTTTTTTAGGTCGGTTAAAAACCGAATTGGCTGGACCAGTTGTAAGTAAGTAACCGTATGATTATAATATTAGACAAGCGTTTTTTTTTACCTTGACCAACTAGGATTCCCTGTATCTTTGTATCTATATAGATAACCAGAAGCGTATATTTTTCTGTGCACAAACAATTGTTTCGTAACGGTAATCGAGCTAGCAACCTCCAAGGTGTATAATATGAGATATGGGACTCGCCCAACCACTACAACTTAGAGACTTTAGAGACTGTCAACAAGACATTACAAGAAGCTCCTTTTTATTTTTTATTTTTTGAGTGGGGGAAAATGCCGCTGCACTGCCGTTCTGCCACGGGGGTGGCAGAAGGGCTATGTGCCACCAGCCGTTGCTCTTAAATCTCCTACCCATCTTTTGTACGGTCTGCCTCTTTTTCATAGTGTATGTTAGTGAGAATCAAATAAGTGTGATGCGTGTGAATGTGTGCTGTATGTGAGTTCGAGACAAAGAAATTTAATCACCAGGGCTCAGGGTGGAGAGCAGCATCTGCAGCCCATTACATAAGAGCACGGCGCGGTCGCGCAGCCGCCGCGGCATCAGCTCGCAGAGGTACGCGAACCCCAGGGAAGATGGGCAGGATAGACTGAAACCCAACAAGACAATTCATAATTTCTTGTAAGACGCGGAAACATTGTTATGTTACGGTTTTAAGGGAATCGTAGCCGAGGCTTATAAGAGCTACCGTCTCAGTGCCGTGAAGGATATTGCATAACAATGTATTTATTATTGGTGGTGCTGGAACGCCGACGCCGCTCCCGCTCCGGTCGTCGTTTTCGTTCAAATTCAGCCTTTATGGGCAGGCGTGTTGCTTACCATAAAGTGAACGTCGAAGTTGCTCGTCCCGTCGCTCAATTTACATTATAAAAAAGTGCTTTAGAGATGGCTAAGAATGATTTGCGCCAACATACACTTTGTTGCAAAATGTATACGTGTTTTGCTACTATACTTCAAAAGGCGGTGCTGCCCTGTCCTACACAAGGAAAGGCTATAAATCAAAGTGTCCAGTACTAGCCCTTGAAGAATAAAAACATTCTTGCTATGGTGTTCTTCAATTAACTTACAAACAACTAAAACCGCCCAAGTGCGAGTCAGACTCGCGCACGAAGGGTTCCGTACCATTATCTATAAAAACGGCAAAACAATCATGTCTGTTGTATGGGAGCCCCCTTAAATATTTATTTTATTCTGTTTTTTGGTATTTGTTGTTTTAGCGGCAACAGAAATAGATAATCAGTGAAAATGTCAACTGTTTAACTATCACGGTTCATGAGATACAGCCTGGTCACAGACGGACAGACGGACGGACAGCGGAGTCTTAGTAATAGGGTCCTGTTTTATCCTTTGGTTGCGAAACCCTAAAAATGATAACTTACAACATGGAAGTGGCCAGTTTGCACAGCGCGAAGCTGATCAGGTTGGGCATCATGGCAGCGGTCAGCCCGAGGACTCCGGCCATAGTCGAAGACAGCAGCAGCACCGGCTTGCGACCCAGGTGGTCTGCGGCGCGGCCCCAGAACGTTGCCGTTAGGATTATGCCTGAAAGATGTATAGCCATCAGCGTCTTCACATCAGCCTCAATACGTTGCGAGAAGTCAACAATACTAGTAGTCGTATTTCAGGATGATATCGACAATGAGTACAACGACACTGACATTGCTATTTCACACTAGCATACCTATAGCAAAGAAAACTAAATATTACTACGTAAAGAAGCGACAAATCTTCGTGATCATGGTGCTTGTCACAGTGCCGAAATATCAAGAACTCGAAACAAAAGAAATACATGGTAAATATCCCGTTTCTAAATCAAATTTCGGGATGATGTCCGATGAACCATCCAAAAGGCGAATCTGAGTAGTAGCTGAACTGCCGTCTTCCTATGCCCATCTTCGACCACATCGTCGCTTAAAACCAGGTGAAATAAAAGCATAGATCAAGCTTTAAAATATTGATATATATACATACATGTGCATTAGGACTTACCAATGTTCGGTATAGACGTGATGATACCCCTCAAACTGTCAGGTAAATCTAGGTCACAGGCTGCTGCTGGCAATATGAAGGCGATGCCAATCATCTCCAGCATAGCCGCTATTAGTATAGACAGCATGAGCGCGCAGTTAAGTAGCTGGTATCGGCCGGCGCCTGAGAAAGTTACAATAGCTAATTACAGGTGCGAACGAGGCAATGCGATAAGTGGAAAACCACAGGCGTTTGTTTCTTATTTCTGAGTGTATTGGATAAAGTAATGAGATAATACAATTTTATCTTGCTGTTACATTGCAACGGGTCTCGTTTCTTTTATCAAAGTAGATTTATAATCCACTTTTCTGCGTTATCTGATTTACAATTCACTTAACGACCATAGAGCAATCTGTATATATTTTATAATTAGGCTTATTATAGGTACACAGTCAAGTCATAAGTATTGTCACACAGTAAAAACTTTTATTTTAGAATGCTGGCCACAAAAAAGTTTATTGAATTCGAATTTCGAATTGTTCATGAAAATAAAAATGTATACATTTTAGAATTTTACTCATTTTTAAATATGGAGTGGACATGGTGGTGTTGCAGTTATTGCGTAGCATCGTTGCGGTTACGCGCCAATTCAAATTTTTGACATACTGAAAAATTTGAATATAACCAAAAGATTCGTTTATCGTACCATCAAACGATACAATGAAGACTCTAGTGTAGATGACAGGTCAAGAAGTGGTCGCCCTCGGTCTGTTAGGACTCCAGCAGTGATAAAAGCTGTGAAGGCGTGAATTCAAAGAAATCCCAAACGTAAGCAGAAACTGTTGGCCCTTCAGATGGGGTTAAGCAGAACCACGGTGAAAAGAGTGTTAAATGAAAACTTAGGGCTTCGGGCATATCGAAGAAAAACAGGACATCGTTTAAATGCTCGTCTAATGGACCTGAGACTGAAGAGATGCCGCGCTTTGCTGAAGCGGTACGCGGGAAAATTCTTATTTCGGATGAAAAAATTTTTACCGTAGAAGAGAGCTACAACAAACAAAATGATAAGGAGTACGCACACAGTAGTGAAGAAGCGAGCAACCGTATTCCGCGTGTCCAACAAGGTCATTTTCCATCCTCGCTCATGGTATGGTTGGGAGTTTCTTATTGGGGCTTAACAAAGGTACATTTTTGTGAGAAAGGTGTAAAAACGAATGCAGTTGTGTATCAAAATACAGTCCTGACGAACCTTGTGGAACCTGTTTCTCATACCGTGTTCAATAACAGGTACTGGGTATTCCAACAAGATTCGGCGCCAGCTCATAGAGCGAAGAGCACACAAGACTGGCTGGCGGCGCGTGAAATCGACTTCATCCGGCACAAAGTCTCATCCCAAATTGGAGTCACTCAAGACATCCTTGATTAAGGCAGCCGCCGATATTGACATGGACCTCGTTCGTGCTGCGATAGACGACTGGCCGCGCAGATTGAAGGCCTGTATTCAAAATCACGGAGGTCATTTTGAATAAACTTTATTGTCATAAGAATCTATGTTTTGTTAAGTTCATTTTGGTATATAAATGGTTACATAATGAATAAACTTGTTTCAATTATTTTATATTAAACATGAGACAGAATTTATGACCTGACTAGGTATATATTAGATATTTGTGGTTTAGTTTGAATAATATTATATATTTTTACATACCATATAGGTGTGTAACTTTTATTTAGGCAAATTAAGACTATTTTTAAAATTCCCATTACGAACTTTACTGCACGGCTACCATTTTTTCTTGCACGTCCTGGATGACTGGTATAAAATGCTATCTAGCATTAAGTCCTCCATGTACAAACTGTTTTGTGCTAAAGTATAAATAAATAATAATTAAACTAAAAGTTCTGGGTGGCACTGCATTTTATGGGCAGACATGGCGCTTACCATCAGGTGAACGACTTACTCATCTCATTACTCAGATACATAAAAAATAATTGCAGGTAATTTCACAATGTATCAACATGGTTATCTAAAGGAATCGCACCATAACACCATCTTCAGTCTGAAATTAATGTAGATTAGATTAGATTAAAGTTTATTATAACACCACAGTACAGTAACAGAGCAATAGTAGATTATAATCTAAAAATAAGAGTCACATTAGGCGGTTAACGCTTAAAATCGACCTCTTCCAGACAACCCTGCAAGGATCCCTGCCCGAGCAATATCATTTTTCTTCTTCCTAATTATATAAAATCTTAAAACCCTGCAAGGAATAGAGAAATTTACCTCATAAAATACAATATCTTAAAAATGTATATGTCACGGCTAATAGCCGAAATGCGGCTATACCTAGTTTTAGCCGGCTACAACTAGGTGCAGCCGGCCACATGCGGTTAAACCAGGCCTAGCGCACTCCGCACTGTAGGTACGAAGCTACAAGTACACAGCCGGACACCGACGGCGGGTCGCGCGTTTTGGCGCATTCGAACTCGGGTGCGTCGGATCGGAAGTCGCACTTTCTCCCATTGAGCCACACCTGCTCATGACGAGTATTTTGCTTGTTAATTTCATCCATTGAAATAACATGTCGTCATAAAAGAATTGCGTTGCATCTTCCATTCCCCAACAAACAAACCAACCAACTTTGTGGTTTTACCAATAGGTACATCTTTATTTTAGCATCTCATATTCATCAGGTGCTTAGTAGGTTTACCTTATTCACACGTACTTGTGAAATGGCTAGAAATGGAATATTTGCCCGTATACCACTGCCAACGTGTTGTTCGGTCATTCGAGACATTATTAAAATAGGGACTTAATAAAATATGGTGTATCTTTACATATCTTATCTATACTTATAATAAAATCGTAGAACCCAAAAAATCTGTACATGGAAGATATTCGTTGACGCGGGAGATAGCTATAGTATATATATATATATATATCCTTACTTAATATTACAAATTATGTATGGATGTTTATTACTCTTTCGCGCAAAAACTACCGAACCGATTTTTATGAAATTTGGTATGTAGGTACTTTAGGACTTGGAATAGCATATAGGCTACTTTTTATCACGGGAAACTGCGTGTGGAACCGCGGGGCGCAACTAGTGGTATACATTTATTTGTAAACAAAGCCCACGTGTGTAAACAACCCACTTCATAGATAATTTTATTGCACGTAGACAGTCTTTGGAGGATAGATTTTAGGAAATGATATCTCGGAGTGATGTAGTGCCATTGTAGTTCAAAAGTTCTTTATTCAGTGTCAGCATCACAGACGAACTTATGAACGTCAATTATTACAATGAACCACCGTATCGGAAAAAGAACCACTACTCAGAAGATACGGCAAGAACATGAGGGGATTTTTTTAAATATTTCTTTTACAGTTTTTATGTTTGTTTTTGACAATATTCTAAGCGAAATGTTCCATGCATCTTTGTCTTCTATATAGTACAAGTATCGATACCTAATCAGTTGTTGTTTTGGACATTTCTATGCACGGTGGTTACGAAATACATAATACTCCATTTTATCTTTAGCTCCTTTAAGTAGTTACTCCTAGTGGGTCATCAATATAACTGAAATATCCCGATTTCTGAACGCGTTGGCCAGCATTTGATGTGTCAATGGGTATGAATGGTAGATGTAGGTACATAGATACTAGCTTACTAATTTTTTTCTATCCTTCTTATATCGTCTTACGGGGACGATTCTAGTCTCTCCTACGTCATCAATGTTTACATTGATCAACCATCATCCTATCCTATTCTAACCTACTAATATTTTAAATGCGGAAGTTTGTGAAGATAGATGAATGGAATGATGGATGAATGTTTGTTACTCAATCCCGTAAAAACAGATTTTGATGAAATTTAGTAAGTAGGTTCGTTAGGCCTTGAAAAAGGACATACTTTTTATCCCGGGAAACCGCGGGTGAAACCGCCGGGCGCAGCTAGTAAATTTATAAGTTTAGGATTGCAATATAGCTATATATGCATCTAGTTGTTTAATATACCAGATATATTCGGTGCTTAGAATTTAAGACCCAGTTACTGTACCAGGTGGACTTCTACCTACACTGATACCAAACTTTTTTTTTGGAACTGGTGATGAGGCGATCAAGTCGTTTGCCTGGCGGTAAGCGCCACGCCTGCCCATAACAATTGAAGTGCCATCCAGAACATATGCCCAGTAATTTCGCTGCATGGCTACAATGCCCTTTAAACCGGATCACAGTCATGTTTGCGCACTACTGCTTGGCGGCAGAATAACTAGCAAAGCTGTGGTATCTACCCAGACGGCCTGCCGCATACGAGAGACCTGCCACGAGTGAACCAACGTGACGTATTTATCGCCTGGAATGAGCTCTCTCCCTCTTAACGTCAAATAACTCACCAGCCATATCCAGTGCATCTTCCAGATCGACTTCCATCTTCCTCCCGGCTCCGAGCGCGACGTCCTTACCGGCTGGCTTGAGCTCGTCCATCAGAATGACTCTCTCTTTCATCCTCGTCTCACTGTTTAGACATTTGTGATAAGAAACACTGATTGTGTGAACAAAGGTATTTTTATGATGGATTTAAGATTAGGATTTTCTATGGGAGATTACTTTTTATGAGTAGGTTCAGGTAGGTGATTTAATTGTAACAAAGAAAGAGGTTAACGATAACTATTTTGAACCGACTTCCAAAAAGGAGGTGGTTCTATGTTCGTCTATTATTATTTATTTTTAGGGTTCCGTATCCAAAGGGTAAAACGGGATCCTATTACTAAGCCTCCGCTGTCCGTCTGTCTGTCTGTCCATCTGTCACCAGGCTGTTTCTCATAAACCGTGATAGTTTGACAGGTGAAATTTTCACAGATGCAGATGTAATTTTGTTGCCGCTATAACAAAAAATACTAAAACAGAATAAAAAAAAATTTAACACCATCTTTTAATTTAAGTCATCTTTCTAATTTAAGTAGCGTTCCCATACAACAGACATGATTTTTTTGCCGTTTTTATAGATAATGGTACGGAACGTTTTGTGCGCGAGTCCGACTCGCACTTGGCTGGTTTTTTGTATTGTTTGTTTATTTGGTGTGCAATAAAGCGTTATTGTATTGTATTGTTTTGTCTCTCAATGAGCTAAACACGACAAAGGCCTCAAAAGAACTCTAGAATGGCTCTACCACCCTTACCTTTTTATAAGTACATATAGCATCATTATAAAATTGTCAATAAACAGTGTTCAAGTTTCATCTTTTAACTAAGTTGAAAAAAGTATTTAATGAAAAAAAAAAAAAAACAAATGTTTTAACTAAGTTTAAGTTTTGTTTAGTTTAGTTTTATCTCCGTGTTAACACTAATAAACGTTAATAATTATTGGGAGCAGTAAACAAACGGAAAATTATTCAGTTGAAAAACCGTGACAACGATAATTATTTACTACTATAGAACTTCTAGTGCGCAACAAAGTATTCTGAGCAAATATTATTTTTAAATAACATATAAAAAAATATTAAGCAACGTTGTTTGTTCATCAGTACATGCCAAAGAGACATAATATCTATTTTTACAAGCTTTTATTTAACTTGCAATGTTTGTTAGTTTGGGTGGTTTGGGTCAAATCTTGCAAGTTGAATCAGAACCGCTTCCTCTTATCCTACGGAGTTGAAATTTTTTAAACTTGTCAAAGTCCGATGACAATGCAATATTATGGTGACAGCTGATCTGATGATGGAGCTGGAAGGTGGGCAATGGAACTCCTTGACGGATAATCGTAAGCTACTAGTGTTTGGGGCTCATTTTAATCTGCTCCGATTACGAACTTGTTAAATGTTTGTCTTGAAAAATATATTTTTTATCTTGTTTATTTATTGTACGTTTAAATCATTGTACGGTAGTACGAAGACCCCAACAATAAGTTACGTTTCGTCTTGGAAAATATAGCTACATAGCACAGTATATATAGATAATAATACCTACTACGTAAAAGTACGTAGAAAGCTACGATCACAAGCGCCGTTACGACGTAAGAATTTTTGTAGGTCCGACAGTTAGTCCGATTTGTAAACGACTTCAAAAAAGAAGAAGGTCCTCTATTCGACTGTGAGACATTGAAAGACATTGAGTCGTGATCGTACTATCGACTAGAGCGGTCGCTTTGTGGCAAAGCGGCAGTTCGATGTTGACCTAATTTTACTACCGTTGATTTTAATGCAAAAGTATCGCGATGACGAAGCGCTCGGACACGTTAATTGTGAACGAGTTTCTCGCCTTCGTCCAGAATAAACTGGACGTTATGGATGAGCTCAGTCTTGAGCAAATCTGTACGTCTAGTTATACGGAGGCTGACATCTTATCAGCAAAGAAGATTTTGGCCGAGACTGCTGCCGCTGGAACTGCTTTCCGCCTAACAACGAGGCAAAAAGATGGAAACGGCAAGAAAGACCTGCGGGATATGTTCCGGTTTTTTAAGGAAATTGACCCGGATGATATTCCTACGTACGTGGCTCGGGACCTCAGCATTTTACCGCCAGTGACCTTCGACCATGTGGATGTGACGTCACTGCTCAAGGACATCCTATTGCTGAAGAACGAAGTCACCGCCATAAAAAAGAAACTAGAAATCTCTGATCAAATTGTTACCGATTTGAAAAAAGAGTTAGCAATGCGCAGTGATAATAATGCTGTGCCGACAATTTCACCATCGGTGTCGTATGTTAATACACGGCGCGGTGGTGATATTCGAAACCGCTGCATCGACGTTTTGCCACTGAGTCCGGAGTTCGCTTCGCCCGCCGAGTCATCTCGGGTCAATGACCGTAGTGTTAATACACAATCACCATGTGCTGTGAAGAGGACACCAACACAACCTATGAAGCCAGCAGCTTCGTCTGCTAAGACGCAACCACCAGCTCTTCAGAAGAAGTCTTATGCGCAAGCATCACGTGTCTTAAAACCGAATTCTGCACCTACAACCTCTGGTACGACGTTAAAAATGCATGACATGAACAAGGTTGACAATGACGGCTTCACTACAGTGGAGAAGAAGAAGCGTCGACTCCGACCGAGCCGCAACCAACGTGGCACCGCCCCGCTCACGGCGTCTACACTACGTGCTGTGGAGCCTACAGTATCCATCTACCTCTCCCGCTTGAACCCCGAAACATCAGGGGATGAAGTGTTGAAGTACATCAAAGAAACGCTTCATGGACAGATCCAGGGACAGATAGCAATGCGACTGTCGAGGCTGGAGTCGACTAGGACCACTGAATTTAAGTCCTATAGGCTCCAAGTTCCAGCGGTGCATAAGGGACTGTTCCTGAATTCTGACTTCTGGCCTGAAGGAGTAGTATACCGGAGATACAGGGAAGGAGCGAAATTTTTGAACCCTGTGAAGTAGTGTGTGGTTTATTTAATGTAATTTTATATTTTTGTATGTATGTTAGTCTGTAAGGTATATATTCTATGGGCCTCTGTTAATTTTACTTTGTTGTACTTTAATATTGCCTGAAATAAAGAGTTTAATAATAATAATAATAATAATATTTTAACCGACTTCAAAATGGAGAAGGCTCTCTATTCGATTGTATCTTTTTTTATGTTTGTTACCTCAGAACTCCGTCATTTATGATCCGATTTGTAAAATTCAGCTACGAAGTAGTCCCATATGAATTTCATCGATATTTGACCTTGGACATCGAAAATACATTGAAGTCGGTTTTTGGTTTTTGGAAAATTCTTTTTGCGTTGGGTTCAGTACAGCTACGAAGTGGTCCCATATGAATTTCATCGATATTGGACCTTGGACTTCGAAGATACATTGAAGTCGGTTTTTAGTTTTTTGGAAAATTCTTTTTGCGTTGGGTTCAGTATAGCTACGAAGTGGTCCCATATGAATTTCATCGATATTTGACCTTGAACTTCGAAGATACATTGAAGTCGGTTTTTGGTTACTAGCTATACTGATATAGCTACGAAGTGGTCCCATATGAATTTCATCGATATTGGACCTTGGACTTCGAAGATACATTGAAGTCGGTTTTTAGTTTTTTGGAAAATTCTTTTTGCGTTGGGTTCAGTATAGCTACGAAGTGGTCCCATATGAATTTCATCGATATTTGACCTTGAACTTCGAAGATACATTGAAGTCGGTTTTTTGGAAAATTCTTTTTGCGTCGGGTTCAGTATAGCTACGAAGTGGTCCCATATGAATTTCATCGATATTTGACCTTGGACTTCGAAGATACATTGAAGTCGGTTTTTGGTTTTTTAGAAAATTCTTTTTGCGTTGGGTTCAGTATAGCTACGAAGTGGTCCCATATGAATTTCATCGATATTTGACCTTGGACTTCGAAGATACATTGAAGTCGGTTTTTGGTTTTTTGGAAAATTCTTTTTGCGTCGGGTTCAGTATAGCTACGAAGTGGTCCCATATGAATTTCATCGATACTTGACCTTGGACTTCGAAGATACATTGAAGTCGGTTTTTGGTTTTTTAGAAAATTCTTTTTGCGTTGGGTTCAGTATAGCTACGAAGTGGTCCCATATGAATTTCATCGATATTGGACCTTGGACTTCGAAGATACATTGAAGTCGGTTTTTGGTTTTTTGGAAAATTCTTTTTGCGTCGGGTTCAGTATAGCTACGAAGTGGTCCCATATGAATTTCATCGATATTTGACCTTGGACTTCGAAGATACATTGAAGTCGGTTTTTGGTTTTTTGGAAAATTCTTTTTGCGTCGGGTTCAGTATAGCTACGAAGTGGTCCCATATGAATTTCATCGATATTTGACCTTGGACTTCGAAGATACATTGAAGTCGGTTTTTGGTTTTTTGGAAAATTCTTTTTGCGTCGGGTTCAGTATAGCTACGAAGTGGTCCCATATGAATTTCATCGATATTTGACCTTGGACTTCGAAGATACATTGAAGTCGGTTTTTGGTTTTTTGGAAAATTCTTTTTGCGTCGGGTTCAGTATAGCTACGAAGTGGTCCCATATGAATTTCATCGATATTTGACCTTGGACTTCGAAGATACATTGAAGTCGGTTTTTGGTTTTTTGGAAAATTCTTTTTGCGTCGGGTTCAGTATAGCTACGAAGTGGTCCCATATAAATTTCATCGACATTTGACCTTGGACTTCGAAGATTGAAGTCGGTTTTTTTGTTTGATAAAACGTATACTTGTTTTCACCAACATTCGCCACCTACTTTGTGACTGACTTCCTGTAGGCATTAGATTAGATTGTTAGCGTTGTAATATAAAACTCCGTATTTTCACCGACAAAAATCGGTAGCCGATTGTCTGGCGTGGACGAGCAGCCATAAGAAGATCAAAATTAAATGTCAACATATGAAAATTAGCATAACAAATGTATTCTTTGTCTCTACAATGTGATTTAATTGAATGACCACAGGTTAATCGTAGAAAATTAATGTACACTAACCGATTATCAAGATTTACATCAGGGCGCTAATTCACTATGACAACTTGGCAATTCCTTGCTTCGAAATCACGTCGATTCCTTCATTAATAAACGACGTCTCTATGACGCATTCATATATTCATATATATGATTCTCTATGACGCGTCATAGAGAATACAAATTTCGCAGATGTCGTTTATCAATGAAGGAATCGACGTGACCTCGAATCATGGAATCGCCAAGTTGTCATAGTGAATTAGGGCCCAGGATTTTCTATGTATTCACATACCTACTCGTCAATTAAATTTTAACGTTAGTATATCCTCCAGTTTCCTAAACTGAGTCAAAAAATACGTCCAACGATCACATAGATAGATCCTGGCCCCTTACTAGGATTCCCTGTATCTAGGGAACCAGAAACTACGAGGACCATGGTCTAAAAACACCCAGACCCAAAGATGCTTGCGCTTTTTGCGCATAAACATTTGTCCCATCGCCGGAATCGAACCTGCAACCTTAGTGGTGAAACAGGTTTGAGCCAACCTGCCCAACCACTACACTGCAGAGGCTGACAAAATATATATTATATATGTAAGCCACCAACTAGGATTTCCTGTATCTAAGGAACCAGGAACTATGAAAACCGTTTTTTTTCTATGCACACACATTTGTCCCGTCGCAGGAATCGAACCCGCAACCTCAGTGGTATATGAAATTTGAGTAAAACTGCCGAATCACTACACCACAGAGGCTGACCTGTCACATAAAATTTCATTGAATATTACAAAAATAATGATTTTTAATAAAAAAAAATTATTACCAAAGCGCAGTGAAGTCACACAAAACAATTTTGCTTCCAAGTTCTTTTAGCACAAAATTTTGACTCACTTGTCCCAGAAACCAAAAAAATATAATTTTAAAAACAAGTCCCCACTTTCAGCATTCGTCAGACACCTATTTCAAAATAGATAAAAACACTATCGATATAGTAATTAGTAATAATAACGAGAAGGTTAGATAAGACCCGACACACTTATGGTAAGTACCTACTTATAGTAAGTAGTTAAAGCTACTAGGTCCTCGCACCTACTCGTCTCTGCTAATACTGGCCGCTACAAGAAAGGTACTGAAGTCAGCTGTCCACTGGCAGTAAAATGTAGGAGTTACCACCGCATTGTATAGCTAAGATCTATCTGTAGTCGTATATATTCTAGTTACTAGTTACATTCGTTTGTATATAGCGAGTGTGGCTCAGTGGGAGTATGTGCGACTTTCGATCTGACGCACCAGATTTCGAATCTCGCTTCGAATCTCCCCGCACCACTGACTTTCTTAAGTAATGTGCGGATTTAACACTAGCTCTAGAAACGGTGAAGGAAAACATTGTGAGTGAACAAGAATTTATTACATAAATTCAAGGACATGTGACATCGACCAACCCGCACTGGGCCAGTGTGGTGGATCAGGCCCATACTCTCTCTATGAGAGAAGGTCCGTGTCCCAGCAAACGTGATGGGCTGATGATGAGGATATACGTGTGTAAACCATTACAAAGAGTTAGGAATTGTCTGATTGATCATTTGGTAAATATTGAAATGAAATGAAATAACTCTTTATTGAAAAACACACAGATAAATAATAATAATATTAACAACTTAACAGAAGTGTTACAATTGGCGGTCTTATCGCTAAGAGCGACCTCTTCCAGACAGCCGTGCAGGGAGAGGAATAACGCATAAATAATGAACGGCGGTTTTCAATTCATTTATACATTTACATAAACCGATTACATAGAAAATACTCTAATAAAATAGTGAATAATCTCAATATATACAATACAATTAAAATATAATAAACAAATGAATTAAAATAAATAGATATATTACATATAATAATATTTTACGTATTTACAAATAGCTGATGGTTACAGCATATAATTAAATTAAATTAAAAAGCCCATACTCAGTCAAAAAAAATTAAAAAAAATACGCGATATTCCTATTTTTCGTTGTGGATTCTTTCTCTACTTTAATGTATTGAAAATTAGTCAACCGCCCTGGCTTTGCACGGTTATTATCCACATAAACCTTCCTCTTCAATCACTCTATCTATTAAAAAAAACCGCATCAAAATCCGTTGCGTAGTTTTAAAGAGTAATTCAACAAACTACCTACGTGAGCCCTATCCGTTTCATTATATATTTATAATAAATTACACTATTTAAAATATTAAAGAAACACGCACCTTAAGCTCGAAGTAAGACGTTCTCTCCCAGATTAAAAAGATCTAAAATAAAATATTTAAAATCGTTTTACGAAGTCCACGCGCACTGCCCGTTTCTTTGTATATGGACCAAAGGACGAAAGTAATAAATTGCATCGCTCTAGAAAATGCAAAGAATGATAATAATATGAATAACTTACTGTTAATTGTCCATTCTCATCCCTTATCTGTTGACTTCACAATTATTATTAACACGGGATGTCTAAGGGCCCGAGTTCCCGTTGCTAATAAATGCAACATGGCATTGCTAATGAATTTCTAACTCAGATATGAACACTATAGGAACAATTTAATGACCAGTTATCATAGTTTACTTTCAACTTTCTAACACACTGTACTCGTAGGTACAGTCAGCGATATAAATAGCTGAGTTTTTACAATGTTTCAATTGTCAATAACACCGAAAATATACCTTCAAATAGGGAATATGCATGTGTCGTCGAAAATTCTGGAAATAACTTTTTACTATAGATCACCTTTAAATATTTAGTAGTGATATAATTATTATTATTAATTGCGTAGTTTATTTCCATTTCAATGTTTCTTTTTCTTATTTTTGAGAAACGGAAAGTAATCACAAAACGCTTGAGTACGCGCAACCACATTTTGGCGTCACGCGCCTCGCTGCTTATTGGTAATTTTTTTACATAGAGCCCACCCTATTGGTAAATTATTGACATACACACACATGTAGCATAGATGGACCAATGAGGAGCTATTAGGTCCTCACATTTTGACGTCACATGCAAATGGCGCGTCTATGTTGATTTAAATTGATTCAAATTTTCATGTAATTATTTTATTGACGAATGATACCGTAAATTAAAAAAAATATATATTAATAGTATTTAATAATGTATCGATTCATGCATTAAAAAAACATGCATAATCCCTACTACATTTTTTTTTTGCGATTTTCCTATTTGCACAGGATATTAACAGACTTTTTAAATGCACCATTCAGTGAAATTAGACAAATATTGAAAGTGTCGTCAATCAAAGATTCACAAATGTTCGGCTAATTTTGTCACTGACTGTTCCTACTCTACAAAACAACCATCGTACACAAGGGGGTCGACGTCGTGACATGAGATAACAAGACTTGGCTTCCACGCATTGAACTTTTTCATGTTGTGCATTTGCTTCTTTCGAAGTTTTGCATGTTGTATGTTACGAGATGAGATGAGATTTTAAATAATTAGAATTAGAAAAATGACGAACCTGCGTCTTCGGAATACCGTCCCGACGCCTTAACCACTAGGCCACCGAGCCAGTTGTTCGAGCGACCAAATTTCTTCTATAGTTCTTAAATCGTCTTACGGGGATTGTTTAAAAATGTCATTTATTGGTGAGTGGTTTACCTACTACACTCGAGAGCAATGAATCCGGGTCACTTAAAGAATCCTAAAAATCTCGGAAACTAAAAATGCTAGGTTAATGCAATAAATTGTATTTAATAGACAATGTAATACTCCTTAAATGAAGGTATTAAAACTTCTTAGTTATTGTAAAGTTATATCATAAAAAAATCAAATTTGAAAAAGGGCCACTTTCGAAGATGGAACTACGAAATTACAGCATTTGGTTTTGCTTTTGTTTGTAATCTGTCATTTATGTGGGTACATAAACCATGTTGATAGTGCTCTATATTCATTATTCAAGCTGAAATTATGTCGTTTACGCCTGAAGAATGCACCAGAATACTTACAATGCTGGAAACCGGCCGGAGTCAGCGCGATACAGCCAGGACTGTCGGTGTGTCGCTGTCAACAGTACAAAGAGTTCTCCGACGTTACGAAGAAACTGGTTCTAACCTACGCAGACCAGGAACGGGCAGAACCAGGTGTACCACAGCACGAGAAGACCGATACTTGGTGAACACCATGCTTCGAAATCGCTTTCTCACAGGAACTGAACTCACCAATCAGTTTCGACGCCTCGGAGGAAGTAACCCAAGTGCATGGACAGTAAGACGTCGGCTTGCTGAATCTAACTTAAAACCCCTTAGACCTGCAAACGGCCCTAAACTGGAGCGTGGGCATCGTATTTCGAGACTAAGATATGCCCAGAGCCACGTAAATTGGAGTATTGAAGATTGGTCAAAAGTTATGTTCTCCGACGAATCAAAATGTATGCTCTACAAGCACGATGGAAGACACAGAGTGTATCGAAGACCAGGGGAAAGATTCAAGCAAGCATGCATCGAAGAAAAAGTAGCCTACGGTGGTGGGTCTGTACTTGTGTGGGCCGGAATTTCTTCTGAAAGTCGCACATAGCTGGTGATCATAGAAAACGGCTCTTTAACTAGCGTAAGATATGTGGAAGAAATCCTTAATGATCACGTTGGTCCATTTATGGTCAATTTAGGTGAGGATGCTATATTTATGCATGACAATGCCCGACCTCATACAGGTAGGATTGTGAATGACTACCTTCAAGAGATGAACATTACTCGTATGGAGTGGCCAGCGCGCAGCCCGGATATCAACCCGATCGAGCATGCTTGGGACGAGCTAGGCAGATGCGTAAAACAACGAAACCCTCCCCCAATCACGCTTCGTGAGCTCAAAATTGCTCTCACAGAGGAATGGGAGAATATTCCCCAAAATCGTATAAGGAACTTGGTGTACAGCATGCCAAACCGCGTAAACGCAGTAATGGAAGCACGAGGAGGCAAAACGAAGTATTAAAATTCAAGACAATCGTAATAAAGTTCAAAAATTTCATGTTTCCTATTTTTGTTTTAAGGAGAGATCAGCAGTTTTTTTCTTTATGTAATTTTGTGTTAATAAAATGTATGGTGACTCATATTTTTTTTACTTTCATTTAAGGAGTATTACATTGTCTATTAAATACAATTTATTGCATTAACCTATCATTTTTAGTTTCCGAGATTTTTAACATTCTTTAAGTGACCCGGATTCATTGCTCTCGAGTGTAGTTTCCGTAGCGTAGATAATTTCTATGCGTGAATGCTCCTCTAAATCAAGACAATTAGCTAACTAACTAAGACTAATGCGCCGGCGCCGTAACATTTTAGTAAGGTACCTATAGGTATGTAGTACTACATATATTAGGCATTCTGTGTCCACCTACCGAAGGATTCGTTTAATTAATCAATACAATACAATACGAAAATGCTTTATTGTAAGTACACCAAAACTAATAAATATATCAAGGTCCAGGAATTGACTAACAAACTACAGCACCTACAACGGGCGGACTTATCGCTAAAAGCGATCTCTTCCAGGCAAACTTTCAATGGACGCGGCGCGGCGGTATAAGGTAAATAAAAATCATCATCAGCCCATTACGTTTCCACTGTTGGGACTCAGGCCTTCCCTCGTAGAGAGAGCATGGGCCATAATCCACCACGCTGGCTCAGTGCGGGTTGGTGGATGTCACATGTCTTTGAAATTTTGTGATAAATTTCCTCACGTTGTTTTCCTTCACCGTTTTTAGACACATAACTTAAGAAAGTCAGTGGTGCGGGGCCAGTGGCATTCGAACTCGGGTGCGTCGGATCGAAAGTCGCACGTGCTCCCACAGAGCCACACTCGCTCTCAAATAAAACTAAAAATAGCTAAATAAAATTATTTAATTGAAATGCACTTTACAAACCGAACTAAGATTTTTTACGAGCTAGGATTTAATATCTGCTCTTTATCGCTGTTTAAATAATTCTCTACGTTACCAAGCGGCCAAAGTGAAATTAATGTTTGAAATACTTACTCTGGCTGTCTTCCCATGATATTTGTTTGAAGAAAGCCTAACTTCCTAACACAATTCATATTAAAATCAAAATTAATTAATTGGTATAATATTAATAATTATTTATCACGCCCTAGTCGTTTCACCTCTTCTTTCCACCATTTAAGAAGTTATGACTTAGAAATTCAATTTTAAAATAAATATTAGTTCGAGAAGTGTCTTCTGAGAAAGGTAAACAAATAATAACGTTTATCGAATACTACACAGTGTCAACTTTAATTAATTATATCGATAAATAAAAGTGATTTGTATTGAGTCTGCATTTCCCCAGTCCGGTCTCTTATCATAGTTTGAGAGTCGGTAGCCAGTCTGATTGAGATGAAATGAAATGAAATAAATTTATTTGTTAGAATGTCGGTACATATTGCAAGATGACATCTATAGTTTTATACAACGAAATTCGGCCTTTGTAGGCGTACAAATATTTAAACAGTTTTATTGTCAAACATAATTTTATTTATTTACAAACACACATTAAATGTCAATACTTTGTTAATTAATTTAGGTCACGTTCAGAAAAAATAAAGATGTAATTTAAATATTAAAATTTAAAAAATGTATTTAAAAAATAAAATGTCAGAGAGTATTATTAGTATTGTCATCTAATTTGAATTCAAGTAATTAAATTATTGTCTGTGAGGTCTCAAAATCCGACTAGCCGTAGATATTTTTTGTAATATAAAATTAGTAATATAGTAAACATATACTTAATATATATTTAATTTTTATTGTTGTTGTAGGTTAGTTTAATCTTTATCACTGTATATACCTTTATTATATTTGTAAGTAATTGTACATATCGAATGTAAAGTAAATTTATAATAAATTATACTTAAATAGTAATAAATAAAATTTTCCCTACGTTCCTCAAACGCATTTATTACATTCTCAAAGTAGGCACCTATTTGCATTTCTTATCAATTTTGTACTTTGAATTCCAAATTCTAAACTATAATTAAATATTCTGTGACTATAGTGTGCAGGTATGTACCTACTATTTCAATGGATAAATTGTTGACACTATAGCATAATGCAATTCTTACACCAATTTATACACAATTTCTGCAATAAATATTCATTTCATTTCATTTCATTGCTAAGATACCAAATAAAGTTGGTTATTTTGTTATATAGGAGTTCTATAGGATATACCTAATAATAAGCTAATAGACAAATAAATCTTTGCTTACACAATGTTAATATAAATAATATAATTAGAAAGGTATTTTGTATGTAGGTACCAAATTACCATAGATAAAATGACCACGACGAGATAACTTTAAAGACAAACAAAAATAAAAAAAATGATACTCTTGATAATGATACTCTTGCAACTGGTAAAGGGCAGGTATATTTGGTCCAATTGATTGCGTCACCTTTTTAAGTAGATAAGTTAGTTTTAGTAACTAGTGTAGGCGTATGTAGTATTTTAGTAATAGCTAAAGACTAAATTAAATAGGTATAAAATATTAAGTCCACAAGTATCTGACCTTATTCAAAATGACCGATCGCTCTCTAGGTAGGTACCTAGCTACGAGAAAGATTGTCTATTAAACAAAACAAGACAATCATTGTATGATTTTAGTTAAATCACATAAGACTTAATGTTAAATTAAGTGAAGCGCAGCCTGTGTCTTGCCCTTAGATACCTACCTAACTAAACTATTCGTTATTAAGTTTTTAGACACTATAAATACGTATACAGTAAGGATATTTATAAAATATATGTATATTTCTTAAACACTGTATTCAGTTTTTACATAAGTAGATATAAATATAAGTATCATAGATAGATTTAGCTCGTTGTGCGCTTTGGCACTGCTGTAAGCACAACAAGCATTTATACAAAATAAATAAATAAATAAATAAATAAATAATAAAACAAAACTCGTCTAACGTTTACAGCTTTGGTCACTATACGTTATCGCCCATCAGCTCAATTCCATCCTTTGCAAGGAGCCTCCTCTGCTCCTTGCCAGTCTTGAGCAGGTCTTACCCACAAGTCCTGCTATTATGTCATATCTTTCTTATAGGTATGTGTATTAGGGGTCATCATAACCATCTGAGCGAGCATCTAGAGCGAGTGTAGCTCAGTGGGAGAACGTGCGACTTTCGATCCGACGCACCTGAGTTCGAATCCCGCTGGCCCCACTGACTTTCTTAAGTTATGTGCGTATTTAAGACTAGCTCTAATAAATTATTTAAAAAAAAAAACTAAACCGACTTCAAAACCACAAATGGCACTCAAAAGTAAAAAATAAATTAATATAATTATCATAAGCGCTACCCACTCATATATTTGAAGTCGGTGCCAGCCAAGTCTAATAGGTAGCAGATAAATCAAGTTTTACAGCCAAAAAATCAAGTTTTACAGGAAAAATACAAAAAATATCGAAATTACTGCCATACTCTTTTAACTACCAGTAAAAATAAATACGAGTCAGAACAAATAAAATCCAGCAAAGGGAATAGTAAGAAGCTTTGGAATACTATCAAAAACATGTGTAATATTAATACGCCTAAGTCTGATTCCTCCGATTTATTAAAAAAATCACAAGATAAAACTGAAGCCCTAAATCTAATTAACAACTTTTTCTCTTGCATTGGAAACGATCTCGCAAATACTATTCTGCAAACCACTAGTAAATCTGAGGGTGAATTGGCGAGTTCTGTGACAGTAGAACACACACCCACTGACTCTCTATTTTTGCCTCCAACAGATGCCATAGAAATTATTAAAATATTAACCCACCTAAAAACATCATCTTCTACAGGTATTGATGACATAAGTAACAACGTACTAAAGCGAGCTAAACATGTACTAGCTCTACCTATAGCGCACGTTTGTAACCTCAGCATGCTCTCAGGTATAGTTCCCAGTTGTTTTAAAATCGCAGACGTCTGTCCAATTTTCAAGTCTGGCAATACACTATCTGTGACAAACTATCGGCCAATTTCTCTTCTTCCCTCGCTATCCAAGATATTAGAGAAAGTAGTGAACAAACGTCTGCTTGGCTTCCTGGAGAAACACAACTTACTATCTGGAAATAAATTCGGATTCAGAACAAATAAGTCGACTGAAGACGCTGTCGTAGCTCTGGTTGACTGTGTGACTCGGAACCTTGACTCCGGGACTAAGTGTCTAGGTGTCTTTCTAGATTTGGCCAAGGCATTTGACACGGTGTCTTGGCCAATACTTTTTCGGAAATTAGAGCTCCTTGGAATCCGTGGACTCTCACTCGACTGGTTCCGCTCCTACCTGAGTGAGCGAAAGCAAAGAGTTCGGATCTCCGGGGAGTATAGTGATTTTGCACAAGTTTCTTTCGGGGTCCCCCAGGGATCAGTGCTTGGACCTACTCTCTTCTTGGCTTACATCAACGACCTCTGCCAACTTAATATGAAGCAGGCTAATATATTTACATTTGCAGATGACACCGCACTTATCTTTCACGGTAACAGCTGGGAAGAGGTTGTTGATGTCACCCAGAGGGGACTAGCTGAAGTTGCTAACTGGCTACAAGCTAACCTACTTACACTGAATACAACTAAAACTAAATTTATGGCTTTCCGCATATCTCAGCGCTCACAACCCACTACTATCAATCTCAGACTACATTCTTGTAACACACTCGATAGTTATGATTGTAAATGTCCTGAACTGCAAAGGGTTGATAACATAAGATATCTTGGAATCATGATTGATCAACAACTTAGCTGGGAATCCCAGATACTGACCCTACGTGCCCGTCTTCGCAAGATGACCTACATTTTCAAAAAACTTGGCTATGTGGCTGACCCTGAAACACTGCGTATCATATACCTGGCTTTGTGTCAGTCGATCTTAAGCTACTGCATAGTGTGTTGGGGTTCCGCAGCAAAAACACTACTCATGAAGCTGGAAAGAGCTCAGCGAGCTCTTTTAAAGGTCGCTTACCGAAAACCGTATAGATACCCGACGAACAAACTATATGAGGAGACTAAGTACCTTAGAGTTCGACAGCTTTACATTCTAGCAACTACATTACGTTTTCATAAGAATTCTAACGATACATTATCAAAATCTAATCGATCTACTCGCCGAAATACCTGGAAACTTCCCCATACAAGCACTCTCTTTGCCCAACGTGCTTTTTCCTACAAAGGTGCGTACATATACCAACACTTAGATAGACTGCTAAAAATACTCCAAGTCTCCCGCTTCATCTGTAAGCGTATGGTAACCGCCTGGCTTTTGTCGCTGGGCTACGAAGAAACCGAGAGAATTCTCAGAGTGGATAGATAACGTTGTGGGGCCTGGTCCCTACTGACATGCGACAGAGTATCACAGAGCTACAATGTGCACGAATAAAAGGTCTGTCTTACACTCAGTATTCATTCAACCAGAAACAAAAAAATAAATAAAAAATATTGTGCCCTTTGCAAGACAGAAACCTTCTGTTTCAAGACCAAACCAATAATGCACATACGTTACATGGGCGGAGCTCTGTCGGCTGTTGGAGGACTCAGGCCCCTTTACTATTATCTTACATTGGATTTGCCTGGGTCAATGATGGGGCTATAGATGCCCGAATTCATAATATAATATATCTACTCTAATTAATATATGAGACCTCGGTATATTATTGGCAGGAAAATTTCTAAGTGCTTGTATATCTAACTAATTTCTGACTTTCTTACCCAACTAACCCATTAACTAATATCTAAATTATCTAAGTACCTACTAACGCCGCATAAATATAGATATATACTTTTAGGTAAGAAGTGAAATATCAATAAAAAAATACAAATTTAATCAAAAACTATCACAATCACATTTTAAATCGCAAAACAAACACCGAATTAACAGTTTACTCAAATCAACAGAACAAATCAAATACTTAATTAGGTACCCTCACAAATCACTATTTCAAATCACACCGAATCACTGAACGTCAAACCGACAGAGCTTCCGCACGCGACCGCAGTAAAGAGAGAAGTGACGCTAATACTTCCCGCGCTGGCTTTTATAGGGTTTGCGCTTCACTACTGCTCACTGACTACTTGACAGCTAACACGGCCTCTCCTGACTGAGCGTCGCCCTCGACCGCGTTTTGAATGTCTGGGAGCGAGCGCTTGAAGTGGTACAGCATCCTCAGGCTTCAGCAGACCGGGACGATCCAGCCACCGCGTCATCAACTAGAAGAGAAGTCGATAGCTGTTCACCATCATCGACGACAGCTGTTACGTCTTCATCATCGTTATTATCTGTGAATCATACAAATGTCAAACTAAATACAAATTTAAAGCAAAGGTTATGCCTATTTCTCACATACACTCATCGTACAAGGCCCTCAAACATAAATCCTCAAGCGATCTTTAGCTAAAGACAATGTAAGGGTTCATGGAAAGTCAAGAGTAAGCTTTCTTAAAATTCCATGAACTCTGGACGAGTCAGACATTAGTCGTTCTTACTTCATTCTGTCAATTAATATTCTTATGCTCACTTAACACTAAACATGTAGGGCAAACATCCCGCAGTCTGTTGCCGATAGGATCGTCCCGCAGTCCGTCCTCTACATGTAGGCATCCCGCAGTTTGCCTCCCTAAAGATGCCCTGCAGTTCATCTTGACATATAAAATACACATGTTGGGCAAGCATCCCGCAGTCTGTTGCCAATAGGATCGTCCCGCAGTCCGTCCTCTACATGTAGGCACCCCGCAGTTTGCCTTACTCAAGATGCCCCGCAGTTCATCTCGACATACTCACAAATTACACATGTAGGGCAAGCATCCCGCAGTCTGTTGCCAATAGGATCGTCCCGCAGTCCGTCCTCTACATGTAGGCACCCCGCAGTTTGCCTTACTCAAGATGCCCCGCAGTTCATCTCGACATACTCACAAATTACACATGTAGGGCAAGCATCCCGCAGTCTGTTGCCAATAGGATCGTCCCGCAGTCCGTCCTCTACATGTAGGCACCCCGCAGTTTGCCTTACTCAAGATGCCCCGCAGTTCATCTCGACATACTCACAAAATACACATGTAGGGCAAACATCCCGCAGTCTGTTGCCAATAGGATCGTCCCGCAGTCCGTCCTCTACATGTAGGCACCCCGCAGTTTGCCTTACTCAAGATGCCCCGCAGTTCATCTCGACATACTCACAAAATACACATGTAGGGCAAACATCCCGCAGTCTGTTGCCAATAGGATCGTCCCGCAGTCCGTCCTCTACATGTCAAATATTCACGCTCAAAAATGCAGCACAGGTAACCACTCTCCTCGCCAGGGCACCATGTACAGCAGCCGTCTTTTCATAGGAGTCAATCAACAGTCGCAGCTTATAGTGACCGCTCGGCAGCGCACGGTACGGTACGGTGTCGGTGTCTCCCGGTACCCGGACCCGCATGCCAGGATCTAGCCGTTCCGTTAACTGCAAATACTTATACAAGATCGTTAATGTTGAAGACGCCTTCTCTGGTAGGCGTATGTGTCTAGATGGTATTTGATTTCGTTACATCAATTTAGTAGTCTGAATTCGACGTAGTTAAAGTTGCGGTTACTGGTTTGGATACGGGTCGCGTCACGATTGAGTGCCCGAATCACTGAGGTGGTAGCGTCAATTCTGATCAAGATATTCAGCGCGGAAGTCTGTGCCGTCTTCTGCCTTGAGAAGTCCGGTGTCAGCTTGAGCTTCCCAAGTGTATCGATCACACGGCATTTCTGTGGTTGACTTGTTTACACATCTCTTAAATTATTCCTAGAAAATGGCGGGCCCGTTTTATATTTTGTGGCACCGGTAAGTCTACCTCTTTAAAGTTGCACTAATCATGGATAAAATCACTGAAAACCGCCTCAGATGGTATGGATACGTTCAAAGGCGAAACGAGGATCATGTGGTAAACATTGCGCAGGAGATGTAGATGCCGCCCGCTATCGACCACATAAAAAGATTGTCAAATATCAACAGACTGGAGGTCAAATACAAAAAGAGACCTCAAGCAAGCCCAATTGCCAGAACCGACAACCTAAGGCATATTAACTCGGCGGAGAAAAGTGAGGAGGCCCGACCCCAAATAACGGGACCAGGGATGTAAGAAGAGAAGAGAGTAAGTCTACCAAGACTGGATCTTAAACCGGCTCGGTCTAACCTGACTCATGATTTTGCTGTTCGGATCTTACTTTTGCGAACGAGCTAATTTACGCGACCTACTATATACGCGATCGGTCATGCGAGATGTGAAGTCGGCGTGATCGGCTACGTGATTTACGTGCTTTCGGCATATTTTACGCAAAGATAGCAGGAAAAACGCAAGATTACAAAACAAAACGAAAATAAACACGAAAGTAGGGTAGAAAGTACTGATTAGTTCCTCTGGTTTGTTCACTTAAACGTCAGATTTGAATGGCCAAAACAGTCAAAGCAATGGGTTTAAATTGAGATCCCACTTCTGATTTTAGGTAAGAAGTGAAATATCAATAAAAAAATACAAATTTAATCAAAAACTATCACAATCACATTTTAAATCGCAAAACAAACACCGAATTAACAGTTTACTCAAATCAACAGAACAAATCAAATACTTAATTAGGTACCCTCACAAATCACTATTTCAAATCACACCGAATCACTGAACGTCAAACCGACAGAGCTTCCGCACGCGACCGCAGTAAAGAGAGAAGTGACGCTAATACTTCCCGCGCTGGCTTTTATAGGGTTTGCGCTTCACTACTGCTCACTGACTACTTGACAGCTAACAATACATATATCAATACATACCTAACTAAGCACTATTGACATAGCCTAGCTATTGAAATAACACATCATATTACCTCGTCTTATATAGATTTTTGTGAGTTGTGCCCGTATCTAATTATTATTTAAAATCATTTAATTTTATTTCAGTATCCTATTATGAACCGCACATAGTAAGTAATAGCTTACGAAGCATTCTTTTGCAGTTCTTTTGTATGCAACCGCACACAAAGTTAAACATACGTAATGACACACTTGACAAACTCGATTCTGGATACTACCTACCTAACTACTGACACAATAGACGCATCCACACACTCACATACACGACTCCCATTCGGCACCGGTCGGTAGGCAGGTGATCCATGTCTGTGCGTTTCTCTTACTTTTTCGATACCTACCCCCATCATATGAGTTAGTTAATTTGGATTAGCTAATAATATATGACTAAATAACTTATATTGCTACCACTTATCACATTCAGTACACTGATTAATAAATCTAACCTATTATTTGTTTCGCTTTGTAAACTGCTATACCGAATGAAAGAGACTGAATCCTACGACACAGGAGTTATCCTAGTGTGGGATTCAGAGCTCATAGAATTCATTGTACACGATTTGTATTTGCAATAAAATGATTGATTGATTGATTGATTGAAATACTATGTATATAGTAAGTACTACTTGTAGGTAGTATCTATCTACTACCTTTTAGACTTGGCTGGCACCGACTTCAAATATATGAGTGGGTAGCGCTTATGATAATTATATTAATTTATTTATTACTTTTGAGTGCCATTTGTGGTTTTGAAGTCGGTTTAGTTTTTTTTTGAAAAATAATTTATTTTACCTTTTTTAGTGAAAAACAAGTTTTAATTAAATTAATTCAAAAAGTTTTTAAAGACAAGCTTTTATGATCTAGAAGCCACATCATGACGAAGTTTAAAACGGGCTATCACAATTAAATGCATGTACAAAAAAATTTCATGTCTGTCCTATATCTCTGTTGAGGAGTTCCCTCGCCGGAAGTCAATCCTGGGTGTATCTGCCATGTCATGATGGAATTTAGAACAGGCTATTATGGTTAAATCCATTTACAAAATGTTGTGTCTGTACTATTCACCGTTGAGGAGTTCCCTCACCGGAAGTCAACCCTGGGTGAAGCAGGTGAAGCAGTCGAATACAAACCTCCACCTTTAGAAAGTTGTTTACGAAAAAAACAAGAACCGACTTGAAGATTAAACTTATATTTTTTGTTTTTGCTATTTTTTTCAAAAACTACTGAATGAATTTCGATAAAATTTATATGGGACCACCTTTGAAGTGTTACCTACCAATCAGAAAAAGAATCATCGAAATCAATGCATAATTGGCGGAGTAATCGCGTAACAAACACACAAAAAAAAACATACCGTCGAATTGTAAACCTCCTTCTTTTTGAAGTCGGTTAAAAACGGTGAAGGAAGACATCGTGAGGAAACCTGTACGTCCAAGAATATATCACAAAAATTAAAGGACATGTGACATCCACCAACCCGCACTGGGCCAACGTAGAGGATTATGGCTCATACTCTTTTTATGAGAGAAGGCCCCGTGTCCCAGCAGTGGGAACGTGATGGGCTGATGATGATGATGATGATGATAACCATCTGGCATCTGTGTGTCACAGTTTGCCTTTTCGAGGACTGCAACGCTCCGAAGTTAACTGGTGGTCCATGATAACCATCTGGCATCTGTGTGTCACAGTTTGCCTTTTCGAGGACTGCAACGCTCCGAAGTTAACTGGTGGTCCATGATAACCATCTGGCATCTGTGTCGCAGTTTGCCTTTTCGAGGACTGCAACGCTCCGAAGTTAACTGGTGGTCCATGATAACCATCTGGCATCTGTGTGTCGCAGTTTGCCTTTTCGAGGACTGCAACGCTCCGAAGTTTACTGGTGGTCCACTTTACACCACATACCTATTTTAATCGACGTGTTCCGTCACTGTGTATTACCAGTATTCTGTGGTACTACTGGTATCAGAAAGACAAGCTAAAATCCAAACATCCGGTGGTATCGGTCTTCTGGCTATAGGTTCCCACATCAAGGGTTTGAAATCCATCCAGAATCAGCTTGTTATTTCTATGTTATACCAGGCCTAGCGCACTCCGCACTGAAGGTACGAAGCTACAATTACATAGCCGGACACCAACGGCGGGTCTCGCGTCGTTACACGTGCCGAGATAAGAGCTATGCGATAGAAAGAGAGGCGCTCTGTAGGTTAATATGACTGGTAGGTGTGCAGCGCTACGCGAGCTGAATTGATTTTTATTGCGTCATAGCAAGAGTCGCTATTTGTTTAAATTTCTTTGCGGAGTGATGCTTCTGTCCCTTAGTATTTTGTGGTTATACCTACAAATATCCAAAGGAAATTTGTAATTTTTCAAGATCCGTTTGACATTATGTTATTTAATTTTCCAAAAGTTCAGTAGCGGTGTTATCTGATGGAGATTGCATTGTGTACCACACACCCCCCGGACGTGTTGATCTCTGAGTAAACGTTTGTAAATTGGTTCAGCAAATAGAAACCAACAGTAGGTAGGTACCTACTGTTATCTGAGCTGCAGAGAAGTGGGTTTTTTCAAGTTCCCATCGTTATCTAGGTGCGCTTTAGTTATTGTGGAAAATTATAGGAACTGACAAAATCTGACGACAATATGTAGATAGGTACTCTACTCATATTACTAGGGACTAGTTCCTTCGGGCAGGGAAACCTATTAGACACATAAGTAGGCTATGATGCAACAATTTAATTTCTTATAAATATTTAATAAAACGGCTAGGACTCACGTAGTTTGTCGAATTAGTCGACCTAGGTTTCGAGCATGTCCGATGCTCTTCTTCAGGGCGAGCTTACGCTGCGAGATCATACTAAAATATTTTCTGTCACCCTTCTTGCATCTGTGCATCCGATATTCTAAGTGACGACCTTACAGGATCCGCATACCATCAGCAAAGCGTATGGATGTCCACAGCCGACGGCTTGTAAACAGGTTATCAGGCTGGTCTTATTTTTAGGGCCAAAGATGCCAATGATAAATTTTACTTGCTCAAAAACAGCGAAAAGGAAACGAAACTGTTCGATGTCCCGAAATGTGGTATAGCAACCACTTATACTGTCAAAAAGCCAGCTTTTCGTTCTAAAAATAATTTGCATGGTGGTAGGTCGCAATTGGTTTATCAATAAATCAATGATTTATCGAGAAATGATTATAATCAATACGAATAGGTATAGGGTTCCAATTCAAAATTAGACAACAGAATTTCAAGTCACGTCTTGTTACAGGAATCTGATAAGCTGCAGTTTGCTTGTAGATCATTATCTCTAGTAATGATGATCGATGACAGTTTTTTTATGTAGATGACAGTTTAATACTGGGCATACCTAGCTAGTAGAAGACTCTGCCTGATGAGTAACCATAAGACATTGTCACGATATAGCCCCACTTGGATATTAAGTTCAAGAGCTCCACCTTCGGGGCGAGTAGGTACTTACTGCCGAATGTTTAGCTCTGAAATAACCTATAAGCACAGTGTTGTTATTCTGCATTCAAATACTGGACAGTAGCGAGTTCAGTGCAGTGCCACGAAGAAGTTGGCTATTCAAAATTTTGCGTAGCACTGAAACTGATAAATTAAATCTTTCCGACAATTACTGGACCTAGTTAATCTTGTTTTCCATATGTAGTAATAAACTGAATGTGCTAGCACAGTATCAAGCAAAAACAGAAAGGCAAATAGAATGGTACCACTTTAGAACAACAGATCCGGCCACGGCGATCAGTAAACAATCATCATCTACCGCAAACAGAGTAACGCCACAGAAAACAACTGCCTATTTTTAGTAGAATCCAGAACAAACATACGACTCTAAACAATGGAGTGTCAGGTTTTCAGGCACATGTTCGGTTACATGCCACCTGTAACGGTGACGATGGTATTTATCTAATTATCTCAGCCTAAGACAACTTGTGACGTTATTCAGGCCCATATATAAAGCCAGAATGTTGCAGTCCATAGTTGTTACGATATCGTAGCCGCTCCAACTGGAAGGAAGGAGAGAAGACCTGCGCAGATCTAATCGCTAAGCGATTGTTGGCGCAGTTTCTTGAATTTTGAAAAATAATATATTGGTAAGGTGAACAAATTATTTGAAAGTGATCTGGGGTAGACAATCAGCAATTCGATCGTTTAGTTTTAAAATATGGCGAATACAACCTGATGCCTATGGAAGGACTGATGGAGAAATGTGGATAATGGTGTTTGAGCTTCAGTGTCTCTAATAAACTAAAAAAATGGGATGTTTTTTTAGAATTGAAACACCATTTTCAGTGATACTTCCACGACAATGGCCCAGCTCGTCTTCTTTAGCGATCATCAGAACCAACGCATTCCTTTTTGTTCAAATAAGAGACCACGCACTAGTACCTAACAAGCAATTATTGATATTAACACATGGGCTTTGCTGCTGCATTTCATGTGTACTCTTCCATTTTCTTTTATTAACCGAAAGACGAGTCGATTGTATTAACTTTCCTAAAATTGTGTACAAAAGAAAACCTGAAGTTGGTACTTTACAGTTTCAATTGATACACTCCTAAATATTCCAGCATCAAGATGTGTAAGGCCGTAAAAGAAATCGTACAAATCGATGTCGTCGAGAAGGCCAAGAAAAAGCAGTACACTGCTTCTGTAGAAGATGCTCTCTCTATCACTGGTAACTGTTTTACTATTTTCTATTTTCATAAAGTCGCTTAAAATATGAATGAATGACACCCTTATGAATGACAGACTTCTCGCATAAAGGTCTGGAAAGTAGTGTAAATTGCTGTTGTTCTTATTGACAGTGCTCATTTCCGTATCGGAAACGGTATGTGTGACGTGTGAAAAACATAAGATTCGAGCCAAAAATGGGAGACTCACTGATTTAAAATGAGTTGTTAATTGTCCTAGGCGTTTCAATCATTTTAAACTCATAGTTAACTACGTTTTTAACGGACTTCCTGAGGAACCGATCAATTCGAGTAGTCGTTGAAGGCTGCTCGTCTGATCAATTGGCAATTAATGCCGGAGTTCCTCAGGGGTCGGTTCTTTCTGCGACTCTTCCTGCAGCATATTAACGATCTGCTAAAACCCGGTATCTTTGGGTATGCAGACGACAGCACAGTCGTAGAGAGATATTTAAAAGAAATTTATAGTCTCATTTCTCAATTTGAGTCTCATAGGTCCTCGAAAAATCTCACCCTGATCGAAGCATATCTACCTTACTTCATCCATTGTATGATGGCAACATGGTATTGATGCCCCATAAGAAATGGATGAGATTCTACTAATTCCAACTAGAATACGAAATTGCTTTTGGAGTATATTCACTGATACCACTAATTCAGACCATTTTTATTTTACCTAAATAAAGATCCCATCGATTCAAAACATCACTGCTCCCTTTCTCATACCAAACTGACATTTTAGGTTTCGGGAAGTACAACTTCAGCCTCCTGCTAGTATGCAGCTGGACGTTGCAGGCGATGGGCATGGACCTGTTTGGGACCAGCTTCGTGGTGGCGGCTGCAGTCTGCGACCTGGAACTCTCGATGCAGCAGCGAGCGCTGCTCACCGCCATGCCGCTTTGTGGTAAAACATGATAAATGACAGAACTGTAAAAACCTATTCTCGCTGTCTTGTCTTGTTGTGTCGATGTTTTAGGTAAGGTTTATCTTAAATCTTGAACAGGTCTGGAAAAAAGGCCTGAGACAAAAGACATTCTCCAAAACCCTTTAGATCCTACATCAGGAATGGAAATAAGTCGGTTTTATGGTGTTCAAAAGCTGATCTTCAAGTGATTAATGAAGTAGACTAGATAATCCCAAACAGAATTTCCTACAGAAAGAGCAGGGTATGCAGAGAAATGGTCGTAAGACTCACGATGATGTCATGTATCTTTAAACGATCCGCAATTTTGTTCGCAGGTGTCGTGGTAGGAGCCCAGCTGTGGGGCTACGTGGCCGACACGCGAGGTCGGCGGCTGACCCTGGTGCTGTCCATGTCTGTTGGCTTCATATTTGCAGCGCTGAGCAGCCTCGCGCCTGATTGGAAGACCATGGCGGTGCTGAAGCTCGTCTCTTCTACTTTGTAAGTTAAAAAGGTCATAACAACCTCAAATATCATCAATTGATCGCACATATAAAATAAACATTTGAATCTCACTCATTAGTCATTCGCAGCGAGCGGTGACAACCGAGTGACGCAAGCACGGCATTACCCATTTTTTACCGATTTATTGCGGATGACGACAAATTGGCGGGGGGTGGGAGTGTCGCTTCTTTACGTAGTAATATTTAGTTTTCTTTGGTGTTACACCCTCTTGAAAAAAAAGAAAAAAAAAACAATGTTTATTTGACAACCACAAAAAAATAAATTAAAAAAACACACGTTAGATAAAATGCAGCTATATGTGAAAACTGCTATGGTGGAATGGTGTGTAAATAATATTTTTTTAGTAACTTTGATATATATCACTGCGTGTTTTTCGCAGAAAAATAAAAAATTGACACAAAACAATACTACAGAAGACGTAATAAACAATATTTGAGGATTTTAGTACGTAACTACGGAATTAAGAGACGGAAAACAATGGTCCCACAAACATAAAATATAGAACAAATACCTTTAAGTGCAAATACTGGTGGCAAATAAAAAATTTGACCTCTGTCCAAGATAACGAGGTGAAATGCAAAATACTATCACTATTCTTATCACGCCTAATGTCAATGACAGGACGACGGAACCAACAAGGAATAGTAAATTTAATAATATTATTGTTTCAGTTTTATCTGAGCAACTGTTTATGACTACTTATGATAGTGAACACAGGCGGCTGCAACAAACAACTTCCAGTAGCGATGTCCTTAACAGTAACTTCTGGAAATAAATATCCTAATCTATCGTAATAATGATTAATGCTCTAGTTGTATAATAAAAAACATAATCCAGATTATTGTGAAATCCGTGTGGTCGTGGTCATTGGCTTATTTTTGACCGTCAAATTTTACGTTAGGTAATAGTAAACTTTGAAGGTCAAAAATATGTCCTTCTTGTACCTATAAAGATAATTTTTACAATGGTTATCGAAATCGAATTCAGTAAAAACAGGAATCGAAAAACCAAGCAACAAGATTTTCCAATGACAGGGGGTGTCCCCGGTTCTCAAAAACCGGCGCGTCTTACAAAACCTCGTCTCTAGCTATTTCTTTTCTGCTACTCACTGGATTTAACCAGTACCTTACATTGTTAATAGTTTTTAATTTATAACCTTACACTATATTTCATTAGAGTTAATGGCTTCACGACTAAGTCCATGTTACCGGTAAGGTCTGAAATTAGGACAAACAAATAAATACCTAATTCTAACAAACGATTTGTCCATGGCTGTTTTGGAACAAATCAAACGATTCTATATACGAGTATACTGAAATTAGGACAAACAAATAAATACCTAATTCTAACAAACGATTTGTCCATGGCTGTTTTGGAACAAATCAAACGATTCTATATACGAGTATACTTCCCCAGTGTCTTGTATCTTCTGGTGGGAAGTGGTCCCTTTTCCGATACGGTGGTAGAGTCAATATTTTGAATTGACGTTCATAAATGCGTCTTTGATGCGTAATTAAATAAATAAATAACGCCCAACGATCACATAGATCCTGACCCCTAAATAGGAGTCCCTAAGCTGTATCTAGGGAACCAGGAACTATGAGGACTATGGTCCCACAACACCCAGACACGAAACAAATGCTTGCGCTTTTTTTTTCTGTGCACAAACATTTGTCCCGTCGCGGGGATCGAACCTGCAACCTCAGTAGTCTATGAGATTTGAGTCAACCTGCCCAACCACTACACCACAGAGGCTGTCAAAAAATAAAAAACTGTTGAAAATTAAAAAAAATTGAAATTTTGGAGCATAATTATGTGGTGGTGCGATTTACCGTTACTATACTATACAAAACCTCCCTTACCACCAGGAATATTCTTTGTTCCCTGGGGATATTTTTTAGTTTTTAAATATTTTTGTCTTCTGGTTTTTCGACGGTACTTAAAATGTTATATCGGGTCTCGAAATAACGATTTAAGCCCCGAGAAAGGTTGTACTTGCTCATTGTTCCTGGTAGGCTAGGTTACCTATACTTCCGGGGCGGGATGGTGAATGCTAGCGTGACCCCACCACGGCAGAGTACTGATCACGGGAGGGTTTTTAGTGGGTTCGAGCCCCACACACACCCTTCTGCCACCCCAGTGGCAGAAGGGCAGTGCAGCGGCATTTCCCCCCCTCTAAAAAAAAGGTTACCTATACTTAAAATTAAAAAGCTCCTTTCGCGTACCGTCATTATCTTTTGTCAAAGCCCACATATAATCATTATGGATCCCAATCATTGATAGCAGACTCAGGTTTTTCTAGAACAAACTAGTTTCCCCTCAAATCAAGATTGAGCGGTAGCACAGCCGGTAGCATAACGGTAGCCCCCAAGGCAACAGGCATTCAATGACGTCATAGAATAGACGTGAGGCGCCACCTATCACTCTCTCTTATCGTAAAACAAACCATCTAATTACATAAATGATTTACAACTGATTATATACCCCCTGGGCAAGACAATGATATCTAGAGAGTTAGCAAATAAGATAAAATTATATTTAGACACAAAGAGAAAAAAACTAGGAGGTAAGGTTCATAACAAGTATCATCATCATCAGCCCATCACGTTCCCACTGCTGGGACACGGGCCTTCTCTCATAAAGCGAGAATGGGCAATAATCCACCACGCTGGCCAGTGCGGGTTAGTGAATGTCACATGTCCTTGACTTTTTTGTGAAAAATTCTTGGACATGCCGGTTTCCTCACGATGTTTTCCTTCACCGTTTTAGAGCAAGTGTTAAATCCGCACATAGCTTAAGAAAGTCAGTGGTGCGGGGTCAGCGGGATTCGAACTCGGGTGCGTTAGATCGAAAGTCGCACGAGCTCCCACTGAGCAACAGTCGCTCTTAACAAGTATACGTTTTATCAAACAAAAAAACCGACTTCAATGTATCTACGAAGTCCAAGGTCAAATATCGATGAAATTTATATGGGACCACTTCGTAGCTATACTGAACCCAACGCAAAAGAATTTTCCGAATCGGTTCATGAATGACGGAGTTCTGAAGGAACATAAAAAAATACAATCGAATAGAGAACCTACCTACATTATAATTAAATAAAATACTGAATAATGTGTGTTTCTCTTACGGTTAATACGCCTACAATTATGGAAACTATTACTGGAACCGGAACCTCACATCGTATCGAAAGGATGTTTCTTATAAAAAAGCATTTTGTTACTGGTCCTTTGCATATATGAGAAGAAATCTCTAAATAGTATAAAACAAAGTTGCTATCCGCGTCATTCTCTTTTTCTCCACTTTCTTCTATACCACGCAACGGGTTTTTATACAGTTAATTTCGTTACTTACTTACATAGTAAAACTTTTGATATCGTTTTTTTATCATCCACCAATTAATTTCCAGTACTTCAGCGAGTAATTCCGGCGCGTACACACTGCTGGGAGAGAGCTGCTCGGCGCGCGCTCGTGGCCGCGCTATGCTGCTGTGCACCTGCGCTCTTATGTGCTCGCAAGCTGCTGTTGCTGGTGAGACCTTTAGATATACAACCAGCTCTGGGGCTTACCACCAACTTTTACAAGACAATCATGCTACACGAACGTTTTATTTCAAGCTTACAATCATATTACTCTGATTCGTACCATGAGCTTCATAAAACAATAATGTTTCTGTTCCCGCGAAGTGTCAGCTGTCAAAAAACACCTGAACGAATGATTTACGATGACGTCACCAAAACTTCTCAACAATACAATATCAAAGTAAGCTTTTTTTGGTACTTCGTGGTACGGAAAACGGAAGTAAGCTTAAAATAATACTGGTTTAAGAGATGGTGGTACGCCTGTTGTACTTACAATTTTTATTATGACGTACTTTTACTTTATCAAGAGATGTCGGCGCTTGCGCTCGTGATATATTAAGTTGTCTACTTTATGCAAATCCTTCAAACTATTAAAACAATGTATTTCATCAAAAAGATAATTTTAATAAGTTACTACATCCATTATTTTTTTATTTATTGTTATTGCAGAGAGTGCCGTAAGCCCGTAATAACAATAAATCGAATAATTATAAGTATAATACATTCTATTCTTCGTTCGTCTTTATGATGACATCAGATTATCACAAAAATATAGCAACCAGACCTTGCCGTTGAATAAACCTTTCTTGCATGACCATTAACTTATCTTTACTATTTAAACATTATATTTTCTTTACTATATACGGTCTCTAAGGTAACAAACAGGCAAACAAACAGGTAAGTTTACTTGCCTGATAGAGACACTATTATAGATCGCTATCAATTATTTTTCAAGACAAAACAAATTCGTAATCGGAACCGCGAGCAGATTAAAATGAGCCCAAACACTAGTAGTTTACGATTTTCCGTCAAGGAGTTCCATTGCCCACCTTCCGTCTACATCATCAGATCAGCTGTCTGTCACCGTAATATTGAAATTATTAAAATTTCGCCTCCGTAAGACGTGGTTATGATTCAACTTGCAAGATTTGACCCAAACAAAAATTAATGATAAACATTGCAAGTTAAATAAAAGCTTGTAATAATTAATAAACATTTAAGTTAACATTCAACCCTCTACTTTTCAGTATTCGCCTACCCTATCCTACCCCTTGAATTCGCGTACCCAATTCCGTTCCTCGGCATCACGTACCGACCCTGGCGTCTCCTGGCTTTGATCATGGCACTCCCTTGCGCGGTCACCGCTGCTCTCCTGCAGATGTTCTACGAGAGTCCCAAGTTCCTGGCCTCCAGGGGACGGTATGAAGAGGCCCTGGATGTGTTGAAGAATATTTACAAGTGGAATACGGGAGATGAGGCAGACAGTTTTCCGGTGAGTGCAAATTTCCTCCGAATTTCTAGGATTAACGCGTCAAGATTTCGGAATTAATTGTTAATGAAGACGGAAGGAAATTGAAGGAATTGAGATATTAAAATGGATCATGATCATAACCTTGGTTATATCGGAGATCTTCTTCTTCGGGTGCCTCTCCACTTTCAGTAGTGGACATCCTCCTATACTCTTCCTAGTTTAGAGCCAATCTAAACAGATCTTCCACCCTCTTTCTTCCAGTCCATCGTCGGATGTTATCGGAAATAGAAAGGTGAAATAAGTTGTCGACTTTAGTCAGCCTCTGTAGTGTTTGGGTAGATTGGCTTAAATCTCAAACACCACTGAAGTTTTTTTTTTTTCTTTCTCATTTATTTATTCAGGGCTTATTCTAATAGAACATGTCACCCTTATAGCTAAACAGATTAAATTAAATAAAAAATCAACAACACCAAGCAGCTAAATAACATTTCTATGTTTTATGGCTTCCTGGTACAGGTCGTACACCACTGAAGTTGCAGGTTCGATTTCCGCGACGGGACAAATGTTTTGCACAGAAAAATAGCGCAAGCATTTGTTTCATGTCTAGATGTTGTGAGACCATGGTCCTCGCAGTCACATAAATACAAGGAATCCTAGTTAGAGGCCCGAGTTATTGTATTGGACAGTCATGGTATTGAGAGGCGCAATCATACAAATATTTATTTAAATTGTATTTACTTTCCTCCATTTACCTACGTCACACTATACGAACTTGTCTGATTTAAAAACTCATATTTACCAGATAACCAAACTGACAGAAGAGGAGGATCACCAGACCAAAGCTGAGATCTCATTCTTCAGAACTCTCTGGGAACAGACCGTGCCCCTGTTCAGGCCGCCCCTGCTGAAGGTTACTCTGAAGTTGTTCTACCTGGTTACCATCATTTATATGACGTAAGTATAATGCTCTGCCGATATTGTTTTATGGTTACCTACTTACCTAATTAGATTTACCACGCTGTAATATTTAATTATTGTATCAAATATGGATTATTTATTTATATGTTCAGTTTAGGCAATAATCCTCTGCTATTATATTAATGGGAATGGGATAAGCGCAAGAGTTACAGGATAGGAGCGTAATGGTAACGATATAGGAGCGGGACTGGAGCAGGAGCGGAGCGGTACGGTAACGGGATAGTAGGGAGCGGTAACGGTATAGGAGAAGGACAGGATCAGTCTAGAACGCGGCGGTTACGGAATACAACCAGGACGATAACAGGATACGAGTGGGAAGGTAACAGAATAGAAGTGATACGGTAATGAGAAAGGAGCAGGATGGGAGCTGGAACGGGAGTATTTTGGGACAGAAAATGGTCGAAAGCATGATGAATTACTACTACACTACGCGTACGAAGTCGCGGGCAACAGCTAGTTAAGAATAAAAAATGAAACAAAAATATTCTAACCATTCTGCAATTTGCTTACATTATTTTATTTTCCCTATTTCAGTGGCAGTGGGTTTATCCTGTGGCTGCCGTACATCATGAATAACCTGTTCTCGGTAATCGAAGCCGGCGGAGGCGAAGGCATGAACCTGTGCTCCATCATCAGATACTCCAACTCGGATAACTTCGTCTCTAACGGCACGGTAAGGAAAACGCCAATTAAACTACTATTTGAAACTGATTTCTCAGCGCAAGTTGGTGGCATTGCAACAATGATTCCATATGTAGACAGGCACATAATTAAGCACACCCTTGCCCGTGTCGTTACCTCATTATAAAAAGAAAAAAAAGAGACTTACAAACTAGCCAATGTGAACTCTGAAGTCTCTCATATAAACTCCTTCTAAAAAAATCAATAATAATAAATCAGTTAGTATTTGCATAAAAGGTTTACAGATAAATTTTGAATCCATAGGCTCCCGAACTAGTTTGAAACTGTGTTCCAGAGGTTTTTTCCATCTAAATGTACTTAGATTATTATGCATTTCAGGAACATAAGATTTTTTTACGAAGTGAAATTACATATAAATAAATTATTATTAGTTTCTTTTTTATGTAACCGAATGACGAGACGAGCTGGTCGTTTGCCTGATGGTAAGCAATACGCCAGCCCATAACAATAACAGCACCACCAGAACTTTGTTTTGCAAAATCCTGCGCGGCGCTGCACTGCGTTTATCACCCTGAGACAATTAACTGTTGATTCTCATAATGCCTAGTTGTTATTTGTTTATTAGCTACTCTTATTTTAGGTAAAACACGATCGTTAAGTTTTAGGTACTCGTAGTATTGTGTGAGAGCGTGTGATTTAAATAGTTGCCAAAACCATCTTACAACTTCTAAAAACAATCAATATTCTAACCTTCCAGGGCATCGTAGAAGTGTGCGACGACACCATCCAAGAGACCACCCTGTTCTCCGCTATGACGTACGGAGCGCTCGCCAGTTCTGCCAACGTAGTGTTATCCCTGACCTGCGGAACGCACAAGCGATTCGCCATGATGGCCATCCTCGGTGTGTCGGCCGCGGCAGCCGTGCTGCTGAATGTAGTACCCGGTCCCATTGCTGGAGGGGTATTCTTTTTCTTCTTCCTCCTGTGTGCGCTCAGTATGGGGATATTGAGTGTGTATTTTGTGGAGCTTTACCCTACGTCTTTAAGGTATGTTTTTCTTGTGAATAGAAGAAACTGTTTTTTAATTTTATATCCCTATTTCGTCCTCTATGTTTTTGGAGAAAGTGAACTTAAAGATAGAGTCAGACACAGCGTATTCAGTTCTGTCTTTCTATTTTGGGTCTGGTTAAATATGAAAAGGCTTGCATTTGGTACCATGAAAGAGCACAGCTACATCTTTGTACCATGCATGTTTGTTTGTTGAATGAAGCATACTATCAAATCGATTTAAAAAATATCTTACTTTATCTTGGATTTTTCCTACAGGGGCATGGCATCCTGCTTGTCGGTGATGCTGGGCAGATCAAGCGCTTTCTTCGGAGTCAACGCCATCGGCGCACTCATCACAGCCAACTGCGAGGCCACTTTCTATGCGTGGGCGATATTATTACTCAGTAAGTGCATTATAGATTTTGAAAAGTTTCGTGAGTGTTATTATTCATAATTGATATAAAAACGAACTCAATTAATCTAATTTTGACGTTTACAGTGAGTCTTAGCCGTTTTATATCAATAATGAAGTACATTATACTACTGGATATATATATATACATAGTACATCAAACTAATTATTTTATGTGATGCATTGATTTATTATGAGTGGGCAATGGGCATAGTATGAACGTCTCATCATCATCATCATCATCAGCCCATCACGTTCCCACTGCTGGTTCACGGGCCTTCTCTCGTAGAAAGGGGAGGGCCATAATCCACCACCCTGGACCAGTGCGGGTTGGTGGATGTCACATATCCTTGACTTTTTGTGAAAAATTCTTTGACATGCCGGTTTCTTCACGATGTTTTCCTTCACCGTTTAGTGTTAAATCCGCAAATAACTTAAGAAAATCAGTGGTGCGGGGCCAGCGGGATTCGAAATCGGGTGCGTCGGATCGAAAGTCGCACGTGCTCCCTCTGAGCCACACTCACTCTTTATGGTGATGAACGCCTAACATAAGTTAAATAGCAAAAAACGTAGCGACACAATTATTTTATAGGGCGCTAATCGTCCTATAGATTGTATTGTCAATTGCTATAATTATCACTATAATTATAGCAATTGACAATAAGGTCAAAAAGCGGTCGCACTCCGTGATTAGTTTTTACTCTTAAATTAATTTAATTATTTACTTTCCAGGTGGAATAGTATTCGCTTGGTTCCTGCCACGTGATCAGAGTTACTCAGCACAAGAAAAAGAAGGCCGGTAGAGGTCTCAAAGGCAACTGCGGAATGTTAAATATGAACAGAGTACTTACCAAGAGATATTAAATAGCCTGTTTTTCGTACTTCGAGGAGTATGAATAGGTTTTTAGTTGCTCATTTGGTGTTTCGCAAGAGAACCTATAATTTCTTTGCACCTACCTGAACTAGGTGCAAGGGTAGATTAAGAAGGCTAGGTATTTCTGTACGAGCTGTTGCGAAAGATAGTTTAATTTTGTTGAAAATTGAGAGGACTTTACCGCCGAGCCGGACGACCTGATATTTCGAAAAAATGAAAATGAAATAAAATGAAATAACTCTTTATTGAAACACTCACAGATAATTAAAAACTAACAATAAAAACGTATTTATAGTGTAACAATTCGAAGTTAGATGTTTAAAAGGAATATGTCAGAGCAAACTCTTTATTTCAGTTACCTTTTCAAAAACTAAATTATTCTTTTTAGGTTACTATATTGATTAGTATTCATAGGATTTAAAATAGAGCTCCGCGATGAAGTCCTCTTAGTAAATTTGTAAGTTTTTGTAAGTAAGTTTATCATTGAAGACTGATCACTGAGGCCGTCTTGGACAAGTTGAAATGCTGTTTGAAAGTGTACCTATCTATTATTTAGCGCAGTTTGATCGTAATATCTAGAATTCTTTCATTTTTTAAATGTAGATTTACTTAGGTCAAATTATTGACATGAAATTCTCGTCATGAAGAAATCTCGGGGAATCTAAATTCTAAAAATCCATAGTAAATAAAAAACTAAATACCACGTTTTTATGGATTTAAAATGAATTGTCATCTGGTTGTGAGCTACCCTGAATGTTTCAGCCGGATAGCTAATCGGGAAGTGCTCGAAGTTTGAGTTGCAAGATTCCACCCGGAGCTACAGACAGACAGACAAATAAGACAGTGACTTAATAAAAACGTGGTAATAAAAATAATAATTAATCTTGCACTTTATAAATTACTTCTGAACTAGGTAGGTACAACTGGGCCCTAATTCACTGTGACAACTTGGCGATTCCTTGCTTCAAGGAAACGACGATTCCTTAATTAATAAACGACATCTGCAAAATTTGTATTCTCCATGACGCGTCATATATATGAATATATGAATGCGTCATAAAGATGTCGTTTATTAATGAAGGAATCGACGTGATTTCGAAGCAAGGAATCGACGTGAGTTCACCAAGTTGTCATAGTGAATTGGGGCCCTGCATAATATATGTAAAGTATTTTCCCATTCCACGAATTCTTGATTATTAATCTCGAATGTACCTAACAATAGTTATGTAATGGTTATTAATATATCAGCTGTATAACTAGATAATTTTGACTAGGTACATAAATAATAACTGTGTGTATTTATATTTATTTTTAAGCGTTGCCTAGTGTGTCACTGGTGTTGCATGTGACTGTACTCGCACGGGCTGTGCCCCTTAATTTAATAAAGTGCCAAATATTTAATCTAAATTTAATTTTAACCATTTAACCCTTTTTGTCTCCTCTAAAAACAGGTAGGTATAGTTAGTATAGTATAGGTAATATAGTTCTCTCGAATGGGGGAGGCCGTCTGGGTAGGTGTGCCACCGTTTTGCCAGTTATTTTGCCGCCAAGCAGTAGTGCGTAAACCTTATAACTAGGGTAGTACAATGGGCGGTCTTATCGCTTAAAGTGATATCTTCCAGACAACCTTTGGATGGACAGTATCGAAAGAAAAGAAGTAGACGGTGGTGTACAATAATGCATAAATAAATAGTAATACTAAACCATTACTTATATAAATATAAATCCTAATAAATAAATATTAATTTTAATATACACTAATATATATTCATAATAAGCATTAACACAGTTTTATGATAGCATTAGGAAGTTGTGTTAATGGATGCACTAATAATGTTCCGTGTTTTAATATTGGAAATTTTATTATGACAAATAGAGACAGAAAAAAAAGTATGTAATAAATAAAAGAAATTAAGAAAAGTAGTAAGTCGTTAAAAAGATTAGTTAAGAACAGTAGTTAATAATGTCACTATGGACGTGAACGAGAAAAAACAACCACAGTTCAAATTTTCATAGTAATAAAAGCAAAAGATTTCAAAGATGCCACAAAATAAAAAGTGCCAGGAAACAAGGGCTAATAGCCATAAAAAAAATATTGTGTTGATGTGAGAAAGGTATTGATTTTTAACCAATTTTTTGAAAATTGATAATCATTTTGAACGTCTGATAACTAGTGGCAAAGCATTCCATAGCCGGACGACTTGGATAATAAAAGATTAGTCATAGTATTGGCAATGAATACTTACTATTACTTAGTATGGGAGGGTGTCAATCAATCAATCAAAACAAAATTTCTTTATTCATTAATGGCATCACAGACGCACTTATGAACGTCAATTATTACAATGACTCTAGCACCGTATCGGAAAAAGAACCACTACTCAGAAGATACGGCACGAAACTGGGGGGCATATTTTTTAGAACTTTTGTTACAATATTTTATGTTTGTTTTTGATATTATGTTTCTTATGTGCCAGTTGGCTACTTGGCAGAAGCGGAATATTCTATGCATCTTTGTCTTCTATGTACTTAATTACTTACTGTATAGTATGTTTTTTTCATTAGAATATGTTTCACCCGCAATTTGAATCTACTTTCTGTGAGCTCCGTTATACATTTTGCAATTTTAATGTAAAAACGTACACAATTGCCCATGAAGGACTTATTCGTTTTACTCAGTCTAAACCTAGGTACTTCAATTCTATCCTTATTTCTAGTGTTTATGTTGTGGTGGTCACTATTCACCTTGAATTTGTGCAGATTGAATTGAATTTGTGTTTTGATTTACTTATATTACTATACGTATACATGTGCTAGTACTACCTGCTTCTAAAGATATTGTGTAAACGCCTGAAATTGATCACGCAATGTACAATCAGGATATTACGAAATAGGAAGTATTACTTTATTTCTCTTGCCCTTGGCATGTTGAAGGAATGTGCTCTGTTATATAGTCCTCGTAAATGCTCGTGGTAGGTCTCTCGTATGCGGGAGGCCGTCTGGGTAGGTACCACCGCTTTGCAGTTATTCTGCCGCCAAGCAGTAGTGCTCAAGCATTTCTGTGTTTCGGTTTAAAGGGCATTGGCATATATATATATATATATATATTATACTATATATATATATATAGTCTCATTTGCCCAGTATTGTCGCTAGCTACAATGCCCTTTAAACCGAAACACAGAAATGCTTGAGCACTACTGCTTGGCGGCAGAATAACTGCAAAGCGGTGGTACCTACCCAGACGGCCTCCCGCATACGAGAGACCTACCACGAGCATTTACGAGGACTATATAACAGAGCACATTCCTTTGAGTTATGGGCGTGCTTACCATCAGGCGAACGACAAGCTCGTCCCATTACTCAGTTCCTTAAAAAATTATTTGTTCCCTAATGGTTTCCTATCATACTGTCACTAGGCCAGCGGCTCTGAAACTTTTTATTCACGGACCACGTTTGGATTTCTAAATTTCGTGATGGGGATCAGGGCTTCTTCTAGAAAAGAAAGAAAGAAAAATCATTTATTTGACGACCACAATCACACACTTACAAAATAAAGAAAGAAGAGAAAACATAATTACAAAAAGAAAAAATAAATATATAAACAGTATGAAGAGATAATAAATGACTAATACATATGTGGTGCCTAAAGAGGTCTTTTGAAGGGCATACATATAATAATCACTATGTTATACTGAAGAGGAGGAAACAAACGATGCATTTTTTATGTCACTATTAAGAAGCTTATAATACTTGTATTTTCTAGTCCATTTTTTATTTATTTTGCCAACGTGCGCGCGTGCGTGTACATTTTATTGATAAGATGGATGTTTAATATATATATATATATGTATATGTCTATACGAGTATGTACAGCGTCAAATTGGGCCCAATTTGCGATGTCTGTAAAAGGCGACTAAGTTTTAAGAGCATTCACTATACACCTTTGTACGCTTAGTTTGGCAAATAAATGAATATGAATATTCGAATTGTAGCCTATACTGTCAATTATTCTGTGCCTATGGTCCGTCACTACGTCGACCCCTTGTCGGTCCTGGGCCCAATTTTAAGAAACCCTAGTTACACCCTAGGTTTACATTGACACCGATTATATGCGGTGTGATTAAATTAAGATAAATAAATGTCTCCAATAAAATAAGATTATCGTATTAGGTAAGCTGTTATCATTGGCAAATGCAAAGTCAGAATTTTTTTATCAAGTTTATCTTTACTACTAAAAATAAGGCTGGTTTATAAGGACAGGTTTTTTTTTTCTAATAATTAGAAAAAAAAAACCTGTCCTTATAAACCAGCCTATTATAGGCTTTTGACCACTATCTCACCTGATGGTAAGCGAAGCGATAACGACATCTTAGACCACATGGTCTAAGATGTAACACACTCGCCTAGAAAATACCTGTTCACTCTCTGTTTGAAGACTCCCTTCAGGTTGTAGTTGTCAGGAAACACAGACGTTGGCAATGCGTTCCACTCCATTTGCTGTTCGTAATATGAACATGAAAGCCTATCGTTTTGCTCGATATACAGTAGGGATGTCTACCATGTATGGATGTCACATAGCCGTGCGTCTGGTTGTCCTATGATGGAATGGAGACGGTGGTATAAGGTCATGTAGTTCCTGTGCACAATCACCAAAGTGCACCCGATAAAGTCGAGACTGTAGATGAGGTAATTCAGTTATAATCATAATCATACAATGCCGCGACACCTATCCCACCCCATACCTACTTATAAATAAAAAAGCCTTTATTTTTCCAAATCCCTATTTACTTAGATATTGTTAGGAGGTAATGTTATTCGATTAACTTACTGACTAGTTATTAGTATGGTTAGTTATATTATTTTCATTTGGGATATGGACCCCTCTTTGGGTGAAGGCCTCCTCCATTTCCTTCCATGCCTCTCTGTCACTGCTTAGGGTCATCCAGTCTTTCCCTGCTCTGTCTGTTATATCATCAGCCCACCGTCTTTTTGGTCTGCCTACCCTTCTTTTACCTGCTGGTCCCTTCCATCGTGTGGCACACCTACTTATAGCACAGTATATTTATAAACTGGCAACCCCAAGCTGGCTCAGAAAAACTTAACTCAGTCGACACTTCAGTGTTACTTCCACATTCAGCATATAAAAAATCAAGATTCAGCATATAAAAAATTCGGTACCATTTATCATTAATTTACATGGCAAGAGGTACTTAATTAGGTAACATAAATAGAAGATTTAATTACATTACAAAAATGAATACGCCTAACGATCACACACATAGATCCTGGTCCCTAACTAGGATTCCCTGTATCTAAGGAACCAGGAACTACGAAGACCATGGTCCCACAACATCCAGACACAAAACAAATGTTTGCGCTTTTTCTTTCTTCTCCACAAACACTTGACCCGCCGCGGGAATCGAACCCGCAACCTCAGTGGTTTATGAGATTTGAGCCGACCTGCCGAACCACTACACCACAGAGGCTGCCTTTACATTTACATTACATATTATAAATGTGAAACTTTGTATGTAAGTGTGTTTGTTCCATTTTGACGCTGCAACGGCTTGAAGACTTCGGATGAAATTTGAAATGGAGATTATACGCTGGATTAACACATAGCATATTTTTTATCCCCGAAAAAGAACAATTCCCGAGGGCGCAACTACAAACAGAATTCCGGGTGAAACCGCGCGGCGCAGCTACCTCATAATATAATTATGAATATGCGTCCGCACCTTTACAAAGACGCAAAAAATGAAGGTTGTAGGTACTTACATTAATTATCTGATATTATACACTCGATCAGCGTACCTATACATACGTAATGCAATCGAAACATTAAAAAGTTACATAAAAAAATAGAATAGTATAATATACCTACAGATAGTTACCAATAAGAAATCGAGCATTAGCGGCGTTCAGTGATGCATAAAGGAGTTTAGCAATTAGTTTTCGAGTGTTGTTACACAAAGGTGGATAATGGATAAAGACAAGGTGTCCATCGAAGAAGCCATCAACAGGGCGGGTAAGTTCAGTGCTATCTACGCTTTACTGGTATGTAAGGAACAAAGTTCGACTAAAGTAGGCAGGTACCTACTAACATTGTTACGCGTTGAAATTTGATGCTTTAAAAACGCACACAGTTAAAATTATAGGCAGACGTCGAACGACCAGAGGATGCGCGAATGAAGAAAACGCGTTTTTACCACGTTTTTATTAAGTCGTTTTTATTGTTTGTTTGTCTGTCATCTGGGCGGAATCTTGCAACTCAAATGTCGAGCACTTCCTGATTAGCTATCCGGCTGAAAGTTTCAAGATAGCTCACAACTCGATAAATGCATTCTAAATCAATGAAAACGAGGGTTTCAGATATTTATTTTTATCTATTACGGCTTTTTATTTTATATTGAAAACTCATGCTTGAAACGCGCATCAGAGCAACGTATTTGAGTTGGATGCATGCGTGCGTGCAGTAGGCCCTGGCCGTAACGATTAGGTATCTAGTTTTTGCTACAACATCTTTGCGCACCAGTTATTTAAAGTTGCGCCACAGAATAATTAATAGTACAGAGTTTCTCTAAACAAATACTTTGTGCTTATCGAAACAGTAAAATGAAAGTTTAAATCATATATATCTTTTAACTTAGCATTCAAAGATAAAGTGACAATAACGACTACCGATCACATCAATCCTGACCCCTAACTAGGATTCCATCTAACTAGGGAACCATCAGGAACTACGGTCCCACAACACCCAGACACAAAATCAATAGGTGGTTACTGGACCTAAATAAGAAAAGCATAGGTATATAAAAAGAGATATTCATATTACTAATGTCGGAACCTTGTACCTAGACCTTGTTCAGTAGATCAGTAGTCAGTAGTCTGGCTGTCGTGTGGCACCATGGACTAAATATACATTAGTCCATGGTGGCACTTACTGCACCTGATGACGACGAATGACGATGATGATGACGAAACAGCTATACACTACTTAAATTAACATGTGCATGTGCGTTGGAACTTTTGTCATTTTAATATATATTTACCTATAGTTAGAATTACTTTAGAGCGAGTGTAGCTCAGCGGGAACTCGTGCGCCTTTTGATCTAACGCACCTAGGTTCAAATCTCGACTCGGCCCTGCACCAATGACTTATACTTAGTTAAGTGCAGATTTTGCACGCTCGCTCTAAAACGGTGAAGGAAAACATCGTGATGAAACCCGCTTACGCGCTTTGGAGTGGTAGGCTCTGGCCGTGGTTGTAATACCACCCACCGAACAAAGCCATGCCGTCAAGCGACCTAGTCGTGTTTCGGGGTGATGTTCCGTGCACCATCGGGGAGACGGGGCTGAGCAGCCGCTCAACTGCCGTCTCTCTCTAGATCTATGTGCTCCATCTTAGGTCACATCATCGCTTCACATCAGGCGAGATAGTGGCCAAACATAGACCTATTAAGCGTAAAAAAAACAATCTTACTAATTCGAATTGTTTTCATCCAGTTGCTTCGTTGTCATCCTTCGTAATTTGAAGTAACCTTGTACCTTGAATTTCCTCTAGGGTTCGGCTTATACAGCTACTTGATCACAAGTCTGGCAGGAGTTGCCATCATCTCCTTCGTGTGCATCGGCTTCGGCGCTACCATCCTGGTGCCCACCAGCGCCTGCGAACTGGAAACTACTGCGTCGCAGCAGGGTCTGCTGGCGGCCGCTCCTGTGGTTGGTAAGCATTCACTCGTGATAGGTCTCTCATATGCGGGAGGCCATCTGGTAGGTACCACTGCTTTGCCAGTTATTCTGCTACCAAGCAGTAGTGCGCAAGCATTACTGTGTTCCGGTTTGAAGGGCATTGTAGCCAGCGAAATTACTGGGCATATGAGTCTTAATATCTAACGTCTTGGGGTGTTGAGTGCAATGCAGTGCTTTTTATGGTATTAATAGTTCTGGGTGGCACTGCAGTTGTTATGAGCAGGCGCATCGCTCACCATCAGGCTCGTCTCATTACTCAGTTCTGTAAAAAAAAACATCAGGAGAAGGTAGGCCTTTCCTACCATGAAAGACCCTTCCATTGTGAAGAAGTTCAACCAGAATGGAAGGGTCCATCACGATTCTGTTCCATATCTACAGGGTCCATCCTCGGCTCACCGGTGTGGGGCTACCTGGCCGACACACGCGGCCGCAGGAAAATGCTAATGGCTGCATTGCTGGGTGGAACCCTAGTCAATGCTTGTGCCAGTATATCTGTCAACTGGATCATGCTCATGGTTTTGCAGTTCTGCGCTGCAGTTTTGTGAGTTTTCTTGAGTTCATAATATGAACCATTCATAGCATTAGATAAAAATATATCGTTCTGTTGGTGACTGAAAAAGAACTGATGAGATGATAGTCTAGCTTATATATATGTCGCAGCCAACTAGCTTAATTCGCCGTACAATTAGTTAATTGAACGCCTAGCCTCTTAACTAAACAGCGCCATTCAACTAGTGGCCTGAATGATATTCAGCCATAGCGTCTATTACAACATTTAATAAACTGTCTGGCTAATGCTTAGGCATGTGGTTACACTTAGATGTATCCTACGCGAGATTGTAAACTGTCGAAAGATTGTGAACCGTCGCATTATTTCTCGTGAGATTATAATCTATCAAAGTGATAGTTTATAATCTACTTACATTATATTCGTATCTAACATACATGTTCGCGGCGTTGGGGTGGCCCTAGGGCTACCCCCGCCGCACCCTAACCTACCGAGGGCTGCAGCTATATTCATAATATAATATTCATTACATTATTGTCACTACACTCTTCCATTGTACTATTTTTCATTAAACTTTAGAAAACAAATGAACAGCTTAGGCAAGTAATTAAACGTCGCTAGTTGAACGGCGCTGTTTAGTTAAGAGGCTAGGCTATTGATTGAACGGCGAATTAAGCTGCGACATATACACCTCAAGATATATGCTCAAAATTAGAATTTTGTTTGCCATTCTTCATGTAAGCCTGCTACGCAATATTGATCAGTTTTTGTACGGTGCAACCGTTCATCTTTGTAAAATCATCAATTTACGCGACACGCGCGACCTAATTATGCAAATCAAAGACAGTTCGCGATTGGCTATCAAGAAAGCCGCGCGTCCTCGCGATCATTATCATTTCATCAAATTATCAAGTTTAATTAATACAGTTTTATACTAAATCAAGACTCTTATTATTTTAATGTGCTGAGTTATCACGAGCTCGTACAGTTTTATTAGTACAAAAGCTAACGCAAATTATAGATTGTACCTACCTAAGCTACCCAATCAGCTATCTCGAGTAACAAATCAATAAATAGATTAATTATTGTAAATTCCATGATAGCACTATTTTCACAAGCTCTTATTTAACTTGCATTATTTGGGTCAAATCTTGCAAGCTGAATCAGAACCACTTCCTCTTATCCTACGGAGTTGAAATTTCGCACACTTGTCAAAGTCCGATGACAATGCTTTATGGTGACAGCCAGCTGCTCAGATGATGGAGACGGAAGGTGAACAATAGAACTCCTTGACGGATAATCGTACACTACTAGTGTTTGGACTCATTTTAATCTGCTCGCGGTTCCGATTACGAATTTGTTAAAAGCTTGTCTTGAAAAATATATTTTACAACAAAAATCTTGTTAATTTACTCATCTCACCTACTAGCTAAGCAAAATTTTATGCAACAGAACTCGATGATATATTATTATAGCTGCAACATATCTAATTCCCTAATTTTAATCAAATAACTACCTAATTACCATCCGGATTTTCTGATTAAGACAGAATACCGAATTGGATGAGATAGTCACTGCGAGGTCACTGCCTATCCTAGCCTACGCCATCTAAAAAAGACAGAAAAAAAAACTTTTTGAATGTAGGTACCTGAACTGTAAAAAAAAATATTTGTTTCTTTTACTTGAAATATTTTTCCTGCAATCCAGAGGAAGAAATCGTAGTAGCCGCAACACAGTAGTTGCAACACAGACACTTCTATGTGTACAATTTATCTTTAACACGATTTCGTTTGTCTAAATATGAGTTAACTTAGAATAAACTATTGCACTTATATTATTCTTCGAAAATAAATGATTATGATTATGATCATTATTTTGATTACCTATCTATGTACAGGTATCTATACCTAACCCAAGAGTATGTACGTAAATAGTTCACCACAAAACAAATGCATACGTCCTTGAATCTAGAGGCCACGGTTCAAGCATGCACCATACACCCAAAGATAGTCCAAATACTTGCATACACTTACTTGCATGGGTCTGAGCAGCCACTCAACTGCCGTCTCTCTCTAGATCTATGTGTTCCATCTTAGGCCACATCATCGCTTCACATCAGGCGAGATAGTAGCCAAACATAGATCTATAAAGTGTAAAAAAAAAAAAACAGTATGTACCAACGTTGTACAGAGTAATATTCAATCTGTTTATCGTTTCCAGCACGTCAGGTCTGTATTCCATGTCCATGTCGATCCTGAGCGAGAGCGTGCCGATGATGAAGAGGAACCTGGTGGTGCTGCTGGTGACCAGCCTATTCTTGCTCGCGCAGGGCATCATGGCAGGTAACGGCAACTTTACAATACTTTACGTAGAACCACAGAATACTAAGAGACAGAAGCATCACTCCAAAATCAAAATCAAAAACTCCGAAAAGAAATTTAAACAAATAGCGACTCTTGCTATGACGCAATAAAATTAAATTCAGCTCGCGTAGCGCTGCATACCTACCAGTCATATTAACCTACAGAGCGCCTCTCTTTTTATCGCATAGCTCCTATCTCTTCTGACGCGGCACGTGTAACGACGCGCGACCCGCCGTCGGTGTCCGGCTATGTACTTGTAGCTTCGTACCTACAGTGCGGAGTGCGCTAGGCCTGGTAGAACTTTGTTCAGGTTTCTTTTTATGTCATTGTGTGATAAGACAAGCAGTTAGGTACCTGTTGTTAAGCAACACGCTTGCCCATTATCAGTTGCAGCACAATTCCGCAGCATTGTACTGCGCTCGTCACCCTGACATAATAGCTCTGAAATCTCTTATACCCTATGTAGGGGGGCCAGGTATAGTTTTAAATAAAAATATGAATAATTCGACTGAGACGTGTACTCCATCAAAATGATACAGAATTGAACAAAAAAATATGAGGTAGGCATTATAATTTTCTTCGATAACTTAAGACTACGGTGTGAAGCGGTGGCGCGAAGATTTGAATTCTAAACATGCCCCCACGCGTTGAAAGCTCGTCTTTCAACTGGAGAAGTCATCTTCTGGCAGCAATGGAACAATCTTGCTGAAAGATCTTCGAACGACGCCGTTAGCTGTTTTGATGTCAGCGACTCTGTTTATGTGATCAGCACCAGGGTATACAGCGACAATGCGTCCCAGTTTCCACCTCATGGGTTGGAGGTTATCTTCCTTTAAAAGGACCAAAGTGTCAATCTTTAGGGAGTATTTGCAGGATCGCCATTTTACACGCTGCTGGAGTTCAGCCACGTATTCTTTACTCCATCGAGTCCAAAAATGCTGGCGTATCTGCTCAATCCGCTGGTAGCGTGTGAGTCTGGTGACAGGATAGTCCTGGTAGTCTTTTTCGGGAAGGGAAGTAAGAGGCCGGCCAATGAGGAAATGGCCGGGCGTAAGAGGCGTCAAGTCTTCTGGGTCTGATGAGAGTGGAGTGAGTGGCCGAGAGTTAAGGATCGCCTCGATCTGGACCAACGCAGTAGTGAGCTCCTCGAACGTTAAATTACAATTGCCCAGCACTCTATTTAAATGATACTTGGTCGACTTGACACCTGCCTCCCAGAGTCCTCCGAAGTTAGGGCTATATGCCGGAATAAAATGAAAATTTATATTATCGTGGGCTGAATCGGCAGCCAAGGAACCACAATTGGTTTTGAGAAACTTCGATAGGTCATTATATGCGCCAACGAATGAGGTACCGTTATCTGAAAACATGTTTTTAGGTATCCCTCTACGCGATATAAATCTACGTAACGCTAGTAGGTAGTTATTACTCGTTAAATCACCTACCAGTTCCAAATGAACAGCCTTAGTAGTGAAACATACGAAAATGGCAATGTACGACTTGATAAGCCTACAACCACGACCACTGCGACTTGCGCAGGAGATGGGACCCGCGTAGTCTACGCCTGCTGCACTTTCAAATGCGTAACCTCCGGGTTCGAGTCGCTGCTGTGGTAAATTACCCATTAACGGAGCAAACACCTTACCTTTCATTCGATTGCAACGCACACAATGACGATAGCATTTTTTTGCTAAATTACGACCGCCTATAGGCCAGTAAGTTTCTCTAATAGTGGCCAACAAAAGTTGAGGGCCGGCATGCATTAACCTTTTGTGTTCAAATTCAAACAATAACTTAGTGACATGATGTGTGGACTGTAAAACAATAGGGTGTTTCTTCTCAAACGGAAAACTTGAATTATCCAATCGACCTCCAATGCGAATCAACTTATCTTGGTCTAAATAAACGTTAAGTTTGATCAGTGAGCTTTTATTAGGCAAGTCATATTTTTTAAATAATAAATTATACTCGGGAAACGATTGAATTTGCGAATGTCTCATAATTAAAACTGTAGCATTCTGCAATTCGTCAGCACTTAAATATTTATCATTGCGCTTATGTTGTTTCTTTAAAATATTTACGAAACGCAACACGTAGGCAACGGTGCGCTGTAGCCTTGAAAAACTTGAGAAGCGACTGAAATCTATAAGTTCGCGAGGGCCATTAGATGACGTGTGTAATGAAACTTCATTTCGAGTTTCAGGCAACTTTTCGACAGTACTTGGAGTGATGGGCCAGTGCGACACGTTGCGCTTCAAATAATCTGGACCATGCCACCATAACTTGTGAGACTGAAGAGAAGGAACACTCACACCGCGCGATATCAGATCGGCGGGATTCTCATCAGTCGGCACGTGTCTCCAAGTACAGCTGCCAGTTTTATCTAAAATCTCAGCAATACGATTGCGTACGAATGGCTGTAACTTTGACGGTAACATTTTAAGCCAACCTAAAACAATAGTGGAGTCTGTCCAAAGAATAACGCGATTGATTTGTGCTCGCAATGCAGTAATGCATTTTTCATAAATGCGAGCACCAATCAAAGCACCACAGAGCTCCAGTCGGGGGATAGTCGTGGGCTTTATGGGAGCGACTCGGCTTTTAGCGAAAAGCAGGTGAACTGAGACCTCATCGTTGTAGTCAATACTGCGAACATAAATACAAGCGCCATACGCACGCTCAGACGCATCGGTAAATACATGTAACTCCAGCTGGGAATATGAGTCACAGATGACGCGTCGCGGTATGCGCAGGCTGCTTAAGCCCGGCAGGCTTTCGACTGTCTCGATCCACACTTGACTTATCTCAGGAGGCAACTCCTCGTCCCAAGATAGCCGTTGAAGCCACAACTTCTGTAAAATAATTTTCATTACGATGACGCAAGGTGACAAAATCCCTAACGGGTCGTAAGTTTGGGCGATGACGGAGAGAATATCACGCTTTGTGTTCACCTTGATAATGGCAGGACTGACAGGAAAATAAAATTGGTCTGACTCTGAATGCCAGCCGAGGCCTAGCGTCTTATTAGGTTCAGCATCTCCGAGGTTCAATTCAGCGGTTGTCTGACCGGGTTCTGACAATAATTGAGGCTCATTAGACTTCCACTTCCTTAAGGGCATGCAAGCTGATGCGAGCTCGGCAGTAACTTGCTCACGGATACGCAAAGCTTCGCTGATGACGTCACTTCCGGTCAACAAATCATCTACATAAAAATCGTGAATAATGATTTCCGCTATTTTAGGGTCTTTACATTCTAAGCCTACTTGTTTCAAACATCTACAAGAAAGGTACGGCGCACTAGCTGTCCCGTAACTGACTCGGTTTAAGGCGTATGACTTGATTGGATCAGACTCGTTTTCGCGCCAAATTATTTGTTGCAACGGTCTGTCGGCTTCATGCACCACGATCTGCCTATACATTTTCTCAATATCAGCTACAAGAACGTACTTGTGCTGCCGGAAACGTAAAAGAATTGACAGAAGGTCGTCCTGTACCGTAGGCCCTATCATTTGAATATTATTGAACGAAACTCCTGACGAAGTAGGGCTACTTGCGTTAAATACGACACGCAGTTTTGTGGTCGTACTGCTTTCACGAAGGACGCCATGATGTGGGATGAAATAATGAGGCACTTCAATAATTGGTTTGCACTCTGACATGTGACCAAGAGTCTCATATTCACTCATAAATTCTTTATACATTGTACTAAATGAATCATTACCTTTGAGTCTCCACTCCAAAGATAACAAACAATGTTTAGCTCGCTGATAAGAACTTCCCAATACGTCAGGTGTTTGTTTTAACGGGATTCTTACGCAGAACCGTCCGTCTGCGAGGCGAGTTGTGTTTTTAACGAAATGTTCTTCGCATAACTTCTCTTCAGGAAAATACTGATTTGACTGAGGGCACACTTCTTCAAGCTGCCAAAAACGCATTAATTGGTTTTGAATGTCATCATTAAAATTATGGGAAGTCATCGAATCAACTTGAGTAAAATTACATTTAATTTTATGTGGCGCGGTCGATACGCGGCCGCTGTTTACCGGACCGGAAACTATCCAACCTAGTCTAGTCTCATAAAGTATCGGCCTTCCATCTCCCAGTTTAATACTTTGCGAACCTAAAATGTCCCAGAAAACATCAGCGCCGATGATCAAATCAACGGCGGCGGGCGAATGATAATGAGGGTCCGCTAAGCAAATATCTGATGGAATGTTTAAATTCCTAACATCTATCTGACACCCGGGCACGTTATCAGTAATAGACGGCAGAATAAAACAACTTAAATAAGTTGAAAAGTCTTCATTCAACGACTTAATTGGCACGCGACACATCTGGTTAATGTGTGATGTTATATTATTTATGCCTATGACAGACCTGTCTGTGCGATCAGCTGGTAAATTTAATTGTTTATATAATTTTTCGGTCATGAGACACGAAGTACTACCGCTATCGAGAATCGCACGCGCAATGACTTGCCGATTATCGCTGTCGTATAATTTCACTAATGCAGTAGATAATAAAACATCACACTGACCTTGACCTATATTCTCGCATGCAGTAGTAACGCTTCCCGTTAGTGCGACGCTCGGATTCTGCGAACAACTCGTAACAACAGAAGGCTGCGACTGCATTGATTGATTCGAGCCAATGAAATTACCATTACCGCAATCAGCTGACATCGATGCAGTCGATGGTTTCGTACCAAAATCGTTTACGTGTATGAGTGTGTGGTGTTTACGTTTGCAGATTTTACATCCCGGTTTCTTACACGAGTTCGCATAGTGTCCGCTACGGAAACAATTAAAACATATTTTATACGTAGGCAATAACTTGTACCGCGCTTCACTACTTAATGCAAGGAATTTCGAACAATTATTCAAGTAATGTTCTTCATTACAGTTAGGGCACGGTTTCATTGACGGCGCATTGGAATTATTTTTACAGTGATTACTAGTATTAGAACCACCTTGAACAGAAATCATAGCCTTAATTTTTGTCGCATGCTTACCACTAGTTGTCATATTATTTTGTGACAGTTCAATCGTCTCAATTAAATCAGCTCGATTTCGCAAAAATTCTAAAAATGAATCAAGTTTAATAGACTGATCTTTATTCTTACACAACTGACCCTTGCGCTCTTCCCATTCGCGGTATGTTTTCGCGTCTAACTTGTGCGTAAAGATGTAAATCAAAAGAGTGTCCCAGTGCGTGACGGGTTCCCCTAGTGACTCGAGTGCACGTAAATTCTTATTTATTTGATCTATCACTCGTTTCAAAGTGACGGAAGACTCTTTAGTGACCGATTCGATATTGAATAAGGCTGCGACATGATTTTGTATCAACAAACGTTTGTTATCAAACCGCTCACACAAGAGTTTCCATGCTATAGAATAGTTATTCGCGGAAAACTCAATGGATTGAATTACCACAGCAGCCGAACCTTCTAACGACGCCCTCAAGTAGTGAAATTTATTTATTTCATCGATATCATCATTGTCGTGAATTAAACTTGAGAAGGTGTCGTGAAACTCCAACCAACGTTCGTATGAACCTCCGAACTTCGGCAGCTGGATAGTAGGCAACTTAACGAGACCATGATTAGCGCGAGAAAGTGACGTAATTGATACCTTTTCTAACTTATCTTGTTCCTTTTGATAGGTATCTAAGACTTCCTGAGCAAAGGCGCAAGACTTGTAGTATTGCATTTCAAAATCAGTTCTTTCGTCTATTTGAAGAGCCATGTTTTCAGAACAACACTCTATTTTTGACTGTACCTCATCGTATAAATCATATAAAGCTTCGATCTTACCGATACGCAATTGTAACTCCCTGGCCTCCGAGGCAGTCATCTTAGTTACATTTAATGACTTTAAATGACTCGCGAATGCAGTTAGACGACCTTTGATACTGCCGCGTTTTTTGATAAGTTCCTTTTCCTCGGACATTCTGGGAGACTGGCACGGTCGACCCTGGAATTGATACAGGTAGTCTATGTTTACTTATGTACTTAGGACTATTACACAAAGTACGTAGAAACACCTAATGTGATGAAGTGAAATTAACATCAAAATACCTGATCAAAATCATACGATAATTTACTAACAAAATGAGTATATTTTACTGTGAAATGCTGATAAACATGTAAACAATGAATTTTACTACTGATGAGACTTGATAGATTACGATTTTACACGTGGATTAGTAACAAAATTACACAAATTACTTCTTTACGACAGAACATATAAGTACCTACTTTAACAATTAAATTGTAACAAGATGCGAAAGATGTTGAAAAACTAATGATAAATTGGTTGAAAATAATGTTAGCTAAACAATTTTGTCCCAATGAATTAACAGAACAAACATACACATAAATATTTAACTAACTGAGTAACATGAATTTATCTAACATCAATCAACATGTCGGAAACAAAATGGTACCTAAGTGTCACTTAAGATAGTACGTAAATAGAATGTTACTAACCTTATAATTACGTCGAATTATACCTAAAATACCTGATTAGAGTGTTGGGTTCAAATTTAAAATCGCATATAATCACTTCACAAGGGTTTTCACATGTAGACTTTGAACTCTCGACCACTCTTCGGCGGCGTGCAATCCCCGTTGCATTTATTTGCACTCCACGGCGTAAAGTGTACGAAATCTTCTTCCTTAATCAATTATGCGCTGGTAATTAAATCCGGTTCGAAGGACCATGTAGGGGGGCCAGGTATAGTTTTAAATAAAAATATGAATAATTCGACTGAGACGTGTACTCCATCAAAATGATACAGAATTGAACAAAAAAATATGAGGTAGGCATTATAATTTTCTTCGATAACTTAAGACTACGGTGTGAAGCGGTGGCGCGAAGATTTGAATTCTAAACACCCTAATTTTGGTAGAAATAGTTGGTAAAGTCCCTAGGTACTTTATATGATCGTAGCCTAGAAATATCTGGAAGAGAATGGCAGGAATACAATCAAGCTAGCTATGGGCTTTTTCTGAAAAATGTTGCCCTATTTAATTGCCTTACAATATAATCGTCTTTGGTGACCACTATAATGTTAGACTTACAATATAATCATGTCTTTGGTGACCCCACGATAATGTTTAGACTTACAATATAATCATGTCTTTGGTGACCACGATAATGTTTAGACTTACAATATAATCATGTCTTTGGTGACCACCATAATGTCTAGACTTACAATGTAATCATGTCTTTGGTGACCACTATAATGTCTAGACTTACAATATAATCATGTCTTTGGTGACCACTATAATGTTTAGACTTACAATATAATCATGTCTTTGGTGACCACTATAATGTCTAGACTTACAATATAATCGTCTTTGGTGACCACTATAAAGTGTAGACTTACAATATAATCATGTCTTTGGTGACGACCATAATGTCTAGACTTACAATGTAATCATGTCTTAGGTGACCACTATAATGTCTAGACATACAATATAATCATGTCTTTGGTGACCACTATAATGTCTAGACTTACAATATAATCGTCTTTGGTGACCATATCATACTTACAAACTAGGTATAGCAAAGACACAATTTACTGCATTTGATGTAAGTATATAAGTACCTATGTAAATCAGGTTGCTCTTTCTGTCCCAGTTCTGGCGATACCAATCATCCCCCTCAGTTTCTCCTACCACCTCCCGGCCTTGGGAATCTACTGGAACTCGTGGCGCACCCTGGTGATCGTGTACTCGCTGCCCAGCCTCATCACCGCCTGCTTGCTGTTCTTCATGCAGGAAAGCCCGAAGTTCGTCTTTTCAAAGGGCGATAATATGCAAGCGCTGGAGATCTTAAAAACTATCCACAGGTTCAACCATTTGGGTTCAGGAAAAATGCTCGAAGTAAGTGATTTTTCTCGTTAGTTTTACCCGAAGACACAACATATTCATCATCATCATCATCCTGTAGTCGTCCACTGCTGGATATAGAACTTTCCCAATAAAAGCCACCGAGCCCGGTCTTCGACTCTTCTCATCCAATTTCTTCCGGCCGCCTTTCGCAGGTCGTCGCTCCATCTAGCCAGTAAGAGGCCTACACTACGCTAGTCCATTCGCGGTCTCCACTCAAGGACACGTCTACTGAAACGGTTGTCCGTCCTTCGAGAGATGCAGTGACGTAGTACAGACTAAATTCCACAGTAACGTCACAGGAAATTCAATATGATGGAGTCCAGAGGTCATGATTACAGTTTTATGTGACTAAGTGATGTGAAATTGTGAGACCGAAAGCTTATTCCATCTTTGATTGTTTTCAGGTAAACTGTATCCTGAAAGAAGAACCGAACATGACGGAACAAGGGACGGCGAAAAAGAGCTCCGTCATGGAGCTGTTCCGGCCACCGCTTCTCAAGTACACGCTCATCATGACGTGTCTGTTCCTCTTCCAACAGTGAGTTCGTTTATCTGATTTTAACTTTTTTTGAAGAAGATTCCTTGCCGCCCACGTATCCTAATTTTGCCGCCCCCTGAAATTTACCGCCCTAGGCCGTGGCCTCCATGCTATGCTACTGGTCATGCCTCATGTCGGCCACGTTTCAATTATTATCAGTCATTCCTGCCTTACAGCCATTACAGAGATACGTTAATTCAGTCATCCTGGCGTCCTTTTTTGGTTTTTCAAGAACTTGCTTATCACTGTGAAAGCATTAATAATATATATATATCTCATGATCACGCGTGCTTAGCAAATTATCGTACATATAACGATACATTAGACTTTGAAAAAGTTTTTTTCTTGTTGTGGGTGGCATTATCACTGTATAAGTACGTAAGTAATAGTTAGTTTTCTTTGGTATAAGTGTGTGCTGTCCACCATCAGGCACAGATTTGCCCATTACTTCGAAATAACCGTTTTCAGAATCGGTGCGTTGCTGGTGTGGCTACCTACTGTAGCCGATCAGTTCGTGCGGATCTTGCAGACGGGAGAGGGCGAGGGCTTATCTCTCTGCGGCATCCTGCAGTCTACAGTCGATATACCACCTGATGTGAGAAGTAGAGGAATAATCTAGTTAGTTGGTTTTCGCGCGGTGCGAGATTCTAGATACCTACTCAAGGGCGAATCCAGGGGGGAGGTCATTGGGGTCGACTAGTGGTAATTGCACGCCGCATTGCAGCTCTGCATTAGAGTTGGTTAAGAAAAAATATGAAGCCCACTCAACTTCAATCATTTCCACTAATAATAGAATATTTATTTGGTATAAAAGTACCTACAATATTACAAAGATTTAAAATTTCAAAGAGGAATCTTTATATTTCAAACTTTATATAACTTGAATCCTTTCTTTAGATATAATTTTAATACAAATAAATAAATAATTATAGCAAAAATCTATTTTGATTAACAACAATAAATGCTATTTCTTTAGATTTATTATTGTAATGGAATTGGAGACTGTCCTGACTAGACCTCGACTATATGACCCCCTGACTTGAAAGCTGGATTCGCCCTTGTACCTACTAGATAAAATATATAGAAGGTATATTTTTTCAACAATATATTTCATCAAGTTGACTTTATTATTTCTAGCCTGACGCAGTTCCGTGCTCCCTGAACGAAACAGCCATGCTGATTGTGTTCGGTGTGGGAGCCTTGCAATCTGTCTTAAACCTCTTGCTCAGTATTGTAAGTACTAAGAGCTAGATAAGATTAAGAAATGATTGATTAAACAAATGTCTAAAAACCACATTTTTATGGATTTAGAATGCATTAAATTCGAGTTGTGAGCTACCCTGAAAGTTTCAGCCGGATAGCTAATCGGTAAGTGTTCGAAATTTGAGATGCAAGATTGTTTTTTACGCTTATTAGATCTAGGTATATTTGACCACTATCTCGCCTGATGTGAAGCGATGATGTGGCCTAAGATGGAGCACATAGATCTAGAGAGAGACGCCAGTTGAGCGGCTGTTCAGACCCGTCTCCCCGATGGTTCACCGAAAATCATCCCGAAACACGACTAAGTCGCTTGACGGCATGGCTTTGTTCGGTGTGTGGTATTACAACCACGGCCGGAGCCTACCACTCCAAAGCGCGTAAGCGGGTTTCATCACGATGTTTTCCTTCACTGTTTTTTTAGAGCGAGCGTGCAAAATCTGCACGTTTAACTATAAGTCATTGGTGCAGGGCCGAGTCAGGATTCGAACCCAGGTGCGTCGGATCGTAAGGCGCACGAGTTCCCGCTAAGCCACACTCGCCCTATCGCCAGGCCTAGCGCACTTCGCACTGTGGGTACGAAGCTACAAGTACATAGCCGGACACCAACGGCGGGTCGCGCGTCGTTACACGTGCCGCGTCAGAAGAGATATGTAAGAGCTATGCGATAGAAAGAGAGGCGCTCTGCAGCACTACGCGAGCTGAATTGAATTTTATTGCGTCACTGCAAGAGTCGCTATTTGTTTAAATTTCTTCGCGGAGTGATGCTTCTGTCCCTTAGTATTCTGTGCTATCACTCGATTCCACCCGGAACGACAGACAGACAAACAAGTGACTAAATAAACACGTGGTAAAATAAGAGAATTACTGTGTTCCTAGATCGTGAATCACGTAGGCCGTCGTAACATAGTCCTGGTGATAGCGGGAATCTGCGGCGTGTCCGGTATCTTAGTGAACCTCGTCCCCAACGCGGTCGGCAGCGCGGTGCTGTTCGTCGTCCTGCTGCAGGGCATCATCGTGGTCGGCATGTACACCGCCATCATCGTGGCGCTATTCCCGACACATCTGAGGTGGGACCTTGGAGTAGGCTTGTCAGGCCTTCAACCCTGGTGGTAACGGGTGTTCCAACGCAGCGAAGGTTAAGGGCTCCTAGGCTACCTAAGTGTATCTACCAACCTACCAACTTGGAGACTCTTTAAAGCGTGTCACACACTACGCAGATACGGTAAGATATTTGCATCTGCGCGCGTATCTATCAATATCGCTCTCTATACCAAACTCAAGGAGCAACGCACACAAAGCAGATAACTCGTCAAGTCGTCAAGTATCTGTAGGCACCGACATACATCGAAAGATGGTCAGATGCTATCTGCGTATACAAATATATATTTTTTACTTTATACATGTTGCTTTGCACTGAGAAATGCATGCGAACTCATTGTAACACACTATATTTACGATCCTCACCACCAATAACAAGTATAGTCAGTTTGAAGGATTCCGCGTGAATGTATAATTTCGTATATTATTGTATCTGCGAAGTGTGTGATACTTTCAGATAAGTTAAGTTTCTATACGCAGATAAAATATTACCGTATCTGCGTAGTGTGTGACACGCTTAAGTATTGAGTTTATATATATTTGTAAGCAAGTCGATTGTTTTCGCACTTCTTTTCTACACCCGGACTTCAATTTGAGTATAGGAACGGGTGCCTACACATACCTTTTTTTTCAAAATTATGCTTTAAAAATATGTTAAAAATTGTAACTTAAGTTACAATTTTTTACATATTTTTAATTTTATTTGTATCATATGTTTATGGCCTTTAAAAGTACATTTCTGCCTATTTAATTTAATAAATCATATTTGAGTTTTTTTTACTCGGTGTAAAAGTCTGTAATTTTTTCAGAGCACTAGCCATCTCGATCCCTATGATGGGTGGAAGAATAGGCATCTTCGCGTCAATACAGATCCTCAACCTACTCCTCAACAACAACTGCGAAGTTGGCTTCTACTTGTACGCTTCTATATTCGCGTGTAAGTACCTTCGTTTAACTAAGGTACATATTATTAAATATACCCTCCAAACCAAATAAAATAGTGCGACGCAATGTTTACGCTTTGACAAGCAGCCTTTTCTAAGTTTTCTCAGGATTCAAAAAATATAAATTTAAAAAGTTCGGAGTCCCAGTGGCGTAGCTACCGGAGGGCTAGACGGGGCAGTGCCCTGGGGCCCCCAAGCTCAGGGGGGCCCTCGGACTCTGACTTACAAACGATAAATCGAACTAGTGAAAATTTCTCCCACATTCGGAGTATAAATAAACCAGATTCCAAGAATGCGTCGAATCTGGATTACGACAAATATGGAGGACGTCGACTTCGGAACACGACGAATACGGAACAAACGATTTTAAATAGTGTCGGGGCTCTAGTTTATTTTTGCCCCAGGGCCTTTGGTTACCTAGCTACGCCACTGGACAGGACATAACACTGGGTCACGGGTTCGACACATTTTTTTTTTAATTTCGTGCTTGCGTTTGACCCCTATCTCACCTGTTGTTGTTATGTGTCGATGCGGTCAAAGATGTAGCACCTATAGAAGAAACCTGTTCACTCTTGTCCTAAAGACACTCAGATTATAGCTATAGTACCTATTCTTCTTGGTTTCCAGCGTCAGTGATCGTCGCATCATTCTTGCCGGACGACCGCCGCCTGCGCCCGCCGCCCCCGCGGGTTTCCTCCCCGACGCCACCACCGCCAGAGTTACAGTCCAAAGAACCGAAAGAGCTATTTACGAATGTATCGCAGTTGTAAATCAATCGTTTAAACAAGAACAGGCTTGTTTTATTGCTACCATAACACAGTCTACTAGTCAGTCTAGCATTTGCTGAATTTTTGTCATTTTCATTTCATGATCATCCTAAGAGTCCCAATCGCACCCTTTTATCTTAACGACAGAGATTATTATTATACTAAATTTGAATTGAAAAAAACGCAACTAGACTGTTGGCCTAAAACCCTATTTAGTACCTATATAGATACTTACAGCAAAGAAAACTACATATTACTACGTACTTACAGTGTAAAAATGTCAGCCAAATCCTAATTTGGAGGGTTCGTTTTCAATCGAATTTGAGGTAAACCACGATGTTACACATAGGTCATAAAAATTTGTAGTTTTTGAAAGAAAGAAAAAAAGAAAGAAATAATTTATTTTTGACAAGACTACACACAACAAACAATAGTACATACACAAGTGTAGGATAACAAAATAAGACAAATTTATAAGACCAAGACAAACAATTACAGCATGTGTATGGAGGACCGCTGCCGTGTCCAGTGCAGCCAAAAAAGGTCTGTGCTCAGCATAATGTTGTAAAGAATCCACAACGCTGGTTTTCAGCACAGGCCCTTGGTGACGCACGAACTTGTTGTATGATATAACGCAATTTTGCGTGATTAAACAAACATCCATCCATCCTTAAAAGCTTTCGCATCTATAACATTAAGTAGAAATTTGTAGGATTAGATAAAAAGGTCGCGCGCGCCGTCCACATTCGTTGGCTTTTCTATTTCTGACGTCATCGAAGACCTTTGGTGCGTTGGCTTTGTGGACTACTTTCGGAACGTGCCCCTCTCAAAATGTCAGATGGATGTCAATGTCAATGTCAAAACAGCCAAGTGAAGCCACTATCTGCCAAAAACTTAAGAAATTACAATTGGTGTCGGACTTGTTCGTGATAATATCGCCTCGTCTTCAAGGAAATTCTAAATTAAAATCATCGATCGCGCGGCACGGTCACGCGCGGCGCGTTCCTGACCTGCCTACCGTCCAAGGACGCGCCAATCCGCCTGCTCCGAGGCGAGGTAACTAACGTCGTTTTCTCCATTTTCTTTCCTCTCCGATTCCGAATTCAGTCGTCGTGCCGCGGTGTTCTCACTCGGTTCGCATTGATTTTTCTATACACTGCAGGTATACCGAAAGTAAATATTGACTGGCGCTCGTAAGCCTGATATTGTTGATTCACGGCAGTGCTAAGGCGGAGTCGTGGAAAATTCTGAAGAAAGTGTTCTGTGGTCAGCTCTCACTGTACTTATCTACATATCTAACAGGTGTGTCCCGTTGTTCGTACAAGGTTATTACATAAACTTAAATTGCCTACCGCTTCCTACTGCTGTTTTAGTGATCATGGAGGCTAAGAAAAGTGCTACTTACATGAAATTAATTGACCCTGTGTAAAATAACTTCTATAACCTCCTCAGTGAAAACCAGTGCTTAGAAAGCAATATAATTATAGGCAATTTCTTCTATCCTGGAATTTGATATTTCTAACAGTGTTAATGTGTCATCATTTGGTCTGTTTCTTCCAGATACTGGTTTACAAAATTAAACTGATGTCATTTAGTTTCTAAGCCAAAAAATTCATTAATTGTTCTTAAGTCTTAGGTACTTTTGAGCTATTTATTTGGTATGAAATAGTGTAAGTACATACCTATTTGCCAATTTTTTTATTTATAGTCTGTGTCAGATTCCGTTTTGTTTATTGTTCTTTGCTTCGATTCTTTTTGTTTGGGTTTGAATCTGTGTGCCCTTTGGCAAAGGCCTCCTCCAACCCCTTCCAACCTTCCCTTTCCCGTGCTAGTCTGGACCATGTTCTACCTATTTGCCAATTTTACAATGATGCAATGATTAAATTATTGCTTAAATTAGGTATAAAGGTGTCTAAACAGAAGAACCTAGTCCAACATATCCACCATTTCTGGCATGCAATACCATGATCATAAATACATAAACTCTCATATCAAGAAATCTGTTATCTCCATCATAGCTTTCTGAATTAATCTGACTGACTTTCAAGTAACTAGTATGAGTTAATAGGTGCCCATTAAAATGTTTAATCACAATCTCGACACTGACGGGAGAGACAGGAGACGGGTCTGAGCAGCCGCTCAACTGCCGTCTCTCTCTAGATCTATGTGCCCCATCTTAGGCCACATCATTGCTTCACATCAGGCGAGATAGTGGCCAAACATGGATCTATTAAGCGTAAAATAAAATAAAAAAAAAAGCTGAAGAATCCCATCACAAATTTTTGAACTCCATAGAAATCTTAACATTTTGTTGAATGTTTAAAAAAAGTACAAAGTACTTTAGTACTCAACACTGAAGTGTATTAATATTATTAGCCATTTATGTCCCACTGCAGGGCAAAGGCCTCTCTTCCCTCCTCCATCTTCACGGTTTAGGGCTCTTACAGGCCAATCATTCCAGTAGGATACAAATTCGTCCCGCCATCTTTTTCTGGGCCTGCCGCAACCTCTGTAAAGTGTAACCAAAACATTAATTAGGAACTATTACATATTTAATTGGAGATTACTTTAAGCGATAACCGCACAAATTGTTACATGTAGGTAAACTGGAATGTACCTAGTTACGTTTCTCATTAGTTTTAATGTAGGTACTTTATAAAGTGTTTGTTCCACATTCAACTACATTACAGAATATTTCTACACCAATACTAATGAAAGTTAATGTTATTCATACTTGTGTGCGTAAGAGCTTGAAGTAACTTTTGATCAAATAGAAAATACATAAGGATGTACCTGTATGTATACTGTTAGGTGTCTTCATCATTATCATCATCAGCCTGTATTCGTCCACTGCTGGACATAGGCTTCTCCCAATGAACGTCACTGAGCCTGGTCTTCGGCTCTTCTCATCCAGTTTCTTCCGGCCGCCTTTCACAGGTCGTCGCTCCACCTGACCAGTGGGCGTCCTACACTACGCTTGCCGATTCGCGGTCTCCACTAAAGGACACGTTCACAACGACGGTTGTCCGTCCTTCGAAAGATGTGACCAACCCACAGCCACTTCAGCTTGCTAATTCAATGGGCTATGTCGGTTACTTTGGTATACAGTATTTTTTATACAGCTAGGTGTATTAAAATAAAATTATTAGAGGCTAGCCTTAATATATTGTAACCCTAAGGGAGGGCACTGTATGCTGAAACATGGGCAACAAGCATAGTTCAGGTTGCCGATATTATATACCTCAATATTATAAAGTTGTCAACTAGCCGAAAAAGCTTAAAAACCTTATTGAATAAATTATTTATATATATTTATTACCTATATTTTGTATGTTAGCTTACAAAATAGTGTAAAAGTGTACAATAATGCAATGAGCTTACATTATTATTAGGAATGCATGAAACAGAATGCTTTATATAGTTAGGTAGATAACTATAAGGGTTTTTATTTATTTAGGTAGTTTATTTAGTCACGAGATGAATATATCATTCATCTGATGGTAAGAAACACATATGCCCATTTGGATAACAGTCGCAGCATCACCCAAAACGTAGGAACATTATGTGCTGATTGATGAGGATGATAATGATGGTTGCTGTGACATTGTCGAGTCACATAAAGAAGTAATAAATCTACTTTCAACAGGCCTTACATTCATTCATCTGCAAAATCGTGTATGAGTCTGCACTTGGCACCAAGCTCGGCACCTCAGGATAGCTCTTAAGTCTCATAATGCCCAGTAATTTTACTTGTAAAGTGCCCTTCAAATTGGAGCACATCAATGTTGGCACATTATAAGACTATAGGGGATAAAGTCAAGTGGCATTTCCTGGCTACCCTAAAGGGAAGTTGAAGGAAGTGTGATAATAGTGGTAGTAATAAGGTCACTGACCTGTTAATACTAGTAACTTACACGTTTGTGAATACCCACAACGTCAAATCTTCATTGTTACGTATCAAATAACTACCGATCCCTCCGGTAATCCTATTATTGAATATTGAATTACACACTTTAATTTTGTGAACATGATTAAACTATGACAGTTTCTTTAAGGATATTGCTTTTCCAAGAGCAGTTTGTAACAAAATTTCATGAACTTGACCCAACTAAAACGGCGTGTAAGGCTCTCAGACTTATCTCGTACACCGTCGAGGTTGCGGGTTCGATTCCCGCGACGGGACAAAGTTTGTGACAGAAAAAAAGCGCAAGCATTTGTTTCATGTCTGGGTGTTGTGAGACCATGATCCTCGTAGTTCAGTCCGAGGCCAGGCCATCTAGGTATGTAGGTATGTGATCGTTGGGCGTATTTATTTATTTCTTTTAACTTCGTAGAGACAACCTCCAAGCTGATATAACCAGCTGGCACAATGGCGAGCAGTTCCTGGGAGGAGTTCTTCGCAGTCCACCTTCCTCCTCCGGACTTTGAGGACAATCGGTCTCTGCTGAAGGAGTTCTGCGAGAGACATGACAGCTACGGAAACCGGATTGTGTTGGTCACGGTAAATACATTTTTTAAGTATACGACGGGTCGCGCGTCATTACACGTGCCGCGTCAGAAGAGATAAGAGAGGCGCTCTGTAGGTTAATATGACTGGTAGGTATGCAGCGCTACGCGAGCTAAATTGAATTTTATTGCGTCATAGCAAGAGTCGCTATTTGTTTATATTTATTTGCGGATCTCTGTCCTTAGTATTCTGTGGTTTGGCTAATATGTCGCGAGGATGGGGCTGAAGATTAAGCACATAGGTCTAGAGGAAGACTATATGAAGGAGTGGGGGTAATTGACAGATAGGATAGGTTTCCACTGTAGTAGCACCTCCATTTAATAAGGAAGATCTTCCGACAGGATCCAGGTGTTATTGGCCCGGGGACAGCTGTCAGACAGAACTTACTTGGAATTTCGTTTGCGCGATGCAGGATTTATATAGAAATCTGCGACTTTATATGGGCGTTTATGCTACTTTATGTCAACGCTATCTGTGAGTATTTTTTTACGCTTAATATGTCAATGTTTGGCCACTATCTCGCCTGATAGATCTAGAGAGAGACGGCAGTTGAGCGGCTGCTCAGTCCCGTCTCCCCAGCATGTCGTTGATATAGGTATGTGACGGCTGAGGTCGCCACAGTTACAGTTCATCGACTGCTCAGACACATTTGATATATCTTACACAGTAGAAGATACTTGAGTTGCCTTCCAAATAATACCTTGAAACGTAAAACTCTTAAAATTGACATGATCTGTAAATTCTCAGTTGAGCATGGTCGTAACTGGTAAGCGTCACGCTTGGCTATAATGGTGACAGTGTTTTTGAGATCAAATAACAGTAACACAGTAGGTACGTACTATATTTGACAAAATAACTAACATTGCGGCGGTACTTTCATCAACATAAAAAATATTTTTGAACATAAGCTTTTAACAAATTCGTAAACGGAACGGCGAGCAGATTAAAATGAGCCCAAACACTAGTAGTTTACCATTATCCGTTAAGGAGTTCCATTGCCCACCTTCCGTCTCCATCATGAAATTAGCTGGCTGTCACCATAATATTGCATTGTCATCCGACTTTGACAAGTATGCAAAATTTCAACTCCGTAGGATATGAGGAAGTGGTTCTGATTCAATTCGCAAGATTGACACAAACAAACATTACAAGTTGTTTGAGCGAGTGTGGCTCTGCGGGAACTCGTGCGCCTTTCGATCCGACGCACCTGGGTTCGAATCCCGACTCGGCCCTGCACCAATGACTTATAGTTAAGTGCAGATTTTGCACGCTCGCTCTAAAACGGTGAAGGAAAACATCGTGATGAAATCCGCTTACGCGCTTTAGAGTGGTAGGCTCTGGCCGTGGTTGTAATACCACCCACCGAACAAAGCCATGCCGTCAAGCGACCTAGTCGTGTTTCAGGATGATGTTCGGTGAACCATCGGGGAGACGAGTCTGAGCAGCCGCTCAACTGTCGTCTCTCTCTAGATCTATGTGCTCCATCTTAGGCCACATCATCGCTTCACATCAGGCGAGATAGCGGCCATAGACCTATTAAGCGTAAAAAAAAGTTAAATAAAAGCTTGTAAAAAGAGCATTCCCATTTCGTAGTAATATTTCATTACACCTTGAATATTTAATTACCGTACCTAAGCAACCTCATAAACGCCACAAGCTATTACTATTATTAATAGACTTGGGAAATCAATAATCTTGACAGGCGTCCAAGAACGAACATGTTTGTGTAAGAGTTTTCACTAACAGATGTTTTTTCAAACATCTAAAAACGGTGAAGGAAAACATCGCGAGGAAACCGGCACGTCCAAAAGTTAATCACAAAACAAAAACATGTGACATCCACCAACCCGCTCTGGGCCAGCGTGGTGGATTATGGCCCATACTCTCTCTATGAGAGAAGGCCCGTGTCCCGGCAGCGGCAGTGGGAACGTGATGGGCTGATGATGATGTTTCTTCAAGGAAAGCAGTGTTTGTAAAATATAAGTCACCTTTTTTATTTCTATTCTCCTATCCAACAGTAGGTCTATATATAAACCATGCTTGCCAAATAACCCCATTAGGGTAACAACGACTTGAGAGAAACTCCGAGGAAATATACGATTCTTGGATTAAGACTTCGTAGCTTCAGTTCGTACAGTAGAACAGGCACAGGAATTAATTTTTAGAAAAAAAATACCGACTTCAAGACTACCTACATGTACACCAAATTAAACATAAAACTACAGAAAACTAAGGGACAGAAGCATCACTCCGCAAAGAATTTTAAACAAATAGCGACTCTTGCTATTACGCAATAAAATTCAATTCAGCTCGCGTAGCGCTGCATACCTACCAGTCATATTAACCTACAGAGCGCGTCTCTTTGTATCGCATAGCTCTTTATCTCTTCAGCTGGCCGATTCAGAACCCCACGACAATATACCGAATCGATTCAATTGGATAACGATCTCGTGTCGTAGGTTTCTTTTCGAGCTATTCAGAACATCTACCCCGAGGATTCGACACGGTTTCGGTTACGATATCGAAATCGATACGACAACGTATTGCATTTACGGAGTTCGTTTTGTGTGCAATACTCGCAGAAAATTGTATTATTAACTAGACGATATAAAAATGTTTTCAAGTTATCAAAATTTATTATAACAACGTTTATCACGAATTAAAATATAATCAACAATTATAAGTGCCAGATATTGGTAGAAATATAAAAAAAACAAGAGCTTCGTAAACACCCACCTGCTGATATCCACTTGACATTAATATTTAATCTATGCTTTAGACATTGACAAACCGCCAAATTTAAATGTCTGTCGCAAATTGTTTTCTTTATCATGTTTTGAAATTATTAAAAGAAGATCGAACGAGAAGACGAGCCTCATCAAGATTCGTTAGAAATGTTAAGTAAATACCAAAATTACAATTACATAGTATCACAGAGTACTTTATGATAATTATATAGGTACAGTGATTTTATATTGGTAGATTTATGCATCTTATTAAGTAATCTTATAGTAGTAGGTAAATAGTTCTAAGACAATCAAAGCGAACTTAACCTATAAATAAATACTAGACTTGGTAGGTACTTTATTACATAGAATTAGTTTATGTTGAATCTTACTGTGAGTTTTATTTTATTTGTAGTAGAAAATGTAGTTTATTTAACAACACACGGAATATACGGTATTGACGGTCAAATCTAATGCTTTCGAGTGATATGTTGCACTCGATAAGTTGTCGTGGAAATTAATCGGACGTTCGATAACTTTGCTTCGATATCTGCATTGTGAATAACGTTCTCGGTCGATAAATACGCGTTTATCGTACGGTTACGATTGGTTATCGACTACGACAATTTGAACGTCGATTCGACTATTGTGAATTTAAAATATTTTGAATCGTACTATATCAAACCGAATCGATCGACAAATGAGTTGTCGTGAGGTTCTGAATCGGCCAGCTGACGCGGCACGTGTAAAACGCGCGACCCGCCGTCGGTGTCCGGCTATGTACTTGTAGCTTCGTACCTACAGTGCGGAGTGCGCTAGGCCTGATATAATATAACTTAATGTCAAATAATTACCAAATTTAATCAAAATAATAAAACTTAATCTTAAAGAGGTACTGATACTGTTGGCACATCTCGGAATACGATATATATCGAAAAATGCCAAGTGACATCAAGTTCAATCAGCAACGTCAATTTCTTTGTGCCGAGCGAGCAATGTACCGAAAATAATAACCAAATCTACGAAGTCCCAAGCAGCAAAGAACAGTAAAGTCTAGAGCAAACTTACCTTGTTTCCAGTCTGGCGGCACCACGGTTCCTTTAGAGCATAACACGGTTCGTTTCGTTGACAACTTCAGCGCGGGAACCCGAGGCGCGGCGTCCACTGAGTATTTCCTAGAGCAAGGCTACGCGGTCATCTTCATGCACCGCCAGAAGTCCCTCGAACCTTTTACGAGGCACTTCAATGGACAGAAGCTGCTCGATATGCTTGATATACAGGAGCGAGGCCCTAACACTACCATCACGGGTAAGTACGAGTAATGTTCGCAATATTGATGAGCTTACAATTTTTAACCGCAACTTTTCTTAAGCTAGCACTACACTACTCGCGAAGTTGCTTCGACGAACTACAGGTCGAAGTTGACCCAAGTCCGAAGTACGTGACTATACACTCGTGCAACTTCGCGAAAAGCTCAGTCGAACACTGCCCGCACGCTATGCATTATGGATATGGATAAAGTTCAAGTGGTAGCTGCCGTTGCTATGTGTACTCTCGCTTATTATAACTACATTCGTATTCTTTACTTAACGAATTTAAAAAAAAGGAGAGAAAAAGAAGATGGTAGATGATCGCAATCTGAAGTGAGCCGAGTAGTGTAGTAAGACGCTTCGAGTTCGAACTCCGGTACACTTCGAATCCTTTAACTCGGGCGCAAAAACCGACAACGATCGAAAGTCGCCTGAGGCGAGCCGAGGTTTCACGAAATGTTCTTCTACACTCTCGTATTCGCTTAACTTCGATCAACTTCGCGAGTAGTGTAGTGCTAGCTTTATCATTTAATTTGTCAACCTTTCTCTCCTAACTACCTTCAACCAATATAATGTCCTTGGCTAACTTGGGGAGGGTAGTTGGAAAAAGTCGTTGACGTCTGACCGGCACGCTATTTAGTCGCATTTTTCATGGTTTATTTTAAACTACCATTACCATTTATATATTTATTTCTTCTTTAGTATTTATGTTTTTATAGTTTGTTATTGATTTCTTTCTTTCTTTAAAAAAATTCTGAAAATTGACCGATCCCCTATTGTCTGTCCACAGTGAAACCGGACAGCGTTGATGTCCTCGCTCCGATCCTACTCCGCTACAAAGCCGCGCACGCCGCTGGAGCAATCCTCCACGTGTCTTTCACCACCGTCTCTGAATACTTCTGGCTCCTGCGCGCCGCCTGCGAATGCCTGGCCAAGCTGGGGCCTCGAGCGTTGCTATACCTAGCTGCGGCCGTCTCGGACTTCTACGTGCCTAAGGAGAGGATAGTAAGTGTCAAAAAAAACATATTTAATAAATAGGCACAAAAAAAATGCACTTTTAAATGTCATGTACTACACATCATCATCATCATCATCAGCCCATCACGTTCCCACTGCTGGGACACGGGCCTTCTCTCATAGAGAGAGAATGGGCCATAATCCACCACGCTGGCCCAGTGCGGGTTGGTGAATGTCCCATGTCCTTGACTTTTTGTGAAAAATTCTTGGACATGCCGGTTTCCTCACGATGTTTTCCTTCACCGTTTTAGAGCGAGTGTTAAATCCGCACATAGCTTAAGAAAGTCAGTAGTGCGGGGTCAGTGGGATTCGAACTCGGGTGCGTCGGATCGAAAGTCGCACGAGCTCCCAATGAGCCACACTCGCTCTTCGTACTACACATAATACAAATCAATTAAAAAAGGTTAAAAATTGTAACTCACAACATAATGACTTTGAAAGAAAAGTAATTCCATTTTTTTATGGAACTGAGTAATGAGACGAGCAAGTCGTTCGCCTGATAGTAAGCGCCACGCCTGCCCATAACAATTGCAGTGCCACCCAGAACTTTTAATACCATAAAAAGCACTGCGTAGGACTGCGTCACCTGCGGCATCAGATATTAAGTCTCATATATGCCTAGTAATTTCGCTGGCTACAATACCCCTTAAACTGGAACACAGTAATGCTTGCGCACTACTGCTTGGTGGCAGAAAAACTGGCAAAGCTGTCCTACCTAGATGGCCTCCCGCATATGAGAGACCTACCACAAGTAAAAACTAGCGATGCGACAACACAATGAAAATTAAAGATATAAAAAGAGAGAAAGAATAAAAATATACGTAGACTATGCTTGGAAACCCCTTACAATGTTTCGATTTTTATTTCTAAATCTAGGATATTCTTTCATTCCAGCCGACGCACAAAATACAGTCGGAGAGCGGAGCACCCATCATCCAACTGCACCTCGTGCCCAAAATGCTCGCGCCACTCGTCAACCTCTGGGTACCGTCAGCTTACGTGGTGTCCTTCAAACTGGAGACTGATGAGAGCATACTGGTGACGAAAGCGAGGTCTGCGCTGGAGAAGTATAAGCATAAGGTGAGAGTCAATTGCTCGTCTTGCTCAAAATGCTCGCGCCACTCGTCAATTTCTGGGTGCCGTTAGCATACGTGGTTTCCTTCGAACTGGAGACTGATGAGAGCATACTAGTGACGAAAGCGAGGTCTGCGCTTGAGAAGTATAAGCATAAGGTGAGAGTCAATTGCTCGTCTTGCTCAAAATGCTCGTGCCACTCGTCAATCTCTAGGTGCCGTTAGCATACGTGGTTTCCTTCAAACTGGAGACTGATGAGAGCATACTAGTGACGAAAGCGAGGTCTGCGCTTGAGAAGTATAAGCATAAGGTGAGAGTCAATTGCTCGTCTTGCTCAAAATGCTCGCGCCACTCGTCAATCTCTACGTCCCGTCAGCATACTTCATAATCCTTCAAACTGGAAACTTATGAGAGCATACTGTTCACTAAAGCGATATCTGCGCTTAGCATAAGGTGAGGGACCATTGCTCGTCTTGCTCAAAATGCTCGCTCTCGTATCTCATTGATATTGTTACAAAGTTCCAAAGTTCTTTATTCAGTTTTGGCATCACAGACGCACTTATGAACGTCAATTATTACAATGACTCTACCACCGTATCGGAAAAAGAACCACTACTCAGAAGATACGGCAAGAAACTGAGGCATTTTATGTGTTAGTTTAATTTTGTAATTCCCCTCAGTTTCTTGCCGTAAATTTCCAGTTTGAAGGATTATGGAGTATGCTTTTAAGTGTTATTCCTAGAAAATTACCCATTTATCACGATTACATTGTATGAATAACTATTGAATCGTGTTATTTAAATATTTTTTTAATTCTTTATTTAATGAGTCCCGCTTCGGAGTTTGCCAAAGAGCAATGGAGCGCAGCATCCTAGGCGTTAAAAGGACAGACAGGATTCGAAGTACAACGCTGCGCTCTAAAACGGGCATAATTGACGTGGGCAGGGAGGCTGCCAGGCTCAAGTGGGATTGGGCGGGTCGCATAAGCTGTATGCATCCAGATCGGTGGGCAAAAGTCACAACGGAATGGGTGCCTGAAGATGGTAGACGGCGCCCAGGCCGGCACAAAAGAAGATGGAGGGACGATCTGGATGCATACCAAGAAGGTTGGTGCGAGGTGACGCAGGATAGAGACGGCTGGAGAGACTTGGGGGAGACCTTTGCCCAGCAGTGGAACAGCATAGGTTAAAAAAAAAAAATATTGAGCTTAGTCGCTATTTAAATTTAGAATTTTTGTATTATTTTCGGAATAAACCTATGCAGTTTGTTTGTGTATGCAGATGGTGGTGGCGAACCTGATGCAGACGCGGCACCACCGCGTCATGCTGGTGTCTCCCGACTCCAGCCAGGAGATCACACTGTCCAGGGAGGAAGTACATGCAGGTACAATACAATAACACTTTACTGCACAATAACATATACACAATAATGAAAAATAAAAAAGTAACAAAATACATCGTAGTTTTGACGTACAATGGGCGGTCTTACCGCTTAGAGCGATTTCTTCCAGACAACCTTTGGATGGATAGAACAGGTATAAGATCTAATGCGGTTTGGTGGTGTACATAATAAACAAATATAATAGTCACAAGTAAAAGTCACAGGTACGGCGCATTGCTTACCCTTATTCCGTTACTGTTCTGTTGCTGTTGTTCACTACTTAGCCCCAATTCATCTACATTTATGCTGCGAGGGGTTCGCGCTGCATTATGACCTCTCGATTCACATATTTTGGACCGACCTTGTATCTCACAATCTTCAATCACCAAAGAACCAATTTTGATAATCTTCGAATTTGAAAATAGGGGATCGGACAACTTCAGAAAGTGTTTTATATTAACCACAATTAATATATATAGCCACGAAAAATACTATTTTAATTAAATAAAGCTCTAAAAGTACCTAAAACTATGTTTAAATAGTATGTTTCAAATATTGCAGCGCAAAAAAAAACTCAAAAATTGTGACGTCATATGAAGGTAGAAAACGACAAACTCTTCGAAATAAAATTGCAAAGAGATTTAAATATGTTTGTTAAGTTTGGGGACGATATTGTAGTTATGGAACAAAAAAATTAGCAAAAATACATTTTATGAAATGCAAAAACGTAAAATAAACACAAGCTTGACTCACGGCATTTGCCTACAAATGACGTCATGCGTTGTGATTGTTGTTTCGTTTGAGATGAAGAACAGATTAAAAATGTCAGAATTATTAGATTTTATTTATTGATTTAAAAATATAAATAATTATTATTTAACAAAAATATTGATTGAATGATCTTTCTGGTTCGACGAACATTCGTTCTAACTACATTTTAGATTTTTTCTCGATTACTGTCCGATCCCCTATTCTAATCTTACTTTATGCAAAATTTTATGAAGATACAAACAACCGTTCAAAACATATTATTAATCAAAGAAGAAAAAGAAGAAAGAAAGAATAAATATTTATTCGACAACTACAAAGAATTAAATGTAAAAAACACACTTAAGATAAAAATACAAAGACAGAGAGAATATAACAAAACAATACAATACGAAATACATGCACAGAGGCAGCTTGTGGTGCCAAAAGGGACTAATTCAGCACAAATGTTCAATTTCGATGATATCAGACGCTGGTTTTCAGCATGGGCTTAGGTGGATGGATATTATTGCCTTCAAAAGAACATAAATAGCAAACAAATACAGAGTGTGGCAAAACTTTGTGATTTTTTCATGGTTACTTTTTTCTTTGCAGTGAGAAAGTTTTGTTCTTAGGAAATATCAGGTTTTTTGGACTATTAAAGACTGTACAGTCGGCCTGTACAATTAAAATTCTCTTAAAAACAACATGGATTTAATCAACCTTTCCTCCAAGGTAAAAAAATTAAAGAGCTTTACCACACCTGTAATTTTACTCATTGTTTCTATCTTTCTAATGAAAAAGGCATACCGCATTCCGCTTCTGCCAAGTAGCCAACTGGCACATAAGAAACATAACATTCTCAGAAACAAATATAAAATATTGTAACAAATAAAAAGTTCTAAAAATATGCCCCTCAGTTTCTTGCCGTATCTTCTGAGTAGTGGTTCTTTTTCCGATACGGTGGTAGAGTCATTGTAATAATTGACGTTCGTGAATGCGTCTGTGATGCGAAAACTGAATAAAGAACTTTTGAACTTTGAACTTTCAGGTGTGGACATAGAATCGTACATAGTAGGCGAAATCGTGAGCCTGCACCGAGCGTATTGCGCGGCGAGCGGCGCGTGCGGCGCGGCGTGCAGCGCGGCGGGCGAGGCGGCGGGCGCGGGTGTGGGCGCGGGCGCGGGCGCGTGGCCTCGCTCGCCGCGCTGATGCTCGCGCGTCCGCCGCCGCCTGTACCTCACAGCCGAGTAGCGGCCGCGGCGGACGCGCCCCGCCTCCAGTCGGGACACGCCCTTACCTAGTGGACTTTTTTTACCTGTGCGTAAGTTTTTTTGTGATTTTTAATCGTCGACGGAGTGATTGTGTTGATATTTATTCTGTTTGAAACGAGCTTAGCCGAGGTACTGCCAGCGAACTCTTATTTGTGCTAGTCTTTCTCCGGCGACAAATGAAAGCACAACCATATCGAACTTTAAAGTTTTTTTTCAAAAAAAATCCTATTAATCTGGTAAATGATATTGCGCCTTCGGAAAATCTTTTATTATATCAATGGTTTTGATAAAAAAATATGTTATCCAAAGACTTAGAAACAGTTCCATGGTATTTTCTTAAAATAATATTTGTTTTTAATTAAATTATTGATTTTTTAAAATGTATATCGGCTCTTACATAATAAATTATCTTAAACTTACTAATATAGAAGTATTTATCATCATTGTGCCCCAGTAGATACTCTGTACTTAGGTTTTGTATGTCTTTGAACAAATATGATATATTTAATGTACAATACATTTATCTTTTAGATTCTAATATCTGTAAATATATTGAAAATGTTCAAATATTATATCGAACAATCTTCCAATAATATAAAGGTATATTATTACTAATATATAATATTTAAAATGTATTTATTTAGCCAGGTAACAATTAACAATTATTCTTGTATTATATATATTAATTATATATTAATTATTCTTGTAAGTTTTAAGATCACCTTAGTAATACCAATAAATGGAAGACACTGAAACCCACGACACAGGTTTTCCTAGTGTGGGTTCCAGGGTTCACCTTGCATTGCATAACAAACCTAACAATTGCAAATTGTTCCACATCTCCGATATGTATTAAAATTGTTAATTGTTACCTGGCTAAATAAAAAAAAAAATGTATATTAAGTAAAGCATGCGGGAAAATATAAGCGAACCAATGAATCAGTATTTATCATACCGATAAATAAATCTATCAGAAGTGACAGCTAATTGAGAACACCCTGTCTCGACTAAAGTATCAATAATTTACAATATCAACTTTCTGTTGCTATCATGTTCGCTATATTTTTAACCGACTTCAAAAAGGAGGAGGTTTACAATTCGACGATATGTTTTTTTTTGTCGTTGACTTGGCTGGCACCGACTTCAAATATATGAGTGGGTATCGCTTATGATAATTATATTAATTTATTTTTCACTTTTGAGTGCCTATTTGTGGTTGTGAAGTCGGTTTAGTTTTTTTTGAAAAATAATTTATCCACAACGCATTGTAATACGTCTAAATGATCATAAATGTACAAATATATTTAGTGCAAGAGATTTCCAATTTCATAGAAACACAAATGTATGGGAAGAGACAAATAAGTCTTACTTAATGGTCGTCCATTAATTACGTGATTTTTAGCATCTTTCTAACACTATTGCAGTTTTTTTTACCCTTAATAGATCCATGTTTGGCCACTATCTCGCCTGATGTGAAGCGATGATGTGGCCTAAGATGGAGCACATAGATCTAGAGAGAGACGCCAGTTGAGCTGCTGCTCAGACCCGTCTCCCCAATAAATAATTAACTAATTAAGTAATTGATTAGTAATTGGTATAACTCAAAAAGTACTTGACCGATTTCAATCAAGTCAAAATCTCTTTTCATGTTTTTCATCACAGACGCACTTATGAACGTCAATTATTACAATGACTACCACCGTATCGGAAAAAGAAACACTACTCAGAAGAAACGGCAAGAAACAGAGGGGCATTTTTTTTTAAATTTTGTTAAAATTTTTGTACAGTACAATTTATATTGGACCTCTGTATATTCTAACAACAACAAAAAAGATTTATCAAAATCAATTCATAATTGGCGGGGTAATCGCGTAAAAAAACATAGTCGAATTGACAACCTCTTCCTTTTTTCGAAGTCGGTTAAAACAAAGGTAAATTCATTTTTTCATTTTTTTGTACTGTACTGACTTTCATTTTACAGGCTTTTATTGAACTTGCAATGTATGTATGTACTATGTCACTATGTTTGTTCGGGTGGAATCTTGCAAGTTGAATCAGAACCACTTCCTCTTATCCTACGGAGTTGACATTTTGCATACTTGTCAAAGTTCGATGACAACGCAATATTATGGTGACAGCCAGCTGATCTGATGATGGAGACGGAAGGTAGTCAATGGAACTCCTTGACGGATAATTGTAAACTACTTCTGTTTGGGGTCATTTTAACCTGCTCGTGATTCCGATTACGAATTTGTCAAAAGCTTTTCTTGAAAAACATATTTGTCAACAAAAAACTTATTTAATGCACTCAAGTAATGTCCCGGAAGCTGTCCGAAATGTTGTCATGAGGAAGTATCCACTTTTTGTCTGTTCCTTGAAGTTTTAAATATTCAGCGTATTCCGATCACTGGTGATATCACAATACACCCCCTCCCTCCCGGTGATATTTCGTGATTGTCGAACCCCCCCCCCCCTCACGTGATAAATGGACGATCCGAAATAGTTCTAATCGGAACTGCGCTTGAATTTATACTATCGAATTTGATGTTTATATTATCATACGTATTTATAATTTTGACGTTTTAGATTTATCTCGTATATAAATAGATCATGTATCAAGACCATTTGTTATTGTTAGTCTTTTATTTTCAACGAGATATAATTTCAATGTTTGTTATATCAAAGGTTTACTGTAAAATAATCTGATTATATTACTCGAAATAGATATTATGTTTTGTTGATATTAAGGAAATTTTATAAGAACGTCATTTCGACCATTGGCTTCATCAGATATGTAATTTTACCCTAATGATGTACATATCATACTCGTATGAAAATCCCAAACGAATATATTTTTTTAACTATAGTAGATAATTGGTCATAGTTTGTGTAATCAACTTAACAGTGCTCTACAATCAGGTAATTGTTGAATAATGTGTTATATATTATATGGTTTTGATAACTTTTAATCGGTATTATTGTTATGTTTATAAAAATTATATATATATAAAAATTATAATTATATATATAAATTATATAATTTCTGAAGTTCGGCTCATTGAAGATTTTCAATAATTAGGAAGAAGAAAAAAAAAATATTGACCACGGTGGACGTAGAATCGTCCCCGTAAGACGATTTAAGAAATAAATTGATTGAAATAAAGAAATTTGGTTGCTCGAGCAGTTGGCTCGGTGGCCCAGTGGTTAAGGCGTCGGGACGGTATTCCGAAGACGCAGGTTCGATCCATGCCCGAGCAATATAATATTTCTATCTAATTATTTAAAATCTTCAGATTTTCGCTTAACATGCTAATGTTTTAAATATCAGACATTCGGCACATTTGTTTTGAATCGTGGTAATAGTATGTTCTTACCACGTTTTTATTAACTTGCTTTCTTGTCTGTCTGTTTGTGTAGTCTGTTCGGTACAAATTTTGCAATCGATTTTATACTAACGTGCCGATGAGCTAGAGACTTGAAACTTTAAACATAGCTCAGAACTGGATGGCAAGGAAATATGTTAAAATCAAAAAGAGATATATTAAAAAATATGAAGCCGCATCATTCATGTATTCATAATATTCATTTTAATATGAAAACTCGTTCGCCTGATGGTAAGCGCCATAACAGTTGCAGTGCCACCCAGAGCTTTTAATACAATTAAAAGCACTGCATTGCGCTCATCACCCCGAGACATCAGTTTTCATATGCCCAGTAATTTCGCTGGCTACAATGCCCTTCAAACGGGAACACAGTAATGCTTGCGCACTACTGCTTGACGGCAGAATAACTGGCAAAGCGATGGTACCTACCCAGACGGCCTCCCGCTTACGAGAGATCTACCACGAGTGATGTGAATTGATGAATACAATTTTTTTTGGTAAATACCCTATTCCATACATATGTTGTAACTGTATGTAGAGCACTAAAATACCTGTAATGAAAACTAAAAATAAAATCTTCTCTAATATTCATGTTTATAAAAAAAATACATTTGGAAAGTATTGATAACCTTTCGTTTGTGTACTGAATTTAGAAAGGGTTTGATATTATCTATTGTACTATCAAGTGTATAGGTATGGGTATTGCATATTTGTGTGCAGGTTTGTCATACACACACACACACATGCAGGGACTCTTATTCGCTAAATTGAAGCTTGTGATCGAGTTGAATTTAAATTTGAAAAGTTTCGTGAGCGGTATTATTCATAATTGATATAAAACGACTAAATGTAAACGTCAAAATGACTCCGACCAGGTTTCGGATATTTTTGAAGTCCTTCTGGGAGTTCTGAGATCAAGCCGCGGCGTAGGTCGCGAGCGCTCGCACGTAACTGGCGGCGCGTGCGCGGCTCTGCAGACGCGGCGGGCGGTGTCGGTGGAGTTCGCGCCCGCTCGGCGATGTTCGTAAGCTCGATGGTGGGTGAATCATCACTGTCGCTACAGTGAGTTTTAGCCGTTTTATATCAATTACGAGTTGAATTTGTAATATCTGTTTACGGGAAATACTCTGTTTTTACTTTAATAGTTACTAGGAAACTGCCTATTTTTTATCTATCCTTGCCCAACGATCACATACATAGTTCTTCTCCTGTAACTAGGATTCCCAATATCTAGGGTACCAGGAAGTATGAGGGCCATGGCCCCACAACAGCCAGACACGAAATAAAATGCTTGAGTTTTTAATAGAACAACTTACAGCGAAACTACCCTAAATAATTATTTAAATTATAATTTAATACCTTGTAATTTGACGGGGTGATTTTTGCCGTCATTATTAGAACTAATTTTGAACATAATCGAAAACATAAAATGGAGTCATAAAATACACTAAAATATACATCGATGTTTTTGTTTAGCGCCATCTAGTTTACGGCAGTGACGACTCTAACACCCAACCTCTTTTACTATATACAATATTGTCGTTTGCGCTCTCTCAATTCAAATTTAACTAGAAATAATAAGTTTTATTACATAATACATATCGCAGGACCGTATACGATGATAGACGTTCCTAGATACTTCTTTCTGGCTGCATCGTCATCGTTTCTTATGTTTTCTGACTCGAAAAGACTGACACTCTGAGCATTTACCTTTGCACACAAATATGTATAAGTTAGACTGTTTGTGAATGTCTATGTCGTGTTATATCGTGTTTTATGCATATTTAAAGAATTTCGAGAGTTGGATAAGTACTGAATTTTATTAGAACGAATTGTAACCTAGTATGAAAGTTTTTAATTCGTTATAAATATTAATAAAATGGCTAAGTCGTTGTTTGTCGAATTACTCGAGCTAGGTTTCTTTGTAATTTCGAAGTGTTGCTCGCCCCTGATGAAGAGCACCGGACATGTTGGAAAAATAGGTCGATTAATTCGACAAACTACGTGAGTCCTACTCGTTTTAGTAATATTTATAATAAAATGTAACTTACAAAGTTATCTTACATATTATTCTGTATGTTTAATAATGTCGAAAGTAACAAATATACATAAAGAACAATGTAAAATTAAAATTCTAGGGTGCTAACACATGGGATTCGGTTGTCTATGGCGTGGTTAGTTCGATTTAAGTTAACGAAAGTAATATTTTTTTATTCAAACTTATTTGCTTGTAATAAAACCCATTGGCAAGATCGCCTAAATCTCCAAATAAATAAATCAAAAGCATAGTTCCATTACCTATTAAAAAAAATAACTTATTTGTCTATTGCCACCTTTTAGTTACATCACGTACCGATAGATGGCGGTGATTTAAATCTCGAATAAACTGGATTTCGTGTGCTAGCGCCCCATATAATAGGTCTGTGCAGACGTTTTTTGCTATTTTCTCCGCGTCTTATATATTCGCGGACTTTTGTTCGTCGTCTGTGTTGGCGTATAGTGGAGTATACAATACCAAGTTTTCTATCTTAATGTACGCAGCAGACTGTCCGACGTCTGCGCAGGCCTTATGAATGACAAATGTAATATTTACATATATTCCAGTCAATCTAGATTTTATTTATATGTGTTATATCAAGTTGGACCGCAGAGGATGAAAAATATACCAATGTGGAGGGAAAAAATCCCCTGATTTATGATAATCAGGGAATTTTTCAAATCAAAATTTTCAATTTTTCAATCATATCAAAATGTTTGAGCTGCACGCGGATCGGAAAAATTATAATTAAATGAAAAAATAATATAACCAGTGTCTGATGTCATTGACATCGGACATTGACACTGAGCTATAGTCTCTTTTCAAAATCAAAATCTCCTTAATCCTTTTGGCATCACAGACGCGTATGGACGTCAAATTATCACAATGACTGTACCTTTTGGCACCACAAACTTCATCTATCCATGTATTTCGTATTGTCTTGTATTTTTCCCTACACATTGGTATATTTTTCATCCCCTGCGGTCCAGCTTGATATAACATATCTAAAACTGGACTACCTAATAGGTTTTGAAAGCGACTCTTCCATGTATTAGTCGCGTCAAACTTAATGGCGGCTGACAGACGCACCACGTGACCTGCGCAGTAACAAAATCGCATACAAAATTGTATCTGCGCAGATCACGTGACGCGCCAGTCAGCCGCCGTCAAGTTTGGCGCGAGGTATACCGTAGGATTGTGCCTGTTTGACCGCGTAACGTGCCGTGTTGTAACCGATGTGGGTACCTATCGTTGTGATATTTGTATATCTATTGACTCTGTAGCTGTATATATGTAGGGGACTTTATTACACGTGGATTAAATAGTTTGTCATATTTTAATGTATCACTTGTTTTATTTGAACACCTTTTTTAATCGACTTCAAAAAGGAGGTTCTTTATTCGATTGTTTTTCTTTATGTTTGTTATCTTAGAACTCCGTCATTCATTAACCGATTTGAACATTGAGGAATTGAAAAATTCTTTTTGCGTTGGGTTCAGTATATATACGTAGTAATATTTAGTTTTCTTTGGTATAGCTACGAAGTGGTCCCATATAAATTTCATCGATATGTGACCTTGGACTTCGAAGATACATTGAAGTCGGTTTTTTTGTTTGATAAAACGTATAGGTACTTGTTTAATTAAGTGATGAGACTAGACAGTGCCACCCAGACCTTTTAATACCATTTCTAGCACTAAGGAGCACCGCATAGCGCTCGTCACTCCAAAACATCAGATATTAAGTCTCATATATGTATACCCAGTAATTTCGCTGGCTACAATGCCCTTCAAATCGGAACAAAATAAAGTTTGCGCACTACTGTTTGGCGGCAGAATAACTGGCAAAGCTGTGGTATCTACCCAGAAGGCCTCCCGCATACGAGAGGCCTACCACTAGCGACTACATCTCGTAGGAGGAGGTAAGTGAGGAGCCCTACGGCAGGGGTCTGTCAGTACTAAGTGCTACTTGTGCCAACATGAAGTTGCGGTTAACCAACGGATAGGGTTGTCAATTTTCATTAAAAAAAGAACTTTAAGCCCTCGGGTTAACCTCGATTTCATGTTGCAGTAAATTATACTAACAAGAGCAATAAAAGATGCCGCTCTTACGCGCTTACCTACTCTTTGTACTCGAAAAAAGACAATTGAAATACTGAAAAAACTAGGATTGTTTAATATCACACGAATATAAATAACTTTATCAACTAAACGACAATTGAGATTTAATGTGAAAAAGATGTATGATGAATAATTTTAATTTGTTCATTCATCATCTTCCTAGAATTATGGCGCATTTTGCAGTGTTACTTCATGCTACCGGAAGTATCTTCTGTACCTATAAATATTTGTCAACCTTCTTCAGTGTAACCACAGAGTACTAAGGGACAGACGCCTCACTCCGCAAAGAAATTTAAACAAATAGCGACTCTTGCTATGATGCAATAAAATTCAATTCAGCTCGCGTAGCGCTGCATACCTACCAGTCATATTAACCTACAGAGCGCCTCTCTATCGCATAGCTCTTATCTCTTCTGATGCGGCACGTGTAACGACGCGCGACCCGCGGTCGGTGTCCGGCTATGTACTTGTAGCTTCGTACCTACAGTGCGGAGTGCGCTAGGACAGGTGTAACACAATCGGTTGAACATCACTAACAATCACCAAAATCCTATCATCAAAATTTGCAAATGCATTAAAAAAACGCGCTATGCCAAGCATGATAGAACGGGTGCAGAACAAAAGAAGCCTTCTGAGGTTATGATTGGGTACAATATCGCATGAACAAACATGATGACGAGAGCCGCTGACTACCTTACTCCCTCTACTGGAGATGCGATCGGCGCGCGTACTAGCTGAATATATAGAGTGAATCATCATCATCATCATCATCAGCCCATCACGTTCCCACTGCTGGGACACGGGCCTTCTCTCATAGAGAGAAAATGGGCCATAATCCACCACGCTGGCCCAGTGCGGGTTGGTGGATGTCACATGTCCTTGACTTTTTGTGAAAAATTCTTGGACATGCTGGTTTCCTCACGATGCTCTCCTTCACCGTTTTTAGAGCGAGTGTTAAATCCGCACATAACTTAAGAAAGTCAGTGGTGTGGGGCCAGCAGGATTCGAACTCGGGTGCGTCGGATCGAAAGTTGCACAAGCTCCCACTGAGTCACACTCGCTCTAGCACGGAGTGAATATTCTGTAGGTATTGTTATTTATTCTGTGGTTTTTAAGGTCGGGTGCACGAGTGCTTGATTTTTTTTAATATAAAGTAGGTAAATAGCATTGAGGAATGACACTATAGAGTCCTTGACAGCGTAACACTTTTGGAAAGCAATAGTTTTTTGACAGTATTTTTGGAGTGTTCACCATACCTATGAAAAATTCTCCCATTCGCTTGAATGAAAATGTAACGTGTTCTGCGTTGCATTGCAGCCACTATAACTTCAAAAGTTCGTAGTTGGTCTGTAAAAGGTAGGACATCTGTACTATTCTGTACCCCAGAGTGAAAGATAAGTACCACGATGATTTACGAATTACAGCATTAATAGGGAATATGCATGTGATGTCGATAGTGGCGGCGGCGCTACAACGCAGAACACGAACGAGATGCGATAGGTACCTACATTTTTTACGGCACGCTTCATAGTGAATGTATAAATACAATACTTAAAGCCTCATAGACAGTCTTCCGAGAAATTCCTTTGCAACAAAATCTATGAAATTCGTGCAATCATTTTAATATTTTGTTGGTAACTAGTTTTTTGTCTAGGATTAAACCAGTCAGATAATAAAAATAATTAAAGTAAATACATAGATGATACATTAATACAATAAACTTCATTATTTCCATTCAGATAGAATTTATAATTAAAGAACTATAATTATTTGACATCATTTACATGACCACAGCACAACTGAAACTTAGGATATAGGTAAATAAACACAATGTTGAAATAAAAATAAAATAAATAAACAAAAAGGCCCCTAACTAGGATTCCCTGTATCTAGGGAAAAACTATGAAGACCATGGTCTCACAATACCCAGACACAAAACAAATGTTTGCGCTTTATTTCTGTCACAAAAATTTGTCCCGTAGCGGGAATCAAACCCGCAACCTCAATGCTCATAAAAAACCATATTATAAAAACCTTAAAAGTACATGAAAAAAACAACTCGAAGTATTCTAAATAGCATAGTGTCTCAAAGTTCAAAAGTTCTTTATTCAGTTTTCGCATCACAGACGCACTTATGAACGTCAGTTATTACACTGACTCTAACTATCGGAAAAAGAACCACCACCATTCGGAAGATACGCCAAAAAAGTTAGGGGTATGTTTTTTAGAACTTTTGTAACAAATTACAATATTTTATGTTTTGTTTTTGACAATATGCTCAGTTAAATATCATACTGTCGAAGCAGATCACAGACGCACTTAAGAACGCCAATTATTACAATGACAATGCCATCGCATCGGAAAAAGAATCACTACCCAGAAGATACGGCAAGAAACTGAGGGAAAATACTTAGTAGCTTCTCCAAGTACATCAATTTTAACTACTGTCATTGGGAGAGGCCTATGTCCAGCAGTGGATTCGTATAGGCTGATGATGATGATAATGATGATGATGTGCAACTGCAAAATCACAGAGATAATTCAAATTAAATAAAAACAACTAAATAATAAATCTTACATGCACTGTCGGTACTGCATCACGAACTAGTCTTGTTCGTTTTTCTTTAATTTTTAGTTCATGGTCCTTAAAATGTATTGAACATATCTTCGAATTTTTTGTTGGCTCCCAATCTCTTCTTCCAGTAGCCGCTATCCAAATATTTTTATAAGCTTGGGGAAAGCTGTAGTTTCCAAAATAAAAGCCTTAGTCATTAACTACTTTTATCATATCTTAATTAAATGGTTTATGTGTGCACAATTTTACTACATTTAAAATTTTACACAAAGATGCAATTTTTTACCCGACGTAATGGGAACTCGAATGTTTATATGATGGCCACACTGACCACAAAACTGCTCAATATTATTTTAACGAAATAATACCAAAAACTGAATATATCAAGCCAAAATCAGGGTTCAAATAGTCGAACCCGATGTGTAGTTACATCCACATAAATTATAGTTACTGAAAAACATCAATAAACACAAGAAAAACACCTACCTGTGGAAACTTAAACCGTTAATACAATTTTCGCTTCGGTTCTTGCAACCAAGAATGGAACACCCGACCATACTTTAAAATTAAATTCAAAATTGTTTCTAGTACACAAGCACAAAGATTAATAAGAAAATAATAAGAAATAACACAACAAACATTAAAAAACCACAAGCCGACCCTGCCTGGACACTATTTTGACTTAACACGGCATGACCAATGTCAAGAAAATGGGTTACGCGATAGAGACAATATGATAATAGTTGTACCTCGTTCTTTATAAGAGCCTGTTGTATAGCGCTATCCTTTTTTAGGTCGGAAAACTTCGTAATTATCCCTCTATAGTGTAAGACCTCAATGGTAAATAGGCTATAAAGATGGGTCATCGTGTACAAAAGCCTTTATGTAGATAGAACGAGGAAACAAGATAACAAACTTTATAAAATCCTCATTCGACTGCCTTCAAAAATAAAAAAAGAATGAACTGACAATTTCTTATTTCAAAGTTGTCATGGCCCGTCAGAATTGCACTTAAATATTTGTAAATACATAAGAATACACGTTTAGGTGGTTGCACTAATCTAATACATTGTGTTTTGTATTATTTTTGTTCTAAATTTCAATTATGGTGAGTATAATGTCCATCAATAGTTATTAGAATATTTATTACCTTAACACGTTGCTTAACAGAAAGTTGTTTTAAATGAGCATATTCAATGGCATAGAGCAATTTCAGGTTCCTAGGTACCATTAGACTGTCTTTACCAACCCTTGACAAAAAGGTCTTGTATGCTTACTTACTGCTGATAAGGTCAATAGTAAGAAGCCTCAGTCTATTGAACTTATTCATTTAGATTGTAAGGTTCACGCTTCACATTGGCATCATCTCAGCTCTGACATCTTCCAGGAAGAAGAAATCGAAGACATCGTCGGTGAAGTCAAGCTCACAGAGTCGCAAAAAAGTGTTGCCACATCTAACCTGTATTCAACGGACTTCACAGACAGTAGCTCAGACAAAAACAACTCTTCCGGCAAGGACACATACGTCCTAGAACAGTATGACAGTGACGACAGCGAACTTTATCCCATACATGAAGACAGAACAGTTATTAATCTAAAAGATAACAGGAAAAACAGAGATGTTAATGTACAGTGCGAAGCCACCAACAAAAAAACCAAAGCATCCTCTACTAGTCTACACAATTGTTCCATAGTAGCTCAGGAAATCTTCACGCAAACCAGTAAAACTATAATCGAACTAGCTCAAGCGGAAGGCGCCAATAAAGAAACATTAGAAACACAAACTTCATTCGTTTCCATTACGAAAAATAAAACGCTTGAGTACAGGATAGAAGTGAATGGAACCAAACATGTAGGAAACAATTACAAAACAGTTCTAACAAACGCTCTCGAAGACGAATCATCCAAATTTCAAGCATCTGACTCCGAAACCGTTAAATCTGACGATAATAGTAGCATAGTGAGCTCAGAAGGTAGAGTCATAAACATTCTCGATACAGAATCTAAAGAAAATATTCTGAGTGATGAGAATCACGAGACGCAATATGAGAACACCAGTGACTTTGAAGAATCCAACGACTCTGACATGGAACAAGATTCTTTGATGGAAATCAAAGATCACATTGAAATTGAAGCCCTCAGTGACTCTAGTGAAGCAACGAAATCTGTCGATAACGAAGTCGGAGCTCTTTATAATAAGCTAAAAGAAACCATTTCTTCAGAAAGAGTAGAGCCTGAAAAGCGTTTCAGATCTTTGACTCCTTTGACTGAAGAGTCTACCATAAAGAGAGACAGTTTGGTAGATATTTCTACTGAGAACAACCAAACACATAACCCAGAAGAAGATTCAGATAAAAACGTTTTATTTACGAACTTCGCGGGAGGGAAAGTCAAAATGTTGCCTAAAGAAGAACATAGAACTGAATTCAAATTGCCACCGATTCAAAATCGTTCTTGTCCTAGCAGCCCGCATTTGAACTTCCTTTTTTCTGTGCACCCGTCGAACAAACTGAACAAGGCTGGTACTTTGCCATGTCTGTACGAAGCTTCCGAGAGAGGTATGGACAGGTGGGAAATAGAGACGAAGAATTTTGCCTCTGGCGAAAGTCCGCTTATTAGTGGACGAAGTGGTAAGTTATTGAAGCTTTCTAAGTAATTTCTCCTTTTCTCCCTCGTCTTTATTTGTCTTTGATCAAACCTAGACTTCACTTTCCATCAATGATAGACATTTTGTTTAAGTTCTAGATTTGGATAGTACCAGCTTCAAAAAAAGATCACAGTTTTAGTTCCTCTTCAAATCGATAGGTCAAGTACTTACTTTATTTCAAACACCACAATATAAAAAAACTAAACTAGAACAATTAAATACTAAAATAACAACTAACTTCATATTAAATCAAACTATATAAATTACATATACATATCTAAAATAAATTAAATACTATGTAAATACGGGAAAATTTCAAATTTCTTTAGTAATAAAACGAATTCGGTTCTTTCCATTTTCAAAATTGCTTTCTTCGATATTCAAAACAACACAGATCCAGTCAGAAACAACGGCAGTATCCACCTTCCCCCTATCCACATAGAAGGATACGTGGTCAAAAGCAAGATCAACAAGACCGATTCTAAAGTCTCCAACGTCATGCGCATCGAACGAACGCCCTCTGCGACACCGCACGATGCTATTAGCATCAAGGAGAAGATAAAGGAACTGAAGATGACGAGGGAGAAGAATGGGAAGTCGAGGACGCAGTCTAAGTATGATATGTCGTGAGTACTATATATTTTCGTGCTGGACTACTTTGTTTTTAGTTTTATTTATAGGTCACGTACTTATCACGTTCTTCAGATGCCATTTAATGTTCGTAGCGCAATTGTGTATGTGCAATTTTCTAGACAAGCTTCGTCTATCGTTGCATTGCATCTTTACAAAACATTGGGGGCTGACATATACTAAATCATGTACAAAAGCCCCCAAATAAAATCAATTAAAAAAACATTGTTAATAAATACACCAGTACCAGGCTGTGTTTTAATCCGCATCTTAATATTTCTTCGAGGGATTGAATATCAACCCAGGCTAGAGAATCAACCCACCGTTACAAAGATGTCTGCATCCTTCTTTCCACTTTCCTTAAGAAATTATAAAACGAACGAGTATCATATACTTTTTTTCACTTTTTTTTTCACATTTCACTTCCTTCTTCCACGCTCAGAACGGACAGCAGAAGCTGCTCTCCCAGCAGCAGAGAGTCCCCTGAAGAGGTCAAACTTTGCGACGCCGCCGAGCGCGGCTGCGAGGCGCTCTGTGTCGAGCTGCTGAAGAGACTGCGCTCTACGAACTGGTTAGTCTATCTGCGCCCTGCGATGTCAATTTTTCGGCATAAAAAGTGTCCCATATCCTAGTCCAGGATCAAAAGTACCAGCTGCTAACAAAATTTCATCACAAATCGTTCTGTAGTGAATAATAATAATAAAAATATTCTCACAAACTTTTATTTAGTATTAGGTGTAGGGTATTAGATAGAATTCGAATTCGGTTATTTGTAAGTCCTTTTAGAACAAGCAGCATAATAGAGGTACATAACACTGAGGTACAGGTGAGGTGCGTTGTGTCATTCCGGAGATTGATGGTTATCATCAGCCCATTCCGTTCCCACTGGGGCACTCACTCATGAAGTATATGCCATAATTCACCACTCGGGGCACACGGGCTCGCGGGTCGGCGGATGTCACCAATCTTTGAATTTTGTGACTCTTGGATATGCCTTTTTTACGATGTTTTCGATCTTCACATCATAAGCCCATTACGTTCCCACTGCTGGGACACGGGCCGTCTTCACATGTATTAGTGCTCAGTCGAGCTAGATGGAACCCCGGTACGTGGGATCGTAGGCCCACGATTTCCCGCTAAGCCTCCACCCTCCTTCATAATTTATTTATTTATTACTGAAACGCAATGAAAATATATAGTGTAATCCCGCTGAATATTATGTAGGTTGTTGTTAGAATAATATAATATGTATGGGGGTTGATAACAAATGTAAAATGAATTAAGTAAATAATAAACAATTATTTATTATTTACTTAATTAATACATTATTTACCTTTTCTTATATACAATATTAAACTCATTACCATATTTATTATTAAATATACATATATAGTTAAAAAGAAGCGGAAGGATTACTTATATATATTTTTATTTAAATTCTTTTTACATTTACTATCAACCCCCATACATATTATATTATTCTAACAACAACCTACATAATATTCAGCGGGATTACACTATATATTTTCATTGCGTTTCAGTTTTGAGATGAATTTCCGCAACGTCGATGTTCGGTGAACCATCGGGGAGACGGGTCTGAGCAACCGCTCAACTGCCGTCTCTCTCTAGATCTATGTGCTCCATCTTAGGCCACATCATCGCTTCACATCAGGCGAGATAGTGGCCAAACATAGATCTACTAAGGGTAAAAAAACAAAAAATGCAAAGTAAATTGTAACAGTTAGGTACATGTATTTGAAAATGAATGAACTTGGTATTGCATTTTTGGCGGGACTAGAAAGGTTTTCACTACCATTATGAAATATCACACTAGGCTTTTGGTATATTGAGAGCTTCTCTCAATATTATAACAAAGTGAGTGAGTATTTTACTTTTTTCCAGGTTCGAAGTATCGGACACTTTAGTCGAAATCCCTAAAGTCTTGGAGAAGTTCTGGGGCGTCATCACAGAGCAACGGATAGCTGATCTAATAAGACGAGTATGTCTATCTTCTAGTTTAATGTTTAATCTGACGATATGGTAGATACGTATTACGTATACATAATTTAGATACCATCATTGTCTCAGGGTGACGAGCGCAGTGCAGCGCCACGCAGGATTTTGCAAAACAAAGTTCTGGGTGGTGCTGCTATTGTTATGGGCTGGCGTATTGTTTACCATCAGGCAAACGACCAGCTCGTCTCGTCATTCAGATACATAAAAAAAAAACCTGTAAACGTCGAGGCAATCCAGCTCCTCGACCACACGGATATAGTGAGAAGACTCAAAAGAACTAAACCGTTTGAGTTAGTGGAGTGCTAGTGCTAGTGGATTATTGTAATGTAGCAATTGTTACCCAGAAAGAACACATGAACAAAGTGTTCGCCTTAAGAGGATATGGCACAGCCGCGGCCAGCGAGCACTAGGTATTTGAATAATGGTTTACGGTCTCGCACAAAATGCGTAAATTAACTAAAAAATAATAATTTAACTAAATTCGTATCAACTTCAGATGTTTGTTAAAATTAGCGTTTCGGGAGAAAACGTTTCTACCACACTAAATCTCAACCAAATTTGGTAATTTTGGTCTCAATTTCTTAAATGGAGAATAAACTAGGTTTGTAGGTTTTCCCTTTTCTAAGTTTATGTCTAATTTTTAAGGTAACAGCTTCCAAACTTCAAAAAAATTTTTCGAGTAAATATCGAGTTTTTTGGGCCGATTTATTCAAATTCTAAAGGAATTATTGAAAAAATCAAAACCAACAAACCTCAATAATGGTAACATCTCTTACATGTCCAAATTTCATTGAATTTGATGAATGTTTAGGGGTAGAAAAACGTTTTCTCTTTTTGTATGAAAATTTCAGCGTGCCGTTCCCTCTTAATAGAGACAATAAGATAAGTGTTGATGGACACATTCTTAGTATTAAGCTATGTATCAGTTTAAGTTCAATTTAAATTACTTATTAGCCTAATTATGTGGCTAGATTGTAATAAAAATAGGAACCAGCGTTACGTATGATGTTTCCTAGAATAATTAAAAAATAATAATAATATGGATACATAATAGGTATGTCAACTTACATTCCTTAACAATCATTCTAGTAAATCTATTTATTTTCTATTTTTAACCTACTTCAAAAAGGAGGAGGTTCTCTGTTCGATTGTATTTTTTTTTATGTTTGTTACTTCAGAACTCCGTCATTTATGAACCGATTTGAAAAATTCTTTTTGCGTCGGGTTGAGTATAGCTACGAAGTCGTCCCATATAAATTTCATCGATATGTGACCTTGGACTTCGAAGATACATTGAAGTCGGTTTTTGTTTTTTTCTAAAAATTAATTATCGATCATCGAAATCTGCTGGAAATCTGCTTCATTTTTTTGAAAAGATTAAGGCTATTGACTTTAATTATTTTATATTCAACATAATAGAGTGAAACACACTCGAGATACTGCTCTTAAAAACAGTAGCTTCTAGAAGTCTGTAATAATTTCCAGGTCAGCGCTCAGATCGAGTCAGCTCGAACGCAAGTGGCTCGCACCGCTTGCAGCACACTCGCCTCCATTCTGAAGAACACTAATTATACCAAGAAGCCCGTGAGTACTATACAATACATATATACATATACATACACAATACTTTATTGTACACCAAACAAAAATAATCAGTAGGTACATGAAAACAACAACGAACCAGCGCTGGTAAGCGCGACCCCATATATCAACTTGTTAATGCTTACAATGCTCATTTTGAGCAAATTGGTATATTAGCACTGTCCGCCAATAAGTTTAAGAAATCAGCAAGACAATTTTTAATTTAAAATTAGAGGCACAGGTACATGAAAACTTGATCTCGTTAACCATTTAATTGTTTTTTTTTGTAACTCGTGGATAGCGTAGTTAGTGGTTCACTAATGTATCTACACTTATGTAAATTAGTCTTAGGTAATATATAAGTGTTCTGCTGTTTGTTATCCCTAACAAAATAAAATAAATCTTAAAAACTAAAGTACAATGGGTGGACTTATCGCTAAAAGCGATCTCTTCCAGTCAACCTTTGGATGGAGTTAAATAGCTGAGTGAGATGGGTCGGCGGTGTAAATAAAATAATAATATATTATGTGGTCTTATCCTAAAAGAAAGTACAAATACAGAAATAATGTCATATTTATACCCAAACTTCTATACCTACTATATCATTATATGTGAGTATTCGCTGACAATCCCTCAGGTATGCGGTGTGCCGAGTCCGCTATTATGTGGAGTGACTGGACGGGATTTTTACAAGCTTTTATTTAACTTGCAATATGTATGTTGTCCGGGCGGAATCTTGCAAGCTGAATTAGAACCACTTATCCTACGGAGTTGAATGCATATTATGGTGACAGCCAGCTGATCTGATGATGTAGTCAGAAGGTGGGCAATGGAACTCCTTGACGGATAATTGTAAACTACTAGTGTTTGGGCTCATTTTCAACAACAAACCGACAAAGTTAATCTTATTATTACCGACAAAGTTAATCTTATTTCAACCGACAAAGTTAATCTTATTTGTTTATTTAAATCATTTAATTTGAACTATCTTTTCTGTGAGCCAACTAGAGTAACTGCCGCTTCATGTACTTGTATAGACAATATATTTTTAAACTATAAGCCTAAACAAATGTTAATTATGAGCGGAGTCAGGTCAGATCACAAAGGCCTGGCAATTAAACTCGAAATCGAGAAGCGTCAAACAAAGCCTATAATCGAATATAGACCATTGACAAAATGCAGATTAGAAAAACTTAATAAAAGTATAAATTCGAAACTTAGTCATACCGAATTTACTAGTAATAACCCAAATATTATTTATAAAGAATTCTTCTCAGTACTTAGCAAAGAATTTAATCAAATTTGTCCCAAAAAAAAGGTAAAAATAAAGGCGAAATTACAATTCAGTGACTGGGCAACTAGAGGTATACGCAAGAGTAGAGATAACATGTTTGAGTTGTATTACAAGAAATCTTTGACATCAAATAAAGATTTTCATGAGTATGTTAGAAACTATTCCAAAATATTTAAAAAGGTCTGTATTCGTGCAAAATCTTTGTATATTAGTACTAAAGTTAAAAAATCAGATAATAAAATAAAAGCCGTCTGGAAAACCATTAACACGGAGACTGGCCAAACTAAGTCGAGGGATTCGGAATATAAGTTAATAGTTGAGAATAAACAAATCTCCAATGCAAAATGTGTTGCTAATGCTTTTGAAAATTACTTCTCTAATATACCCCTGGACGTCACAAAAACACTTAACTCTAGTCCAGATGTAGCAGAAGCTCTTCTAAAAGATCACTTTCCACTAGATTTACCGGATTTTCAGTTCAGATATACTTCCACTATTGAAATTATTAAAACATTCAAAAGTCTCAATGCCAAAACCACTGAAGATTTGTGGGGCATATCAGTAAAGATGCTAGAATCATTAATAGAAGTTATTGCACCATATCTCGTGGCTATATTTAATATGTGTATTGACACAGGCTCATTTCCCGATTTAATGAAAAATAGTAAAATTACACCGATCTTCAAATCAGGTAGTAAAACTGATCCCTCGAATTACAGACCAGTCTCTGTGCTTCCGGCTCTGAGTAAGATATTTGAAAGACTTATTCTTAAACAACTTTTATCCCACTTCAACGAACACAAAATACTGAACGAGAGTCAGTTCGGTTTCACGAAATGCAGGTCAACATCAGATGCCGGGGTCGAACTAGTAACACATGTGCTTGAAGCTTGGGAGAGTTCACAGGATGCCATTGGTGTATTTTGTGATCTCTCCAAAGCTTTCGATTGTGTAGAGCACCGTACACTAATTCGTAAACTCTACCACTATGGGGTTCGTGGAACTGCTCAGAATCTTGTTGAGTCCTACTTAACCGATAGACAGCAAAAAGTTGGGGTAAATGGCGTAACATCTTCCGGATCCTTAGTCAGAATGGGGGTACCGCAGGGATCAATATTGGGGCCGTTTTTATTCTTGGCATATATAAATGATTTACCCTTTGTAGTTAAAGACCTTGCAGATATTGTTCTATTCGCTGATGATACATCGATAATTTTTAAAGTAGATAGAAAGGACAGTGAATTGGCGCATGTGAACTACGTATTGGATGTTGTTTCGAAATGGTTCTCTGCGAATAATTTGTTACTAAACGCGAAAAAGACGAAATGTTTAAAGTTCTCTTTGCCTAATGTTAGACATGTAGAGCCAAACGTAATGCTCAATAGTAATAAACTCGATACAGACAAAGCGACGGTATTCCTAGGTATAGGCATAGACTCTAAGTTGCAGTGGGGTCCTCATATTGATGCTCTATCTGGAAAACTTAGTTCTGCTGCATATGCGGTTCGTAAAATTAGGCAATTAACGGATATAGCTACGGCTCGGTTAGTTTACTTTGCATACTTCCACAGCATAATGCCATATGGCATTTTGCTGTGGGGTTCTGCTGCGGATATAGATACTATTTTTATATTACAAAAGCGTGCGGTTCGCGCGATTTACGAGTTGGGTCCACGTGACTCGTTAAGGGATTTTTTTAAGCAAGTTAATATATTAACTTTACCTTCTTTATATATTTATGAAAATATAATGCATGTTCGCAAAAACTTCCAAAAATTCAAAGTAAATAGTGACCATCATAACATTAACACTAGAAATAAGGATAGGATTGTTGTACGTAGGTATAGACTAACTAAAACGAATAAGTCCTTTATGGGCAACTGCGTACGTTTTTATAATAAAATTCCAAAGTGTATAACGGAGCTCACAGAAAGTAAATTCAAATTACGCGTTAAGAATGTTCTAATGAGAAAAGCATACTACACTGTTCGTAATTACATAGAAGACAAAGATGCTTGGAACATTCCACTTCTGCAAAGTAACCAACTGGTAGATAAGAAACATAACATTGTAAAATACCAAAAAATTGTAACAAAATCTCTAAAAAAAAATGCCCCTCAGTTTCTTGCCGTATCTTCTGAGTAGTGGTTCTTTTTCCGATACGGTGGTAGAGTCATTGTGATAATTTGACGTTCATAAGTGCGTCTGTGATGCCAAAATGATTAAAGAGATTTTGATTTTGATTTTGATTTTGATTTTAATCTGCTTGCGGTCCTGATTATGAATTTGTTAAAAGCTTGTCTTGAAAAAATATTTTTCAACAATTTTTTTTTTAATTAGTACTCGATTTAACCTGACTATAACTCACTGTATTTATGAATCCACGACCGATGAGAACGATACCAAGCTGCCACAAGCGCAGTGCAGTGCAGCGCAGCGCAGGATTTTGCAAGACAAAAGTTCTGCTGCAACTGTTATGGCAGGCGTTTTGCTTACTATCAGATTAGCTAACGATTTATTGTTACCGAACAACAAATAGTTACAAAACAATACTTAAAACTAAAGTGTTACAATAGGCGGTCTTATCGCTTATAGCGAACGCTTCCACACAACCTTTGGATGGAGAGGAACATCAGGTGACGTCTCGTCACTCAATTCCTCCACCTTAAGACTTCCAGGCGGGGAGAGTCGTTTCACTCGTACGTCGTTAATATCCCACCTGTCCGTACTAAGCGTTTCGCAGATTCTTTCGTCATGCGGACTGCTAGGAGTAGAACGCTCTGCCACCGTCTTTCTTCCCAAATAGCTACAGCTTGTGTCTCTAATGAATAGGTATCTCATGGGCAAGCGTGCTCCATCTTGGACCGCATCTTCGTTTTCCATCAGTCGAGATGTCGTCGAAAGTATCCCCATTTACCAATATAAAAAAACCATAAAAACAATAATTCATTGAATGTTGACGGTTTCTGCAGGATTTCTACGAAGCGGTGACCCTGCTGCTAACAAAGACCGGCAGCTTCAGCCGGCCGGTGCGGCGCGCCGCTAACGTTGCGCTCGATGCCGTCGTCTGCGGCGTCGAGCTCAGCCACGCCGTCACAGCGCTCTGCGTGCACGGAGTCGAGTTAGTAAAACCACAGAATACAACTCAAAAGATATTTATTAAATAGCCACAAAAAATGCACTTTTAAACGTCATATACATGTCGCAGCCAACTAGCTCAATCAACAGCATAGCCTCTTTACTAAACAGCGCCGTTCAACTAGCTTCCTGAATGATATTCAGTCTGTTACAACATTTAATAAATTGGTTGGCTAATGCTTAGGCCATTCGTACGATTAGATGTATCCTACGCGAGATTGTAAACTGTCGCAAGATTGTGAACCGTCGCATTATTTTTCGGTAGATTATAATCTATCGAAGTGATAGATTATAATCTACTTACATAATATTCGAAGTTCAACGGCGCTGTTTAGGAAAGAGGCTAGGCTGTTGATTGAATGGCTTGTTAAGCTAGTTGGCTGCGACATACACATAAAACAAATCAATTATAACAAGCAAATATCAGTAAACTAAAATTTAAAAAATCCTTGACACAAAAAATTATAAATATTAAAAAATGGCTGAACTGATTTTCATAAAACATGTCTAAGAACCACCGCTAGAAAACCTGCTTTCAAATATAAAAAACCGCATCCAAATGGGCGACCCGTTTATGAGCTACGGTGCCCCAGACGGACACACAGTGGTCAAACTTATAACTGAAGGAATGGTCCTTTATGCGTTGTTTTGTTTTATCAAAATCGGTTCAGCCGTTTTTAAACGACATAAAAAAGAGGTGCTTCTCAATTCGACTGCATGTTTTTTTTAATATGTTTGTTACTTGATTACTCCGTCAATTATAAACTGATTTTGATGATTATTTTTTTGTTTGGTAGGTACTTCAGAGGTGGTCCCATATAAATTTTATTGAAATTGATTCAGAGCTTTTTTGAAAAAACCAACAAAATCAGGTAGGTAGCAAATATAGGTAGTCAAACTGGGAAATGCCGTAGAAATGTTTAAAAAAAATACTAGATTAATTGAATTAAAATTAATTTAATATTGGTATGATCGAATCCAGGGCTAATAATAGACTGACTCATTCTAAAGCTTAAAAGTACATGGATACAGACGCAACATCATCAACTTATCCACCGTCGAGCGCGTGGGCGCGCTACATCACAACAAAGAAAGTGCTTATAGTGATAAAAAGACTGGACGACTGGACGATATTGGTGGTATAACTAGGCAGTCTTGGATTCAGTTTTTGTTTTTTTCTAAAAGTGTATTATTTACTTTTTATAGGTTTTTTTGTGCCGAGGGTTTTTAAAATGTTCGTTTACTGAAACTCGCTTGTGTACGCACCACATCTCCATCGCCCATTGTCATTGTCCGTGCCAGCCACAAGAGCCCACTGGTCCGGTGCGCGGCGGCTCGCCTGCTCGTAGTATCGTGCGCGCTGGCGGGAGGGGGGAGGGAGCTGCTACGCGCGCGCCCCCCCTCCGCCGCGTGCGCCCGGAGACACGCGCTGCGGGCGCTGGCAGCACTCCTGGATGATAAGAACACAGACGCCAGGTGAGTGTGTGGTCTTTAGGGTCTTTTATTGGAGTTTCGGAGTCTGGAGTCATTATGGAAGTTTAGGTTATGCAGTGACCTTAGATTTGAAAAGAAGCCTTGTATCTTCATAAAAAATATTTCGTGATTCTTCCGAGGCCCGTCATAAACCCGTTTAAAACATATCTTCTAAGCGTTCTAATTCTATGGTATATCGTTTCAGAAAATACGCCGAGCGCCTATACGCGATGTTGCGCCCGCTTGCCAACTTCGAAGCTTACTATCTGACTGACGTCGACGTGGAGCTAGCTTCGCGACAGATGAAGAAATACGACCGGCTGCTGCTCTGCGGCCCGGCTAAGGATTCTAGGTGACTGGTCCCTCGCGGGCCGGATAGAGTTAAGTTTGACAATATTTGACAAATAGAGTCCATTTGTGAAGCATGTATAAATGGTTCGCTATTGCGCTGTGACGCGCCTAAGTCCAAAGAAACCGAATAGTTCGAATCTAACTCTACCTAAGTTCAAATCACCTGCAGTTTTTACCTCTCTGTGAGAAGGAAGTGTTTATTATTGCCCTGTATATGTTTTTGTGATTGAGATTGTTATTTACATTTTAAATTTAGTTAAGAGTTGTCGCTCGCGTTTTGTTGAAAATTGAATGATTTTTGGTTACATACGCTTAGGTCAATAGTTAGACTCAAATCATGTTTGTCCTAAATTATGTTTTTATAATCTTTGAGTGCTCTTCTGACGAATAAACTGTTGCTTTACTGAAAACCATAAACAATATACATAGCTTTAAAACGAAATAAAAATACATTGAATATATTCTGAACTTTTTCTTGAAAGACATTACTATATTAAAAATTTGAAACCTATAGGTACAGCCAGCGACATAAATAGCTGTACTTTTACAATCTTTCAATAGTCAATAACACCAAAAATAAACAAATTACATGTATCTTTTTGCAATTTACTTATTGTCATAGGATATTAACAGACTTATTAATTGCAACATTCAGAGATATAAGACAAATATTGAAGGTAGTCAATCAGATTTACAAATGTTCAGCAACTTTTGTCGTTGACCGTACCTAATCCGTTAGCCATCAGCAAACCATCAATGTTTGTGTATCAGTGCTAGTGTGTGATCGTCCCCGCAAGACGACATAAGAAGGATAGAAGAATTTGGTTGCTCGAGCAGTAGGCTCGGTGGCCCAGTGGTTAGGGCGTCGGGACGGTATTCCGAAGACGCAGGTTCGATCCCTGCCCGAGCAATATAATTTTTTTCTTCCTAATTATTTAAAATCTTAATGTTAGTGTAGCCCTAAATACTACCTGCGCCACAGAATAATTAACAGTACATGCGCGTAGTAGAGTAGGTATTTACACGGTGCCAGAGAGGTTAAGTACAGCACGTCGAAAAAAAATAACTCGCCGATTAATAATTTGTTTTTGGCGACATCTTAGACGCAAATAGTCCCCAGATTATTTGCGTCTAAGATGTCTACCGCTATCTTACCTGGGGGCAGGCATAGCGCACTGCGCACTGTAGGTACGAAGCTACAAGTACATAGCCGGACACCGACGGCGGGTCGCGCGTCGTTACACGTGCCGCGTCAGAAGAGATAAGAGCTATGCGGTAGAAAGAGAGGCGCGCTGTAGGTTAATACGACTGGTAGGTATGCAGCACTACGCGAACTGAATTGAACTTTATTGCGTCATAACAAGAGTCGCTATTTGTTTAAATTTCTTTGCGGAGTGATGCTTCTGTCCCTTAGTATTCTGTGCTGGGGGTAAGATAGCAGCGGCGGCGGTCACACCCACTCGAGATAAAAAATACTTAACTATTGCAATACTTTACGTAATTTATTCATTATCTTATTTTGGTGAATACTAGGTGTCAATTTATACCTACTGATATATCATTATGTAAATACTTTAATCGGTTGTCTTTAGGCATTGCCATTGCTAAATCTTAAAATAAAGTACCTAGGTATGAATAATAAATAATTTGGAAACACAAATATTGTAGATATTACTTGGTACTAAGTAGGTATGCTGTGGTAATTCGCTAAAACATAAGTGTTACTAACAAAATGGATTAACGTCTGATTTGTAATGTTAGACATGTAGAGCCAAATGTAATGCTTAATAGTGATAAACTCGACACAGACAAGACGACGGTATTTCTAGGTATAGGCATAGACTCTAGGTTGCAGTGGGGTCCTCATATCGATGCTCTATCTGGAAAACTTAGTTCTTAGTTCTTAGCATACGCGGTTAGTAAAATTAGGCATTTAACGGATATAGCTACGGCTCGGTTAGTTTACTTTGCATACTTCCACAGTTTAATGTCATATGGCATTTTGCTGTGGGGGTCTGCCGCGGATATAGAAGCTATTTTTATTTTACAAAAGCGGGCGGTTCGCGCTATTTATGAGTTGGGTCCTCGCGTATCATGAAGGGTCTTTAAACAAATTAATGTATTAACTTTACCTTCTCTGTATATTTATGAAAATATAATGTATGTTCGAAAAAATCTGCACAAATTCAAGGTGAATAGTGACCACCACAACATAAACACTAGAAATAAGGATAGAATTGCAGTACCTAGGTTTAGACTGAGTAAAACGAATAAGTCCTTCAAGGGCAATTGTGTACGTTTTTACAATAAAATTCCAAAATGTATAACGGAGCTCACAGAAAGTAGATTCAAATTGAGTGTGAAAAATATTCTAATGAAAAAAGCATACTATACAGTTAGTAAGTACATAGAAGACAAAGAGGCATGGAACATTCCTCTTCTACCAAGTAGCCAACTGGCACATAAGAAAAATAATATTGTCAAAAACAAACATAAAATATTGTAACAAATGTTCTAAAAAATATGCCCCTCAGTTTCTTGCCGTATCTTCTGAGTAGTGGTTCTTTTTCCGATACGGTGGTAGTCATTGTAATAATTGACGTTTATAAGTGCGTCTGTGACAACAAAACTGAAATAATTATTTTGAAATTTTGAATTTATTTAAAAATAAATAAAATAAAAAATTAGGTTTCTTGACATCGACGTTTCGGCTAAGTTGCATCGACCGTGGTCACGCAAAGCGATTGCTTCGCTCGCGCTTTTTTGATAAAATTAATGCTCGCTTTGCTCGAGCTGCGTTGTTGAAAATATGAAAATGAAAAAATATAGTTACTACTAGAAAATTCAAATGCATTTTTAATCTCCTGAGTCTGATAAACTTTGATTTATCTCACTAACCTACCGCACAGTAGATAACTGTGCGTACGAAAATATCTCGTAAGTATATGTATTGGTTAGTTTCTTATCTGCCGTTCACTTCAGCCACAGAATAAATAGTACCAGTTTCAAGAAGTCTTGAACTCACGCAAAAGGCGCATGGTCCCTACTGTTAGTTTTTATTTTTATTGTTAATTGGCTTGCGTTTGACCGCTATGTCACCTAAGCAAGCGACAATGCGTCGACGATGTAGCACGCTTGCTAAGACAGTACAGGTGGGTACTGTCTTGGCAAGCGTGCTACATCTGTTCACTGGAGACTTGAAGACTCATAGATTGTAACTATCGGTAAGTACTGATTGGCAGGGAGTAGGTACCACTCGTTAACAGTGCGCATAATGAAAGTGGAAGCGAAACGCTTAGACTGCGCCGGAGGCATGTCCACCAAGAAACGGTGGCGCGTTGTCGTACGTCTTGTAGTGTGATGACGAAACGGGGACGGGGGAATCAGTTGGAATTAGTTGCCTGGGGGGGAATTAGCCTGTGCCCAAGCTCTATATTAACTGCTGGTTAACTTGTGACGCATTGCACAACTGCAAAACCTGTAATAAACACATTTTACTGTCGTAGTAAGATCTCTGAAGTGTTCTGAAAATTGACTTATGCTTATCAGTAACAATTCATTGCATTGATACTTCGTACTACTTTGTCGTTATGAAATATTTAATATAATTAATTTTGAATAAACAAACCGACTTTAAGACTACGTCTATATTTTTTGTTTTTGTTTTCAAAAAGCGCTGAATTAATTTCGATAACATTTATATGGGATCACCACCGAAGTATGACCTACCAAACAAAAAAATAAACTTTAATATAAATTCATGATTGGCGGAGTAATCGCGTAACAAATATATAAAAAAATAAAATACAGGCGAGTTGAGAACCTCCTCCCTTTCTGAAGTCGGCTACAAATATATCTTTCTTTGTGCACTTTTGCAAAGGTTCATAACTTAGTTTGCACAATGGTTACTTTCTTTAACTCTGTAATTAATTAATTTATTAACTAAATACCCAAATGGCATAGGGACTCATTGCGTTCAAAATCTGTGATCAAAAGTTCAAAACATACTTAATATTATCATTGAATTTAAAAGACATCATTTTTACAAGCTCCTTGACGAATAATCGTAAACCACTAGTGTTTGGGCTCATTTTAACCTGCTTGCGGTTCCGATTACGAATTTGTTAAAAGCTTGTCTTGAAAAAAATATTTTTCAACAAAAATCTTATTTATATTTGCATGCGACAATGGTTGAATATAGTCGTAGTTTAACCTATATGTAATGACTAATTATCTATGTACAATAATTTGATTGATTATAACTACTCCGTTAGTAATATAGGTCAACGAATAGGCAAACAGAGTGCAGATTAGAGTGCTTCTGCACTGGATCAGTGCGAGTGCACTCTCGTGTGATAAGAACGGTTACATGCGTGCTATCTTGTAGTTGTACTAGAACTGCTGACGTGTAGAACTTCTGTTTATTCGTATCTTGACTTTCGTCCAAGTTACGTAGATGTACGGAATTCAATAGGCTTTTATGGTTACTAGCTGCGCCCCGCGGTTTCACCCGCAGTTTCTCAGGATAAAAGTAGTCTATGGCCTAGACAAAAGTAGTCTTTTCAGGACGTATAGAACCTTTATACATTGAACTTGATGATATTTGGTATAAAAGATACCAAATTTCATCAAGTTCAGTAGCTCAGTGCTGAGCCTACCCCTATTGCTGCTGTTTTTGTGCTTGCAAATATTGTTAGTCAATTATTACAATGACTACCACCAAACGAAAAAGAACCACTAATTAGAAGATACGGCAAGAAACTGAGGGGCATTTTTTTTAGAACTTTTGTTACAATATTTAAAATAAATAATTTCTTTCTTTCTTTAAGATAATTATCACTGCAATACGAACGTAGGTTTTATATACTAAATCATATGAATTGTACAAATCGACTAGAATTTGGCCGGTTTTTCTCGTTTTAAGTAAAACTTTCACGCTCGCTCCGCTCGTGTTTCGCGCTATTAAGGGATACTCAGTACTCAATAGTTTATTGCAATCATATATGCACATACGTACATTTGAAGAGGTCTTATGAAAAGGTTAGTTAACATACGAGTATATGACCCTGACAGGGTGTGACAATAGGAGTAATAGGAGCGAGCGAATAGATAAGAATAAGAAGGTGGTCGTATTTTTAGGGTTCCGTACCCAAAGGGTAAAACGGGACCCTATTACCAAGACTCCGCTGTCCGTCCGTCTGTCTGTCTGTCCGTCCGTCTGTCACCAGGCTGTATCTCATGAACCGTGATAGTTAGACAGTTGAAATTTTCACAGATGATGTATTTCTGTTGCCGCTATAACCAGGCCTAGCGCACTCCGCACTGTAGGTACGAAGCTACAAGTACATAGCCGGTCACCGACGGCGGGTCGCGCGTCGTTACACATGCCGCGTCAGAAGAGATAAAAGCTATGCGATAGAAAGAGAGGCGCTCTGTAGGTTAATATGACTGGTAGGTATGCAGCGCTACGCGAGCTGAATTGAATTTTATTGCGTCATAGCAAGAGTCGCTATTTGTTTAAATTTCTTTGCGGAGTGATGCTTCTGTCCCTTAGTATTCTGTGCTATAACAAATACTAAAAAACGGAATAAAATAAATATTTAAGGGGGTTCCCATACAACAAACGTGATTTTTTTGCCGTTTTTATAGATAATGGTACGGAACCCTTCGTGAGCGACTCGCACTTGGCCGGTTTTTTCTTACCGAAAAACCTTATTTGCGTTTTTTGCTTGGCATTCGTGCTTCATAAAAATATAATAAGAATATGGATAAGGACATAAAACTGAATGAAAGTGTGTGTTTGTTTCACATTCATTTTGCCTTAGCCTCCGTGGCCTGTCCTATCTTAATATCCATTGCCCCTACATCTGCGCGCATAGTTAACATTATACTCTAAGTCTGCGCGCCACCCACGTCGTGCTATCTGCTTATAAGAAAGCCGCAGGTCAGAAGGTGAACTTATCACGACAACCGCTACTTATACCTTATCGCTTCAACTTTAAGGTTCATATTTCCAGCTCAGGTTAATGATTATACACTGCAATCTTGCACTGGCTTAAACCTTATGTCGAAGCCCTTAAGGTTTATTATTTGATCTCAGAGTAGGTTTTCGTACGTAAGCATATGTCGTACGATGAATTTGATTTCTTTGAACTGCGTCACAGTTTTTAAGTAGTTGTTGATATCTAGCTTCTAGATTGTGCTGGATTCCATGACGGTCACAGTGTGTCTTCTGGCTTATCCAAACTCAGATATGATCTATAGATGCAGAGTGGGCAAATAATGTGTACAAATGAACTACCTATAACGAATTTCAGTAAACTTAATTTAGAAAAAACCTCTGTCACATAAATCCTATAAGAAGTAAAAACAGCTGAACCGATTTTGATAAAATATGTCTAAGACCCACCCACTAGAAAACCTGCATTAAAAAAAAATACCGCATCCAAATCACTCGTTTAAGAGCTACGGTGCCAAAGACAGACACGCTGTCAAACTGAAAACACCCCTCCTTTTTGCGTCGGGGGCTAAAAACGAAGGCGCTAAGCATTTAAATTTGATGTATTCGAAGCCGCCGGCGTAATAATCATAAATGCTCCTCGTTGCAGTGAATGCGTGAAATTATTTATCTATTTAAAAACCAATTTTCGAGTTTGCGACGGCTCTCGACCGGTTTCGAACCGTTTCTAGGTATTTAAGTTCCTTAAGTTCTGTATCTAAAATTTGTATTTTACTTATTTCATACAGTGCAGCACCACCCAGATCTAAAACTTTGCTAAAACTAAAATTTGCCTGAATTAAATTTTGCTATGCAAAATCCTCCGCGGCACTGCATTGCACTCATTGTCCGGAAACCAGGCCTAGCGCACTCCGCACTGTAGGTACGAAGCTACAAGTACATAGCCGGACACCGACGGCGGGTCGCGCGTCGTTACACGTGCCGCGTCTGAAGAGATAAGAGCTATGCGATAGAAAGAGAGGTGCTCTGTAGGTTAATATGACTGATAGGTATGCAGCGCTACGCGAGCTGAATTGAACTTTATTGCGTCATACCAAGAGTCGCTATTTGTTTACATTTCTTTGCGGAGTGATGCTTCTGTCCCTAAGTATTTTGTGCCGAAAAATCAGGTGTCAGTTATTTCGCTGGCTACAATGCCCTTCAAACCGTTACACAGCAATGCTTGCGCACTACTGCTTGGCGGCAGAATAACTAACAAAGCGGTGGTACCTACACAGACGGCTTCCCGTATGCTAGGGACCTACCACGAGTGAAAAGAAATGTAGATGCTATGCTGCCGTAACATTTCACCGCTGTGCTTTTGTTTATAATGTTACATACTACAGCCTGATACATTACGTAAAAACTATTTTGATAAAGCTTGAAACACAGCCGCGATATCTTTAATAATTATTTAATTGGGTAAATGATAAAAAAGCATGATATAGTAGAATCTTCTATAATAAATCCATTTTATTACTACGTTAATGTTATAGCTTATCATAAACTAAACAATAAATAAAATTATCTTAACAATACTATTTTATTACTTTATAACAATTAGTTTTAATGATCGGGGCCTCGTCACAAAAGGAACATTTTTATTATACAAACATAACTTCCAAATTACTTGGGTTTGACCATGCATGATCTAACCATAAAGTCTTCGACGCTCTTTAATTTTCTTGCTTCATTTTTCATAAAGCCGGCCGATTAATCTATAACTACTAACTACTTATATACTTTTAAAACTAGCCGGGCCCCTAGTCTATTTCCAATACTACATTGTGAAAGGTTAAGTACAGAATGACATCTGCTAGGCGGTCGCCTAATATAGGCCAAGTAGACGAGAAAATACTCGAGATAATCTTCTCAGATAAAATGAAGACGTCCGTCAGTCCTCTTCAAACTTCTGTGATAATGTAGAGCGGTGCTGTCACGGCTTAACTTCATTTCTCAAGTTCCTCATATTGATATTTGCACTTTCAACGGCGCGGCGCTGTTTTCATTCTTGGAGTTTTTAAATCTCCAGGACCGCCTTTTTGAATTTTACGCTTTCTTGCCATTGCCGTTTCGATTGCGATTCTTGCTACCGTATCTTCTGGGTCTTGGGCTGGGGTAGCTGCAGATCTTCAGCATGCAGAGGAAACTGCGTTTCTGGATGCCCTTGTGGTACCGCGGTCGTGCGTCAGCCGCTGAAGACAGGAGAAGCATCGCCACCAGTATCGACAGGAGTAAGTGCAGCATACGCATTTCGATGATTTCAAATCACTTGGTCGAAACTTAACTACGAAAAGTAGTAAACAAGATGTCTATTTATAAAAAAGTCTGTTTATATGCAACAGGAGTTGATGTTTGTACACAAACGTGGGAAGCTTGCGACGATAGGCGATGGTAAAGCTTTCGGGCTAGATCAGATCGTTGTCGTTCGGCGTTCGGTAATGTACTGGAGATTACTCTATGATGGCCTGTTTATATAGGGGCGGGGTTATCTGGCGCGTGGTCGGCGATAAGGACGCCGAATTCAGAAGTTCGATGACTGCGAGCTCAATGTCAATCGCGGCGATAGCGCCGTAGTAAAATTATCACGGTGAGGTGGCCTGCGGTAGGTACTTAGCACGTGCTTAAAAGCTTATTGATTTTATAAAATCAAGGCTATAGCCTTGAATTCTTGAAACTTGAATTGTGGACACTGTCTTTAGGATTTATTTTATTGTACCAGGTTATTGTAGAAGTGGCTTTATGATTTGCCAGTAGAGCCATTTGAAATGACGTCAATATGATTAAATAGGTAATAGGTCATAGCTGGTCATTTGCCTGATGGTAAGCGCCAAGCCTGCCCATAACAATCATTCGGAAAGAATACCTACTTATATGTATCAAATTCCGTAGCAGAAGTTCGGCTCATGGCTCGTATATACATTGCTTAAACAATTAAGATAAAAACTGTAACAATGTAACATTATACCTACTCAAGTGTCAATAATTAAAAATAATTAAGAACTACTTTTTTTTCATGTAACTGAATGACGAGACGAGCTGGTCATTTGCCTGATGGTAAGCAATACGCCAGCCATAACAATAACAGCACCACCCAGGACATTGTTTTCCAAATCTTGCGCGGCGCTGCACTGCGCGCGTCCCTGAGACAATTAGCTGTTGAGTCTCAAAATGCCCAGTAATTTCGCTGGCTACAATATCTAATAGAAGTTTAGCAGTTCTTCATCATCATGATGATGATGATGAACTGCTTAACTGCTATTAAGTCACTTTCTTGTTTGTCTGTCTGCCTGTTGTTCCGGGTGAATCTTACAACTCAAATTTCGAGCACTTCCCGATTAGCTATCCGGCTGCAACTTTCAGGGTAGCTCACAACTCCATGACACGTGGTGCTGTTATTGTTATGGCTAGCGTATTGCTTACCATCAGGCAAATGACCAGCTCGTCTCTCGTTCTCGTCTCTCGCTCGATAAATGTAAAAGTTCAATCAATTCAATTTTGTAGAGGTAACTAATTCAATTAGGTACTTTACTCGGTCTATGACGGGTACAAAGCATTAGGGAAAACATGATTTTGATAAGTATCACGCCTAATTTACACAGAAAACCCAATTAAAAATTCCAGTATGTATATTCATACATGTACCTACCTATTTCCTTAGGTACTGTAACTTGCCAAGTTTGCTATTTTATATGTAGGTAGGAAATTAAAATCAACCAGGGCAAAACCCGCTAAAAATTCGCGTCCAGTTTATAGCGAAAAGGCAACAACAAACTTAATTAGGTTTTGCTAAATTAAATTAAATTCATTTATTATCAGGTAATTAAAACATAAAATACACACGCCATCAACCATCACAAAAATTCAAAGATATGTGACATTCACCAACCCGCACTGGGACAGCTTAGTGGATTATGGCCCATACTGTCTCTTTGAGAGAAGGCCCGTGTCCCAGCTGTGGGAACGTAAAAGAAAGAATACTACTACTATACATATAACTATTAGTAATAGGCTGATGATAATGATGACACTATACAGGACAATGTATATTGTTATCAATATAACCTACCTACTTAGGTAATTATACTTTAGTCTCCACGTACATGACTCGATAAAAGTCCGAACTGAATTAATAGTTCCAAAATTAATCATGGGCTGAGACTTGACCCGCAATCTAATCAAAAAAATGTAAAAGTTTATCGCCATAAGTATGAAAACTGCCCAAAAGTAGTAATAACCGGTAATCTATCACTTTGTCTTTAAGCCGATGTCACATTGCGGCGCACGCACACTGCACACGTTAGCCGCGTGGATGCATTTTCGGTGCCCCACAGAATACTAAGGAACAGAAGCATCATCCGCAAAGAAATTTAAACAAACAGCGACTCTTGCTATGACGCAATAAAATTTAATTCAGCTCGCGTAGCGCTGCATACCTATGATTCATATTGACCTACAGAGCGCCTCTCTTTCTATCGAATAGCTCTCATCTCTTCAGACGCGGCACGTGTAATGACGCGCGACCTGCCGTCGGTGTCCTGCTATGTACTTGTAGCTTCGTACCTACAGTGCGGAGTGCGCTAGGCCTGGTACTACCTGAAGACTTTTCCTTCTGATTACTAGAAAACTTTTCCGTCTGTTTTCCTTCTAGTCCAAACATTTTATGTTTCTAGGAGAATATTCTAATCTTTCTAATTATTACAATTATGCATTTTGTGCTCTCTAGCAGAGGATTCAAGTATGTACATAGGGTGTATGTGTGTGTGTGCGTGCATTTAAAGTTGACTGTGTGTAGATGTGTTTTTTATTTATTTAAATCAGAAGTCTTATGTAACATGGGTAATTAAGGTAACATCTAAAACTATTTTAAAAGCTACTTAAGCTAATTATGTTATATTACAAGATAGGTTGTTCTATAGGCTTTTTAGGCTAGGCTTAATATTTGGACCCCTGTCTTCTAAACTAGGTGTGTAATACAGCTGTATCTTAGAAGCAAGTATCCTACCTTCCTTGGTGGACTGAGCTGAATGATTTTTTGCAAAGTTATGTTTAGATTAGTTAAGTAGTAAATTTATATTAATGTTTATGATGTAATATGTCTTATTACTATTTATCTCGATGAGATCACACCTCAAAGTCTGTTATTATTTAGGTCAATGATACTTTAGAACCTTGGTACATATTACAGAAGGTAAATAACGTGATCGGACAGACCCCTGTATCTTATTATCTAACTAGGTTAATAATAATGTCCACGGAATTTGCTTGAGTCCACTGTAATATACGAGTTATTCCACTAGATTATTTCCGGTTGGATACTGACAGATAATTTTGAATTGTGACTTTTAGCATTGACATTAATTAGGACCTTGTTATTTATTCAGGGATTCTCAGGAACTGATATAAACGACTGAGGAAACAAACATATTGTAAATAATATAAAGGAAAATGTAGTCTCACAAGCGAATTTCAGTAAACAAATATTTAAAAAGCGACGACACAAAAAACCTATGAAAATTAAAAAATTGCTGAAGTGATTTTGATAAAACATATCTTAAAACCACCGCTAGAAAAACTGCTTTTAAATAAAAAAAACCGAACCCAAATCAGTTCAGACGAGCTACAGTGCCACAGACACACAAACATAGTGGTCAAATTTATAACACCCCTCCTTTTTACGTCGGGGCTTAAAAATATACGTGCTGGTAGTTTGGTAGTAACCTCGGTCGTCGATATAAGATGTGCTAGGTGTGTTATATCAATAGTTCAATAAGCAATATGCATCTTACTTTAAGTATGCAAAAGATAATACCCACTGCTCTCAAAGCTTTTTACAAGCTTTTTACAATTTTATTTAACTTGCAATGTATGTATGTTTGTCCGGGTGGAATCTTGCAAGCTGAATTAGAACCACTTCCTCTTATCCTACGGAGTTGAAATTTTGCATACTTGTCTAAGTCCGATGACAATACAATATTATGGTGACAGCCAGCTGATCTAATGATGGAGACGGAAGGTGGGCAGTGGAACTCCTTGACGGATAATCGTCAACTACTAGTATTTGGGTTAATTTTAATCTGCTCGCGGTTCCGATTACGATTTTGTTAAAAGCTTGTCTTGAAAAAATATTTTGCAACAAAAAACTTAAGTAAAGATAAATTCATGGTACTCTGATAAAATAAATATTTAAAGTTGATACACAGTCGATGACCGCTTAACATTCAGGCAATAATTTCAGTATCACTGTTCATTTCTATGTGCGTACATTAAACAATGTACCTACCTACCTAGATACTTATCTGTATCTTATTGTTTGTTTTACGAATCAATTGTTTACTTAATACACTTAGAGCATTAACCTCTTTCTAAAATTGTATCTAGCTTCGCAGTAACTTAGCTATAAAAATGTTTCAAAGTGTAATTGTGAACTGCTTTCGGTTTTGAGAAATACCCCCTTTAATATTTCTTTTTTACACTTAATAGATCTATGTTTGGCCACTATCTCGCCTGATGTGAAGCAACGATGTGGCCTAAGATGGAGCACATAGATCTAGAGAGAGACGGCAGTTGAGCGGCTGCTTAGACCCGTCTCCCCGATGGTTCACCGAACATCATCCCGAAACACGACAAGGTCGCTTGACGGCATGGCTTTGTTCGGTGGGTGGTGTTTCAACCACGGCCAGAGCCTACCACTCCAAAGCGCGTAAGCGGATTTCATCACGATGTTTTCCTTCACCGTTTTCAGAGCGAGCGTGCAAAAACTGCACATAACTATAAGTCATTGGTGCAGGGCCGAGTCAGGATTCGAACTAAGGTGCGTCGGATCGAAAGGCGCGTTAGTTCCCGCTAAGCCACACTCGCTCTGCTCATTATACTTATATTAGAATAGTACTAATACATTTTTTGCAAAAAACTTTATTTCTGCTAGATCTATACATTTTTGGGTCACTGTTTCCGTGTTGGCCTTTTCGACCTTCACAGCTCGAGCGATAACTTAATCGTCTCTTGAAAGAAAGCCTATGATGATAGCTAGCTATGTTAAGCAAGAATAGTCTCAAAAGTATGTTCGCTCTACTTAAAAGGTTGATGATAAAATAGCGCTAGGTACCTACAGTTCGGCGGTTGACGTAAGGAAACCCCGATTGTCACGCGTGCTACATATCCACAATGACTGTAACATAATTAACTTTAGGTATATATAGATAATTCATTGACCTCTTCAATCTCCTTTGAGATTCGAAAGACGACCTTGTCGTTAAACGAAATTTGAGGCGCAATTAAAATTTGAATTTCCATTATAAAAGTGACGAAACTCGATAACGCGATAATATTATAACCCGCTGGCATGATGCAACGTTTGAAACTGTTGAGGTATGTTGATTTTGGCATCGGGTACAAAAACTGTCCTAAGGTTTTTAAATAGAAAGATAGAAAGAAAGAAAGAAAAGGAAAAACCATTTATTCGGCACACGACAAACAAATAATACAAAAAATAAAAACTTAAATAATAAATATATGTGCCGAATGGGCTCAGCTCAGCATAAAATGCCGAGAGTTTTACACAACTCGGCGCTGATTTTCAGCTGATACCCGTGTTGCTATAGGAATAATGAAAAATTGGCTGTACTCATCCACAAAACATTTAATTTATATTATATGTATATATAATATAAAAACAATAAAAAGTGAGTAAAATGTACATACATATATAATAATAATAGTAATAAATATACAATAATAATAGTAATACATAAACATACAATGCAAAAAATAAAAAGGACTCGGTGAAATGTTTTCCTACGCAAAATAAATTACAATCGGTAAAATAAATAAATAACGCCCTACGATCACATACATAGATCCTGGCCCCTAACTAGGATTCCCTGTATCTAGGGTACCAGGAACTATTTTTATTTTATTCTCAAAGGGTAACTAACAGCTAGGATCTTAAATAACAAAGTTTATAATAATATGCACAGATAGCTAATTATAAGTTACCAAAAATAAATATTTTGTAAATATAACGCTTACAAGAATGTTTTAAAATGATGTTCTAGAATGTTTTAATATGAGGACCATGCACAAACTTTTGTCCCGTCGGGAATCGAACCCGCAACCTCAGTGATGTATGAAATTTGAGCCAACCTGCCCAACCGCTACACCACAGAGGCAATCAAATACCATATAAAAATAATAATAATGATCTGGATTGCAACTCAAAGGCATGTGCAATCAGCAAACTTAAAAATAAAACATATAGAGCAGATAATGTTTGAGGTTTGAGATGCACATATCCACAAATCTGCAACACAGCATACAATACAGCTATCTGCAATACTAGAGGCATTGATGATGCGTTGCCGACCCTTGATGATGACTCTAGTAATACCCCTTTAAAGGACTTTGTTGTAGGTCAAAGAAATACCTACAAGACATACTTCTAAAATCCGTTCTTGCATCCCGGGCTAGATACTAGTTCAGTTCTACTATCGTATTACCAGGCTAATGTCAAATCACGATGTGAATCGAGTGGTCACACACGAAAAGAATAACCAACCTGATCCAGAAATAGAAAAGTGATGCAAGAGTGTGCCGAAAAGGATCATGCTTATCTTAACAGGTTTACCGAAATAGCACGACGCCACTGCTATTGCAAGTTTTAAGTCTGTTTCGTCAGATAGGTAGGCAGTTTATTGACGTTATAAAACATTTTATAAATAAAAAACCAACTTCAATTCTGATATCATCGAAGTCCAAGGTCGAATATCGACGAAATTTATATGGGACCAGCTTTTAGCTATACTGAACGCAAGTCCAACGCAACAATTTTCCAAATCGATGTACCTATAAATGACGGAGTTCTGAGGTAACAAGCATATTTTTTTTCGAATCGAATTGGGAACCTCCTCCTATTTTTGAAGTCGAATAAAAATTAGGTAAGTAGTGAAATAAATTATGCAACGAATGATACCTATTCGTACTGATTTAATTGCCCGAGTATTCCTTTAGCATTGCGTTTTAAAACTCTAATTTAATTTGGAACAAAATAACAGTGTTTAACACGTGTACTTTCGAATCGGCAGGGAGCGCACCTTTCTACTAAGCCTTGTTTTGAAGTCTATAAAGCGTCCACTAAAGCGCAGTTGAGTGGGTCCTTTTTTAGATTTCTTATTTTCTAACGATATTTTGTCGGAGAATTATGGTATTGCTATTGATCTTGAGCAATTATTATAAAGGCAAAAATAGCTAGATCTGATCCGATAAACTCAAAGTCCGTTATCATTCCACTCATTTAAATCAATATCCACTCAATATTTACAAAATAAATACATTATACACAATTACAAAACGTATCTACCGATATAGGTAGCTAATAATATTTTATCATTTATTATTATTTATAAGTACAAGTTACATAAGCCAGCACGCTTCTGGCTTGTCTTGGTCTTTCCGAACTACTCGCGAAGTTAGATAATTTTAACGTACGATTCGGTTCGATCGTTCGATCGGTTCGGTCAGTCGTACGATTCGGTTTTTTATACAGTTTAGTTAAGACTAATCGATAGGAGCGAGTGTGGCTCAGTGGGAGCACGTGCGACTTTGGATCCGACGCACCCGAGTTGAAATCCCACCCCCGCACCACTGACTTTCTTAAGTTATGTGCGGATTTAACATTCGCTCTAAAACGGTGAAGGAAAACATCGTGAGGAAACCAGCATGTCCAAGAATTTATCACAAAAATTCAAAGACATGTGACATCCACCAACCCGCTTTGGGCCAGCGTGGTGGATTATGGCCCTTATTCTCTCTACGGGGGAAGGCCTGAGTCCCAGCAGTGGGAACGTTATGAGCTGATGATGATAGGGGCAAAATGTGACCACTTGCAGCGTTCGTGTGGATAATGATGCAATGTTTTTCGTAAGATTAGAAGTTTTTGAATGAAAGTGTGGCGTTCACATGATACATAAGATCATTCAACATAAATACAAATACCTTCCGATTAAAATAGACAGCCTCTGTGGTGTAGTGGTTGGGCAGGCTCAAATCTCATAAAGCACCGCGTGCGGGGTCGATTCCCGTGACGGAATAAATGTTTGTGAACAGAAAAAAGTGCAAGCATTTGTTTCGTGTCTGGGTGTTGTGGGACCATGGTCCTCGTAGTTCCTGATTTCCTAGATACAGGGAATCGTAGTTGGCCAGGATCTACTTAAGTAGGCGTATTTATTTATTTATAATAGATATATGATTACTCTCTCTATGAGAGAAGGCCCGTGTCCCAGCAGTGGGAACGTGATGGGCTGATGATGATGATGATATGATTACTAATTTTTGGATATGTTAATTGAAATTGCTCCAACGTTTGATAAGCCTCGATAAGGATATTTATATATGATGGAGCTCCTGCGAATTGCAATATGACGAAACTTTGAGATGAGATTATATAGCGCGCGCTTTATGTATGTATACCTACTAGTCAATAATAGCCCAAGATCATGAACCCTATATGGAAGTTACGGGAGGAGGCCTTTGCCCAACATTGGGACAAAAATACAGTAATAACAGTAATATACTACTACCTTACTCTCCCTACTCGTGAATCTAATGGAACCAGGCTTGACGTTGTGGATATTCATCTCCTACCCTTTTTTAATGTTACTGAATGATGAGACGAGCAAATCGTTCGCCTGATGATAAGCGCCCCGCCTGCCCATAACAATTGTAGTGCCATCCAGAACTTTTAATACCATAAAAAGCACTGCGTAGCACAGCATTGCGCTCATCACCCCAAGACATCAGATATTAAGTCTCATATGCCCAGCAATTTCGCTGGCTACAATGCCCTTTAAACCGGAACACAGTAATTCTTGCGCACTACTGCTTGACGGCAGAATAACTAACAAAGCTGTGGTACCTACCCAGACGGCCGCATACAAGAGACCTAGCACGAGTAAAGAAAGTCTGAATCGCAATGAAAATATCTAGTGTAATTCCGCTGAATATTGATAGGTTCATCATCATCATCATCATCATCAGCCCATCACGTTCCCACTGCTGGGACACGGGCCTTCTCTCATAGAGAGAGGATGGGCCATAATCCACCACGCTGGCCCAGCGCGGGTTGGTGGATGTCACATGTCCTCGACTTTTTGTGAAAAATTCTTGGACTTGCCGGTTTCCTCACGATGTTTTCCTTCACCGTTTCTAGAGCGAGTGTTATATCCGCACATAATTTAAGAAAGTCAGTGGTGCGGGGCCAGCGGAATTCGAACTCGGGTGCGTCGGATCGAAAGTCGCACGTGCTCCCACTGAGCCACACTCGCTCTTTATTGATAGGTTTAGATGTTTTTATTGATAGGTTATTGTTGATTAATATAATATGTATGAGGGTAATGTAGCGCCACGCCTGCCTATAACAGTTTTTAATGTTTCCGTATGAACAAACAATAAGCCATTTTTTCGGGAATCCCCAAACCTTGTAACACGCCCACCAAGAAATATTCTTACGCAAAAACAAATTGTAACCATAATAATTCCATTCCAAAACGTAATTACTTATTATTGTTTTATTATCAGGCTCGTCGTTGTTGGCCTTTTCCATTCTACTCGTATGATTATAATATATAAACATTATTATATCTTAATTATGCCAGTTATCCTGCTTTGAAGTAGAGCACTTTTTATTTCACTTTTATCTCTTCATACTGTGCATAATCAGCATTTCGATTATGAATTGCGGGTTCGATTCGCGCGACGGGACAAATGTTTGTGCATAGAAATAAAAAGCGCAAGCATTTGTTTCGTGTCTGGGTGTTGTGGGACCATGGTCCTCATAGTTCTTGGTTCCCTAGATACAGGAAATCCTAGTTAGGGGTCAGGATCTATGATTTGATCGTTTAACAAAAAAAAAATACAATTTACTCTTTTTTTATTATTATTTATTTATTACTTATTTATTTCTATTTCTTATTTACAATTTACAGGTTTCTTCTAGGCGAGCGTGCTACATAAACGACCGCATCGTCACTTAACAACAAGTGAGATAGCGGTCTAACGCTAGCCTATAAATAATAATAATAATAAAAACTATCAAAAATACAATTATTTACAAATGTATACAGTGATAATCACTAAACTAACCTACAACAAAATAAGAAAGTAAATTTAAAGAAATGCTGTTTTAAAAAAGTAGTCCTATGTTTTTCAAAATCTATAGAGAACTTGTTGGGCATATAATAGAATAGAATATACTTTATTTCCTTGAATGTGAGTACAATACAGATGTTATATATAATTATTATTAACTGACACATTTCGCCAATTTAATAACATGCAAAATCTTATTATAAGTATTGAGACATTAAAAATAAATAATAATCTTGAATTTAGCATTCCTGTTCGTCTAATAACTTGTCTTTCACACAATATAGAGAAAGTTTAACCCTGCGCACTGTGGAAATTACGTAATCTGTCGCCTATGCGCTTGCGCAGTTTTTAACAAACCGTTTTATTTTCCCAGTGCGTTGAGCAAACTCATGCCATTACCAAGTAGTGTAATGTCGTTAAACTTAGATCGTTACGTCAATAAATAATAAGTTATCGTCAGTGAAGTCGGCTATGTTTATTGATTGAGATGCGCACGAGCATTGCTTAGATTAGTTTATGTATATACAATTGACTTTCTACCTATTTAAGACGGGGCCACCTGTACCCCTGACTATAAATATGAAATATCATTGAGTGTGAAGAGTGTCGCAAGTCCTGCAACTACTCTCGCCCCAAATAAAGTACTCTGGTCGGCGCTATGGACTTTGTCGCCTCGCAGTGTTAGGTGTTTCAGATAATGTCCAATAAACAGTGTCTTTCTATGCCTATAACTTTTCAAAACCTACAATAGCCTTGATCAAGGCTTCTTAAATTACAATTAGGCATATCATATAATTTAATGTAAAACTGAACAAACTGTTACAGTCTCCCATCATCATCATCAGTCCATCCGTACGTACCTACCCACTGCTGGGACAAGGGCCTTCTTTCATAGAGAGAGTATGGGCCATATTCACCACGCTGGCCCAGTGTGGGTTGCAAGATGTCACATGTCCTTGTATTTTTCTAATTAATTCTTGGACATACCGGTATCATCACGATGTTTTCCTTTACCGTTTTGAGAGCGTGTGTTAAATCCGCACATAACTTAAGAAAGTCAGTGTACGGGACCAGCGGGATTCGAACTCGGGTGCGTCGGATCGAAAGTCGCACGTTCTCCCACTGAGCCACACTCGCTCTCAATAGCCTTGATCCCGCCTCATTCATAAATTACAATTAGGCATATATCATATAATTTAACGAAAACCTGAACAAACTACTAGGTATATCAAGGAGAGGTGTGGCGGACGGATCCAGGAGCTGAACCAGTTGTCGCTATCGTGGTTGGAGTCAACGGGGACGACGAGTTTCAAGTCCTTCGTGCTCCGGCTTCCGGCGAAGTATAAAGAGACGTTCCTGGTTCCTGAGTTTTGGCCCGAAGGCATAGTATTCCGGCGCTACAGGGGGGCGAAGCCGAAGTTAATTCCCTAATCGTAGCTTTAGTGTTTAAATTGTATATATTTATGCTAGTCTGTAAGGTATATATTTTATGGGCCTCTGGTACTTTAATTTGTTAACTGTGTTATTGACAGAAAAAAATAAATTTGTTATTATTATGTCGCTCTTTCTCACGGGTTATACACCCGGTCCTTTGGAAGGCTTGCGCGGGGACATGAGTCCAACACGTAGAGGCCTCTTAGAGCATTTAGTCTAGATATGTAATGGGCAACACTTATTATTATTTTTATTATATGTCTCTAAAATATTCTATTTAATTACAGTACAACATTTCGTGAGTTTCTCAACAAATCATATATTAGGATCAAGCTTATTTTGCAAGTTACGTGCTCGCCGATAAGTCTTTTTTATAATAAGACAGAGGTCAATTCTAGTGGTCTCAAAAGTAAATTACTCTGCGTTATGACAGTTCTATTAGTAATAATAATAATAATAATAAGGATGTTAGGAAGTTTTAGTCCCTCTCATAGCACTTGGTTAAGGCCCGTGCAAGTTTTCCACCTCCAGAATTGGAGAGAAAACTAAATTTTACACAAAAATAATAATTTTAATATACATTTATTATTATTATATTATATTTATTATTATTACACAAATATAATAATAATAAATTATTCATTCATCTTCCACAATTTTCTGGTTTCTAGGTAGGTAAGTACTTAAGTTTAAAACATGTTTGGGAATATGTACTGTGTTGACAATATCTGAGTTGGATCGGTGGTGCCCGCAGTAGTTATAAAACTGTGTCACAGCCTTTATTAGTGACAGGGATCACAAACTACCTAATAGTGTTAGGTTAGGTCTGGCATAACAAGAGCACAATCACTGTATATGGGGCCATATCAGTAACTCAGCTTGTTAGAATGCTATCGCGACACGAGTGATAGTTTACGTGCGAGTATTACGTGTCAAGGGCACAGCTTACTAAGAAGTTTGTACGTTTATCACGGGTCAGCGAGACACACCCTTCCACGTGCGGACAAGTGTTTACGATGTACGTCGTGTTATTGTCCGAAGTGTCGCCTTGACGTCGACAGAAAGATAACAATAAAGATAAAATGTTACACAAATTGTGGACCTTAAACACTTTATCATGTTTACCTGTGTTAAGTAACTGGTAAGGTGTAAGTACATATTCAGAGAGCGATAAGCTCGGCTGCGAATATATGTGTATTTATTTCGCTACCCACAGTTGATTACTTATAGGTAAGGTACGCATAGTAGGTAAATAGGTATTTTGGTACTAACTTAACTTTGACTTAGATCATCATCATCTACAGCCCTTAAGTTCCCACAGCTGGGACACGGGCCTTACCTCATAAAGAGAGTATGGGCCATGATTTACTACGCTGACCTAGTGCGGGTTGGTGGATATCACATGTCCTTGAATTTTTGAGATTAACTCTTGGATATGCTGGTTTTCTCACAATGTTTTGAGAGCGATTAAATCCGCACATAACGTAAGAAAGTATATATATATCTGTCTATCATGAATCATGATGGATAAACTGGATTTTTTTTTACAACATTTCAAAACCTACACTTCAAAATCTATCTTATATTAGGAATGTAGTCTTTTGTAGGAACCTCTAGTCTCTAAATAGTAAGAAACAAAGTCGCAATCCGCGTCCAAATTTTTTTTCATTTTTTCCAACTTCAAAAAAGGAGGAGGTTTTCTGTTCGATTGTATTTTTTTTATCATTTTTATTTTTTTTATCTTTGTTACCTCAGAACTCCGTCATTTATGAACCGATTTAGAAAATTCTTTTTGCGTTGGGTCCAGTATAGCTACGAAGTGGTCTCATATAAATTTCATCGATATGTGACCTTGGACTTCGAAGATACTTTGAAGTCGGTTTTTGTTTTTTTCTAAAAATTAATTATTTTATTTAATATGTCGGCAAACACAGCCTCTGTGGTGTAGTGGTTGGGCAGGTTGGCTCAAATCTCATACATCACTGAGTTTACGGGTTCGATTCCCGCGACGGGACAAAAGTTTGTGCACAGAAAAAAAAAGCGCAAGCATTTGTTTCGTGTCTGGGTGTTGTGGGACCATGGTCCTCATAGTTCCTGGTTTCCTAGATACAGGGAATCCTAGTTAGGGGCAGGATCTATGTATGTGATCGTTGGGCATTATTTTTTTTAACAAGCAGACAGAGAGCCGCCTCATGGTAAGCGGTTACCGTCGCCGATGGACATCTGCAGCACCAGAGGCATTGCTGATACTTTGCCGACCCTTTAGGACTCTATTTACACCTCTTTTAAAGGACTTCATGTTGTAGCTCAACGAAAATACTAAAGAAAGTAAGTCGTTCCACATCTTACAAGTGCGAGGAAGGAAAGTGCGAGTGAAGCGAGTGGTGTGGGATGTCCAGTTGTGTAAGATGTGGGGGTGAGCTTTTTGACGGTGGCGAAATGTGCGGTGGTAAAATTGGGAAGGCGGAAGCAGGTCAAAAAGCTCTTCAGAACATTCCCCATTATGAAGGCGGATCATTTTTGTTTCTTCACGTACATCTCCTACCCACAGAATAGATTTTGATACGGTTTCATTCAGAGATTTTTTTTACTTAAGATTAATATGTACAATACATTTAAATTAAGTTTTTCTATAGTAGAGAAAATTGTATGGAATCATATATGTCATCAAAAAATTACACCACAGCACAGTAGTAAATTGTGTAACTTGCATCCGTAGCGGGAGCGGGTCGCCAGAGATTATGAAGTTGAATAGATAACTCATTTGTTTGACGAAGGCGTCTACTCTGCAGAAATCATAACAATATTATTGCCTTACGTTATATTTAGATTTCAGTGATCTGTATCTAATGATACACGCGCTGCCTTTACTTAAGGTCAGGACCACAGTGCAGCAAGGCGATTCGGTCGCGCTGCTTAGTACCGCATCAAGAAATGTCAAATCTGGTCAACAGTCAGAGATTACTTCTAGCCTCGCAAGTACATAGAGTAGGGGGCTAACCTTTCAGTAAACAGTTAGGTAGCTACCTGCTTCCTTTATTATGACCGCGCTGATCACGGTCTTATTTACTGCGGCAAGTTTTTAGGACGTTTAGAAGAAAAAAACAGTCGATTAAAGCACCGGAGAGCGAGCGTAGCTCAGGAGACCGAGTGTGGCTCAGTAGGAGCACGTGTGACTTTCGATCTGACGCACACGAGTCGAATCCCGCCAACCCCGCACCACTGACTCTCTTAAGTTACGTGCGGAAACCGGCTTATCCAAGAATTTATCACAAAATTTAAGGACATGTGACATCCACCTACCTGCACTGGGCCAGCGTAATGGATTATGACCCATACTCTTTCTACGAGAGAAGGCCTTTGTCCCAGCAGTGAGAACGTAGCGGGCTAAAGTTGATGATGATGATCAAAGCAATGTTTCAATAACCCACTTCCTATGGATGTACAAAATTAATGTTCTTTATTTTGTCTAAAAAATGCATACCTACACGTTCAAAAATTGACAACCTCGTTCGTTATTGAAATCGGTAAAAAATATGTGCGACGAAATAAACAAGCTATTGAAGAAAGCTACGGGCTACGGGACACTGGTAGCCCTACGATTGCCTACGAAGCGTAGCATATATTTCGTAGCTCGTAGAGCATAGGCTACGCTGTAGCAACAACTTGAGGAGACAAATGTATAGGCAACAAATGTATATCAGGGCTTCTCAAACTTTTTTTACTGTGACGCCCTTGGGCATTTGCCATTTTTATGCCCTCTAAACAAAACCTACCTACCATACCAGTTGGCTCAAGTTTGGAAATTGCCACTCTCATCATTATTGCCACTCTTTCTCTACATTTATTTTCGATCTGTACTTGTTCTTTATTACTGCAGCTGCAGAAAAGCTTGTTTCGCACAAGTACGATGTCGGAAATGGTAGCAGAACCCTCAATGCTGATGGCACGATATTCGTGAGAATCCATGTGGATCCATGAATGAAGCCAAACCATATGGATCGCGTCTCGACGCCCTTGGGATAATGTCGCGGCGCACAGTTAGGGAAGCCCTGGGCTATATACATTGTGACACTAGAAACTGAACATATTATACTATGTACTAATAATATAAAAAATATACTAAGGTACAATAATACTTAATATCATATAACAGAAGGCTTAATAATTTAAAAACTAAATAAAACTAAACTAAAAGATATTAAATATTATGTACATGCCGGGTATCGGTTGAGCCAACTGAATGGCCTATAGATAATTCAACCGATACCCGTCGTCCGGCAACGTGCCCAAAATGCTGGCGGCGTTGCCTCGCTGAATTGCGAGGCTGATTCTATAATGATATTTTGTACTTTGGCCAAAGAATCAGCCTCGCATAACGAAGTGGTCCCATATAAATTTCATCGATTTTTGACCTTGGACTTCGAAGATACATTGAAGTCGGTTTTTTTGTTTGATGAAACGTATGCTTGTTTAACCCCCGACGCACAAAAGAGGGGTATTATAAGGTTGACCACTATGTGTGTCTGTCTGTAGCAACGTAGCTCTTAAACTATGATTATGTAACTTTAAACGTAACGTCACTTTTGACGTAAGCCTATCTAAAACTATTTAATTTTAGCGCAGTCAAACGTAATTTAAATTTAAAGAACGCGGAAACTAGAATACGAATTACATTTATTGCAGACAATTTAAAGTTAAATTTAGGATTTGAGAATGCAACACAGAATCGAACCTGATTTCTTTTTTTTTTTATTAATTGTATATCATATTTATTTTTAACCAACTTAAAAATAAGGAGGAAGTTCTCTATTTGATTGTTTTTTTTTATTTATTATTTATTTATTATTTATTATTATTAATTGCATTCATGTACATATATTTATCTTGTAGGTCTTAAATTACATCTTATGTTGGTACATGAGCCCTGTAAGGGCGTTTGCAAGTCAGTGCGAGAGTACATTTAGTCATTTTAATTTATATTGATTTATGTTTTGAATTCATCTACGGAATAATAAAATTTTTTAATTAGATAAGATTTAAGTTTTCTGCAGAATACGTTGTATCTAGTTTCGTTTTTTAGGTATTCAGGGATTTTGTTGTATATTGATACTAATCTAAAATTTGGACTTTTTCCTAATATTTGTAAATTTGTTGTAGGTAACTTTAGTTTGTTGCGATTTCTTCTATTATAATTTTCATTAATTTCACTATTTGATTTAAAGAAAGTACGATATTTCCGTACGAATAGACATATCTGTAGGATGTACAGACATGGTAGGGTTAGTATTTTTTTGTCTATAAAATGTGGTTTACAACTTTCTCGCGGCTTAATATTAACTAAAATCCGTATACATTTCTTTTGCGTTATAAATAGATCCGTAAAGTCTGTACTTTCACCCCAGAGGATTATACCGTAATTTAACCAAGAGTATGCATAGGCGTAGTAAGATGATAATGCAGTTTCGTAATTGGTATTTGACTTGAGAACACTCAATGCATAGGTAAATCTTGCAAGTTTCGTTTTAATGTTCTCGACATGTTTTTTCCAATTCAAGTTTGTATCTAGTGTTAGTCCTAATAATGTGAATTCTTTTGTTTCTTGTATTTTTAAGTTGTGGTTTATAGTGTTTAGATCTAAGGGCTTTCGTTGGTGGGTTCGGAACTGTAAAAATTTTGTTTGTTTTCATGTTTGTTACGTCAGAACTCCGTCATTTATTAACCGAATTGGAAAATTTTGCATTGGGTTCAGTATAGCTACGGTCCTATACAAATTTCATCGATATTTGACCTTGGACTTCGAAGATACATTGAAGTTTAGAGCGAGTGTGGCTCAGCGGGACCTCGTGCGCCTTTCGATCCGACGCACCTGGGTTCGAATCCAGACTCGGCCCTGCACCAATGACTTATAGTTAATTGCAGATTTTGCACGCTCGCTCTAAAACGGTGAAGGAAAACATCGTGATGAAACCCGCTTACGCGCTTTGGAGTGGTAGGCTCTGGCCGTGGTTGTAATACCACCCACCGAACAAAGCCATGCCGTCAAGCGGCCTAGTCGTGTTTCGGGATGATGTTCGGTGAACCATCGGGGAGACGGGTCTGAGCAGCTCAACTGCCGTCTCTCTCTAGATCTATGTGCTCCATCTTAGGCCACATCATCGCTTCACATCAGGCGAGATAGGTGGCCAAACATAGATCTATAAGGCGTAAAAAAAAAAAAAAAAAGTCGGTTTTTTTGTTTGATAAAACATATACTTGTTATCTCTCTGTCTAGCATTATATGGAGTCTGGCCTTTACGCTATCTACAAAGATGGATGCATCGTACGTCGGCTTTAGTAATGCTGACTAAAGCGATGGTTTTCAATCGAACGATGTTTTAAAATAAGATAGTTTATCTGACATTTCGCAGCATAATTATTTATCTAAAGGTTAAGTTGTTACCACACAGTTGCATTTTATCTCAGATTTATAACTCCTTTAACTTTGTAATATCTTGCTCTTTAAACTTACTGCTATTATTAGGTGCGTTGATTTTGTTCAGGCAACTTTCGACAGTACGGCTATCATATTTAAGTTTGAATTTGAAATAATACCGCTCAGTTTATATGAATCATGAAAATTTAATGACACCAATACATTGTTGTGTGCGCAAAATATGACTCAGGACAGGGTTCGAACCCGTATGCTTAAAAATTGTGAGAAATCAGAACTAGGTAAGACTAATTCATTGTTCATTATAAATTCTCATGGGCAAACGTGCTCCACCTTAGATCGCAACTACGCTTACCATCAGGCGAGTTGTTGTCAAACGTAAGACCATTTCATCATAAAAAATATATAAAACGGCTACATTCACGTTATGATTGTGTTGGAAGTATATAAAAAACTACTCTATGGGAGTTTTTGTTATTGAATGCATTAGCGCATGCTAGGCGAAATCTTAAGATCTTAAATAATTCGCAAGAAGAAAAATGATATTGCTCGGGCAGGGATCAAACCTTTGTCTTCGGAATACCGTCTCGACGCCTTAACCACTGGGCCACCGAGCCAGCTGCCAATTTTAAGCTTTTGGCGAAGACACTAGCCAGTCTGCGCCGCGAATCTAAATCGTAAACGTTCATAACACGAGTTTAGCCGTTTTATATTTATAATGAATATTTCGACTCACGAATGTTTCCAAATCGTAAGTAGTAGTTTATTTTTAATTCTTTATTGCACTATCACAAGTAATGTACAAAAGGAGAACTTAATGCTAAAGCATTTTCTACCAGTTATCCAGTGACGGTAAAAGAAAGTTACAAAGCGTGTATCAAAAAATTAAAAACTGAAAGGGTTCATTCTTGTTGATTTTTAACCGACTTCAAGAAGGTTCTCTGTTCGTTTGTATTTTTTTTTTCAATCATTTTATTGCAAATACAAATCGTGTGGTAAAATCAATTCTATGAGCTCTGAATCTGAATCCCACACTAGGATAACTCCTGTGTTGTAGGATTCAGTCTCTTTCATTCGGTATCACTGTTTACAAAGCGGAACAAACATAGGTTAGATTTATTAATCAGTGACTGGGTGTTGCAAGACCATGGTCCTCATAGTTCCTGGTTTCCTAGATACAGGGAATCCTAGTTAGAGGCCAAGATCTATGTATGTGATTGTTGGGCATTTTTTTTTAGTGTACTGAATGTTGTGTTAGTGGTAGCAATATACTTCTTACATACTTATTTTTTGTGTTCCTGACGAATTGTAATACTAATTAATGTTTATGTTTTTATATGTTAATGATTTTATAATTATAATTCCTGACATCTTTATCACTTTAATTATTGTAATTTTTGACATGCATAATTCATTGTTTAATGTAATTCAATATCTTACTATCTGTAATTCTATATAATTTAATTGATTTTGTATTTCAATTATTTAATATTTAATTTGTGTAATAATAAAATTGTTATTGGTGTGTACCGTTATTATTACAATAAACAATTTCAATTTCAATTACTGATGTAGGCATAAGTAGATCTTTGAATTTAGAAGTATTCTATACACATGATAAAGAAATATTTAACGAGAGATGTATCATGCATCAGGCCGCCGAGTAGACAAACCGATATTTTTCTAGCGATAAAGAAGGCATGTCACGTGGTGACCTCTACGCGCCCGATGTTTTATTTTGTAAACAATACCCGAACAATAGCAGTAGTTATTACACTATTTATGACATGGATATCTTAGTGGAGATTAAACTGCTCGATAACTTGCGTATTGTTATTTAACCCGTGTATTAACCTTTTACGGACTGGGCTGGACTGGGCTGGACACGTTTGCCGTATGTCAGAAGAGCGATGGGCCAAACTCACAACTGAGTGGACCCCACGCAACGCTACCCGACGACGCGGCAGGCCCAGAAAGAGATGGCGGGATGAACTGGACTCCTATTTGATGGGATGGCAAACAATAGCCCAGAAACGTGAGGAGTGGAGGGAGGGTAGGGAGGCCTTTGCCCAGCAGTGGGACAGACCAGGCTGAATAATAATAATTAACCTTTTGAGCGGCGCGCTATTCTTGAGCAAAACCGTGCCGTCCACGCCGAGCTAAGCAATTTTCATACGTTTTATACTCCGTCCAATCATTTATTTAAAGGGTTGTTAAATATTTTCATTTGTACATAATTATTTTTGATCATAATATATACCTTTATTAAGATAAAAAGTCAAATAAAGCAACCAAAATACTTAATATATTTGTTTATGAATACATGCTATTTAGTTATTTTAACACATGAGTATTTCTATAAAGCAATACAAAACGTTGAGCAAAAATGGAATATCAATTTGTAAAATCGATTAATACGTATTCATAAATAAAATCGATTGTTTTCAGAAATCGAATCAGTAACGCAATTAGGACATCACTAATCGAGCTGTCAAAAGATAAATAAATGGTTGGACGGAGTTTAGTCGGCCTAAGCCGACCTCAGCGTAGAGTGTAGTAGTTGGCACTTTGGCTCAATTCTCATACACCACTGTGGTTGCGGGTTTGATTCCCGCGACGGGACAAATGATTGTGCACTGAAAAAAAACGCAAGCATTTTTTTCCTGTCTGAGTGTTGTGGGACCACGGTCCTCGTAGTTTTCGGAATTCCATGGTCCTCAGAAATTTGTATTTTTTTTAATTATTATTTTATGACATACAAGGACAATTTAATTTAATTAATTCTATATTATTATTACTTATTTGTATCTATACTGACATATCTAACTGGTATATGCTTGTACAAATTTGAAATTTATTAATTCTCATTTATTATATTTTGACATGTAATGTAATTTTTATTATGAATAAATAACTATTGACTAATACCTGCCTACCTAGAAACTAGCAAATTGTGGAAGATTAATAAATACAGAGATGTACCTAGGTCGCACCGCACATGAAAAATAGGTAGATACATATAAGTAGCCCATTTCATTGATTTATAAGTAAGGGGTCGGTCATTAATCGTAATGATTTTTAGCAAACTAATACCCCCCTTTCCTCTTGTGATATTTAGATGATTTTTCCGAACCCCTCCCCCTTTCGAGCCTTACGTGATTAACGTGCGATCCCTAAAGTGTGCTACTGAGGTAGGTAAAGTATATTATTTTCTGAGTCATCTTTAAAGACTCTTGGCTCATTCGCCCCATATCTAATACCGACGTATTATTTACGTCTTAATTTATCGTATCTTCAACATGTGAATAATATAGGTACCTACTTATCTAGTTCATTTAAAAATCGTATGAAATGAGGTCATCTGATGTCATCTCATTGTAGATGGCTCGCTTTTAGAGTCTCATTCATGTGCTCTAACTTGAGGCTTGAGGTCAATCACCCGATACAAAAGCGAATCAATGATAGTAATAACTTGGTAAGTAGGTACTGCGATAGTAGAATCAACGCAATTAATTAGAGCATTCTGTAATTTTATCAGAGAGATAGCGTATCTCATTTCTCAAGACTAAAGTTATCACAACAATAATAATTACTTTGGTACTTGTTAATGCCAGTTATATATTTACTAGCTTTTTCCCGCGATTCCGCGTTTTTAGAGAACGATAGAGAATGCCCATATTCCATATTATTATACAATTATTTTTTCCAAGACCATCTTAGCAAGAACTCCTCGGTATATGAGAGCGTTCTACCACAGAATATGGTACTACGACCAGCCCCCGTACCCATATGTCCCTAAAGCGCCAATCGTATATCGCGTTGAGCTCAGATTAAGGTGTAGATCCACTGCGACAATGTCTTATGATGCCATATATTATCCCATTACGTTTATCTCAACTTGTAGTCATCGTACTTTTGTAAAAATGAATGAGATTAATTCGATATCTTGCCTAAATCGACACTAATTAGACCGTATCTCATTAGTTGCAGTAAAGCTATACCTTTATTAGAGCTCAACACGATATACGATTGGCGCTTGAGGGACATATGGGTAGGGGGGCAGGTCAAGCTTTATCTTCGTAGTAACTCAACCGATTTTGATATAACATATAATCTAAGTAGAGACTACTTAATGCTACCAAACCCTGAAAACCGCATCAAAATCCGTTCAGCCGTTTTCGAGTCTATAGATAACAAACACACATACCTACATACAGACAAAAATTCAAGAATAAGAACTTTTGATTGATTGATTGATTGACCTAAATGACAATGAAGTGTAAAGGTTCTAGGTTCAAAAGTTCTTTATTCAATTTTGTCGTCACAGACGCACTTATGAACGTCAATTATTACAATGACTCTACCACCGTACCGGAAAAAGAACCACTACTCAGAAGATACGGCAAGAAACTGAGGGGCATATTTTTTAGAGATTTTATTACAATATTTATGTTTGTTTTTGTCAATATTATTTTTTTTATGTGCCAGTTGGCTAATTGGCAGAAGCGGAATGTTTCATGCATCTTTGTCTTCTATGTAATTACTAACTGTTTAGTAAGTATGCTTTGTGAGCTCCGTTATACATTTTGGAATTTTAATGTAAAAACGTACACAATTGCTCATGGAGGACTTATTCGTTTTACTCAGTCTAAACCTAGGTACTGCAATTCTATCCTTATTTCTAGTGTTTATGTTGTGATGGTCACTATTCACCTTTAGGTATATTATATTATATTATAGGAAGCCCAGAAAAAAGTTCTAACACCATTTTATTAGAATTAATAGTAGCGGAATTTCACGACATTAATCTATCCTGAGCTCACTTCCAGGTACTTAACCCATTGACCGCCAAGGTCGGCTATACTCGACAAACGAAAAAGTGGTATCCACGCCGAGGTCGGCTTGAGCCGACTAAAACATATGAAAATGACGTAGCTCGGCGAGCGGGGCACGGCTTTGCTTCTATAGCGCGGCGCTCATCGTACAAGTTTCTTGAAGGGCGATGGTGAGAACACTAGTCTACACTAGTCTCTCACCACAATGGGGTTTTGAGCGGGTTATTTTTAAGGGAGTGGACTGTATAATATTATTAAATAATAGGTAGCCTAATTGGTAGCACTTGTAGCGTCCTAAGGATAAGGAGACCACACTGCTGCAGGTGGATGAGTAGGTACAATACAGCAGCTAAGGAAAGGAAGCATGCACGTACCTGGTAATCCTGGATATCCTGGATATCTGTAGCGAGTAACACAGAGAAACACAGCACAATGTGTAGCGAATAACACAGTTGAAACACGTAAAAGTTCACCAAAAATAATAAAGTTAATTTGGCCGCATGCGCGCGTTGTAGTTTTAGCAAACGTTCTCCATCTTTTATTATGTCGTTCGTGCGGGCGGAGCCGAATGCACTTCGGTGCAGTTCGGACATAGTCGGCCGTCAAGAGAAGGACGGCTGTAAGTGAATACGTGCATGCGGAAAGGAGTAGGGAATAGGAAGTAGACCGCTACAAGTGCATCAAGTAAACGATTGGATAAATATCCACCAGGCGACAACGAGAACATGGTAGGTATAGGTATTCTATCTAAGCGAGAGTGGATATTAGTAATGAAATTATTGCTTTTTTTTTCAACAATTTCATTAGCATGCGAAATATTGTTCGTTTCGTTGTTTCGTATATGTGCTATTCCTTCGTTAATTGCAAATATGAAATTTCGCAGTTGTGATTTCACAATTTCACAAATTCAGCGAAATTACTGGGCATTATGAGACTCAACAGCTGATTGTCTCGTGGTGACGAGCGCAGTGCAGCGCCGCGCAGGATTTTGCATAACAAAGTTCTGGGTTGTGCTGCTATTGTTATGGGCTGGCGTATTGCTTACCATCAGGCAAACGACCAGCTCGTCTCGTTATAAAGTTACACAAAAAAAAAAAACGTGCGAAAGGATAACGGGCATAAATATATTTTTATTATAGGAGGGCCCTTTTTGCCCATTGTCCATTCATTATTAAAAAACGTAGATAATGATTTTATTGAAAAATAGAATTAAACAGTTCACGTAGATCCTTCATCAAATAAAAATAATTTAAAAATCTGCGTTAAAAATCGCGCAGATGAGCCGTAGATTCGCAATCGCAACAGCATTAGCAATAGACTACCGGCGCCGCCGCAGTTATTTTTTTATTTTATGGAACAGTGTGATGAGACGAACAAGTCTTCGTAAGAAGCAGTTCGCATTCGAGCGGCATGCTAAGCGATGCGAAGTGGTGTGCCAAGCAAAGAGTAGCATTTGTCAAACTTCGCAACTAAAATTAATTTTAATAATAGTAATGTAAATTTAGAAGCTTACTTATGCTGCGAATGATGATCATGATGATGATGATGACGCATTCCTAGTCGTTTTTTGCTTCGGCGACTGACTTAGGTGAAGTTACTGTACGTGTGTATTACTGTAGCATGCTGCGAATGCTAATTAATCAAACAGTAGTGGATATGTCATTCCATATAATTATTGAATACTAGCTGCGCCCCGCGATTTCACCCGCGGTTTCCCGGGAATAAAAAGTAGCCTATATGTTATTCTGATGTGTAAGCTATATTATTGTAAAGTTTCATTAAAATCCATTCAGTAGTTTTTGCGTAAAAGAGTAACAAACATACATCCATACATTTTTACAAACTTTCGCGTTTATAATATTAGTTGGATTAACTGTTTACATTGGGTTAATATAGCTATTTATTCTTGCCTGATTAGCAGTAGCTACATACAGTTGAAAGAAGAATAGAATAGAAAACATTATTGCACTTAAGAAGGAATTAATTGCCAGCGAAATTATTGGGCATTATGAGACTCAACAGCTACTTGTCTCAGGGTGACGAGCGCAGATTTTGCAAAACAAAGTTCTGGGTGGTGCTGTTATTGTTATGGGCTGGCGTATTACTTACCATCAGGCAAACGACGAGCTCGTCTCGTCATTCAGTTACATTAAAAATAAACATTCATAAAAGTAATTGTTATTAGACGCAATACATCTACCGTTACTTCCTTATCAGCCTTTGTTACTGATCGTCATATTGCTTACGCTTGCCCATCTGCTTTCCATCGTGCGTCAGAACAGATAACACGTACAAGTTTCTGAAAATACAGGAATACGATTGATGACTCCAGTTATCCGTTATCTTCGCCACGGGTCGCTGCAGCAGCAACGGATCACGTCCATTGTTTATAAACAGCTATTTAGTGATTTTCCATTAGATAGCACTTAGCATTCTTTTTAGCTGTTTAAAATTAAGCACATCACCCCGAAACATCAGATATGTCTTCTTAAAATCCTTAGTAGGTAGGTCACAGATTAAATGCCATTATCAAAGGGGTAGGCACAGCAGGGCCCTAATTCACTATGACAACTTGGCGATTCCTTGCTTCAAGGAAACGTCGATTCCTTCATTAATAAACGACATCTGTGAAATTTGTATTTTGTATGACGCGTCATATATATGAATATATGAATGCGTCATAGAGATGTCATTTATTAATAGGAATCGACATGATTTCGAAGCAAGGAATCGACGTGATATCGCCAAGTTGTCATAGTGAATTGTGGCCCAGATCCGGTTCCGACTGAAAATCAGTGCTAAGGTACTTATACCTACTTTAGCGTATGCTGAGTCGGAACCTTTTCCTGACATCGCGCAACATTTTACTGTGTGTATTTATTGTTTTTGTTTTGTCTTTATTTTAGTTTTTTTTACGCTTTATAAATCTATGTTTGGCCACTAAATCTCGCCTCGTCTATCTCGCCTGATGTCGTAGTATGTTCAGTGTAATGTTGTGTGATGTCCTGAATAAATGTATTTTCTTTCTTTCTTTCTTGCCCTTGTGTGCTAAAGTTACCTTATCAGCTATGAAATAAAAAAGGTCCAGTAACAATTCTTACTTTAATTTATTGCAGACTCACTGTCCCTTCCAAGTTACCCCGCGAACAGTGATTACCCAACTTACATTCGTTACAAAATATACCTAGATATTTACACGTAGACTAAAGAACTTAAAATAAAATAAATAATCAATTTCGTCTAATAACAGAGTACAGAGCGAATTACAGCTAACGTCGTGGAGCCCGCGGGGGTTGTGTCGAGTGTCTTTCTGAACTTTGACAGTTCTTTATTTTGACAATTACTTCGAAAAAATATAGTTCGACAAGTCAGTGTTCCGACTGAACATAATTCGACAAGTTTGATATAAAATACTTCGACAACACAAACATTCAATTTACTTTCTGGCGCTGCGCCGGTCACTGCCGCGGCAACGCTCGCTTCGCTCGGCACGCGCGATTTGTAGTTGCTGCTCTAACATAACCTTACCTAGTCTTTGATGCCGTTTGTTGTCGAAGTATATTTATTACTTGTCGAATTATGTTCAGTCGAAACAATGACTTGTCGAACTATATTTTTTCGAACTGTCGCGTCGAAATAAAAAACTGTCGAAGTTCAGAGGGACACCGGGTTGCGTCTCTATGCACTAGGCAGTTGGTCGATACGCGTAAGGCGAATTATTATCAATTTTTATACGTTTAACAATTAATTTGTTATACAAGGTGTAACAATATGTATATAGACTCGAAGTGGGGCTATTCTAACCAATTAATTTGTTAAACAAAGTGTAATAATACGTATATAGACCTGAAGTGGGCTATTCTGACCGAGCATGCGAATAACTTGAATTGTACAAAGGTTGGATATAGCGTATATGAGATTCTCATAGAAAAGTAAAATTATTTTTAATTTATAAAGCGACAACCCTAACTCAATCATTGTTTGCCATTATTGCGTAATCAGCTGCTAGGGTCATAGTTCTCATTTAAAACAGCTGTAGTATTGTTGTAGGGTTGTCATGTTGTTTGTTATATTTCGCGGAGGAAACTTTACAAGAACTTTTTATGAATGAAAATCTTCGAATTTTCCATACTCATTGAACAAACGTTGTTCACCATGACGTACAGAATAAGCCCCATCGAGTTCATACACATAGTATAGTGCCAAACCGACCGTTTTCCCCATCATCATCGTCGGCTGATGATGGGATACGGGCCTTCCCAATTAGTTAGAGTATGGGCTACGGCGATCACTAGGCAAGTGTGGTGGACATAATCCACCACACTTGCCCAGTGTGCGCTGGACTTTGGATTTCATAGTAAAAATTACATTATAAGATAAGAGTTTTTAAAGTGCTGAGTAGATGGAGACTGAAAACGTACGGTCGGATATAGTACGAGCCCATTTAACTGATCGCCACGTGACACAACCCAGCAAACGTGAACGCTGAAACGTGACATTGAGGGTATTCAATTATCATAGATGCTCAAATTGACAAACTTGCAAAATAAGCCCGTGACGAGAATAAAAGGAAAAACCCGGCAAGTCAAACACCTTCCGATCAATTTGGTAGGATAAAAACTAGCAAAATATATCATGCATGAAAGCACGAAAATAGGATGTCATTTATCGAAATCATTGAAGAATATATTGCTCAAAATGAGGTCCAACTTTGGCCGAGTTCGTCAATATCCTTGTCGCGGTAAACTTTTTGACTTGCCAACTTCTTTCTGATTTGCCAAGTTCTTTTTGATTTGCTAAGTTCTATTTGACTTGCCATGTTCTATTTGACTGCCAAAGTTCTATTTGACTTGCCATGTTCTATTTGACTGCCAAAGTTCTATTTGTCTTGCCAAGTTCTATTTGACAGCCAAAGTTATATTTGACTTGCCACGTTCTTTTCAACTTGCCAAGTTCTATTTGAGATGCCATGTTCTATTTGACTGACAAAGTTCTATTGGACTTGCCAAGTTCTTTCCCATGTTCTATTTGACTGCCAAAGTTCTATAGGACTTGCCAAGTTCTATTTGACTTGCCAAGTTCTATTTGACTTGCCGAATTCTATTTGTCTTGCTTTGTTCTATTTTGTTGACATATAACATTGTAAAAACCCAAAAACAGTAACAAAATCTCTAAAATAAAATGCCCCCTTAGTTTCTTGCCGTATCTTCTGAGTAGTGGTTCTTTTTCCGATACGGTGGTAGAGTCATTGTAATAATTGACGTTCATAAGTGCGTCTGTGATGCCAAAATGATTAAAGAGATTTTGAATACTTTGAATACACGTTTACGGACGTCGTCACTTGTTTCAGCCCCCACCCTCGCTTCCCGCGGGCACAAAAATAAACGTTCGCGTCATAAATTATACGAGATCATTGTTTTATAAGTGTACACAAAAATACATATAATTTCTTATGAACACAGCTGGTGTGGTTCAATATAGGAATTATCAACAAATATAAAAGATGCTTTGTACGCCACATCGAAAGGGCCACCAAAGTACAAATCGCACTTTGGCAGCGTAATGATAGACTTTTGAACCCAGTGTCAAGTTCTTATGACTGTAAAAATACCGACTTAAATTCTGACGTATCTTCGAGTCCAAGGTCGAATATCGATGAAATTTATATGGGACCATCTGGAAGCTATACTGCTCCCAACGAAAGAATTTTCAAAATATATTTATAAATGACGGAGCTCTGAGGTAACAAACATAAAAAAAACGAATTGAGAACCTCCTTCTTTTGGTATATATCGTCCCCTTACTGCAAAAACCAACTAAGTGCGCTTTTTAACAAAAATGAGTTACGAATACCATTATTGCTTGACATTACATACTATATTTTATTTATGTCAGAGAATGATTATTTTAGAATAACAATTTTATTATTATTATTATTATTATTATTTTTTTACGCTTAATAGATCTATGTTTGGCCACTATCTGGCCTGATGTGAAGCCATATATTAACAATTTTACACCACCGTCTACTACTTTTCTTCCGATTCTGTCTTTTCAAAGGAGAAGAGATCGCTCTTAGTGATAAGACCGCCCACCGAGTGTACTATCCTAGTAATAAGCTTTGTGCTTTTTTTCGTTACTAGTATACAGTAAAGAGTTAAAAAAAAAAAAAAAAAAATTATATATTATATATTATTGACATATTATTGCAATCGAAACCATATTATGTAAATTATTTTCAATTGTCATTGAAAATCAATATTATAATAATAATGTAATTCGGAATGAAATTGACTTCTAAATTTTATTAAACTGTTATTTTATTTATTAAATATTTGCATGTCACCAATAATTGACTATGTGTTTTGGATCTAATCGCATTTAAAATAACATCTTTAATTTATGTACCAACACGTATTGCAAATAAATGATTTCATTTCATTAGAATCTCCTCTTTAAGATCTACATATTAATGTTAAAATAATAAAAGGGTTAAAAAGCGCACTTAGTTGGTTTTTGCATTAAAGGGGCGATATATTATATATTATATAATTTTGTTATCCTTCTGAGCGCCGCGCTATAGAAGTAAAGCCCTCCACGCCAAACTACGCAATTTTCCTCGACCTCGGCGTAGAGAGCACTTCGTATGTCGTGCATAGCCGACCTTGGCGGTCAGAGGGTTAAAACTAATACCATTTGTGACACTGGGTTCGAGTAACAACATTCGACATTAGATAACCAACAACAAGGAGTTCGCTTCGTTAAACTTGAGCCACAGTTGTTTGAGGTCACCAATCAATTCATATCATTTCATTTTAAAAAATCAACTATGTTTAGCATGACGTGTATTGTGTCCATAGATATTTCTAGAAAATTAACCAATTCGGAACCACGTTTGAATGATGGTAGTTTAATTTTAACAAAATAATTATTTTTTAGAAAATAATAAGAATCGACTTTAAGACAACTTATATATATACTTTTTTATATTTGCTGAATCAATTTCGATAAAAATTAATGTGACCACCTCTGAAGCTACCAAATGAAATTCACAGTTGGCGGAGTAATTCACGATTACTCCGCACAGACATACTAAAAAAACATACAGTTGAATTGAGAACTTCCTCCATTTTTAAGTCGGTTAAAAATGGTCTGTCTTCAAACAACTACGTCCAAGTGAAAATATAGAAATTGCACGCTTTTGAGGCGAAGCTACTCCTATAGTCATTTGTATAACAATTGCTAATAAGTTGATAATTAGTTATTATAGGCACTTAATTTATATTGCCAAAGTAATAGATATAATTTTCACTTACAACTTTGATTGCTTTACGAATTTTAATCAAATAATAAAATACGCGAATTTTATCAAAATATAGAACAAATAAAAGGTGAAATTTTATTTTTTGAAAGAAATTAAACTTGTTAAGTTAAACAATATAAAATGATGCAATAAATAAAGTCGAATCTAAATCATAGTATTTACAAAACATAGTGTCTTATTAAAGTAAATACAAAATACTATTACAGTAAGATTGTAAAAAAGCTAACAATATGAACCTCTGTAGAGGATACATACAAGTCTAGTTAAATTAATATAAGGCTCATGCACAATGGTCACAAATATACAACGGAATACATAATACAGGGTGGATTTTTGAGACGGGGCACTAAGGACAGGTACTTTAACCAGGCCTAGCGCACTCCGCACTGTAGGTACGAAGCTACAAGTACATAGCCGTACACCGACGGCGGGTCGCGCGTCGTTACACGTGCCGCGTCAGAAGAGATAAGAGCGGCGCGATAGAGAGGCGCTCTGTAGGTTAATACGACTGGTAGGTATGCAGCGCTACGCGAGCTGAATTGAATTTTATTGCGTCATAGCAAGAGTCGCTATTTGTTTAAATTTCTTTGCAGAGTGATGCTTCTGTCTAACGTTCTTAGGAGACCATCCATAACTTTTTGAGATATTCTGAACTGCATTCACAGATTTTGATTAAAAAGTACAGTCAACGAAAGAAATGCTAAATTACGAAAAAAAAATATGCCTATCAGTCCTGTTTCTTGTACGGATCAAAACTCTATGGGACCATTTAAGGTATGAATACAAGAAATGACAGAAATCTCTAAAAACTTTCCCCATATATATATATTTTTACACTTAATAGATCTATGTTCATTATAATATCTCAAAAATACATTATAATAATAAAAATTCATTATAATAAATAACATTCATTATAATAATTATATAAAATCCATTATAATAATAATGTTATTCATTATGATATCTCAAAAAGTTATGGATAGTCTCCTAGGAACGTTTTCCTGTAACTATAACGGTTAAGGTACTTGCCCTTAGTGCCCCGTCTCAAAAATCCAGCCTGTATATTAAGCCCCATGATAGACGTTGGTTTATTTTTCTTGCATGTGGAATTAATAATTTTCTTGTGTAAGCAATACTCGCTATGTATTTACAACAAGTATACATTTTACTAAAAAAAACCGACTTCAATGTATCTTCGAAGTCCGATGTCAAATATCGATGAAATTTATATGTGACTACTTCGTAGCTATACCGAACTGAACGCAAAAAGACTTCTTGAAATCGGTCAACAGTAGGCGGAGAAATCGGTGAACATTATAAAAAATAAGTAAAAAATATATTATACAGTGGAACGTAGAACTTCCTCCTTATTTGAGGTCCGTTAAAAATATTATATTTCTTTAGTTGTTTGTGCACGAGCCTCTGGAAGCATTTAGTGGAAAATTATTAAATAACCTTATAAGCTGGGTATCTCCAAAATGCCCTTCATTGAATTTGACTAATGTTAGGTATTAGTATTGCTACCGGCAGCAACATTACGTCAAGTCGCACTGGTAAGGACAACCAATCAGAATCTTGTATTTTCCGACCAATCAGGAACTTTTGAACACACGGATAAATTAACTGATTCTTTTCACCAATGCGACTCACTCATAAATAATTTACATAATTATTTGAACACATGTCAGATGTACAAATAAGTATGTAGCCTGTATTAAATATTGATCACAACTGAGACGCTATCTAATCATAACAACCCCATGTCACACTCGGTCAATTATTTACAAATTAGTTAGAATTTGAAATGTAACTAGGTATATACAACGGCCGCGGCGTCACCGGCCCCGGGCCGGTCCCGGCCGAGCAATAATGCCCGCAACCAACGGATATGTCTGACCATCAAGTCGCACTTCCAAAACGGCACATTTGAACAATCACAAAACACCAAAGAGTTCCCGTATCACATTTAAGCGAAGCCAACACCAAGTTACCTCGGTTAGACTTCATCACTTCCCTACGCCTCAGTGGCGACCGGCTCCCGCGCGTGATGTATCTTCACATGCTTGTTGTGATTGGATTTGTTGCTCGACGTCTTCCCACATATGTTGCAAGAAAACGGACGCGCGCCGCTGTGGACCTTCATATGTTCCGACAAGTAATAGCTCCTGTGAAACGATTTGCCGCATTCAGGCACTTTACACACAAACTTCTTCGCAGTTTCGTGTTCCCTCACGTGACGCTGGCAGTTGTATTTCCGTATGAACTGGCATCCGCAGTAGTTGCACGTGTAAGGCCGGACGGACTTGTGGGAATTCATGTGGGAGACGTATTCAGTGAGGCGAACGAAGGCGCCCTTGCAGAGCGAGCACTTGAAGGGCTTAGCGGAGCGGGACACGTGCGTCCAGCGGTGCAGTTTCAGGTTCCACTTGGTGGTGAAGGCCTTGTTGCAGATGACGCAGGAGTAGGGCCGCTTGCCGCTGTGCGTCAGCAGGTGCGTGCGCAGGTTCGAGCGGAGGTACACCTGGAATGGGGGACACGTTATGCGCAGTCGGGAATGTTAGGGCACAGCGGAAAATACAATGTCTCCTGATTCTTTTATGAACCAGCTGGGAGGTGTTGTGAAGTCAAGCTTCGATCGTGCCGATCGCTGTGGGACGATTCGCCACAAACCACTATACATTAGTTCTACGGATTTATTTATTTTCGATTTGAGATTTTGATTCACTGAATCCTCATGGGAGCCTTTGTAAAGAAAGCTATAAATGTTCTTGCATCATGCAACTACCGGGCGCGCAAGGCTACGAGAGGAAAAGAGGGAGAAGGAGAGGGGAAAGGAAAAAAGGAGGAGGGAAAGGAGAAATGGAGAGGGGAAAGGAGAGAAGGAGAGGGGAAAGGAGAGAAGGGGAGGGGAAAGGATAGAAGGAGAGGGGAAAGGAGAGAATGGGAGAGGAAAGGATAGAAGGAAATGGGAAAGGAGATAAGGAGAGGGGAAAGGATAGAAGGAGAGGGGAAAGGAGATAAGGAGAGGGGAAAGGATAGAAGGAGAGGGGAAAGGAGAAAAGGCGAGGGGAGAGGATAGAAGGAGAGGGGCGAGGGTAGAATGAGAGGGGAAAGGAGAGAAGGAGATGGAAAAAGAGAGAGGGTGAGGAGAGAGGGGAAAGGAGAGAAGGAGAGGGGAAAGGAGAGAAGGCGAGGGGAAAGGATAGAAGGAGAGGGGAAAGGAAAGAGGGAGAGGGAAAAGGGTAGAAGGAGAGGGGAAAGGAAAGAGGGAGAGGGGAAAGGATTGAAGGAGAGAGGAAAGACACCCGCTCTCTAACAGACACTCGCCTGCTTGCAGATGGGGCAGGGCACGTCGCGCGCGCGCGCGGCGGGCGGCTGCGCGAGGCGCGCGGCGGCGTGCTTGCGGCGCACGTGGCGCGTGAGGCTGGCGGCGTGCACGAACTTGTCGCCGCAGTGCGCGCACGCCTTGGGCCGCTCGTCGTGCGTCTCCTGGTGCCACGCGAACTTGGCGCGCGAGTGCAGCACGAGCCCGCAGTGGCACACGAAGTCGCGCACCTTGGCACGCTTGTGGTAGTGGTGCCGATTCCTGGCGACACACACACACACAAATATAGCACACACATACGAACTAGAACGAATAAAAAAGGCAAACGCATTGTCGCCAAATTTAGAAACACTCAAAGTATTCCGCTCCCCTAGTTCGTACTCTGAGTTCGTAATCGGCTGTCAGATCGGCCCTCCGTTCATACAAACAAACTTACGCCACCCGTCATTGCTATGCTTCAATTGTTGCTTAATGAGAGTCCGTCCGCCTTTTTTTATTCGTTCAAATATACGAAGCTGTGTTTCTGTTGACAGACATATTCATTTCTATGTCAGCAAACCGTATTTTCTAACATCCCCAACCTTTACCAAAACATATCAATATTTCACGACATAATTCAGGAAAGTATATATACAAGTCAGTGTATCGCTAAGTCATATCAAAAACGAAACCCATTATACAGGCAGCGGAACATTACTGTTGTACACCATGTTTGTCTCTGATAGCCAGCTGGTGCTTTGTCATAGTACGAGGGTCAACTGAAAGTTTTTAGAACTGGCCACTTGTAAACAAAATAAATAAAAAAATAATTTAAATTTTGAAAATGGAACTCTTTGCCAATATATGAGTATGAATTTCATTCAACTGTCATTTGTTTTACGATTTGGTGGCAAATTCAAAATTGTTTGTGTCATGTCAGCATGAATTTAACGCGAGAAAATTTTGGTGCTATGATTTTTTATGACTTTCGATTACATTTAAGTCAACAAGAAAGTTATGATAGACTACGATTGGCCTTTCACGATGAAGCCCCATCTCGTGCCACTGTTTACACCTGGTTTAATGAGTTTAAGCGTGGTCGCACTAATTCAATTCAACTCAAAAGTTCTTTATACAATATTGGCATCACAGACGCACTTATGAACGTCAATTATTACAATGACTCTACCACCGTATCGGAAAAGAACCACTACTCAGAAGATACGGCAAGAAACTCAGGGGCATATATGTTTGTTTTTGACAATATTATTTTTCTTATGTGCCAGTTGGCTACTTGACAGAAACAGAATGTTCCATGCATCTTTGTCTTCTATGTAATTACTAACTGTATAGTATGCGTTTTTCATTAGAATATTTTTCACACTCAATTTGAATCTACTTTCTGTGATGTGTGTGTGTAATCTCACCGATTATCTGCGTGAGGGACGGCCTTCTACGGCGACGACCGAAGATAACATCTGTGCTGTGCGTCGTATGATAGAGACTGACAAAAGAGTGACCTATCAGCAGATTCGGACAAGCTTAGGCATCGGTATGAGTCAAGTGCACAAAATACTCCATGAACATTTAGCGGTCAGGAAGCTATGTGCCCGGTGGATACCTCATATTTTGCCCGGGCCCAAAAACTCCGTCGTGTTGATTGGTGCTGTGAAATGCTTGAAAGATTTAACGGAGGTGACTCAAATGCTGTGTTCGACATACTTACGGGTGACAAAAGCTGGATTTACTGTTATGATCCCGAAACCAAAAGACAGTCTGCTCAGTGGGTGTTTCCTTCCGGAGAGTTGCCAACTAAAGTGAAGAGAGGTCGAAGCGTGGATAAAAAGATGGTAGCGTCGTTCTTCGGAAGGACAGGTCATTTCGCGACAATTGCTTTAGAGGATCGAAAAACAGTTTCTGCGGAGTGGTACACTAACAATTGCTTGCCACTTGTCTTGGAAGAAGTTCGGGAGAAACGACCTCGCAGTAGAATCCTCCTTCACCACGACAACGCCTCGTCGCACACCGCCAGGCGGACGATCGACTATTTGGCGACGTCAAACTTGGAATAGGGGATCGGACAGTAATCGAGAAAAAATCTAAAATGTAGTTAGAACGAATGTTTGTCGAACCAGAAAGATCAGTCAATTAATATTTTTGTGAAATAATAATGATTTATATTTTTAAATCAATAAATAAATCTGACATTTTTAATCTGTTCTTCATCTCAAACTAAACAACAATCACAGCGCATGACGTCATTTGTAGGCAAATGCCGTGAGTCAAGCTTGTGTTTATTTTACTTTTTTGCTTTTCATTAAATGTATTTTTGCTAATTTCTTCGTTCCATTACTACAATATCGTCCCCAAACTTCACAAAACGTATTAGAATCTCTTTGCAAGTTTTATTTCGAAGAGTTTGTCGTTTTCTACCTTCATATGACATCACAAGTTTTGAGGTGACCTTTTGCGCGGCAATATTTGAAACATAATATTTAAACATAGTTTTAGGTACTTTAAGAGCGTTATTTAATTAAAATAGTATTTTTCATGGCTATATATATTCATAGTAGTTAATTTAAAACACTTTCTGAAAAGTTGTCCGATCCCCTATTACTGAGTAACTGGCAAAGCAGCGATTAAACTCAGACGGCCTCTCGGATACGAGAAACCTACCACCAGTTACAAGTCCGGAAGTGATCAGCGTACCTGTGCTGAACCATGTTGGAGTAGCGGCGGAAGGTGTCGGGGCAGAGCGTGCACTTGACGGGCGCGCGGCCCGTGTGCACGTTGTGATGCTCGCCAAGCTTCTGCCGCGTCACAAACCGCTTCTCGCAGATCTCGCATCTGGAATTAATACACGGAATATTACGTATAACCTTCTGACTTAGGTATACACAAGAGCGCTCACAAAAAAATCACCCTAAATAAAAATTTTGTTGGACAATAATAAAATAGAATAACTCTTTATTGTAACACCAAAATACAGAAATAATTAAAAACTAAAATAACAACTAACTTAATAATAGTGTCACAATGGGTGGTCTAATCGCTCAAAGCGATCTCTTCCAGACAACCCACAAGTGAAGGAATGTAGACAGAAATATATATGGACGGTGTTACTTTAAGATAATTTTGTTATATAATATAATATAACTACATAAACCAAAGTCATTACATAAAATACATAACACACACAAGCTTTTAACAAATTCGTAGTCGGAACCGCAAGCAAATTAAAATGAGCCCAAACACCAGTTTACGATTATCCGTCAAGGAGTTCCATTGCCCATCTTCCGTCTCCATCACCAGATCAACTGGCTGCCACCATAATATTGCATTGTCATCGGACTTTGACACGTATGCAAAATTTACTGCGTAGGATAAGAGGAAGTGGTTCTAATTCAGCTAGCAAGATACCACCCGGACAGACATACATACATACATTGCAAGTTAAATAAAAGCTTGTAAAATGGTGAAGGAAACCAGCTTACGCGCTTTGACGTAGGCTCAGGCTGCGGTTGTAATACCACCCACCAAACAATGCCGTCAAGTGACCGAGTCGTGTTTCGAGATGTTGCTCAGTGAATCATTATATGAGTGATTGTGATGTTCATGACCAATTTTTGCTGTTACTCAATTTATAATTTTTGCATTTTTATTTATGAAGATTTTGAATGATTTCGAACTATTAGCTGTAATTGAACTTGACATTTAATTTATTGATTATTAATTTAGTGCATAATTTTGACTTTTATAATTAGTATGTATTTTGTTGATTATTATTAATTTTATTTTGACTATTATTTGATATTCATGTTATTTAATCTTATTCAATTGCTCTTATTGTATTATTGATTGGTGTAACTGGTGTATCCGTACTGATTAATCAAATTAAGTAAATAAAATAAAATAAATCATCGGGGAGACGATTCTGAGCAATCAGTCAACTGCTATCTTTTATTAGATCTATGTACTCCATGTCTGCCACATCAGGCGAAATAGTAGGCCAAACAAAGCGATAAAAATCCCACATGTCTAAAACCACAAAATTCCAAATATGTTTATTTTATTGTACTGAGTGATGAGACGATCAAGTCGTTCGTCTGATAGTAAGCGCCACGCCTGCCCATAACAATTGCAGTGCCACCTGGAACTTTTAATACCACAAAAAGCCCTGCGTAGCACTGGATTGCGCTCATCATCCCGAGACATCAGATATTAAGTCTCATATGCCCAGTAATTTCGCTGGCTACAATGCCCTTCAAACCGGAGCACAGTAATGCTCGCGCACTACTGCTTGGCGGCTGAATAACTGGCAAAGCGGTGGCAAACTTGATATGTACAATAAATTACCTCTTCATTTATCTAAATTACCTATCCTAGAACTCAAAGCAAAAGTCGAAGCGTTCTTCGAAACACATCCCTTCTACAAAATAAACGAATTTATGACAATTTGCTGAAAGGCAGAATTTAGAAATCTCATAATATAAAATTTTAAGTAGATAATAATTAATTAATTAAATTTGTATAATAATGACATGCCTAATATAACGTACAATAACGGTCAATAAATGAATTGAAATTGAAACCATCTTATGAAGGTGGTGCGTTATTTCACCATAATCTAGCAACGACATATGGTCAAGCAAGTTCTCGTACAGTTTGATCAACTTACTTGTAGTTCTTGATTCCCAGATGCGTCTTGAGATGCAGCTTGAGGTTGGCGCGGCGGAAGAAGCACTTGCCGCACTTGAGGCACTCGAGCGGGTGCGTGCGGAGATGTGCCGTGAACGCGGCGTCCGTTACCTGAATACAACAAAACATGTTACACTAGGACCCCACGTTAAATCCTACATATATTATAAGCGCGAAAGTTTGTAAGAATGTATGGATGTATGTTTGATACTCTTTCACCACAGAATACTAAGAGACAGAAGCATGACTCCGCAACGAAATTTAAACAAATAGCGACTCTTGTTGTGACGCAATAAAGATCAATTCAACTCGCGTAGCGCTGCATACCTACCAGTCATATTAACCTACAGAGCGCCTCTCTTATCTCTTCTGACGCTGCACGTGTAACGTTAGGGTTTATACTTGTGTTGTGATGAATTATCAATCTGAATAGGTATTTAGTTCAAGTTATGTACCTCTCTACTGTCTATTATTCTCATACTGTGAATAATAACTTTTCAAACAGTATACCTACTAAGCACAGAAGACTTAATAATACAAGCAGTATTAGATATTAGCTACAACTATTCTACGAGTGTGCATATTTTAATTACCAAACTAAGTAGATAACTAGGCATACACTGTATACACTTATATAGGTACTGTCTAAGAACCTGGCATACACTGTATACACTTATATAGGTACTGTCTAAGAACCTGGCATACACTGTATACACTTATATAGGTACTGTCTAAGAACCTGGCATACACTGTATACACTTATATAGGTACTGTCTAAGAACCTGGCATACACTGTATACACTTATATAGGTACTGTCTAAGATCTGTTAACACGCGACAAGAACCGTCTACGGCTACCTGGTCCGGAACCCGAAAATCAAGTTAGTTCATAAGTAGCGCAAGCTCAATCGAATTTAACGCGCTTTAGTATAAGTAGCAGTGGAAAGAGTGCGTCACGGGCGGCGCGCGGCAACCTACTGCACTCTGCACGACCCGCCGTCGGTGTCCGGCTATGTACTTGTAGCTTCGTACCTACAGTGCGGAGTGCGCTAGGCCTGCTTTCACGCAAAAACTACTAAATGGATTTTGATGAAACTTTACAAAAATATAGCTTACACATCAGTATAACACATAGGCTACTTTTTATCCCGTAAAACCGCGGGTGAAACCGTAGGGCGCAGCTAGTCTAAACATATGGCTGGTCCAGAAGTGTTACTCGTGACGGGTGCTGCTTGTGGGGACTGGTCTGTAGCTAACTGCTACTGTATCTATATACCTTTTTATATATTACTCATGTTACTGATACTATGGGACATCTCACTCGCACTTTTAGTTTGACATTGTGTTATGTCAATCGTAATTTGTACCTCATAGTTTAGTGTTAAATTTAAGACATTATAGGAGATTTAAAAAAAGACCCCGCAATGTTTCTTGGTACTATCTTCTCTAGAGGGTGTATTTCCGACGCACTGGTCGAGTCAGTTTTCGCATTTCTTTTCTGCACCCGGACTTCAATTTGAGTATGAGAGAGAAATGAGTAGACATGCTGCTTACCTTTTTTTATAAAGTCATGATATTTTAAGTAACAATTTTTAACATATTTTAATTGAATTGTATTGCGTGTGACGTTTAAAATGCATGTTTTGTGCCTATTTAATAAATATTAAAAACAGTTCCGTGACTGACTGACAGAAAATGCACAGCCTAAGCCAATCGAACTTTATGAAGCTTTTTGGCTTCAATACACATGTTCTATATGTATAATGTTACTCTTTGAATTAATAAACTGAAAAAAGGGGAAAAAAAAAGTAACCTTTGTGATAAGACCGCCCATTGAAGTCTGCACGTTATATAAAATTGTACGGAACTACTTTGATTGTATTGACCTTGTAAATTATATATGTTATATTGTGCCCAGAACTACCCAAAAGCGAGAGGTTCGCGCAGGACGTCTGTTTGCCGTGGGTACGTGCAGAACAAACAGTGGCCTGCGCTCACCAATCCGCCGTATGGTAGAGACATACAATAACTTGTTTGTTGATATTGATATATTCCTGTTTAATACAGGTAAATTCAAAAAACTTGTTTATGACAAACTTTTTTCATTGTTCAATTTAATTATATGATTTAATTTTTGATAATTAATGTAGGTATTATCAAAAATTAAATCATATAAATAATATATTTATTAATGTATAGATATATAGTATGTATTTATTAATATACTCATGTATTTAGTAGTCAGTAGCCTCTAGCGGTGCTGCAATTGTAAGTTATCAAGTAACCTGTGAATAGCGTTGTGGGCTACATTGTTAGTATTAAGCTATAGTTATAATTATGTGTTTATAAAATGTACAATGTAACTGTTTGCTTTTCCAAATAAAATAAAATAAAATTGTACTACCATAGTTAAGGACTGTGTATTGTCTATTTCTTTAAATTGGTATACAATAGTTTTTCTATTCTATTCTAACCTTTCTATTAAAGTTAGACAGTTCTGTTCTTAGGAAATTTAACGTCAATTTTGAAAACATTAAATCGTTATTTTTTGAATTTTTGAAAAAGTTACAGTCCGCAAGAGAAACGACATTTCTCGACTCTGTTTCCACAATTGGAACAGGAATGTTCCCCAAAGAGACTTAAAAATCTTACCTAACAAAATCGAGTGAAAGTTTCTAATATCGAGATTTTTCAATCTCCCTCACCTGGTCAACTTTACAAGTGGGACAGACGAAGTCCTTCCTCCTTCGCTTAGTCTCCTGTTTGAGCAGCCCGCGAAGATCAGCTGACAGCTTCGGTTTACTCTCCTCTATGGTCTCGTAAACTTGCAGGATGGTCGACGTGATGGCATCTTTTGAGTCCAACGTTAGAATATTCGCTGAAAGGAGAGGGGTCACAGTTTAGTGAGACTGATGTTTCGTGCCACTTTCGATCTGAGGCACACCCGAGTTTGAATTCAATTCATTTCAAAAGTTCTTTATTTCAATTTTGTCATCACAGACGCACCTTTGAACGTCAATTATTACAATGACTCAACCACCGTATCGGAAAAAGAATCACTACTCAGAAGATACGGCAAGAAACTGAGGGGCATATTTTTTAGATATATTATATATAATTTTATTAGATATATAATAGTTACATATAATATTTTTTAGAATCCCACAAGCCCCGCTCCACTGACTTTCTTAAGTTATGTGCGGATTTAACACTCGCTCTATGAGAGCAAGTAAGAGCTAATAGCAGCCTGCCCCCTTAACACGGACCGGAGACAAACATTTTATCCCCTGTTTATCCATTTGTTTGCCGAAAGTGGATCAAACTGGGAATAATTTTATTTTTACTCCAGTCCGTGCTAAGGGGGCCGATATCTGTAAAAAAATATATACAAAAATTCCCCTCAGTGTCTTGCCGTATCTTCCGAGTAGTGGTTCATTATCCGAGTGGTAGAGTCATTGTGATAAATTGACGTCCATAATTGCGTCTGTGATGCCTAAACTGAATAAAGAGCTTCTGAAATTTTAAACTAGATTGAATCTGTAAGGATGTGAATGACCTTAGAATAGTAGTTTTAATATTATAAAGGTGCACATTGCGTTATATTTACATAATGAATGGTACACGTTAAGACTGTACTCATGTTCAACATGTACATGGGTTAAGGATAATTTATTCCGCATATTATTATTTTATACATACGTTTAGGTAGAAATTTTAGGCACTTGTGATTGAGCAGCACTCAGATGCGTAAGGACCGCTAAATTGGGTAGTTTTGATTACTGTGTTCACTTCGAGAAGGTCGTACACTCACATACTGTGACTTAATCAATGTTTTTAAGCAAGACCAGATTAGTGATCCAATAAAAAAAATGGTCTTTATTTTTTTAAGCAAGACCGGATTAGTGATCCAATAAAAAATGGTCCTTATTTTTTAAGCAAGACCAGATTAGTGGTACAGTAAAAATAAAGGTCCTTATTTTTTAAGCAAGACCAGATTAGTAATCCAATAAAAAAAAGGTCCTTATTTTTTTAAGCAAGACCAGATTAGTGATCCAATAAAAAAAATGGTCCTTATTTTTTTAAGCAAGACCAGATTAGTGATCCAATAAAAAAAATGGTCCTTATTTTTTCCTATCGACTGACCTGCACAAGACAAGCTGCTTTCCTCCAGTTTCTCCTCCTTCTTGATGGCGGTGGCGGTGACCATACGGCTGTACGACGAGCATGTTGGCAGCGCATGCGCGGCCGATTTGTGCGCGCGCAGCTCCTTCAGCGACGGGAGCTTTGCCCCGCACTGGGAGCATGTGTACATGCGAGCCTTCGGGAAGTGGGGGACTTCCTCTCTGGAACACACCATTTCTTGTCAATAAGGTATTGTTGAAATATTTTTGTGCAGTGGAATCATCAACTCGAACACCGATCCCGATCTCTATTAATTTCAAATTTGGAAGGCGTTAGCATCTTTCAAATTGCGGTATCAACGGTTGAACAAAAAATCCGACTTAAATGTATCTTCGAAGTCCAAGGTCGAATATCGATGAAATTGATATGGGACCAATTCGAAGCTATAGCTAGAACCCAACGCTAAAAGAATTTTCCAAATCGGTTTATAAAGGATGGAATTGCGAACCTCCTCTTTTTGAAGTCGGTTAAAAATATGAAAATGAGAACTTCTTTTTTGAAGTTCTGTTACAAATAGAAAACAATATATTGTAAACTCACATCAGAGTATCCCGCCTCTCGGTGACGTCGAGCTCCGAACCGTCGGAGACCCAGCTCTCGCGCGCTATCAGGTCGTAGGGCTCCGCTGGCGTCACCTCTGAATACACCTGAGAATTATAATAATAATAAATTTATCCGTTGTGAAACATAACTATGGCACATTTTTAATGGAACCGAGTCGAGCACGATCGCCTGATGGTAAGCTCGTCCATAACAATTGCTGTGCCGCACATAACTTTTAATACCGTGAAGTACATTCATCATCATCATCATCATCGGCCAGTTATCGCCCACTGCTGAGCATAGGCCTCCCTTTGGTGCTGCCATTCACCCCTATCTCTCGCCACTCTCATCCAAACATTCCTTGCTGATCTTCTGATGTCATCCGCCCACCTCGACATTGGACGACCGGCACTTCTCAAACCCAGCCTAGGCCACCGTTCGGTTACAGACTTCGACCATCTGCCATCCTCATGTCCGTGTCAAACCATGTCAAGCCATGTGTCCCGAACAGTATACCTAATAAGTTCCTATACATATAAGCCTAGAAATATATCAGAACGTTCAGCTAAACTGCTATAGCGTAAATATAATCTGATTGAATGTTAAAATACACAAAAATTAACTTTACTCTATGCAAGATCAGAAGAGTGTTTCGGAGAGTGTGCGACGGAATTACATGAACTTATTCCGCCAACCCCATTCCATCACCGGACGACCAGACGTACGGCAAGACGTTATCAATGTACGGTTGACATCCCTCCTGCTCGCACCAAGCGCTTAGCTTCGACCTTCATAATGCGAAAGGGCAAGGAGTGGAACTCTCTACCGGCATCTGCGTTTCCGGATAGCTATAATCTGGGTGTCTTTAAGACAAGAGTGAACAGGTTTCTTCTAAGTGTGCGTGCTACATCTTCGACCGCATCGTCACTTAACAACAGATGAGATAGCGGTCAAACGCAAGCCTATAACTAATAAGAAAAAATGGCAAACTTTTGCGGCAGGTTACGACGCAGCGCGAAGTTCATTGCCTTGTTAACTGAGGTAATTTATGACTATTTGAATGCCCTTCCTCAAGGACTAACTCTGTATTAGGTGGCAATGCACTAATGACTATTCAATACAAATAAATGGAAGTGATTTCTTAATGAATGTCACTTTCAGAATATGACATTTTGATGTGACTTTCACCATACTTTATAAGAGATGATGGTGATGTTGATTCTCCCAGAAAAACACCGATCATATTCTTAGTGTACTTTGCTCGATACGATTTGTGAAACTAGCATGAACAGACATTGGCAGAATTGTGACAACTAGCCACAGAAGCCATAATCAGATTTATAGTTTTTTGTGCTGAATATGCATGTCAATACTGAATGACTTATTTATTTATATTTAGTTATAGCACAGAATACTAAGGGACAGAAGCATCACTCCGCAAAGAAATTTAAACAAATAGCGACTCTTGCTATGACGCAATAAAATTCAATTCAGCTTGCTTAGCGCTGCATACCTACCAGTCATATTAACCTACAGAGCGCCTCTCTTTCTATCGCATAGCTCTTATCTCTTCTGACGCGGAACGTGTAACGACGCGCGACCCGCCGTCGGTGTCCGGCTATGTACTTGTAGCTTTGTACCTACAGTGCGGAGTGCGCTAGGCCTGGCTATACCGTAAAATTATAACTCTAAACAAAAAATGTGCGAGTGTAAGAGCAAAACAGTACAAGAAAGTTACTTACCCCATTCCAAGAAGATTCCATATCGCCGTTGCTCTCCTGGCCGCTGAGCTCGCCGCGCGGCGGCATGCGCTCGTCCGCGCAGATGTTCAGCGGCGCCTCTCCCTCGCTTCGACTTTCACTCAGCACGTCCACTTTGCTATCTTTCTCCCCCCCATCACCCTCTATCGCCTCATCCTTATCCCCGTCAGCATAATCCATCCCACTCTCGGCAATCTTATAACTCTCGTGGATAAAATTCGGCAGCACAAACTCGTTCTCCTTCGTCGACGGCTCGCCCCAAATGTTGCAAGAAAACGCTTCCTTGGCGTTATCCTTAAAAACTGTAGGCCCTTTGTCGTCGAACGCTTCGACTCGATCTGGCGTGAAGTAATCCGCGTAGATGTTATCCCCGAAGTAATTCTCGTTCATCATGTTGACGAACTGTTTGGTTTTCCCCGTCCCTTCGAGGTCTAACAGCTCTCGATGGCTGGATTCCTCGTCGAAGTCTGTGGGCGATATGTTCCCGTAGCTGACGACGTTGATCGGCCGCAAAGGGTCCAGTGCCGCCATCTCCTCCGGCCGACCCTCGTTGCTAAATGCTCCCTCGTTGCTCGAGCTGATTTCTTCTTTAACTTGTACCATCTCCGGGTTGGGTTTCACCTTCGCTGGGGGAGCAGATTCAGACCGATTCGCACCAAACCCCGCCAGTTCGTCCTTCTCTTTAATCTCCTCTATTGAAATCGTTTTCAAAGTAGACATCTGCTTACTTTCAGTCTTTTGAACTTGGTTAGTAAAGCTTAAAGGCGCTATACTCGTCGATGAGCACGGCATAGGTTCACTCTCTTGTCTGCTTGTGCTGGATTCAGTGATCTCTTTCAAATTCTTTATCTGCAAAACTTTCTTGTTCTTCCTCACGAAAATGTTATTCAGTCTTAGTGGAGTACTTCTAAATGGCTTTATTGGCAATTGAATTTTCTTTTCTTTACTATCTACTTCTTTACTAAGTTTCTTAATTTGAGGTTTGGGAGATATAGAGGTACGATCGGTCGAGTTGTCCCCATTCTCCGACAGCTCACTGATCGGCGATATGGAAGGCTTCTCATTACATATTAGATCTGGCACAGGACAGCTATCTCCAAACTCCATGTCTAATTTATTATCTACGCTACTTTTGCTAGAAGAGTCTTTGTTTGAGGTAGGACTTGCAATCTTCTTCAGCTCTGCAAAGGAAAGAGAGCTATCGCCTCTGCTTGTAGAAGGCTGGGTAAAATCATGTGACATTTTTTGCTTGTTTAAATTTTCTTCCAAATCAGGCAAGATTTTTTCTGGAGATGCAGATCTGTCTGAGTAATCTGGATCATTAGAACCTGTCAGGTCCATCACAGTATTTATCATATTTTTATGGTGTTGTACCGGGACTTCAACTTTTATATTGCTTAGGATTTTAAGACCCTTACCTTTGCCTGGAGCTTCACTTTGGGTCTCAATCTTTTCAGTAATTGTAATGCTCGGAGCCTCAGCTTTTGGTACTGTAAAACTAGATACGTTAGAAGGAGCCTGTCGAGGTCGAGACAACACCTTATTAGCAGAATTACTACACGAACTTACTTGCACGGGGGGCATGAGGGGACCCACTTCAATAATGAGAGTTTTATTCTGATCTCCAAAGTTAGACCCAGGTTTTTGAGCATTAGTTAGAAGAGCACTTGTGTCAGTGAATGTTTGAGGGGCGCTATGTTTTGGTATAATTTGTTGTGGTGTTGCATACATACATGAAGCATTACCATATTGGTCCACAAGCATCACATTCTGATACATTGAGCTAGTTTGAGCCACGTTTGTCACATTCTCACCAGTAAAGACAGTTGGCATACTGGGAATAAAGGTCTTAGGATCAATATTCTGCACCATCTCCTGATAAAAGTACTGGGAGTTCTGAGTCACCACTGTGGTCCCAGGAGTGAATGTACTAGAACTTAGCTGGTTGAAGTGGTTTTGAACTGATGGAGGAACAGTCTTGGTATTTATATGCATTTGAGAGTTGGGAAGAGCACCAGTCATTATCATGCTGTTTTGCACATTCTTCTGAACTAATGTGGGTGCCGACGGTCCCACCATCACATGCAGGGGCTTCACACCTGGAGCTAGGTATGGCATCCCTGCTATGTTGCTTTTAACTAGGTTCATCAGGTTATTTGATTTTGGCATCACTTTAACAGGATCATTTCTCTTTCTAGTCACATGTGGTATTAAATTAGGCTGTAACTTAACACCAGCAGCCCCAATCGTTGGCACATTGTAAGGAAACACATTATTCACATTCATTGCATTGTACTCAGCACTGCGGGAATATTTGATCTCTCTGTCTTCTTGCTGATCTGGGTAATACATGTACTTCTGCTCAAAGTCTACTGCCGGTGGGGGAGGGTGATAAGTTTGCTGCATTTTGTCAGCCTTCAATGACAAAGGATTTGAAAGATTTGAACTAGATTGGTTCGAATGCTGCGAGGAACTGCTGACTGTTGTGGTTTCAAATGCAAGATTATCTACCATTCTTATGTCAGGTGTGCAATTACGGGATACATTCACTGATGAAATGGACCTGGGAGTCCTGCTCGGTGTCCTGCTCAGAGTTCTGCTGGGTGTTCGGCTCGGGGCTCTACTGGACGTGCCACTGGGGGCCCTACTTGACGACCCGCTGGGCGTCCTGGCCCAGTAGCGTTCATGTTCTGTGTTTCTATGAGCGCCGTTCCAACGTCCATTATCTTCAGCGGCCGGGGTCTGAGACCTGCTCCGGTATGATCGCTCTGAGTTAGCGGGGGTGGATGCTCGACTACTTGCACAACTGGTATTTTTGTTTGCTATGCTGCACAAAGCTTTTATAACCTGGTCCTTGGGATGCGTGTCCAGATGAGACTCCAGTGACATTCCATTATGGAGGAAGAGCGTGCACACGGGGCACTGCACCAGCTGATCCATTTTCACGTCACAACATACGAGAGGTTGACGAAACAGGCTGCGCGACCTTCCTCGTAGATAATATCGAAAAAGGTTCGCTACGAAGGCCGCACTCAGTCTGTGGTGCCTTTCAGAACAATGTTCGTGACGCGCATATTTACTATTCACACGAAAGCCTCTCCTTTGACCCACAACAACACATAATCTTCGTTGTAAGTAGTCTTCTTATCGATCTGTCGGACAAAATACTTAGTATAAATATACAGTAATAGAATGCGACATCGAATTCTACAAACTTGTTCAACGTGCAAACAGAGGACAAAAGAAAACAAAACCCTCAGATAAAGGCCATTGAGACATAAAAAAGTCGAGCATTATGTACAATGAAGAATGGAACGAATTTATACAATAACCATGTTGGTTAATTAACGGGACTTACCAATTGTTATGTTTGTTATGTATAGTCCATGGCATACTGAGAACCCTGGACAAAATACTGTGATTATTTTACGTCTATTCTACTTCTAAAAATATTTCCAAATAGTCAGACATATTGCAGACGTCTCGTTCACGTTCACACACAAAACTTTTGTGTTCCATTACACACGTCGATAACGATTTTCTGACTATAGTTTCTGTACATTTCTAACCACACAACAAAACTGTATAGAACAATTCATGCGTAGAACGAAGCTGCGCCTCGCTGCTCGCCACAGAGTAAATCACAGATTAGAGTAAATAAAGTATGATGGAATCCATAATAGAAAATTGTATAAAAGGACAGCCACATGCGTGAGTCAATGCGACTGCATTGGCTTTTTATTTAATTTCAGTAAAATATTAAAGTTGTTGCATGCCTTGAAAGTTAAATGAATTATGTATATAAATCCGAACTAGTAAGCCTTGATAAATCCCTAATATGAAAAAAGTAAAAATTCAATAAATATAAAAGAAACTGTAGAGAGCAGAGGAATGTTGAATGCTAAATCAAATAAGAAGAGGAGTTTTTAAGCTACTAGTAATATTTTTTAGCCCCAAACTGGACCTCGCAAACCCTATTATAACTTTGCAACCCCTTGACTCGCATAATTGAGCCCACAATATTTTGTGACGATATAATCAAGAGTACGCAAGTAATCGTCAAACAAGCATACATACAAACGTCGATTTGTCCTAGTAGAAACGGAGACCTCGCTTCATTCGGTTAGCTAAAAAAATTGCTTAATATTTAGTGACTCGTCGTTTACAATGTCTAATTTAGGGTGCAGACTGATATAACTTCTAGTAGGTATGTAAAGTACTATTAGGTATTGTGCTTCTAGACTTATCACAGTATAAGTCCGTTACCACAGAATACTAAGGGACAGAAGCATCACTCCGCAAAGAAATTTAAACAAATAGCGACTCGCAATGAGGCAATTAAATTCATTTCAGCTCGCGTAGCGCTGCATACCTACCAGTCATATTAACCTACAGAGCGCCTCTCTTTCTATCGCATAGCTCTTATCTCTTCTGACGCGGCACGTGTAACGACGTGCGACCCGCCGTCGGTGTCGGCTATGTACTTGTAGCTTCGTACCTACAGTGCGGTGTTCGCTAGGCCTGCCGTTACTTACGTTATCATACAAAACAAACTCTGTTTCGTTTATATTTATGTAAATTATATAATAGAATTCAGAAAGAGCAATAAAATAAATTATTGTTCGCTCTTTGAATTGATAATTGTAATTGTATGTATGGGTCGTCAGAAACCCGAAATAAATGCATTTTAATTTTTTTTAATTTTATAGAGAGAGCTTTGTCACGTGATCAAGAACCAATAGTCTTACTTATCGCATTCATGCTTTTTTGATTATATAGCAGTTAGCAGTGAACTCATTGAAGAAGTTTGACAAATAATAGCTTGACGCTAGCGGCATTTTATTTTTCTATTTCCGGGTAATGACTGTCAACGTCAAACTGAATGAAAAGTTAACTGTCACATCAGCGCATTCAAACGTCAAATTAAATTGGTTGGTCGGTTCCAATGTTCTTTTACTCAAATAATTAATTTTAATTTAACTACGAAAAGTGTCAACTTCTGTGGAATTGCACATTGATTTTATTTATTACAAAATACAAATAATCAATTTAAAGTAACATAGCCATGTCGTTCAATTACGAAGAAATAAGTCACAGTGGTAAGTTCCACGATTTGCTACTACACTTGCCTACTGCTTCTTTCCTGTTTCTTACTATTAATTAATACTTGGTTTTCTGTTTATAGAAGCAAAAGATCTTCTCCGCCAATGGAGGGAAAATAATGAGAGAAGAAGTGAAGATGTCATGGAGCTGTGGGCTACTGTACTGAGCGAGGATCTGGACAAACTGGGAAATGAAAGTAAGATAAGCCTTTTTAAGTTTTGCTAAACTAATTTAACTTGTGTAGGTGTCATCAGAAACACAAAATGTTAGTTCACTATCACATAAAATGCTAATCTCTGCCATGCCATGTACATCCATATCATAAGAATGCTGATGTAGCTACAGCCACAAGGTATTAAGTCACATTAAATTTACTGAATTTAATTTAAAGGCATAAAATGTAGCCTTTTATATTCTATAAACTAATATCACTTCTGATATACACTTACAGACTCTAAGCAACAAGAGCACTAAGGTGTTAATTATGTATTGGTATTTGTAATTTTTTTTCAGAGCACCTTGTCCTGGAACAAATCATTTATGCAGCATTAGACTGCCACACATATGGAGTTGCATATGCCTGTATCTCAATGCTGTCCAAGGAGTTTCCAGGAAGCATGAGAGTCATGCGCTACAAGGCAGCCCTTTTGGAGGCAGAAGAAAAGTTAGCTTATTCATATTATTATTTTACTATGACTATTTTTATTTATTTATTTGTTAATAGACAAGCAGCACAGGTGCTGGTATGTCTATATCAACACAGTGTTGAAAGTTTTCACTTTCTCATATTTGTAATAGATATTACTTTTTAGTTCGTAGCCATTTACATAGGTGGCGTAGTATTACTTTTTGAAATATATATCACAGCTAAAATTATTTTGCTAAACAATATAAGCTATAAAAGCAATTGAAATTCAAAAGTTCTTTATTAAAATTGAGCAATCCAATAAGCAATTTACAACTTGGGTCTATTAAGTATTGCCCATAGATTATTTTGATTTACATTAAATCTTTGTCGTCAATCATCTTTATTCAGAAAAAATAAGAACTTTTCATCATGCATGCATGAGAATGGTACATTTTTACTATGTTTTCAGATATGACCAAGCCCTAGAAGCACTGGACAGCATTATCAAAGCTGACGAGACAAACTCGGCGGCCCGCAAACGTCGTGTTGCCATCCTGAAGGCCCAAGGACAAATTGCTGATTGTATTAGAGAACTGGTTGACTATCTGAAGAAGTGAGTTATGACTTTTAATTACTACAAGTAGCAAAAAATACTTGCATTATATATTTTTTTCAGATCTCACCTTTAATTCTATATTGCATACTTACACATATCTAAAATCACATACTAATTCCCAATTGGTATCATGCCAATTTCAAGTGATCTTTATATTTGAAATAGTATACCATGTTATCGCTTGATGTACAAAATAACCTCGAAAAAAAGTTACATATTATGCAGAGTGTATGCGAAAAACGGTTTAATAAAGTCCATTGTCGGCCTGAAACAAAACACACAAATACAAATTTATTGTATACCAGTTTACAAAAAAGAAACAATTACAGCATAAAATCTTTTACTATGGTCACCTGTACTATTAAGTATTCTCTGCTATGGTAGTATAACAGGTGGTCTTATTGCAAGCCTTACGTGTGTCCTCATCGTAGAAAACCACAGGCGGCCAGTCAAAAAAGATTTTCTAAATTATATCTATGACAAATACATAAATATACATATATTTTGTTTTTACTGTAATGTCTTCATATGATTGTTTGTAATGTCATGGACAGGGTTCCGACTGAAAATGTGTGCTAAGGTAAAAAACACCTTAACGTGTGCTGAGTCGGAACCTTTTCATGACATCGTGCAACATTACACTGTGTTGAATTTTAATTTTTTTTTGCCTTTACCTACTTTAGTATGTTTAGTGTAATATTGTGTGATGAATAAATGTTTTTTCTTTCTTTTCATTCAGGTTCATGTCTGATGTGGAGGCGTGGCAGGAACTGTGCGAGCTGTACCTGCAGACCGGGGAGTTCGCGCGCGCAGCTTTCTGCGGAGAGGAACTGTTACTGCACCAGCCGCACAACCACCTGCTGCATCAGCGGCTGGCTGACATCCGGTACACTATGGTACGTGAGCGTGGGAGAGATATACCTTCTGCGGAGAGGAGCTGTTACTGTACCAGCCGCACAACCACCTGTTACATCAGCGGCTGGCTGACATCCGGTACACTATGGTGCGTGAGCGTGGGAGAGATATACCTTCTGCGGAGAGGAGCTGTTACTGCACCAGCCGCAAAACCACCTGTTACATCAGCGGCTGGCTGACATCCGGTACACTATGGTACGTGAGCGTGGGAGAGATATACCTTCTGCGGAGAGGAGCTGTTACTGCACCAGCCGCACAACCACCTGTTACATCAGTGGCTGGCTGACATCCGGTACACTATGGTACGTGAGCGTGGGAGAGATATACCTTCTGCGGAGAGGAGCTGTTACTGCACCAGCCGCACAACCACCTGTTACATCAGCGGCTGGCTGACATCCGGTACACTATGGTACGTGAGCGTGGGAGAGATATACCTTCTGCGGAGAGGAGCTGTTACTGCACCAGCCGCACAACCACCTGTTACATCAGCGGCTGGCTGACATCCGGTACACTATGGTACGTGAGCGTGGGAGAGATATACCTTCTGCGACGAGGAATGCAGTAGTTAACCTTTTAAGCGCCACGCTATAGAAGCAAAGCCGTGCCCCCCACGTAGAGTTACGCAATTTTTAACCAAAAAGAAAGGAGAAGGTTCTCTTTCGATTATATTTTTTTTTTATGTTTGTTACCTCAGTACTCCGTCATTTATGTTCTCTCCTCCTTTTCTCCGTCATATAAATTTAATCGATATTTGACCTTGGACTTCAAAGATACATTGAAGTCTATTTTTGTTTTTTTTCTAAAAATTATTTATCATACGTTTTAGTTGGTTAAGCCGACCTCGGCGTAGAGAGCAAGCAGTTCTTTTTATTTTGTGTATAACGAACCTTAGCTGTGAAAGGGTTAAACTCCTTTGATGGTGCGTGAAATGCCGCTTGCGCTTCTGCGGCGAGTGCCTAATAAATATACTAGAACTTTCTTAAACTTTACGTCTCATATTTCTCGGTTTATCCTTTTCAGGGAGGAGTGGAAAACTTAGAGCTGGCGAAATCGTACTACTGTCAAGCGTTAAAACTCAATCCTGACAATATGCGCGCTCTGCTGGGTTTGTTCTTGGTGAGTAACTGCACGTTATAGTCGGTGCTGCATCATTCGGCGGTCCAAAGTGGCCGTAGTTCTTCTTTATTTTTATGGCACTTCCTATGCCCTTTAAACTGAAACCACAGAATACTAAGGGACAGAAGCATGATTCCACAAATAAATTTAAACAAATAGCGACTCTTGCTACGACGCAATAAAGTTCAATTCAGCTCGCGTAGCGCTGCATACCTACCAGTCATATTAACCTACAGAGCGCGTCTCTTTCTATCGCGCCGCTCTTATCTCTTCTGACGCGGCACGTGTAACGACGCGCGACCCGCCGTCGGTGTCCGGCTATGTACTTGTAGCTTCGTACCTACAGTGCGGAGTGCGCTAAGCCTGGATATATACCATTTGAAAATTAGAATCACGATTATTATTGCTATGGCGATGGATGTGAAAGTTAGGTTTGAAGGGCGTTGTAGTCAGCGAAATTACTGGGCATATGAGACTTAATATTAATATCTAATGTCTCGGGGTGATGAGCGCAATGCAGTGCTTTTTATAATTACCTGATAAGCAAGCATTTGACCGCAGTCTCACCTGATGCAAAGTGACGACGCGGTCGACGATGGATCATGCTTGCCTAGAAGATACCGATTCACTCTGGACTTGAAGACACCTAGATTATAAGAATCGGGAAACAGAGACGCTGGTAAGGTGTTCCATTCCTTAGTTGTTCGCATTATGGAAGTTGAAGCGAAACACTTTGTTCTGGCTGGAGGAATGTCAACCATAAACGGATGCTGAGTTTCCGTACGTCTTTTGCTTTTCATATTATTCAAAGTTCTAGGTGGCACTGCGCAGGCGTGGCGCTTACCATCAGGCGAACGACTTGCTCGTCTCATCTCTCAGTGCCATAAAAAAAGTCTAAGGTTCAGCCTCTTAATCAACATTATCTATAATCTCTACGGTTTGTTTCATAGTTGGTTTCTTTCCAGACGACTAACAACCTTCTAACCCACTACAAGTCGAGCGGCAACGCCAACAAACGCAAGGAGGTGTGGAAGCTCAGCCAGTGGGCGCAGAGCCGCGCCGCCAAGCGCCCCCCAAGGGACGAGAGCTCAGCGCCACTGGCGCAGATGATGCTATCTCTCGCCATCTCCGACTAGACAATTGTTTGAGCCCATTGTACTAAGTTAAGATCAATAAAAATAGTGAATCAGTCGGTAACCACTAGTTACTGTAGGTAATCACGTATAACGCAGTCAGTTCCTTACACCTGTATTCTTGAACAATACTTCACAACCACAAATGTCTCAGGTGACGAGCACAGTGCGGCGCAGTAATTTTACATAACAATGTTCTGGGTGGCGCGCCAACTGTTACGGGCCGTGTTACTTACCATCAGGTCATACTGCTAGTCTGGTCACTTGATTATTTAAATAAGTTTCTTTGCTGAAAATATATTTTTCAAGACAAGCTTTTAATAATCGTAATCGGAACCGCGAGCAGATTAAAATGAGCTCAAACACTAGTAGTTTACGATTATCCTTCAAGGAGTTCCATTGCACACCTTCCGTCTACATCAGATCAGCTGGCTGTCACCATAATATTGCATATTGTCATTAGACTTTGACAAGTATGCAAAATTTCAACTTCGTAGGACAAGAGGAAGTGGTTCTGATTCAGCTTGCAAGATTTCACCCTAACCAACATAGTTTCATACATAAATTGCAAGTTAAATAAAAGCTTGTAAATATGCATGCATTTAGTGTGGAGTTCCGATCTTACTTAACCAGGTGTTGTTTATGAATACAGGTGTTAGGTAGCTACGTGGTGCAAATCAAAAATCTCTATGCGATTTTGGCATCACAGACGCACTTATGCAAATGGATGCTGACAAGTGTCGAGTGGTTCAGACTTCTTTTTTCAATTTAAAACAGAATGATTACTTGCAGAGTAGTAAAGGTGTTTTTTATTACATAGTTACAGCATTGTATAATGCTGAAATTATGTGATGATGTTTATCATCATCAGCCCATTACGTTCCCACTGCTGGGATACGGATCTTCTCTCATAGAGAGAGTTGGAGCCATAATCCACCACGCTGACCCAGTGCGGGTTGGTGGATGTCACAATGCCCTTGAATTTTTGTTATTAATTCTTGGACATGCCGGTTTCCTCACGATGTTTTCGTTCACCGTTTTTAGAGCGAATGTCAAATCCGCACATAACTTAAGAATGTCAGTGGTGCAGGGCCAGCGGGATTCGAACATGGGTGCGTCGGATCGAAAGTCGCACGTGCTCCCACTGGGCCACACTCGTTCATGGTGTGTATAAATAAGATGTACCTATTCGATGTGTTATTGTATGGAAGAAAGTGTATTACTCGGGTATGTTATTCCAATCAAAGTTATTTTATGGATAAGGTATTTGTTTATTTATAAATAAATGATTTATGTTGACTTTGAATTATCTTTTAATCCTTTATACTTTAAAATACCTTAGCGTATGCTGAGTCGAAACCTTTTCCTGACATCGCGCAACATTTCAGTGTTGTATTTAACTTCAACTTTTTCTTGTTTGGCTTCTGCGGGGTTGCCACAATTTCGCCAGTGTCGTGTGGATGTAATTTAAAAACTATTTGATCCGGTTTCACTCACGTTTATGTTGAAGAGTCGAGATCGCGACGGCGCTCGACCGGTTTCGGACCATTTAGAGATCCTTCATCAAGAGCTGCACGGGTGCTCCTTGGGAACGACGCTCGCACACTGACTAGTGCCCCGAGCGCAAGGAACATATACTCTAGCGAGCCCGAGCGGCCCGCGCGGCTGCACGTCGTGTAGTTACGAGAACTTACTAACGGACGGTTTTGCTAACGATCGGTAAAATTCACTAAAAAGTGTTTCTATAATCAACGACTGGTAGCCGAGACTACCGACGAGTAGACGAGTAACCTACGGATGGGAGGATCACGGACGACCGTCCGTAGCCAAAATGTATGGAGATGACACTCAAACCTGTTTCTATTAAAATCCATCACTCAGGAGAAATGTCAAACATGTGTCAAAATGAACATCCGTAAGTAATTACCGAACCGGCCGATTTCGGGCGGTTGTTCACAAAATTCTATGCAATTTTATTAGTTTTTTACTTCTATTTTATTTAAAACAAAAGTTGTGAAATAAATATTTATTGTTTTTGTTTTGTTTTTATTTTAGTAGTGTAATGTTGTGCGATGTCCTGAACAAAATGTATTTTGTTTCTTTCTTTCTATACTATACTATATAGTTCTATACTAGTTACTTCCCGCGGCGGGCGCTGGCCGTAGTTAACCCGTTATCTTTATTTATGGAAAATAGATTTAGCGGGCTTTACTTAGAAGCCAAGAGGAACATAACCTTCGTAGTTCGTGGTCCTATTAATGGGACAATGTCTTGGGACCATCAAAAAAGTGATATAAGTAACCTTTCGACTGCCAAGATCGGCTATACAAGACACGAAAAAGTGCTCTGTGTCGAAGTCGGCTTGAGCCGACTAAAATGTGTGAAAACTGCGAGGGCACGGCTTTGTTTCTATAGCGCAGCGATCAAAAGGTTAAAGGAGGTATAAGTCGCGTCAAACGTAATGGCGGCTGACAGACGCACCACGTGACCTGCGCAGTAACAAAATCGCATACAAAATTGTATCTGCGCAGATCACGTGACGCGCCAGTCAGCCGCCGTCAAGTTTGGCGGAACTATAGTAAAAATCTGATCTTGTTATTACTTCTATTTACATAGTTGTGCCTTGGGTATCACGTGACACCATATTTCTGAGCTTTGATAGCTAAATTAGCCGCTTTCTCTTCCGCTTTCTTCTCTTTCCGCTCCTGGCGCGACATTTCTCTCTCGAAGTATTTCTCCCTAGAAATAAGAACACACGCTTACGCTTGGGGAAATTCTTGTAACAACTGTCCTCGTCTGCTACATCCTACTAACATAAACGCGAAAGTTTGTAACAATGTTTGTTACTCTTTCACGCAAAAGCGACCCGATTTTGATGATATTTGGTATGTAGGTGCTTTAGGACTTGGAATAGCACATAGGCTACTTTTTATCACGGGAAACCGCGGGTGGAACGGCGGAGCGCAGCTAGTACGCCAAATATTTTTTGCTATTAGAAAACAAAACTGATAAAGTTGGTAATTTTTTATTATAACACTAGCGCGCCCCGCGGCTTCCCGGGATAAAAGCGTGTTAATCCAGGACATAAGCTATCTCCATTCCAAAGTTCATTCAAATCCGTTAGTTGTTACAGCGTGAAGAAGTAACAGACTAACACACAAACTTTCGCATTTATAATATTATTGATAAGTATAATTCCTAAACAAAAATAGATACCAATAGTATTTTTTTATTTGTTAATTGGCTTGCGTTTGACCACTATGTCACCTGATGGTAAGCGACGATGCGGTCGACGATCTAGCACGCTTACCAAGATAGTACCCGTTCACTCGAGACTTGAAGATTCCCAGATTATAGCTATCGGGAAAGACTGACTCTGGCAGGGAGTTCCACTCGTTAGCAGTACGCATAATAAAAGTGGAAGAGAAGCGCTTAGTACGCGCGGGAGGAATGTCCACCATGAAACGGTGGCGTATTGCCGTACGTCTTGTAGTCCGATGATAAAATGGGGTTGGGGGAATTAGTTGGTGCAATTCCGACGCACACTCTCCGAAATGTATCCGATAAAAAACTGATAGACTGGCAATTTTGCGTCGATGTTCAAGACTGTGTAGTCTTGACTCGAATAGCGCGAGTAGCGAATACTACTCGAAACTCGAATAGCACTCGAACAGCGTTAGTAGTATAGCAAAAACTTCATCATCATCAGCCTATCATATTCCAACTGTGAAACTGTTAAGCAGAACCGATTCAAGAATCTTGTATTATGGCGTTAGCAGTGTTTTATCTTGCATTAGCTGATTGATTTTGCAAAAAGTTCTACATCAACATCACATCACGAGATACATTTTAATAATAATAACGGCCTATGATCACAAATAGATCCTGGCCCACACGAAACAAACATTTGCTCTTTTTTCTATGTACAAAAATTTGTTCCGTCGCGGATATCGAACTTGCAATCTCGGTAGTATATGAGATTTGAGCCTGCCCATCACTATACCAAAGAAGTTGTCAAATATTACACGCATCTGGACCCGGCGTAAAACCATATCCCTCACCTAAAGTTGCGCGTCCCAGCACTCTGGTCTGAAGGCGGCGGCGGCGAGGTTGGCAGCGCGCCGGGAACCTTTTCATAGGTCAGCAGCCGCCGCGATGTGAGCCTGGACAGAACCTGCTCGCAGTTGGCCACCAGCCTGAGGCAGGGGTGTGAGGGAAGCTGCTCCACTTTGTACTCCTCCCTGGAGGCGAGGTGATGAGGAAAGGATAATTTTTAACCGTTCACCAAAAATACTGATTGTGCACCAAATTTGGTCTGTTTTAGCACTCAAACGTCAAGGGGCAGCCCTTGGCCCTTGGGCCTCCCCAACGGTATAAGGGGCAGCCCTCGGTAGGTTAGGGTGCGGCGGGGGTGGCCCTTGGGCCACCCTCGCCTAAAATAGGTGCTCATTATGGAATATTTTAATGAACATATTTTAGTGCACAATTGGTATTTTTTATTTTTATGTACCTAACTAACGAGACGAGCTGGTCGTTTGCCTGATGGTAAGCAATACGCCAGTCCATAACAATAACAGCACCACCCAGAACTTTGTTTTGCAAAACCCAATCAAGGATGACGAGCGCAGTGCAGTGCCGCGCAGGATTTTGAAAAACAAAGTTGGGTGGTGCTGCAACTGTTATGGGCAAGCGTATTGCTTACCATCAGGCGAACGACCAGCTCGTCTCGTCATTCAGTTACATTAAAAAATGTATGGCTGTATGTTTTTTTTTTATGGAACTGAGTGTAGTGTATAAACACCCGACCTACTTAAAGGACCGCCGACATAGTATTAAGTATTCACATATAGTACATAGAGTAGTCATCATGTAGCCGTTAGACAATACAGACGTATATCCAGAGCACCGGCCTTTCACTGGTTCACCACCATCATCATCATCACCAGAGCTAGGAACCTCCACCTACTCCACATGGCGACCCTACCACAACTAGCATCCCTACATGGCGACCCCTACATCCCTACAGAGTAATAAGACGAGCAAGTCGTTCGCCTGATGATAAGCGCCACGTCTGCCCATAACAATTGCAGTGCCACCAGTGATTTATCGGTAGCAACAATCACCTGAGTAAAGGGTACCAGCAGACCAGCCTCCTGCCTGTCTCCAGATGCTGCGCCGCGAAGGCCAGTAGATCACCATAAAGCTGCGCCAGTCCGTACTCCACCTTGGAAGGTACGTGGGTAGGAAGGTGCTTGTCATCAAGGGAATAGTTCTCTTTCTCGATGCCGATTTTCTCTGTCGGCTCGCGCACGCCGTAAGGAGCTGGAAATGTTGAACGAAATTTGTAATCGCACGTTGTTATTTCTAGGTATTTTTATAGGACTGAGTAATGAGACGAGCAAGTCGTTCACCTGATGGTAAGCGCTACGCCTGCCCATAACAAATGCAGTGCCACCCAGATGTAGCACTGCATTGCGCTCATCACCCCGAGACATCAGACATTAAGTCCCAAATGCCCAGTAATTTCGCTGGCTACAATGCCCTTCAAACCGCAACACAGTATGTTTGCGCACTACTGCTTGGCGGCAGAATGACTGGCAAAGCGGTGGTAACTATACCCAGACGGCCTCCCGAATACGAGAGACTTACCACGAGTAAGTGTGCCTTCGCACTGGCGTTTATCCAGCGCAGGCGTTTTTTGAACGTTATATGAAAAGAGCAGATAGCGTCAACGCTTATTGACTGTGTTAGCGAAATGTTTCTCCGCACTGGCGTTTATCCAGCGCAGACGTTTTTTGAACGTTATATGAAAAGAGCCTGAGGGCGTCCTACACTACGTTTGCCAATTCGCGGTTTCCACTCTAGAACACGTCTACCCCTACGTCAGGCAAGGTGGAGCGACGATCTTCGCAAGGTGGCTGGCAGCAGCTGGATGAGAGTAGCCGGGGATCGTGCTCAGTGGCGTGCAATTGGAGAGGCCTATGTCCAGCAGTGGACTGCAATGGGCTGATGATGATGATGATGAAAAGAGCAGACAGCGTCAACGCTTGTTGACTGTGTTAGCGAAATATTTCTCCGCACTGGCGTTTATCCAGCGCAGACGTTTTTTGAACGTTACATGAGTAGAGCAGACAGCGTCAAAACTCTTGTGGACTGCGCTAGCGTCATGCGGGCCATTGTGGTGGCAGGCGTCTTCTGCAAGGGCCTGCCTCGTCGGTATCACACCTTTGTAAGATATTCAACCGCCAAGCAGGAGTGAACAAACTACTGTGTTCCGGTTCAAAGGGCACTTTTCATGCGAAATTACTGGACATTATAAGACTTAGACCTGTGACTCAGGGCACTCAGGGTGACTGCTGCGCAGGAACTGTTTCAAAACAAGGTTCTAAGTGTAACTGTTATCGCCACTTAGGTACATAAAAAATCTATGCACTATAGCGTGATCACAATATTTTTATCGAGTATGCCAAGGGTAATGTATAGTCGGTAGTGTTTCCTCGTCGGAATACATTTTTATTTATTTAATGTTAGAATCGAAAGATTAGTTCGCGCAGTGTTTTTTTTTATAACCTGATAGACAAGCATTTGACCGCAGTCTCCCTGATGGAAAGGGATGACGCGGTCGACGATGGATCATGCTTGCCTAGAGGATACCTATTCACTTGGGACTTAAAGACACCTAGATTAATAAGAATCGGGAAACAAAGACGCTGGTAAGGTGTTCCATTCCTTTGTGTCTCGGCGTTTCGCGACTTATGCGTCACGTTTACGTTCAATAAACGCCAACGTTAAAGAAACGCCCGTGCAAAGAAACCTAATGAAAATTTAAAATTAGTAATTTTAGTTTTATAAAATTAGTATTTATTTATCATTGGAAGTACATAAGGGTCTTAATAAAATTTTATACTCTTTTAACCTATGCTGTCCCACAACTGGGCAAAGGTCTCCCCCATAAATACGATCTAAATTATTCTTCTTATTTATACTTACGATCTTTCTTACGATTTATCTTATTTAAACTTACGATCAGTAATTATCGCGTCGAACTTGACACCGTCGCGCCAGTTTGGCGACGAAAAGTCACTGACTATCACGTCAAGGTATTTTGATTCGATACCGTATTGTCTCATATTGCTGCGTATGCTCTCTTCTTTAGCGCGGACCTGCGGACGAAGGAATACGATGGAGTAAAGTAAATGCTGGATTATGGCCAGTTACTTTTCTAGCTCCAAAGCTGGTGCTGTAAGTTTCGATAAAATAATTATCGAATCAAAGAATCTTATAACGGCTTATTTAAGATTAAATTTAAAAAATACTAGCGGACAAATGTTATTATGACATGACAGAATTTTTAATAACAATGACTTTTTATCTCTATTAAGGCGAAGACTATTATTAATAATCATAATTCGAACTTATATTATTTAATGTAATTACTTATTATAATAATTATTTTTGCGACACTATTTTGAAACGACTATTTGACTCTATTTTATAATTACAATAACAAAATATTATTTGACATTGTGCCTATGTATCACTAATTTAATTATATTGTAATATTTCCTCTGTTTAATTGCACGCCGTAATATGGCTAGTTATGGAGCACTGCTACAAATATTTTGACAACGAGACCAATAGGGGATCGGACAACTTTTCAGAAAGTTTTTTATATTAACTAGAATTAATATATATAGCCATGTCAAAGTCAAAGTCAAATATCATTTATTAAATAGACACAAAAGTGCACTTTTAAAGGTCATAAACACATGATACAAATAAAATATGTTAAAAATTGTAACTTATGTTAACATGACTTTGAAAAAAGGTAAGTAGGTTTACCCATTTCTTTCCTATATTTAAATTGAAGTCTGAGTGCTGAAAAGGAATGCGAAAACTGACTCTACCAGTGCTTCGGAAATACGCCCGCTAGAGAAGATAGCACCAAGAAACTCTGCGGGGATGTCTTTTTTCAGCACAATTACGTATAAATTAGAATTAACAGAATGTCAAACAAGAAATGCGAGTGAGATGTCCCATAGTCATAGTATCAGTAACAGAAAAGTGTAAATAAAATATAAGTAGGTATGACAGTAGCAGTAGGAGTGACTAGAACAGACCAGTCCCCGCAAGCAGCACCCGTTCACGAGTATGACTTGTGGACCAGCCATCACCCCCCTCAACCATATTGGAGGGAAGGGAGTGACCCGACACACATGAAAAATACTATTTTAATTTAATAACGCTCTAAATGTACCTAAAACTATGTTTAAATATTATGTTTCAAATATTGCCGCGCAAAAGGTGACCTCAAAACTTGTGACGTCACATGTAGGTAGAAAACGTTAAACTCTTCGAAATAAATCTTGCAAAGAGATTTAAATATGTTTTGTGAAGTTTGGGGACGATATTGTAGTAATGGAACGAAAAAAATTGCAAAAATACATTTTATGAAAAGCAAAAACGTGAAATAAACACAAGCTTGACTCACGGCATTTGCCTACGAATGACGTCATGCGTTGTGGTTGTTGTTTCGTTTGAGATGAAGAACAGATTAAAAATGTCAGAAATATAAAAATATAAATCATTATTATTTCACAAAAATATTGATTGAATGATCTTTCTGGTTCAACGAACATTCGTTCTATTAACATTTTAGATTTTTTCTCGATTACTGACCGATCCCCTATATTTGCAATGAATAAATGATTATGATTATGAAGGCTGTATGTGACAGAAGTGGCAAAGCAAGACCTAAAAGTGTGAACATGTTTTGTATACATGGTGTCGCTACACATTAAATGGAAAAAGGGTCTACGTAAGCAATTTTTAGAGTAAGATATCAAAACACAAAAACCTTTTAAAGTAAAAACAGTGAACCGATTTTGATAAAATCATGTCAAAGAATCACCGCTAGAAAACATACTTACAAATAAAAAAAACCCGCATCCAAATCGGTTCACCCGTTTGAGTGCTACGGGGCCACAGACAGACACACATAGTAGTCAAACTTATAACACCCCTCCTTTTTGCGTCAGGGGTTAAAAAATGATTGACTTAGAAGTTTATTATGTTGTTTTTTTTTATAAATATATAAATTTTTAATATTTTCTTATATAACAAACACCTTTTAAACCTTAAACAGCGTCGTCTTGGGTGTCACTTTCCTCATCAACAACATCAACATTATTATTTTTATAAAGGCTTGCACAGACCGCAGACATTTTCGTAAACTTGTCTGTCAACTAAATATTGTGTAGAACTGCTTGCAAGGCATGCAGTCAGTGTCCATATACCTTGTAATGTACTTGTGAATGTGTAATGTACTTGTGAATGTGTGAAAAGCCTTAACCTTGAAATACATACATTGTTACCTTTTGTCCAACTCGGGTGGGTCTCGTCCTAGCGTGGAGCATCAAAAAGTCTATGTCAGAGCCCCACACATAAGCTGAAATGTGATGAAAGGTAAATATTTTTATATGTGTATGTGTCCTTTGAGAATTTTTAAACAAATAAACAGTGCAGATTTTGCACGCTCGCTCTAAAACGGTAAAGGAAAACATCGTGATGAAACCCGTTTACGCGCTTTGGAGTGGTAGGCTCTGGCCGTGGTTGTAATACCACCCACCGAACAAAGCCATGCCGTCAAGCGACCTAGTCGTGTTTCGGAATGATGTTCGGTGAACCTTCGGGAAGACGGGTCTGAGCAGCCGCTCAACTACCGTCTCTCTCTAGATCTATGTGCTCCATCTTAGGCCACATCATCGCTTCACATCAGGCGAGATAGTGGCCAAACAACAAACATAGATCTATTAAGCGTAAAAAAAAAAACTACTGTAAGCGAAGCCAATTTTTTTAAACTTCTGGGCGCCACGCTGAAAAGCTGTGCCCTCCACGCCAAGCTACGCAATTTTCATGTTTAAGTCGGCTCTGGCCGACCTTGGCGTAAAGAGCAGTTTTTCGTATGTCGTGTACAAGGTTAAAGTATAACATGAAAAGTTAAATGTCTCTTTCTGGCAAATGCACAACGTGCGACGCCAAACACCTCATAAAGAGGAAAAAAAAAATGTCTCTTTTTAAAGTTGGGCTTAGTAAGATAGGTCTCTGTAAAGTTACATGCTTCAACCGTATTTAAGGTAATAAAATCAATTAATACAGAAATAATAATAAATGTTTATTTGAAGCTACATATGTATACAAATTATAAAAAAAAAATTTATGCTTAAATAACAGTATATATTGTTTAATGTATAAAATGCTGTTGGGATGTAACAAAAATTAAGAGCCCACTGAATCCGAAACTAGGAATAAACCATGTATGATCAGATTCAGTTGTACAACCTAAGGAATATTCATATGTAAGAGGATATTAAAAAATATTGATAAATACAATGCAGTTTCTATAGCCTTAGACTTTTTGACTTACCACCAAAATGTGCCGCTGGGACAAACAGTGACCCAGATCCAACAAAAGGATCAAGTATCACATCTCCTGGCTTCACTTGTGCCTGATTAGCCATTATGATTGAGAGCTGAGCGTCCATGCTTGTGTTACCAATGAAATGCCGTTTCTTGAGCGAGTGCACTTGAATGAGATCTCTTTGCCCATCTGCTACCTAAAATTATTATTTTCAATTTTTCATAGATTCTTTAATATAAATTGAGGAGCTTCTTTTCAAAACTTGACTATTCCGCTTTAGATAAAACTAATTTTTTTTTGTTTGGTAACATTCAAATTTACACTCCGCAAAATAAAATTGGGCTAAAACCACAGAATACTAAGGGACAGAAGCATCACTCTGCAAAGAAATTTAAACAAATAGCGACTCTTGCTATAACGTAATAAAATTCAATTCAGCTCACATAGCGCTGCATACTACCAGTCATATTAACCCACAGAGCGCCTCACTTTCTATCGCATATCTCTTATCTCTTCTGAGGCGGAATGTGCAACGACGCGCGACCCGCTGACGGTGTCCGGCCATGTACTTGTAGCTTCGTACCTACAATGCGGAGTGCCCTAGGCCTGCTAAAGTTTTGAAAAGAACGTCCTTAAATAATGTTTGTACAAAGTCCTGATGGAGTTCAGTTCTAAAACTCATTAATTAGAGAAGGAAGGACCTGTAATCAGTCGAGTTACTATGCTAAATAGATTGGCTAAACTTTTATATGAACTCAAGAAGTATGTAATCTATAAAAGAGGAGTTGTGCATACCCATCTGCCAAAGAAAACATGATAAGGATCATCAGGAACATTGTTTGGATCCACCCCGTAAAATTCCAAATATGATAGTATTACATCTGGATTCTTCAGCTTTATGCGGCCTTCGAGAGGCATATAACTGAATGTCTGAAATAATTGTAATTTTAATACATTCCTATTTTAATCAATTATATTCAATAAAAGAACATTATTTTAATTTATTTACAGAGTTATTCATACCTCAATCTTTTCAACTTTTTCTTTCATAGTAAAATGTTTACAGAAAGTCTCCACGTCAACCTTGAAGGTCTTCTTTGCAGAACAGCAGTTTTCTATCAACTCCTTTGGACAAATATGAAAGTCACTTATTTCTAAATGATCTGATGGTAAATCTTTTGTCAATGTCCATTGTCCAGTGTTGTTTTTCAATGAATCTTGAAGGTTTCTATGAAGTTGATCTACTGTCTTTGCTTTAGACCACAGTTCAATGCAGTTTTTCATCAAAACAGATCTAGAGGCGATCTTTTTAGCGCAGTCTTCTGAAGGCAATTCAACTATCCAATAGGGCTTGTCAATACAAGGTTTTTCAATGTATTTGATTGGAATATCCAACAGAGATAAAATACTTTGCATTTCCTGTAAAATTAAGGGCAGTTTTACTTTAGAAATTGTATAAAACCTTAAAATACAAGTAGGACTAAAAGCAAACACTAAAAATACTTACAGCATGTCGAAAATCTAAATGTTCATGAGCAAACCACAATAAATATCTGCGCCACATCTTTACATTTATTATCGCACTAAGTTATTCAACTCCAATCATACAAAACTCCAATTTATTTATAAAAAAGGAGCGTGCCGTATGTAACATCAACATAACCTCAACACAATTGACATGACATTGACAATTTGCTTCAGCAATGTGTCAATGTCAAACTGACATGCAAATAGTAAACGAAGCGTTCAGAATAAATTTCCAAAACTAGAAGATTGGTTTTTTTTCCACCCAAATAATCTAAAACAACTAAAAATAAATAGATGTATGTATTTTTAACAAACTTAATTTATTGCTCACTGGTCCAACATACACACACAGACGGCATATTTCTTAATCTTAATCTTAACAATATAATAATTTGAATAATTTCACTATGAGCTCCTCCGTTCATCTACTATGTCCCTCCTTTCATCTGCCATGCCATCATCCTCAAATTCTTGATATCTGTCGTGGAGGAAGTCCTGGTAGGCGTCTTTGATTGCACCGGAGCATGCAACATAGTGACCACCAGAGTGTTCTGCTACTACTGGCTTTATGAAAAGGCTGATTAGAGATTCACTCATTTCTGAAACAAAATGTCTATTTAACATTCCGATTTATAAAAAGTTAAATATGTGAAGGAACTTTAGTTTAAAAAAAAATAGAAGAGTTATGTACAATACATAATATTTCAATAAATAAAGCAATAAATATAGAAATTAAAAATAAATAAATAAAGCAATAAATTAATTTGAATTTGAATTCATTAGTCTTTCTTTATACATAAATGATCTTCTGCAGGAATCAAGTCAATGCAATGTAAATTCAGAATTTTATAATGTAATTGAATGCCAAGGCAGGTCTTTCATGGTATCATGGCAAGCATCACACCTGCCCAATACAACCCCACTGGATTGATGAAATAGACGTTTTTTACCTTTAGGTATAATAGAATCACTTTCTCCATAGACATGAAGTGAAGGCAATGTGATCTCCTCATCATAGAACCCCTTGTGGACCAGACTTCCGGACTTGAAACCTGATGCCAGTATTGCAAACTTGAATGTGTAGGGTAAATCTGAAGCAGTCAAAGAAAAAACATTGGTTAATGCTTAGGTAAGACCTATAGCATATTTTTAGTTACTTAGCATCAAAGTTAATTAACATAAATTTTTTGGCTACTTGATTTTTCCATAAAATGATCTCGGTACTCAGTGATGACAATACTCACATCCCTTCTGCTGCATTGCAGCCAACAGCCCCACAAGACAAGCCCCTTGCGAGAAGCCCATGAAACCATCGAAGGGACCGTGTTCCTTCACCACCTTCTCAACAAGCTTCAATGTGTCTTCAAACCCCAGCGCTGGCCCGCCGAGGCATTTGCCGCTGAATGTGTTATCCTCGGCATTAAACCACCAAGATCTTGCATCTATTAATAAACAAATAAATTATAAATACACATAAAAAAACACATATTATGTACACATTGCAACTACATAATTTATAGCCTACAATGCTCTAACAGTTAGGGCATTGTAGGCAAAAAACCTATCCAGTTTAGTTAATAAGGTCATAACTAATTAAATTAAAGGCAAAATGGAGCAATTAAATTCTTTCTCTTACCTTCATCAGATGACCCGTCTTCGCTAACAACTTTGTGAGGCCCTGATATAAATGTAAGCTGGGCATACTTTGCGACAGCCTTACGGAATGATCCAATTTTCCCTTTAAAAACTGTCCCGTTCTGCCGGTATCCGTGGAACGCCAGGATCTTCAATTTCGGACGGTTCTCTTTATTGTTTTGAGGGGGAGACTGAACACTTTGGTTAGAATTCGAACTCGGCTCAGTCATGGTCACACTTGTTGGATTCTTGCCTATAGCATACGGAATAAAAATTCTTGTAAGTTTTACGATGGAGAATTGGCGAATAATTTTAAAAATAAAATAAAAACGAAGTCAAATTGTAAGAGCCCGTAACACAAAATTACGTTCCGAAATATTAAAAAATTAGATTGCATTGGAATTTGGAGGAGAAAATGACATGCAAACAAAAGAGACAACAACACTAATGCCATAGACTGACTAATCGTTTTGACTGATCTCGGAACAGTTTATTTATACGAACTAATCAAATTTAAGCTTTGCAAAGCTTTGTGTTGATTGGCTTGCAGTTGTAGTGATTGCAAATATTAGAAGAAATGATGAATCGATTTTTTCATAATCAATACTAAGATAGGTAAGCGCGGCCAGAATCAGCGGTGTGACGTCACGCGATCAACAATCAAGACAAATCACTATAAGAACTCCGAGTACGATGAACATTTTAAGGTTTTCAGATTAAAACGTATTTATCTTATTATTTTTAGTTCGACACATATTATAGATCAAAATAATATTGCTCAACTTCCAAATAAAAAAATAAAATCTTAACTAAATATGCATGTTACGCTGGCCTATGATAAAATAAATTCAAATGACAGGTATTGCTCCTTATTTACAGAACATATGATTGAGGCTAGTATCAAAAGGAGGAGGTAATTATATTACTCGCGATTATTTTACTTTATATTTTTTTTAATCGATTCCCATTTTTTTCCTTATAACTACACTATTTTGGCGCCAAAACCGGCATCTGTCAAACAGCAAACTGTCAAACTTTAACGCGGTGTTGTGGTTTGTGTTTTGTGTTCTTTCTCCCAATAAAACTTCTTTTAGTGCCTCAATTAAGATAAACGTAAACGCTTCAGAAAATGGAAGACGGTGACTTCGATCAACGCCTCAGAGACTTGCAGAGAGAATACCTAGAGTTTTTAGATGATGAGGTAATATTACAACGAATCTAACCTCTTCTTTGTTAATAAGAACTATCCTAAAATTCTGTTTTATATCCTAGGAAGATCAGGGTATTTATATGGAGAAAGTGAAGCAGATGATAGCCGATAAGTCGCAGCGGTTGATCGTGAATGTGAATGATTTGAGACGCAAAAACCCTGAACGTGCGAAGAATCTACTCGAAACCGCTTTTGAAGAGCAGATCGCGTTCCAAAAGGCGTTGAAAGAGTATGTTTCGTCGATAGATCCCACCTACGCTAAGGAGCAGGAAGAGTTCTATGTGGCTTTCAATGGCAGTTTTGGTAATAAACATGTAACTCCTAGAAGTTTGACCTCAAGGTTAGTTGATTTGAAGGAACTTTAGTTTTGGTTTTCCTGAGATGTTTGCGACTTTACATCTTTGATTCTTTTTTTTTACGGGCGAATGCCTTTATTACTGAAAACACTACACTTTACTAAAGTAAACTAACTACTTACAAGGAGTTTGCTTTTAATCTTTGCTTGCTTATCTGATATCTTATATGAGCCAGTAATAAACGGGCTTTCATATTGTTTTATTGCTGCTATGTCAAGCTATGTAACTACTTAAATATCTTATTTATAACAATTTCTTGTTTGGTATAGTAATAATAACTGAATACAAAAAGAGTAATTGTTATAAAACTATTGTTATAAACAATATACACTGGCGGTAGGTTTCTCGTATGCGAGAGGCCGTCTGGGTGGGTACCACCGCTTTGCCAGTCATTCAGCCGCCAAGCTGTAATGCGCCAGCATTACTGTTTTCCGGCTTGAAGGGCATTGTAGCCAGCGAAATTACTGGGCATTATGGGACTCAACAACTAATTGTCTCAGGGTGACAAGAGCAGTACGGTGCTGTGCAGGATTTTGCAAAAAGTTCTGTGTGGTGCTGTTATTGTTATTGGCTGGCATATTGCTTACCATCAGTCAAACAACCAGCTAGTCTCGTCAATCAGTAACATAAAAACTAAAACATCCGAACGCCAATCAATCTCCTTCATTTGATGGTTTATCATACCATGAGAAACTGTGGTCCCCTCCACAAAGGCCACTAATAAAGAGTGAAAGTTATAGTCAAAATAATAATATATACAAAACTATCTATTTCCTGAAGACTACCCTTTGTCAGAGATTGTTTAAGTAACTTTGAATCAGGGGTTGCTGGATTTGTCATCATTTTCAGGTACTTAGGCAATCTAATATGCGTAGAGGGCATAGTGACCAGGGTCTCTCTGGTGAGGCCAAAGGTGGTACGCAGTGTTCACTACTGCCCGGCTACTAAGAAAGTCATGGAGAGAAAATACACTGATTTGACTTCTTTTGAAGCATTCCCTTCAACTGCTGTCTATCCTACAAAGGTAATATTCTTATTAAAGATGTTGCTATTTTCTTTGCCAAGAACAAGGTGGTGATTACCAAAAAAAAAGATTGATTTTCCATATCAATTCCATATATTTTATGCTTAAGATATAGAATGTATATTTTATAATAAAAGTTATTTTATTGTCCAAAATTAATTCTCGAAATGAGTAGGTACTTTAGTGATATTGTATTGTTTAACCTGTTGAAATCACAACCATACATATTATCGTAACAGATTTAATTTCTCCATGCTTAGGGTTAATATACTTTTTATTAAATTGTTATGCTCATTTATTTATGAAAAACTGCTATGCAATGCAATGTAAGTCTTAAAAATTTCTAAAAAGAGCTCTTACGTTTATCAGGACGACGAGGGAAATGCCCTTGAAACAGAGTTTGGTCTTTCCCGCTACAGAGACCACCAGACACTTACAGTACAAGAAATGCCAGAGCGAGCCCCAGCTGGCCAGCTGCCTCGAAGTGTCGATGTCATCTGTGACGATGATTTGGTCGACAAGTGTAAGCCAGGAGACAGGGTGCAGGTGGTGGGGAACTACAGGTGTCTGCCCAATAAGCAGGGAAGCTTTACTGCTGGAACTTTCAGGTACGGACAGAAGACTAATAATAATAAGGTTTTAAATAATCAGGAAATGGTCAGGCAGAATTCCAATCTGCGTCTTCAGAACATCATCCTGACTTCACCACCCACCTAGTCTACCGACTCATCTGCTTGATGAACCATATTACATCTATTATTATCTCATATGAGGACTAAAATATGATTTTCCATGGGCATCCATGTATTAAATTACTCAAAAGCGTTTGGTAGGAAGCGTCAGTGTTTGAAAATGGTATTGTTGTTTATGAAAAATCCTTATATTTCTGCTTATTCGATGGTAACGAATCCCATTTGAAAAGGCCTTTCAAGTTAATTAAAACAACCCAGAGATACTTGCAAATGAAACCTGTAATCTCACTTAGGGGGCCTGCATTATTTATGTGAAGTGTTTAGGGGGGAGGAGGTCGAGACGAATCTCACCCAATCTCATGTGTGAGCGGGGGTGTCTCAGCTAATATCACAAATTGTTTTTTCTGCATTAGAAGTGTAAAAATGCAAGACAACACTAAACATGTTTCTCCACTAAATATGGCTAAATCCAGTAATTTTTAACGCGATTATGCGAACGAAAAATAATTAAGCTAATTATGTTTTTCTAAATAAATCCAACGCAATCATATTTACATATTTACAGTAAAAATACGCAATTTGAAAAATCTCACGTGATATAAGTGGGGGACATCTCGCCAAACAGGAGTCGAGAAATTGCCCAAATCGCCTCAGGTAATTAATGGACACCCCCTTACCTATCTCAAATTACAGAACAATCCTCATCGCAAACAACGTAACGCAAATCAACAAAGACTACAACATGAACATCACATTAGAAGACGTGAAGCTCTGCAAGAGACTTGCAAAGAGATCCAACATTGACATGTTCGAACTGCTGGGGAAGTCGTTAGCTCCGTCCATCCATGGTCATGATTATATCAAGAAGGCGATACTGTGCCTACTGTTAGGTGGGATGGAGAAGGTTCTTCCTAACGGCACTAGGCTGAGAGGGTAAGTATCAATTTCCTGTATGCCATCTTTGTTTTGATGGCCAACTATATGGAATAGGGTAACTTACGCGTGAACTTCCGCGCTTTGAAGGTGCGGGATCCAGCAGATTAAAAAAATATATATAAAAGCAGCGGAATCCCCGGGAATGCGTGATCCCGTTTTGCGTGATTGCAATCCCAAATTCCAATGCTGGCTCCGAAGTGTACGTGACAAATGCAAGCGCGCGGTATCCAGCAGATTAATAAAAGCAGCGGAATCCCGCGGGAATGCGTGATCCCGTTTTGCGGGATTGCAATCCCAAATTCCAATGCTGGCTCCGAAGTGTACGTGGCAAATGCAGGCGCGCGCCGAAACGTGATGTCAATTAAGATTAAGGAAGGGTTCGGAGCGCGTTCCAGCTTAGTGTTTCGGAAAGGCACTTCCGGAGCGCGGACCGAAATTTACGCCTGAATCGGGGCGCTATGATCACGTTATTAATGAATGATTTGTCGCTACCGACATATTTGGGTATTTGACAGCTGATGATCTCAGAGTGACTGGCATAGTGCAGTGCCGCAGAACTTTTCAATTCAACGGCCTCAAAGACTAGGTTAGGTTATGTTAGAGCAATGACCACACATTCTGCCAGGGCGAGATGCTGAATGCTAGCGCGACCCCATCTCGCCCCACCACGGCAGAGGACAGCTCACGGGGGAGTTTTTAGTGGGTTCGAGCCCCACACACCCCCTTCTGCCACCATGGCAGAAAAGCAGTGCAGCGGCGTTTTCTCCCCCTCAAAAAATTAAGGAGGAAAGTGACCGCACATCGTGCGAGCCGAGTGAGCGAAGCGAGCGTGCCGCGGCCGGCGAAACGCCAGAAAGTAAATTGAATGTTTGTGTTGTCGAAGTATTTTCTGTCGAACTAATCCTTGTCGAACTATATTTTTTCGAAGTACTGGTGGTAGGTTTCTCGTATCCGAGAGGCCGTCTGGGTGCGTACCGCCGCTTTGCCAGTTATTCAGCCGCCAAGCAGTAGTGCGTAATTATTACTGTGTTTCGATTTGAAGGGCATTGTAGCCAGCTTAATTACTGGGCATTGTGAGACTCAACAGCTAATTGTCTCAGGGTGACGCAGTGCAGCGCCGCGCAGGATTTTGCAAAACAAAGTTCTGGGTGGTGCTGTTATTGTTATGGGCTGGCGTATTGCTTACCATCAGACAAACAACCAGCTCGTCTCGTCATTCAGTTACATTTAAAAAAAAGTAAGTGTCGTGTAGTTAGAACTGTCGAAGTTCAGAGTGACAAATAACCGATGTAACTGTTCCATAGAGATATAAACATCCTCCTCATCGGCGACCCGTCTGTAGCGAAGTCTCAGTTACTGCGCTACGTGCTGCAGACCGCTCCGCGAGCGATCACCACCACGGGGCGCGGCTCCTCCGGCGTAGGCCTCACCGCCGCCGTCACTACCGACCCCGAGACTGGGGACCGGAGGTCAGTGCTCGTCCAAGTATTTTTACAAGCTTTTATTTAACTTGCAATATATGTATGTTTGTCCAGGTGGAATCTTGCAAGCTGAATTAGAACCACTTCCTCCTCGAAAAACTTCCTAAACGATCAATTTCTGACATTTCAGACTAGAAGCAGGCGCCATGGTCCTGGCGGACCGCGGAGTAGTGTGCATCGACGAGTTCGACAAGATGTCCGACATCGACCGCACCGCCATACACGAGGTGATGGAGCAGGGCCGCGTCACCATCGCCAAGGCAGGCGTGCACGCCACGCTCAACGCGCGCTGCTCCGTGCTAGCGGCCGCCAACCCGGTCTACGGGCGCGTAAGTACACCTTGTCTTTATAATAATATCGGCGAGTCATCGGTGCGTGGCGACACTGAGCCTTACCCCGAGATTCTCCCTGTGGCTAAATGAGACCTCTGACCCCCGGCTTGCCTTAACTGGACGTCCGGGGGTGGAGATGCAAGAGCTAAGAACTAAGCTCCAAGGGTGGAAGTGTTAAAGGGCATAACGCCGGGAGTAGCGTTTAAGTGAAACTGCAGCACACCTCTCGAAACCCTTTAGCCTCCCACACCAACGTTGCCCCTCTCGTCGCCAATGAACGGCGGCCCTTAAAGAGGGCCCGTTTAGTGGGTGGCGAGTCACCACCTGCCAAAACATTTTCTTATAAGGCGGAACTGGCAGGTGCCGAGGTCTCATATCATAGACCGGCTCTCATCCATTAAAAATTCACCTCAATAGCCCAATCATAAGTAATTTTCATATCTTCAATAATAGTCCTCGCACTTATCGGGGCCTGTCTTTGATTGTATCTTCTAATGATGCATTTAGAGACAGTCCCCGATAAGTGTTGCCCATTACATATCTAAATTAAATGCTCTAAGAGGCATCTACGTGTTGGACTCATGTCTCCGCGCAAGCCTTCCAAAGGACCGGGTGTATAACCCGTGAGAAAGAGCGACATAATAATAATAAAAAAAAAAATATTTTCAGACCAAAATCCATATGTGTTAGTAAAAATTAGAACTTACATACTTATTAGTCTAAATTAAAAATCAAAATTAACCCGCCCTACTTAACTGTGCATTTCCCTGGCGCCCCGCGTTCGCCTCACGCGGCCAGGGCCCTAATTCACTATGACCACTTATAGATTTCTTGCTTCGAAATCACATCGATTACTGATTCTTAAACCAAATTGAAGGAAATTTAAAACTTGCACAAATTCAAATTAAATAGTGACCATCATATTACCATAAACACAGAAAAAAGGATAGAATTAAATGTAACTAAGTTTAGACTGACTATAACGAATAAGTCCTTAATGGGCAACTGCATAGGTTTTTATAATTAAATTCCAAAATGTATAGCCGAAGATCACAGAAAGTAAATTCAAATTACGCGTAAAGACTATTGTGATCTGTAAGGCATAATATACTGTTCGTAATTGTATTACAGAAGACAAAGATGCTTGGAACATTCCATTTCTGCAAAGTAGCCAACTGGTGCATAAGTAACATAACATTGTAGAAAACCAAAAAATTGTAACAAAATTTCTAAAAAAATGCCCCTCAGTTTCTTGCCGTAACTTCTAAATAGTGGCGCTTTTCCGATACGGTGGTAGAAAATAAAGAGATTTGAAAATGAACATTGCGAATTTGTGAATAATATATAGATATGTATGAATATATCCATATATATATTGTATTTATGTATTATTTTTATGTTATTTTTTTTTCAAAGTCATGTTAACATAAGTTGCAATTTTAACATATTTTATTTGTATCATGTGTTTATTAAAGTCAAATATCATTTATGAAATAGGCACAAAAGTGCACTTTTAAAGGTCATAAACACATGATACAAATAAAAAATGTTAAAAATTGTATTTTATGTTAACATGACTTTGAAAAAAAGGTAAGTATGTTTACCCATTTCTTTCCTATACTCAAATTTAAGTCTGAGTGCTGAAAAGAAATGCGAAAACTGACTCTACCAGTGCTTCGGAAATACGCCCGCTAGAGAAGATAGCACCAAGAAACTCCTAAAAAATTACCTTTAAAAGTGCACTTTTTGTGCTTATTTAATAAATAATATTTGACTATGACTATAGTAGGTATTTAATTTATTTATATTTGTTTTATTTTTTAATAGTATATCATATTTACGTATAATTTGAGTTTTATAATGTACACCACAATGACCGCAATATTTCTTTTAAAAATCCTGTCCATCCAAAGGTTGCCTGTAAGAAATTGTGCATAGCGATAAGGCCGCCCATTGTTCCCACTGTTTTGACTTTGTTGACTATTGTTTTTCCTTTGTGTATTCAATAAAGCAGCATTGTATTGCATTGCTACAGCAAATGTATCTTTCACAGTATGACCAGTACAAGACTCCGATGGAGAACATCGGGCTGCAGGACTCTCTGCTGTCTCGTTTCGACCTGCTGTTCGTACTGCTGGACCTAGCAGACGCCGACCAGGACAACCTCATCTCCGAGCATGTGCTGCGGATGCATAGATACAGGTGACTGGACAAGTGCGAGTCGGACACTTTCAAAATACGCCCAACGATCACATAGACCCTGACAAATGTAGAACATGATGTCAAAACAGGATATCTAGGATGCACATACACAGGTGACTGGACTAGTGCTAGTTTCACAAAACTTTCACAAAAATCGCCCAACGGTCACATAGACCATAGAGAATATCTAGAATTCCCTTCATCTAATCAATACACAAACACGCGATTTTCTGTTCTGTGACTATCTAATAATTTGAATTGTCTTTTTAGACATTATTTTCTCAATGCTTAATCCAGAATTAAATTAGGGTTTTTACCTTTATCTATTTTAAAGATGTTCTGAATTTTTTTAATATAGTTCACTTTTTTTTTTTGAATTTTTTTTTATATTTTTTTTTATTTCAAATTTTAATTTTGTTACATGTTAGTTTAGTGTTTATCATTCTATATATTTGTATATAATTATATAGTTTGTATTAACAAAATAGTGATTTTTGGGTAGGGGGGTAGTTTAAAACCTCACCATGTATCACCCTGGGGGTGTTCGGGTAAGAAAGTTGCTAAAAAACATCACATAATCGACAACCTCTTAAACCCTCAATTAAATCTTTAACTTTTATAATTGCTCAGCTCTCATACCCGGAAAAGTGAGATTTTTTTTCACTAAAACCTTATTTGATTGAAATCTATTTTACAGAAACCCTAAAGAACAAGACGGTGAAGTTTTACCCATGGGTTCCTTGGTGGAAATGTTGTCGACAGAAAATCCTGACAATGATGAAACAGAAGTAAGTATATTATAAATCTGGTATAAGCAACGATATATAGAAGATTTTTTATGGAACTGAGTAATAAGACGAGCAAGTCGTTCGCCTGATGGTAAGCGCTACACCTGCCTATAACAATTGCAGTGCCACCCGGAACTTTTAATTGCATTGCGCTGAGCCCCGAGACATCAGATATTAAGTCTCGTATGCCCAGTAATTTCACAGGCTACCATGCCCTTCAAACCGGAACATAGTAATGCTTGCGCACTACTGCTTGGCGGCAGAATAACTGGCAAAGTTTTGTGCCTATTTAAGAAATGATCTTTGACTTTTGACTTTTTTGACTTAAGGCGTTGGTACCAATCCAGACGGCCTCCCGCATACGGGAGGCCTACCTCGAGTAAAGGTGCCAGTACTGGCTCATAAAATCTATATTACTAATATAAAGAGGTAAAGTTGTTTGTAGTTATGTAGGAGGTAATCTCTGAAATAAATGATTTGATTCATTATTTGTTAACCGACTTTAAAAAAAGGAGATTCTCAATTCGATTGGTGGTCCTATTACACTTACATCTATCGACCCAGTGGTCAAAACCGCCAGGCTCGCGTACTAATATGCCCAAAAAATTATTTTAAGGACTAACATAGCTTTTATACTGGTGGTAGGTTTGTCGTATGCGAGAGGCCGTCTGGGTGGGTACCACCGCTTTGCCAGTTATTCAACCGCCAAGCAGTAGTGCGCAAGCATTACTGCGTTCCGGTTTGAAGGGCATTGCAGCCAGCGAAATTGCTGGGCATTATGAGACTCAACAGCTAATTGTCTCAGGGTGACGAGCGCAGTGCAGCGCCGCGTAGGATTTTGCAAAACAAAGTTCTGGGTGGCGCTGTTATTGTTATGGGCTGGCGTATTGCTTACCATCAGGCAAACGACCAGCTCGTCTCGTCATTCAGTTACATAAAAAAAAAGTATAATTACTAACACTATGAGCAAATGTTCGTAATTTTTTTTTTAATTAAATTTCCTCTATATTCGACCTTAGAAAGATACATTAGAATAGAAATCGGGTTTTTTTGTTATAAAATTAATTATTTCTCTCGATACAAGCGAGTGACAGGTTATATTTTTCTGTCGACGAATGCTAGATATTTCTTTTTTAATTTAATTTATTTAATGTAAATAAATACAGAGTAGGAAGGTAGGCACATTCATACAACATTAAAAAATATTATACAGATGCAATTCACATGTTATAATAAAGACGTATAATTTCAGGAAACGAGGCAATCTATCTACGAAAAATATGACCCTCTCCTCCACGGCAACCTTCGCAGCAAGAAGGACCAGATCTTAAGCACCAAGTTCATGCGCAAGTTCATCCACATCGCGCGGCTCATGAAGCCCAAGCTCACCCAGGAGGCATCGGATGCCATCGCTGATGAGTACGCCAAGTTAAGGAACCAGGATATGATGGAGAGTGATGTGGCTAGGGTGAGTATCTTCCTAAAATGTCCTACATTTCCTCTGTGGTCCTTTATGTTGCTTCCCATTTTCTCCTATTTCCCCCTTCATTTTCTTTTTCATCCTACTAATATTATAAACGCGAAAGTTTGTAAGAATGTATGGATGTATGTTTGTTACTCTTTCACGCAAAAACTACTGAATGGATTTTGATGATACTTTACAATAATATAGCTATATGATTTATATTATATTTATATTATTTTGTCCCATTCGGTGTCGAGACCCTTGGTCCGTGGGGTCCTAGCGCTATAAAGCTTTTTAAAGAAATAGCAAAAAGGTTAGTCGACATCACAGGAGACCGAAGAGCTGGCAGCTAGTTCGGACAAAGAATTAGTCTAGCTTTTCAAAGGGGGAACGCTGCCAGTATCTTTGGAACCTTGCCTAAAGGGACTCCTTTTAATAATATATTAAAATATATTATTACATATTATACTAAAGTATTATATTTTTTAAGGTTTTTAGTTTTAGTTTCATGTTATTAATTGGCACTATACTACTGCATTATACTAAGGAGCATGATGAGGCTATCTGTAATTAGAACTATGAGTAATACCTAATTTAAAGTTCAAAACTGTTTGCATTTAATCATGTAGTTGATAGTCCAAAAATAAATAAATAAATAAAAAAATAAATTATAATTTTGAAGTTATTAAACAACTATTTATTTTATAATAAAGCTTACACATCAGAATAACACATAGGCTACTGTATATCCCGGGAAACCGCAGGGCGCAGCTCGTCCTACTAGTATTATAAACGCGAAGGTTTGTAAGAATGTATGGATGTATGTTTGTTACTCTTTCACGCAAAAACTACCGAACCGATTTTGATGAAATTTGGTATATAGGTACTTTCGGAATTGGGATAGCACATAGGCTACTTTTTATCACGGGGAGCCGCGGGTGGAACCGCGGGGCGCAACTAGTTTGTAATATATTCATTCTCAAATCCCCACCAGTGTCCCCACCCCACAGAATAATTTTTCCATTCGCCATTTGCCCTCAATCCTTCTTCCATTCTCTGTTCTTTCTCAATTTTTCCTCGCTCCTACCTCTATTTTACCACGTTTTTATTAAGTTACTTTCTTGTTTGTATGTCTGTCTGTCTGTCGGTCCGGGTAGAATCATGCAACTCAAATTTCAAGCACTTGATTAGCTATCCGGTTAAAACTTTCAGGGTAACTCACAATTCGATGGCAATGCACTCTAAATCCATAAATCCATCCAAAACGTGGTTCTTAGATTAATTTATTATGGATTCTTGTTTCCTTCTTGCACTCTGATTATCTTCCCCATTTCACAATCACGTATGTCACTAATGTCATAGTTATAGATGGTAATTTCCCAACAGGCAGTTTAAAAAGCATACTATACAGTTAGTAATTACATACAAAGATGCATGGAACATTCCGCTTCTGCCAAGTAGCCAACTGACACATAAGAAACATAATATTGTCAAAAACAAACATAAAATATTGTAACAAAAGTTCTAAAACAATGCCCCTCAGTTTCTTGCCGTATCTTCTGAGTAGTGGTTCTTTTTCCGATACGGTGGTAGAGTCATTGTAATAATTGACGTTCACAAGTGCGTCTGTGACGACAAAATTGTATAAAAAACTGAACTTGAACTTGATATGTGAAATAAGTCCTTTAATTTAATTTTTCAGACACAACCAGTGACGGCCCGTACTCTCGAAACCCTGATCCGCCTGTCCACTGCGCACGCAAAGTGCCGCCTCAGCTTCCAAGTGACAGAACAAGACGCCATGGTCGCGATACAACTGGTGCATTTTGCTTACTTCAAGAAGGTAAGACAATGATGTAACCAGCAGTGGTGTAGCTACCGGAGGGCTAGACGGGGCAGTACCCTGGGGCCCCCAAGCTCAGGGGGCCCCTCGGACTCTCACTTACACGCTATAAATTGAACTAGTGAATATTTCTCCCACATTCGGAATATAAATAAACCAGATCCCAGGAACGCGACTTTAATAATGGCAACATAAAATAAGTTACAGTTTGTGTTTGGTATTACGACGAATCTGGATTACGTCGAATTCGGAACACGATGAATACGGAACAAACGATTTTAAATAGTTAAGTTGGGGCCCTAGTTAATTTTTTGCCCCAGGAACTTTGGTTACCTAGCTACGCCACTGTTGAAATACTTACCTTTTTAGTACCCTTGTTTAGGCCAACTGGTGTAGCTCTGATCACATAATACCTTAGATCTATTAGTTTAGTCGAGGGGTTGTAGTTCATTAAAGCACATCGCCTGGTTACCTAGCTACGTCACTGGTAACCAGTGATGAGTAGAATGATTTTTCGTACTTTCATCATGATGTCATAACATAGACATTCCTTTTTACCGGAACTTCCGGGATTTAATTGAGTTAAAGTAAGTTAAGTATTGAAATTGCTTTATTAAATTTCAAATGTAGTTGTGAAAACTACATTTGAAATTTAAAGTGAGCGATTGTTAACGTTAAGGGTTTTAAATTGATTTATCTTTAATGTTTAACGTTAAACGTTTTAAATTGGCATATTCATAATAGCATGTACGTTTGAGATCATTGACCCTACATCATTCTACCTACTCCGACCACTGGATGTAACAGTGTCTTATGTCTAACTAATGATCTTCATTTTTTACCCCATTTTTATTTAGTTACTTTCTTGTTTATCTGTCTGTCTGCCGTTCCGGGTGGAGTCTTGCAACTCAAATTTCGAGCACTTCCGGACTAGCTATCCGGCTGAAATTTCAGGGTAGCTCACGACTCGATGACAATGCATTCTAAAGCCATTTATTAGTATGCAATGCCGATTTAACCTTAAAAGGCGCCTAAAAACGTGGTTTTTAGACTAATATTTTGATCTGTCACTTTCTTGTTGACATTTTAACTTCGGATGGACTTCAACTGTAAATATAAATTTTCTCACAACCGTTAAGTTTTATTATATTATGAACTAAATCGAAAATATATGAATCCTGGGTCACCCTGAGCCAAAGTTCTGGTCACTTAATGCCTATTATTTTCGTTTGACATATAAAATGATAATTTATAATCACAAATAGGTAAATTAATACTTCTGAGTGAAATATGTTTATGAAAATTTATGACATTTTAAGTTTGTTTACTTATTAATAATAATATGAAATGATAATTAATTAGATTGTAACTTTATTTTTGTTACAGTTGTTATGTTTTGCCTTGTATAACGGACTTGGTTATATGGCCAATAAATAATTCTATTCTATTCACAATTTCCAGGTTCTTATAAAAGAGAAGCGCCGCAAGCGTCGCGCGTCGTCCGACGATGAAGGCGCCGCGTCCGACAGCGAACCGCCCGCGCAGCCGAAACCGAAGCGGACGAAAAGAACGGTAGGAAACTACCGCCGCGCCCGCTCGTCACCCACACCCGAATAGCCTAGAACTGGAGAGCTAGTAACATTATACAATCAAGACAACTAAAAGAAGGAAAGAAAAATAAAAAAAAACCTGGCACAAAAACCTATAAAAATTCTGATCAATTCTGATCTATCTACTTTTTTTTATTTTTTTTTATTATTTGATAGGCATACATTTGACCGCTGTCTCACCTGATGGAAAGTGATGACGCGGTCTACGATGGAACATGCTTGCCTAGAAGATACCGATTCACTCTGGACTTGAAGACACCTAGATTGATTTAATTTACCTTTAATTTCCTCTTTCCATGACCCTCTATCCATTATAATTTCTATTTTTATAAAAGAAATTAAGAAGCTTTAATAATAATAATCTAAAAAAAATCCCCTCGCAGCAAGAAGGCAGCGGCGACACAGCGGATCCGTACGAGTTCTCATCGGATGAGGAAGCCGAGCCGGTGCTGCGCGCCGCGCGACGCCGGGAGGCCGAGCCCGCCGCCGGCGCGCCCGGGGCTCCCGGGGCTCCCGGGGCCGCCGCGCAGAAAGGAACCATCACCGGGGACAGGTGAGGAAACATCATCAGCCCATTAGGTTCCCATTGCTGGGACACGGGCCTTCATAGAGTATAGGCCATAATAAGTAATAACATGCGTTTGATAGCGATGGTTACAACTTAATTTACTTCAAAATTAGAGTCACAATCATTTAAAGTTACACAATAAGCCCCCTCATCATCATCATCCCATTACGTTCCCACTGCTGGGACTTGGGCCTTCCCTCGTAGAGAGTATGGGCCATAATAGTAATAGTAGACCATAATAGTAGAAATATCTATTATGTCACAATTATGTCATAATGTGACTTTAACGTAAATAAGACCTAAGTTACAATCTGATATATTTATGACTAATAATTAATTGAAATTGACAAATATACCCATTAAATAGCCAATTAACTAGGAAAAACGTAACTCCACTCGAAACTTGTGCAGCGCCCTCACAGGGCACATGTATCTAGTCTATAAGACATCTTTAACACCTGTCTGGTACATTACATGTCAGAATTAATCATAACTACATAGTATAAAACAAAGTCGCTTTCTGTCCCTATATACGCTCTAAAACGGTGAAGGAAAAACATTGTGATGAAACCAGCTTATGCGCTTTAGAGTGGTAGGCTCTGGCCGTGGTTGTAATACCACCCACCGAACAAAGCCATGCCGTCAAGCGACCTAGTCGTGTTTCGGGATGATGTGCGGTGCACCATCGGGGAGACGGGTCTGAGCAGCCGCTCAACTGCCGTCTCTCTCTAGATCTATGTGCTCCATCATAGGCCACATCATCGCTTCACATCAGGCGAGATAGTGGCCAAACATAGATCTATTAAGCGTAAAAAAAAAAACCCTATGTATGCTTAAATCTTTAAAACTACGCAACGGATTTTGATGCGGTTTTTGTAATAGATAGAGTGATTGAAGAGGAAGGTTTATATGTATAATAACCGTGCGAAGCCGGGGCGGGTCGCTAGTTAATGAATAAACGAATAATCCCAGCTGGCCCAGTGCGGGTCGGTGGATGTCACATGTCGTTGAATTTTTGTCATAAATTATACAAGTCGTATGAGGTGTTACAAAAGTAGTCTAATCATGCGGTACTTTAAAAGAAGGGTGAAAAGGGTCCTTAAAGGTAGACAACGCACCAGTAATGCCCCGAGTGTTGCAGGTGTCCATAGGCGACGGTAACCTTACCATCCAGGCGGGCCGTCTGCTTATTTGCCTATTAGTCATATAAAAAATAAAAAAAAACATAAAAGTTGGCGAACACGTCCGCGCTCTTTGAAGATGTACAATACAATACAATAATACTTTATTGAATACCAAACACGCAGGAAAAACAATAGTCAGCAAAGTCAATAAACAGTGGGTACAATGGGCGGCCTTATCGCTATGCGCAATTTCTTACAGGCAACCTTTGGATGGACAGGAATTTTAAAAGAAATATTGCGGTCAAGTTCAAGTTCAAAAGTTCTTTATTCAATTTTGTCGTCACAGATTTACTTTGATCGTCAATTATTACAATGACTCTACCACAGTATCGGAAGAAGAACCACTACTCAGAAGATACGGCAAGAAACTGAGGGACATATTTTTTAGAACTTTTGTTACAATATTTTTTGTTTGTTTTTAACAATAATATGTTTCTTATGTGCCAGTTGGCTACTTGGCAGAAGCGGAATGTTCCATGCATCTTTGTCTTCTATGTAATTACTAACTGTATAGTATGCCTTTTTTCATTAGAATATTTTTCACACGCAATTTGAATCTACTTTTTGTGAGCTCCGTTATACATTTTGGAATTTTATTGTAAAAACGTACACAATAGGGGATCGGACAACTTTTCAGAAAGTGTTTTAAATAAACTACAATGATTGATTATATATAGCCATGAAAAATACTATTTTAATTAAGTAACAATCTAAAAGTACCTAAAACTATGTTTAAATATTATGTTTCAAATATTGACGCGCAAAAGGTCACCTCAAAACTTGTGATGTCATATGTAGGTAGAAAACGACAAATTCTTCGAAATAAAACTTGCAAAGAGATTCTAATACGTTTTGTGAAGTTTGGGGACTATATTGTAGTAATGGAACGAAAAAATTAGCAAAAAAATACATTTTATGAAAAGTAAAACGTAAAATAAACACAAGCTTGACTCACGGCATTTGCCTACAAATGACGTCATGCGCTGTGATTGTTGATTCGTTTGAGATGAAGAACAGATTAAAAATGTCAGAATTATTTATTGATTTAAAAATATAAATGATTATTATTTCACCAAATTATTTATTGAATGATCTTTCTGGTTCGACGAACATTCGTTCTAACTACATTTTAGATTTTTTTCTCGATTACTGTCCGATCCCCTATTCAGGTCAGTACATTAAATGATGTATTTAAATTTAGTTTTTCTCCACAGGCTGACCCAATTCAAATCTACCCTGCAACAACTTTTCCGCGACGAGCGCGCCAACTCGCTCCCGCTGGAGCGCATCACGGCGCGGCTCAACGAGCAGTTCTCTCACGCGCCGTTCGCGCCGCCCGAGCTCCTCGCCGCCTTGGACAAGATGACGGCAGACAACCAAGTCATGATGGCAGATGACATCGTGTTCTTGATCTAGGGTTAACCATAGTTAAGACATTTCTCCCACCTGGATACAATTGAATCACAGTTGCGCCGCCTATACAATTAGATCAGATACGTTGCAGGGATAACAGACTAAGTGATAAAGTGGGTCATGACCCGTGTACCCACCGCTATACTGGTGGGTAACAAGTTATTACCCACCAGTGCTTGTTTTGCACCAAAGCTTCAAGTCTCCGAGTGAACAGGTACTATCTTGGTAAGCGTGCTAGATCGTCGACCGCATCGTCATCAGGTATATATAAAAAAACTACTTTGCATGAAATTAAGCTTTCATCATCATTAGCCCATCATGTTCCCACTGCTGGGATACGGGCCTTCTCTCCTAGAGAGAGAGTACGGATCATAATCCATGCTGGCCCCATGCGGTTTGGTGAGTGTCACATATCTTTGAATTTTTGTCATGAATTCTTAGACATGCCGCAATGTTTTCTAGGCTTTACCTCTTCATTATTACTACCCTACCCTTTTACCCTACTTTGTTAATAAAGTATGGTTAAATAACGATTAAGTTTTAATTTTGATCCAAGCACTAGCATAGTGGGTCACAGCGGTGGGTCCTAAGGCCCCGATATAGTGAAAACTGCTTCCCGATAGAACTACAAAATAATTGAGAGATACCCAATATAAAAATCACAAACTATACAATTTTCATAACATTGGTTAGATGATTGATCATGTTACGTTATTTAGTTGTAAGATTTTGTACTTTGTATGTAACCTAATCTCAATAAACTTATACTAAATATTTTTGTTTCCTTCAATACCTCATTACTTGTGGTAGGTCTCTCGTATGCGAGGGGCCGTCTGGGTAAGTACAGCCGCTTCGGCAGTTATTCTGCCGCCAAGCAGTAGTGCGCAAGCATTACTATGTTCCGGCATGGACCAAATATACAAGTTATTGTTATTGTAGCTTTATTATTGTTATTGTGTTATTGTGTAAATATACGTGAATATTTGGTCCATTGTTCCGGTTTGAAGGGCATTGTAGCCAGCGAAATTACTGGGCACATGAGACTGTGGGTGGCACTGCTATTGTTATGGGCAGGCGTGGTGCTTACTATCGTGCGAACGACTTGCTAGTCTCATTACTCAGTACCACAAAAAATGATAATTCATTAAATTAAACAAGCAAATAATATAAATCCTTTATTCATCATTTCCTACCCTTCCCTTTACTTTTGCCTTCCTTTCCTGGCCTGCCCTGGTTTTTTCCACTTTTGTTTATTTTACCACCAAACACTTTCTTTCCTTTGAATCCTCTATCCTGTCCATCTGAATTTCTATTGAATTTACCTCTTCCGCCGTCTTTGTTTTGGAATTTCCCACCACCTTCCCTGGCTTTGAAATTCCTGCCGCCATCTCTGCCTTCTCTGTTTTGGAATTTTCCACCACCGCCTTTGCCTTTGAAATTCCTGTCACCATCTTTGCTCTGGAATTTCCTTCCTCCATCTCTATTCTGGAATTTTCCGCCACCGCCATCTCTTCCCTGGAACTTCTTCCCACCATCCTTTCCTTGGAACTTACGCCCACCATCTTGATTGTTCTGGAACTTCCTATTTCCATCATTCTTCTGAGGCCTGCCGGATGTGTCTTGACTTTTGTGGAATTTCTTCTTCAATTTATTGTCTAGCCTCATCTTTTTGAATCCTCTGGGTTCATTGTCGTCAGATTTCCGTTTCTTATTAGGGTGTTTAGTGAAAAGATCTAAAGAAAGTACACAGAATTGATTAGAAGATTGCATTGAAATCAACTTATAAGTACCTACTTTAATAAAACTACATTATCCACTTTAAGGCCTACATAGACGGGACGAGCAATCCGCGAAAATAAAACACTTAGTATGCGCCAATGCAGATGACGAACAAAAGAGTCCGCGACAAAGTTGACGCGTACTTTTGGCGGCCAACGTCCCATTATAAGAATATGGAATTATTTTGTCCTCCTTTACTTGTCCTCTAAAATTAAGAAATAGGGTGCCCTTAGAGTATATATAACTAGGTATGTATACTCGAAGAGGGTGCCACATATTTTTATATTATAGCAAAGATCAGCAAATGTAGAGTTGTTTATAAAATTACATAATGACCTTTTGTATGTGGACATGACTGAGGGCCAATTTTGAACCAAGTTTTGAGATACACTTTTTATTCCAAAAATTTTGTTTGGGTTTGATTTAGATTCTGACGTAAATACTTTTTCTGCCATATGCGTAGTTTAGCCGGTATATGTGGCCCAAAATTCTCTTATGTGAGAACTGAGGACCCAAGATTTCAGCTCATAACTCGCTTATTAGACTTTCACAAAATCTTTCACAATAGGGGATCGGACAACTTTTCAGAAAGTGTTTTAAATTAACTACAATGAATATACCTATATAGCCATGAAAAATACTATTTTAATTAAATAACGCTCTAAAAGTACCTACAACTATGTTTAAATATTATGTTTCAAATATTGCCGCGCAAAAGGTTACCTCAAAACAAGTGACGTCATATGAAGGTAGAAAACGAAAAACTCTTCGAAATAAAACTTGCAAAGAGATTCTAATACGTTTTGTTAAGTTTGGGGACTATATTGTAGTAATGGACCGAAAAAATTAGCAAAAATACATTTTATGAATAGCAAAAACGTAAAATAAACACAAGCTCGACTCACGGCATTTGCCTACAAATGACGTCAGGCGCTGTGATTGTTGTTTCGTTTGAGATGAAGAACAGATTAAAAATGTCAGATTTATTTATTGATTTAAAAATATAAATCATTATTATTTCACAAAAATATTGATTGACTGATCTTTCTGGTTCGACGAACATTCGTTCTAACTACATTTTAGATTTTTTCTCGATTACTCTCCGATCCCCTATTCTTTTAGAATATTCACTGAATCCTAAGTATTTTTTCAAGGATTTTAATCACACCACACGTACTGTAAATTGACTCAAAGGGCGAAAATCTGACAATGTAATAAACAAGTTAATGCAGTTACCTTTCTCCGGTTCAGCGCCAACTTCCTGTCTGTAGTAGTCAGCGTCATCGTCTTCATCGTCATCCGCGTCTGCTGTGTTCTGCGACTCAGCCGCTGCTAGCTCCATCAATCTGATCAAAATAACAAGAGTAATCAATCAATTATTCCCTATTTGCAGTACATAAGTTGCGCAGAACACAAAAGAATGCGCTTGCCTTTGTAGGAAAACAAAATGTTTTTGGCATCCTTCGTTATAAAAAAGAAAAGTTGAAAAGGGACTATTTAAAACCCCGAAACTTTAGCACCTGAAATCTCTAAAAATTTTCATCTTCACCTAGCAACGGCCCTTGACTCTCTTTCGTACGTTTGATTTTTTCTATGGAACAGCAATGAGCAAGTCGTTTTTAGGGTTCCGTACCCAAAGGGTAAAACGGGACCCTATTACCACAGAAAAGTACAGAAGTCAATTTCATGTTCATTGTTCGGTGAACCATCGATCGGGGAGACGGGTCTGAGCAGCCGCTCAACTACCGTCTCTCTCTAGATCTATGTGCTTCATCTTAGGCCACATCATCGCTTTACATCAGGCAAGATAGTGGCCAAACATGGATCTATTAAGCGTAATAAAAAAAAGTACAAATGTCTCATGTACAATAAATACTAAAAAACAGAATAAAATAAATATTATAGCTCCCATACAGCAAACGTGATTTTTTTGCCGTTTTTATAGATAATGGTACGGAACCTTTCTCGCGCGAGTGCGACTCGCACTTGGCCGGTTATTTTTCCTACACAAAGAGTATTATTCTTGTTTCTTTTACCTCTGGCTCTCGGTCAACTCTTTTTTCTTCTTGATTCCTTCCATAGCTTTCTGATTACGTTCCTCCTTTTCGCGCTCTTTTCGTTTGATGTTCTCTTCTTGCTGCGCTTTGCGTTTCTCTTTCTGTTTCCTAAAAAGCATAATATTGGTTTATTTTATATTTTAAAAAGCTACATTTGCGTTTTTTATTCATAAAACAAATGTTATTTGATCATGTTACGTCTAACGATGGGGTTTTTCGTTAGTGTCGGCGAGTGTACGTACATTTTCTCTTCTCTCTTCTTCTTGATTAGCGCCTTCTCTTCGTCTGTTTTCTCTACCAATTCGTGGTAAAGAACTTCGCCGTCCATTAAACCATCTTCTACCTGAAATAAACCAATTAGGAAAATTAATAGCAGTGTTAGGGTTTTACATTTTTAACCTTAGTTTCTATTGAATTCTCTATACTTCTTCTCTCGTGTGGGTGGTGGCGAACCCTGGTGTCGGAGTTTGTAAACCGCCCGAATGCCTCCGACATGGCCTAACGACTGTTTTCCGACAACAACCGGGACCAGAATGTATAACGGAGCTCACAGAAAGTAGATTCAAATTTATTATTATTATTATTATTCAGCCTGGTTTGTCCCACTGCTGGGCAAAGGCCTTCCTACCCTCCTTCCACTCCTCACGTTTCTGGGCCATTGTTTGCCATCCCATCAAATAGGAGTCCAGTTCATCCCGCCATCTTTTTCTGGGCCTGCCGCGTCGTCGGGTAGCATTGCGATAGATTCAAATTGCGTGTGAAAAATATTCTAATGAAAAAAAGCATACTATACAGTTAGTAATTACATAGAAGATAAAGATGCATGGAACATTCCGCTTCTGCCAAGTAGCCAACTGGCACATAAGAAACATAATATTCAAAAACAAATATATAATATTGTAACAAAAGTTCTAAAAAAATATTCCCCTCAGTTTCTTGCCGTATCTTCAGAGTAGTGATTCTTTTTCCGATACGGTGGTAGAGTCATTGTCATAATTGACGATCAAAGTAAGTCTGTGATGCCAATAATGAATAAAGAACTCTTGATTGATTTGATTGATTGACCGACGGATTAACGTGCCCTCCGAAGCACGGTAGCGCTCAGATGATTTTCTTCACCACACAAACGGTCACCCATCCAAGTGGTGTCCGCTGCGAACGTTGCTTAACTTAATTTGTTGATAACACCGTCCATATATATATTTTGTCTACACTCCTCCACTTGTGGGTTGTCTGAAAGAGATCGCTTTGAGCGATAAGACCGCCCATTGTGACGCTAGTATTAAGTTAATTGTTATTTTAGTGTTAATTGTTTCTGTATCATGGTGTATAATAAAGAGTTATCTATTCTATTCTTAACGTAACAGATCTGTTAGGAACGACTAGGCAAGCTACGCTACGAGCGCTACATCCTAATCCTCAATATAAACTCGGGAAGCTGGTCTCGCTTCTAAGAAATTGGGCGTACTTAACAGAGCGAAGCGTTACTTCACATCGGGCCAACGCCTAACGCTTTATAAAGCGCAGGTTCGGCCCCATGTGGAGTACTGCTCCCATCTTTGGAACGGTGCACCAAAGTACCAGCTTCAGCCACTTGACTCCTTACAAAGGCGAGCCATTAGACTTGTCGGCGATCCCGAGCTCACAAAAGATGAACCACTGAGTCAACGTCGAGACATCGGTGCACTCAGTGTGTTTTATAAAATCTATAATGGGGAATGTTCTGAGGAACTATTTGATCTCATTCCTCCATCACGGTTTTATTACCGCACTGCCCGACATCGTGCGAAAGCCCATCCATATACCATAGATCTATGGAAATCGCATACTGTCCGATTCTCCAGATCTTTCTTGCCGCACACCTGCAAAATATGGAATGGGCCCGAGGTTTTTCCGCAGAGCTATAACATGGGGTACTTTAAAAGAAGGGTGAAAAGGGTCCTTAAAGGTAGACAACGCACCAGCAATGCCCCGAATGTTGCAGGTGTCCATAGGCGACGGTAACCGCTTACCATGATGGCTGGTCCACAAGTCATACTCGTGAACGGGTGCTGCTTGCGGGGACTGGTCTGTTCTAGTCACTCCTACTGCTACTGTCATACCTACTTATATTTTATTTACACTTTTCTGTTACTGATACTATGACTATGGGACATCTCACTCGCATTTCTTGTTTTACATTCTGTTAATTCTAATTTATACGTAATTGTGCTGAAAAAAGACATCCCCGCAGAGTTTCTTGGTGCTATCTTCTCTAGCGGGCGTATTTCCGAAGCACTGGTAGAGTCAGTTTTCGCATTTCTTTTCAGCACTCCGACTTCAATTTGAGTATAGGAAAGAAATGGGTAAACATACTTACCTTTTTTTCAAAGTCATGTTAACATAAGTTACAATTTTTAACATTTTTTATTTGTGTCATGTGTTTATGACCTTTAAAAGTGCACTTTTGTGCCTATTTAATAAATGATATTTGACTTTGACATCCAGGCGGGCCGTCTGCTTGTTTGCCTATAAGTCATTAAAAAAAAAACTACTGTTAGCTTATTAGAAACAAACTTGAACTGAAAGCAGATTGACTTCAGTTACTGAAGAATAATGTCCACCTGCTTTGTTGCCACCTGAGTTCCATACATTAGAACAAAATTATTACCTTTATCAATTGCATGGATATCCTGGGCCCAAGTTCAAACAGTCTGATGGCAGATTTGGACTCGGCGGCGGCGCCGCGCGTTGCCAAGCTTTGAGGCAGGATGATTTGTGAGTTGGGATCGTCTTCAAACTCGCTTTCTGATAGTAATCCTGCCCTGAAAACAATATATACACAATATAATTATGCTAATAAGTCTTACACACCAGCCGGCATCAATTTATGGTTGACATCCCTCCTGCTCGCACCAAGCGCTTTGCTTCGACCTTCATAATGCGAACGGCCAAGCAGTGGAACTCTCTGCCGGCATCTGTGTTTCCGGATAGCTATAATCTGGGTGTCTTTAAGACAAGAGTGAACAGGTTTCTTCTAGGCGAGCGTGCTACATCTTCGACCGCATCGACACTTAACAACAGGATCAGGTCAAACGCAAGCCTATTTATAAAAAAAAAAATACACGTCATCGGTATAACGACAAATTGACTCGATGTGCAAACTGCAAACCAAAGAAAGCTACTCAGCATATAGATTGCTTTTATGCCTGACTTTAAATAAAGATGCAAAATTAGTAAATCATCAAAACTACTTTAAACAGCGAGTGTGGCTCAGCGGGAACTCGTGCGCCTTTCGATCCGACGCACCTGGGTTCGAATCCCGTCTCGGCCCTGCACCAATGACTTATAGTTTAGTTCAGATTTTGCACACTCGCTCTAAAACGGTGATGAAACCCGCTTACGAGCTTTGGAGTGGTAGGCTCTGGCCGTGGTTGTAATACCACCCACCGAACAAAGCCATGCCGTCAAGCGACCTAGTCGTGTTTCGGGATGATGTTCGGTGAACCATTGGGGAAATGGGTCTGAGCAGCCGCTCAACTGCCGTCTCTCTCTAGATCTATGTGCTCCATGTTAGGCCACATCATCGCTTCACATCAGGCGAGATAGTGGCCAAACATACATCTATAAAGCGTGTAAAAAAACAAAAAAATACCAAAGAAAGCTCTTCAGAATATATTATGGAAATTGCTTTAATAACTATGTTTAAATCAAAGACCAAAATTGATACCCTATCACAAATATATTAAAGAAACAAAGTTCTAAGATCTTTCAGTTTTTTTTGGTAACAGACCCTTATAGTGGATAGAGTAGTTAGTAAGAGAAAAAAAAATGATTGGGCTTCTGTACTCCAAAACATAATTAAATATTATTACTTGATTTCAATATTAAACAAAAATACATACTTGTCAAAGAACTCCGACATGTCCTTGCAGCGATTTAGGTTTGGTATTTTTCCCTGGACCATCTGTAAAGTGAAACAACATTATTGAAACCTGTGTTGCTAGAACACATGGGATTTCCAGTTCTCTGAACATTTAACTGTAATTTTACTATGAAAATTAACATGGTTTAGACACATTATTAATAATAAACCAACTATAGTTTCAACCCCATCCAGTGGCCTTTTCAAGGCGAGTGCGGAACACTCGCGAACGCGTCGCGCCTCGCACTAAACTTACTTATAGCACAGAATACAAAAGGAACTTATAATTGGATTACTCCAATTTAAACGTGTCACCCGTAAATTATTATTAACTAGCGACCCGCCCCGGCTTCGCACGGTAATTATACATATAAACCTTCCTCTTCAATCACTCTATCTATTAAAAAAGCCGCATCAAAATCCGTTGCGTAGTTTTAAAGATTTAAGCATACATAGGGATATAGGGACAGAGAAAGCGACTTTGTTTTATACTATGTAGTGATGATAATTTAATTGTAATTGTAACTTGTTTGAAGTACATACCTTTTTAGTACCCTTGTTAAGGCCAACTGGTGTAGCTCTGATCACATAATGTCTTAGATCTATTAGTTTAGTCGAGGGGTTGTAGTTCATTAAAACACATCGCCTAATGTTCTTTAATTTGACCTGTAAACAGAAAATAAAATTAAAAAATACGCGCAACATTGACAAACAGATCTTGACCCCTATATAGGATTCCCTGTATCTAGGGGACCAGGGGCTACGAGGACCATAGACCCACAACACCCAGACTCAAAACAATATTCTTGTGCTTAATAATTTTTCAACCGATGCGACTTCAAAAAAAGAGGAGGTTCTTAATTCGACGGTATTTTTTTTTGTATGTTTGTTACGCGATTTCTCCGCCAATTGTGAATTGATTTTGATGATTCTTTTTTTGTTTGGTAGGTCATACTTCAGAGATGGTCCCATATAAATTTTATCGAAATTGATTTACCGCTTTTTGAAAGATATTACAAATACAAAAAATTTAAGTTTGGCCTTGAAGTTGGTTATTGTTTTTTTTCTGAAAATTATTCTGTGGACAAATTTGTCCCATGGCGGGAAACGAACCTGCAACCTCAATGGTGTATGTGATTTGAGGCAACCTGCCCTTCTACTACACTACAGAGGCTTTAAATATAGTTAGAGGATTAAGAAGTCTTAATCGTAGAGAGTGATATAATTTAAGATTTTTTACTATTTCCGAAATTTGTTTACTTGAAGTTTTATGAAGTCCTTAGAAAAGCAAAGTCCTGCTTTGCTTTTGTTATTTTATTTATTGCAATAATTTAGATTATCTTGAGATCCCAAACTCTTCTAAAAATACTTCCTGTTTGTTTAAATCTGTTTTAAAGGGCTTTTTCGCTTCTGGGAATATACCGCTCTAGTAAGATTAACTTATCAGGGAAAATAAATTTATGAATTTATCAGCAAACTGTTTGTTAATTAACTTGTACAGCATTCTGGCCAAATCTGACTCAGGCCAGAATGCCGTTACAACCACCCATTTCAGGCATTTGCCGTTGCAGTTGCATGTTACGACATTGTCTTCGGATACTTTTATTCCGGACACATTCCATTAGGATAACCATATCCTATACCATATGTCCTCAATTTTATCAGAATCTGGATGATTTAATGATTGGGATTTCCTTATTAAAAAGAAAACTTGTTGCATGTGCGGCACGAAGTCTCTGTGCAGTCACAGTATCTTTTCTGTTGAGTGACGTATTGTCTATCATACTTACTGTCGTAATATTTATAGTAGGGAACATGTTTTGGAACATAGTTGCCATGAGTTTCATGTGCATTCCTTCACCGGAGAAACTGTTGAGCACTATCAGTGGTGCATTCTGGAAGGCCTTCATCATCACATACTGCTTGCGAAGAGAGGATATCACGTCTCGGGCCAGACTGTACTGTCAACAATCGTCAAAGATAAAGCTTGTGATTTTTTAGATTATGTTGACAAAATTAAACTCGAGGGTTGTGAATTTAAAATTGATGACTCTTTTATAGTACATTTATAATACGTTTAAATTAAACTAAAAAATTATATGATATGACACATCACATAGTTTAGTTGCAATAAAATAAAATGCTAATAGTAACTGGTGGTTCGTCAGATTAGTTTAGATAGATTCGATAATGCCTTATTGTTTATGTATCTTTGATATAGAAAATAATCAAAATTAATAAACAGGTGCAGCTATAACAAAATAAATCTGAGTAGAAAAAGAGCATGTTTATAGTAGATATTTATTTTTTGCCCAAGACATAGATTTCCACATTTCATTTTTTTTTATTATCTAACTTACGTTGTGTATCCTAAACGTTAATGTAGGGCCTCTTGGCAGTCTTGCAAGTCTCATGTATGTACCGAGTTCTGTCTCAGTGAATATCATCATGTGTGATACATGGAGGTAACCTGATATTGATACAAAGTCCTTTATGGTGTTCCTTTTCCGCTCCTGAAATAACAGAGTTGTTTGGCTAAGTTGACAGCATAAATGTATATGTATTGTATATTTTAAGGCCTATATATTTTTTTGCATACCTATCATAGCTTCAGTTTCTTTTAGAGGATAACTTAGAGTATAAAAATAGAAATATTAGGAATTCCTAAATATAGAGCTCATACTACTGTGAACTCTTTTAAAAATAGACTTGATACATTTAATATTGGACAAGTGCACTGAAGTGACATCACACACACGACACGCATAAGCTTTAAGCTGCTAGTGTATTAACAATAATAATAATAATACACGAGTAAAGTTAAAAATAACTTCAAAACTAACCTTCAATTGTGAAGCAGTAAAAGGTTCCATTATCTTCCTGAAATCCTTCGTTAAATCCATGAGCTCTTTGCTGCACTGTCCACGATGTATGACGAACGAATGTGGAGCCTTCACAAGGTTCTCGGGCTCCAAAGTTTCTTTGTTTATTGGATTCTTCCTCACACTTTTACCTTTGCGCTTACCCATCGCGAATATCAAGTAGACTGTAGAACTATTTATCAATATATAAATGTATAATATTGTTTAAGTATTGTTTAAGTCAGCAGACATTTTACACGCACAATATAAATAATTTTACGAAAAAAACAACGCGATCTGATATTTTGAGGTTATAAAATATTCAAACACGCACGACATGAACGTGAGTTTGACAGTGACAGTTGGGGACAGACGGAAGTGACAGGTGCGGTTAGTATTTATTTTTTTAAGTTCGCCCAAAGGGCAGGCTAAAGTCTCTAGGACCATACCGTCATGTCTTACGTAGTTTTTATTTGATAGTTTAATATTCCATTTATTATACTTTTGTTGAGAATGAGGGTCAACAGCAACAAGTCGGACCCTCTCCTAGTGCTTCAATAAAGTGGAGGGACTTTATTCAAGCTTTCCATGGACTTTTTGGGAGAACATAAAAAGCAATGTTTCATTTGCCTACACTCGTGCACGTTTACGAACACATAATGGTTAATATTCCACCGATATTATACATGATCATTCGAAATAACACTTGTTTGGAAAATAAAACAAAATCGAACTGTATTACTTTTCACTTCCCGCCAAAAAGTCCTGCGGTTAGTATTTGTTTATGTGTATGCGAATCGGTCAGTGATAGAACATTCAGTCGTCCCTTCCATTGAGGAATGTGAGACCTCAATGGTCCCTTCGATTTTTCAACTTCAAAGTTTCAGGTTAAGAGATAGCAAGCGTCTTTTTAAATATCTTTGAATATATATCACGTTTAGTAAGAACTCTTTCTAGCTTGCCATTTTAAGTACCTAACTTTTTTAGTTGGAACTTCCCAGTTTTTCCCAAAGATTTAGGTTCTTCCACCCTGTACTTGTTACATCAAAGATAATTTTTTAATACTTTGTCTTTGTGTTACATACTATAATGATAATTCTACTAGTCTAGTAAATTATATCTAATATAAAGACTAGAACCAGTCTTACGATAAAAATAGGTTCATAGGTAAACAAAAATAAGAAAAATAAATAAAACGCGGCAAAACAAATCAAAACAGCTTTATTTCCTGCTGGTTCATTTGTGATTTCCCATACTTGCACATAAATCACTACGCTAGATACATAAGTTACTCTTTGTCTAGTCACTTACTGATTATTTCGCGGTACTGCAAGTTGAAAAACGTATAAAAACTTACGCAGATGAAAATGTTAAAACTACATAATGAATAAATTACCTTGGAGTCAAACTTGAGTAGGTACTTACTTCCCATAAACACAGCACCCATCAAGAGCAGGCTTTCAGTAACTTTGCATAGTCAGAGAGAGAAAGAAAACATTTGGCATGTGCACTGGAGGCAGTTGAGTTCCTTATATCCAGTTTGTTTAATACTAAATGTTAAAGGTCCACCAAAGCAGTGGAGGTGATCAGAATCTCTATGGGGTTTTTTTAAGCAAATCAATTGCTCAAATGACATCTCTGCTGTGACCCACCCAAGCGCAAGCCACACCGAGGGCGAAGGTAGCATCTAACTCATACGGCTACATAGCTTAGCATGCAATGAGCTATGCAAGCTAAGTCAACGGTATACACGGATATATGAAAAGAGGCCGCATCAACATGAGCTCAGTTAGCTTCGCTCGCGTTATGGCTGGCGCTTTACGCCAAACTTAGATTAGGTTATTCTTATGTTTAGTTAGCTGCAGAAATCTAAACGTTACGACCTTATTGTGGATGCTGTCTATGGTAGGAACTTCATCGAATAATAAAGCCTCCCCCAGACAGGCGCGGTTTTCGGCGGCGACGGCGGTCACATACTACCGACTGCGCGTGTATGAATACTTCCTTTGACTAATCTTACACAATTAACCGCGAACGCAGGTCACCTGTTTGGGGGAGACCTAATTCAGAATTGTGTACATACCAGCTGATTGAATTTCATACAAAATCAGACCTGTATAGAATTGTAGGAGAGATCAATAATTATAAGTTAATGGTCCATCCACACGAACCGTATCAGCGTACCACTTTTATTGACTCAACGTTGGAAGTTGATACGAATGTGCGTATCAAATATATTTTTATATATAACTACGAATGGAAACTAGGGACTAAAAGATACGATACAATGATACGCCCCGAATGTGTGCACCCTTAAGTGCCCGCATCTTTTTGAGTAATGTACTTTATGAGAAATAACATCTAACCATTCCACTGTACGTAATCCCTCGAACTGGACTATAGTTCTGGAATAATGCACCACCACGACTCACCAGAAAATAGAAATTCGATAAATGAAAATATATGATACACAAATACTGATGGTGAGCCCCTGGTAACGCCACCCCGTGATAATCACGTTAGGAAAGTTCATTAATTTATCCTATTTTTAGTGCAAAGTGCAAATATAATTTAATACCCAACTATCCTACAATTTTTTGGGATTTATTTGTTTTATATGAAAATTTTATTTGGTAGCATGACGTCTCTCTGAGAATTTGAAGAACTAGCTATGCCAATGCACCGAGTTTGGCGTGACTGTCGAGGTGACTTTACAACTATCTAGACCGTATCAAGTTTTGGCATTGTTTTGAAAGTTTTTAACGTTTTAAAGATTTAAACTTTCTCAAAATTACAAATATATATAAAATCAACACATATCGAACAAACATCAGCTAAAAATGAAAAAATCTGATGTGTAGGTAGCATTCATAGTTCTTTTCGGTATCATAAAATATAGCCAATCTATATCACCAATACAGTCTTGACACGTGTAAAACGGACCTCTAAGGAAAATTATACGTGTTACGTATTTATCGGTCTCTTGCAAGCGATTGATTAAATAGATACTGAATTCAAACATCATATGCAGACATTAATGTTATACTTAGTTAAGTTAAATAGTGGCCAGCCACGCCAAAACGCACCATACTGTATATTATGTTGATTAACCACAACCAAAATATACAGAACAACTTATAGAGCGTCCACGTAAAGCGTATTGTCGTATCATGGTTGATAGGCAATCAATAAAAGTGAGACGATAGCAGAATGACTATACTATATACCTTAATGTTTCACCAATTAGTTTTGTAGCATAAAGAAGTACCTATTATTTCTTCGAAAGCGAAGAAAAAAGTAGATACGACGATACGCCCCGTGTGGATGCACTTTTTACATTATAAACGTGCAAATGTTAAAATTAAATAAAGAAAACATTTAGCAACCTTTCGTAGAGAGGAACTAGAGATTTTACGAAAATTCATGTTTATAATACAATGATTATTATTTTTATCGCAAAAGTATTTCGAATGGTTATAAAAAGCCCCTATTTACCCTATTTAATTAGCTACTAATCTAATAGTCCATTCTATGCTATCAGTTTAAATACCGTATTAATATTTTATTTAAAAAAACTGTGTACATTAAAGATGTGAATTAACTGCTTGCAACACGAAATCTGAGTTCAAATATACAATAATTTAATTCTTACTTTTTTCTTAATATGTTATTTGGTCATGAAAAGCAGTTTCTAAAGTTACAAATATCGTACAAACCGATTTTATATTTATCGACTCACTATGGAAAACTGGCACTTTTTTTTACGCTTAATAGATCCATGTTGGCCACTATCTCGCCTGATGTGAAGCGATGATGTGGCCTAAGATGAAGCACATAGATCTAGAAAGAGACGGCAGTTGAGCGGCTGCTCAGACCCGTCTCCCCACGTCTATTTAACTGTGTTACAAGCAGCCTTCTAAATAATAGTTTGTCTATTCTACCTGAATTATACTTACATATATGTCTTCAAGTCTTTGATAAGTTATACCATAGTTTTTTACACAACACTTACGGACAAAAAATTAAACCAACTAGTACTGATTTTGTTCTCACTAGTTTTAAATATTTTGTGGCCTACTTATGAAACGCTGCGAGCCGCGTGTTCCATTTTGTGATTGGCACTTCACAACTCGCAGAGATTTCTTTACATGATACAATTGACGTAATTCTAGTGTTGCCGCTCGATAGGCCACAGACGATAGACTATCGATAGTCTGACAAGTGTGAATATCGATAGTACAGAATTGAAAATACTATTGATGACTTATAGTAGCTACTATGCTATCGATACTATCGATAGTATAACTAGTAGTATTACTAGTATAGTTATCAATAGTATTATCTCATCATATGCTATAGGTAGTCTCGATAGCACGATACTATAGCACTATCGATATCCTAACTGATTTTCGAGGTAACTATCGATAGCAGGACTATCGATAGTTTGGTAACACTACGCATTTAATTCGTTACCAATCACTACTCTGTAGGTCTGTAACAGTTGTTCCTAAGTATTGTACATTATTATTACTAATGTAACAGAGTATTTTGACAAAATATATCAATCGACCGACATGAATATCCTGAAAATTAATCTTAAATTAGTTTTTTGATATCTCAACGAAATCCAAAGATATATGGGAAAGGTCATAGTTGAGGGGGTTCCATCACTTTCTAGCAAAACTGCTTTAGTACGTAGCTGGTGTCACTAAAGTGACGTCATTATTACGTACACTATTGCTATTTCTTTCTAACCATTGAATTTGAAATGGCTGTAACTATCTTATTTTTCAACGAATTTTGATCCTTTTTTCACATTTGACCATCATTTTATGTTAATTTTTATCACATAGAAAGTACTTAATTTTGATACTTTTCAAATACCTTATTGTGGACTTCTAAATGTAAACGTAATATTATCAAGTAGAATAAACAAACTATACATGTGATATGGTTTCGAGATGGTGTAGCAAGTGTTAAAAAATGCATGTTCGATGTTTCCAAATACAGCTTTTCCATCCAGTGGCGTAAGTAGGTAACCAAAGGCCCTGGGGTAAAAAATAAACTAGGGCCCCAACTAAACTACTATTTAAAATCGTTTGTTCCGTATTCGTCACGTTCCGAACTCTGCTTTATTTATATTCCGAATGTGGGAGAAATTTTCACTAGTTCAATTTATAGTTTGTAAGTCAGAGTCCGAGGGGCCCCCTGGGCTTGGGGGCCCCGGGGCACTGCCCCGTCTAGCCCCGGTAGCTACGCCACTGTTTCCATCTCAAAATGCAAGCGATTTATCGAAACGTGACATATATCGGTTAAAAATATTCGTAATTAGTGTGAAGCGCTTCAACACGTTAAGCGCTTAACACGAGTTAGTTTAGACCTCAATATTCGGTTTAGCGACAAATATAGGCACATTCAATGCTATTTTTATGAAATGTTTTAATGTCATGGCCTGTGTTGCCAACTAAACAAACCAAATCAACGATAGTTCTTATGATTTAGGTTTTTTAATAATAGTGCTTGTCGAAATGGGGGTAACTGAACAAAATATGATTGTTTAACGTATCTGCAAGCATACATTTCAAATATCAAGATTTAATACCATTCAGTGACGCCCCGCGTGTTATCGATGGTGACAAGTCTTTAAAAATGCTAAGTTAAGAGTTAAATTGTTCATAGAGAATATACAAAAAGCGCTACACCTACACTCCCTCTTACAAAGCATCACAAAAATACTAACAAGAAAATATGTAGATGAGGACAGAATATTGTTAAAATCGAACACAAATTATCGATAAATTATTAACAAAATATGTTCATATGCAAAAAATATATGTTCGCGCCCGCGGACCGGTGGCAAGGCCTCGGCGCAGTGGGTAGTTCGGGACTGAACTAGCTATTTCACAAGTCGACTCGATACGAAGCTGATGGAAGCGCTTGTATCGATATTATCCAAACCGCAAATCGTGTCGTTTAGTGCTGATCCATCTGAAATGTAAACATTGATATTTTACTTCTCTACAGCGGATTTCAATAAAAAAATAACAGCGCCCAACGATCACATACATAGATTCTGGCCCCTAAGGATTCCTGTATCTAGGAAACCTGGAACTACGAGGACCATGGTCTCACAACACCCAGACACGAAACAAATGCTTGCGATTTTTTTCTGTGCACAAACATTTGTCCCGTCGCAGGAATCGAACCCGCAACCTCAGTGATGTATGAGATTTGAGCCAACCTGCCCAACCACTACACCACAGAGGCTGTCTGAGAATATGATTTATGATTTTCAAACATGACTTGTTTATACAAAATTTGGAATAAAAATTAACAAATTCGTATTCGGAACCGCGAACAGATTAAAATGAGCCCAAACACTAGTAGTTTACGATTATCCGTCAAGGAGTTCTATTGCCGACCTTCCATCTCCATCATCAGATCAGCTGGCTGTCACCATAACATTGAAACTTAAATAAAAGCTTATAAAAAGGAGGGTACATTACCTGTTCCTGTCCATTGGTCTCCTGGGATTTCATGACGTCAGGTAGGTCCGGGGGCGATGAGTACGGGGTCAGATCTAAAGCCTCGAATTCTCCATTCTCCTTTCTGAAACAGGAAAAGCAATTAAATGTATTCAATGGCACAGTTATAATGGGTATGTGTTAAAAAGTATAAGATACGGTTTACATCTGAATGTCTGTCCGTCTGTCACCAGACTGTACCTCATGAAGCGTGACAGACAGTTGAAATTTTCACAGATGATGTATTTGTTGCTGCTATAACAACAAATACTAAAAAACAGAATAAAATAAATATTTAAGCACCCATACAACAGAAATGATTTTTTGCCGTTTTATAGATAATGGTACGGAACCCTTCGTGCGCGAGTCCAACTCGCACTTGGCCGGTTATTTTATTTTAAAGAAAAGAAAACAAAATTTATTTGTAAAACATGTGTGATACAGAGCATGCAGATCTTAGAATAGTGTGAGTACGAGATGTTTTGCCTATATAGGCGTACAAATGGAGAGGCGGCTACCTTAGAAAAGAATACCATAGAATTATATCAAATAATGCAAAAATGATACATGCAAGTCATAAAATTATTAAGTTTCAATATCGATAATTAATTACTCTATTATAATATATTATAATAGAGTAATTGATTATCGATATAATATAATTATAATAGAGTAATTAACTATCGATATTCAATACATTTAATTAGAATTACAATATAATAAAGGGTCAAAAAATTATTAGATATTTGCATATTGTACGATGCAAGCATCGCACGTTGCGCGCGGTCAGCAGTTTACGCCTGCATGTCACATTTCATGTAGCGCGTCATCAGTTCACGATCGGACACCATTCATTCCGCGTGGGCTCAATCATTACCATTTACATTAACCATTTTAGACATAGTTTTGGGGAAATAAATGAACAGTTTTTTTCTCCATAATCTGGCATTATCATTTTATTAAATTAAAATGCATTTATTTCGGGTTTCTGACGACCCATACATACAATTATCAACTAAATACAAATATATATATATATATATATATATATATATATATATATACAACGTGTAACATTAATGTGTAGTAATAATTAAACCATGCATATAGAAGCTTTTTAATAATTCAAGTCCAAGTGCAAATCACCAGAAACTTTTTAAAATCACAAGATATGATAATTTAAACATTTCTGGTAATCAAGTTCATTTCAACCCTAACAATCAGCTGATAAAGAGCAATGAACTTGTGACAAAGAATATTAGTGCGCCGCGTGTACAGATCTGACAAACAAATTTTCTCTTCAGTTAGCAAAGCCAGCTGTCCTACCAACCTTACTTTACAACTAACTTTCAAGCAAACTGCTTTTTACGCGACTCCCCAAAAAAGGAATGTAATGTTTTCGGGGTTAATGTATGTGCGTTTTTTTATTACAAAATGCCTCAACAGATTTGGATGTATGGGGTATCCTCGGAATCCTTAAATCATCCCAAGTGACATAGGCTATAATGTTTTTGGCAGGGTATTTTTTTATTTTTATTAATGCTTACTTATTAATTACAGCATTAAACATCATCGCTCCAATTAACATTCAGGAATAAGGATCTAATCAGTGTAAACGCCTAATAAGAGCGAGCATGGCTGATGTTCTTAAAAAATACGTGAGGTCACCAACCACTGTAAGAATAGGATGTAAAAAACATCATGCATGAATTTCAACAGTAGGAATGTAATAGGCTGATAATGATGGTTAAGACATTTCCAACATTTGATTTCATTGCATAGTAAAAGAGTGTTCGTAAGTCAGTAATCAATAAAATAATCTTTGACAAAACGCGGCAAACACTAAAGCTATCAAACATTCGCCGCCGCTTCATGATTCGCTAGCCTTGTTTCGTATTGCACCAATCATAAAGATGTAATCCTAATAAATAATAGCCGCTGCTCCTCATTGGTCGAGCGGCACAAACAAAGTTACCTTCTAACGCCGCCCCATAAAACTCCACCGAAAAGGACCGTTTTCGTTTCGGAAATTCTTTTTAGGTTATTTCTGAATATGAATTCTAAGACGTCAAGTTGGATAAAAAGTTGAAACTAATCAAGGCAAGGCTAAGTCGGGTACGTTCGCGGAGATTTTTTTGTATACCGGTTCCGGAACATGCAAAAACAACTATGGTAAAAAAAACTTAAACCTATGTTTTTATTACGGTTTTAATGCATTCAAATCTGTCCAGGCAATAAGAAGTAATGGTGGAATAAATAAATACATACATACGTAAACCCTGAAATACTCCTTTTTGGGCAGTCGTGTAAAAATGTGGAAATACTCTTTTTTACGAGTGGGTTCCGGAACGGAACCGACCGAGTCCGAAGATCCGTTCAGTATTAAATTCCGGTATTTGAGACTCGAAATCAAGCCCTTGTAAAATGTTCGGCGTTTTCAAAGACAGAGCGCCTAGGCCACAAAACAGATAAATACAGAAGTTAATCTCATGTATGTACTTTTCATACATTTCATACCGGACGGCGCAGAAAGTTTTTGGGAGGAAAATTGATTGATTTAAAAAAAATAACTGTACACGATATCGACATAATTTTTTCGCAGTTACTATTATAACTGAATAAAGTTTTTTTGAAGACAAAACAAATGCGATTACTTTAACATCTTCCTCATTAGATTATTGAACACAAGGCTAACACAGCTTATACTACAATAAATATCTAATTTTAAATTGTAAAAATATGACAAGGCCACAAAGTCATATTCGCTTGTTCGGCGCAGGGCCGGGGGCTGGGGCGCTTACCTACCTACCTAACTATTTTGTGTTACGTGAAAACGAACCATCAAAATACAAGCAAATACCTACTTACCTCTCTGAAACAACTGGTAGCTTAAAAAACGACAATTCACCGTTTAATGTTGAATTTAAACAACCGTCCACCAAACAGTTATAATAACCTATTTTCCGTTGCTCCATTTTTGCACAAAAAAGTTCACAGACGCGTGTCTCAAGCGGATGGCACTCGCGCTCGCATCCCAACTGTGCCCAGATATCGTGTCTGTGAGCGGTGTCTATGCGTGCGTTGCTCGAGCGCACTTTGTATGTATGTAGATTTCTGTACTAATCTGTTTTGTGCCTAGGCACAAAGTAGCTCGGTCAATGACCCGTACTACCGCGAGTAGGCCACAGCTTGTTAGGATTGTCCAAAATAATTCAAATAAATAATTTTTAAACTTTGTATGGAAAATATAATAGTGTTTTTTTGGTTGTATATTCTGCCCGATGATTCATGACTAGATACCCATACACACCTTTCAGTATTACTACACATTAATGTTATTCCCTGTATATATATATATATATATACATATATATATATATATATATATATATATTTGTATTATATATAAATGAAATAAAATTAAATTAGAAATCAAAAATGAATGTCAATGTCAATAAATTATAATGGTCAAAAATATAATTATATGTATTTAAATAATAATTAGTCAAAATTCATTTTAATTGACAATTAATTATTCCTATATATTGGTATATGTCTACCCGGCACCACATGATACATGTGTGTCACAGAAGTGCCGAATATAGGGGCAATCCAGTCTCTCGGCTATCATCGCCAGGACTGCTTATGTACGGAAAACTCCGTACATAAACAGTCGTAAGTATAAGATTTAAGAAAACGTTTTAATTCAAAGTTTCCTTGGCTCTAAGATTTGCTACAACGCAATATTGATTAGGACATTTCGTCAACACATTTCAGCAACAGTAGGTAGTATTGCATGCAAAAGGATCAGATAAAACTGTTGTTAATCTCTATGTACTTGGATTCATTCTATCTTATCATGAATATTAGGGAGGGCGTAAAGGATTCATGACATATATTACCTGATAATGAAGAGCATATTGTTTGTTAATTAGTGTTTAAAGGTAGAAACAAGAATCCTATTAATATTATAAATGCTAAAGTTCAGAATGGATGTTTGTTACTCAATCACGCATAACCTACTCGGATTCATTATAAGGGAACGTACCCATACCAGGCCGAGCGCACTCCGCACTGTAGGTACGAAGCTACAAGTACATAACCGGACACCGACGGCGGGTCGCGCGTCGTTACACGTGCCGCGTCAGAAGAGATAAGAGCTATGCGATAGAAAGAGAGGCGCTCTGTAGGTTAATATGACTGGTAAGTATGCAGCGCTACGCGAGCTGAATTGAATTTTATTGCGTCATAGCAAGAGTCGCTATTTGTTTAAATTTCTTTGCGGAGTGATGCTTCAATACCCTAAGTATTCTGTGCCCATACTACGTGACCAATTTTTTTTAATTTTTTTAGCCTCCTCCCCCCTCTCAGCGACCACCCGAAGTATATACCAAGACCCCCTCTAGTTTTCGCGTAGTAATTCATAAATATTGACAGCCTCTGTGGTGTAGTGGTTGGGCGGCTCAAATCTCGTACACCACTGAGGTTGCGGGTTCGATTCCCGCGACGGGACAAATGTTTGTACAAATAAAAATAAAAATAAAATCGTAAGCATTTGTTTCGTGTCTGGGTGTAGTGGGACCATGGTTCTCATAGTTCCTGGTTCCCTAGATACAGGGAATCCTAGTTAGGGACCAGAATCTATGTATGAGATCGTTGGGCGATATTTATTTATTTGTTTTAAATATTTTTTGCAAACAGAAAGCTAAAATATAATAATTTGGCCCATATTTGTCTTTATTAATACGGCGCTTGCCGCGTGACGCCAAGAGTGCGTGCACAGCTAGAAAAAGCGCGAGATTTCTCTAGAGGATATTAAGTACGTGACGAAAACCTAATCAGCAAATATCAGCTTGCGGCTCTGGATTCGATTGAACGTCGCGCTCTTAGATTAATTGGCGATGAGGCTCTTGATGGGAAGGTGACAGCATAGAACACAGAAGACAAGTGGCAAGCCCGTCGATTTTCTACAGACTACATTTCGGGGAGTGTGCACAAGACCTGCATCAGCTGATTCCTTTATCCCATCTTAGGTGGTCCTAAGATGGGATAAAGGAATGGCGAGGAGAGTCACTCCACCCTTATGTTGTGCACATACCAGCAGTCCGCACAAAGCGCTTGCGACTCTTTCATTGTACGTACTGCTAAGGAGTGAAATTCTCTACCAGAATACTTATTTCCTTCCAATTACAACTTGGGTCTCTTTAAGACAAGAATGAATAGGCACCTCATGGGCAAACATGCTCCACTTTTACATTTATTTTATTTATTTATTATTACAAAATCCACAGCTCTTAATCTATTTTACAATGAGACGTGTTGTAACATAATGCTTAAAGCCAATTACGGATTTACAATTTTTATGATGTTTCACTTAAGAATTTATACATAAAAAATGTTTGAGCTAGTCATAACTAAGGAGACGGGATGTGGTTGTCTTGGTTTTTAATAAAGTAATAAGTGTGCCAGTGGGTTTTTTTTTAATCATATTTCGCTGTCACCGTTTATGATTTTTATTATTGTGTTCCTAAAAGTTTGTTTACTGAAATGGAATAAATCTGCAGACTGAAAGTTTTTGTTGTATGATGTAAGTATTCTGTTTCCTACAGAATTCTGGCCGTAGTTAGTACGCGAGCTCAAAACATTTGACCTTTTTTGTTGTGACATATTGAATTCGTATTGATTGACAATGTATTAGATTATTTTGATTTTATTTGACTGTTGATTATTTGCTTTATTAATTATTTGATTGATTTTATTGTATTTAAATTTGTAATTTGACTGACTGTGTGTAATTATTGATTTTGATGGGTTTTTATTAATTGCCTGAAATAAATGAATTTTAATTTAATTAATTTAATTAAACAATTTTGCGTGTCTTGTTCTTGTTTTGGGGACATAAAACTGTAGAAATATGGAGGATAATTCTAAACTGTCGAAATGGCCTGTTATCACATTGAAGAGGAGTAGCATGTCTAGGAGCTTTCGCCTGTTCTCTAGGCTCATCATATGATGATAATCACAGGACTCCTTATAATCAGGTCTAATGTGCCGTGTCCGATAATCCAAGTGTTTCAGAAATTTCGATTGAATTAGCTCAATGCTCTGATTGTACATTATGTCGTTGGAATTCCATATACTGCTACAGTACTCTAGAATGCTTCTAATATATGCATATTATTATATATGCATTATATTATATTTATTATATATTTGTTTGATTTTATTTTATTTGAGCTTGCTGAAGTTGTTTTCGAAGTATTTTCTGTCGAACTAATACTTGTCGAATTATGTTCAGTCGGACAATTACTTGTCGAACTATATTTTTTTGAATAAGTATCGTGTCGAAATAAAGAACTGTCGAACAGAGGGACACCGATGCCGAAGCGCTGTAGTTTAGTGAGCAACACAAACGCGGTAGCCAGCGACCGGCCGGCCGGCGTGGGGCGAGGGTGAGCGAGGGGCAGGGTGAAAAAAAAGTACAAGCATTTGTCTGGGTATAGTGGGACCATAGTCGTCCTAATTCCTGGTTCCCTGGACACAGGGAATCCTAGTCAGAGTGTATGTAATTGTTGGGCATTATTTATTTATTTAAAAATATTTCTGAGTAGGTGAGTCTCTTTGCCAGTTATTCTGCCACCAAGCAGTACTGCGTAAGCATTACTGTGTTCCGGTTTGAAGGGCATTGTAGCCAGCGAAATCACTGGGCATTACGAGACTTAAGAGCTAATTGTCTCAGGGTGACGAGCACAGTGCAGTGCCGTGCAGGATTTTGCAAAACAAAGTTCTGGGTGGTGCTGCAACTGTTATGGGCAGACGTATTGTTTACCATCATGCGAACAACCAGCTCGTCTCGTGATCAGTTACATAAAAAAAATGGAAAATATTCTGTTTCCAATTTATTCAAAATATGAATAGCATACCTTAAAGCCAATCCGATAGGTGCTGGACATTGAGCCTTAGCCGTGGCAGATGTTAAGCCGTACTCCGCGAGGGTCTTTTCATCATCCATGAGCTGGCTGTCTTTGTTGAAAAGCATCTGAGATGGCGGCGTCACTTTCAAAATACCTGAGGATTTAAATATAACGCATGTTTATGCCATGTAATAAAATTCTGACCAAATCGTAAATACATAGTGTCAGCCTTTGTGGTGTGATGGTTGGGCAGGTTGGCTTAAATCTCATACACCACTAAGGTTGTGGGTTCGATTCCCGCGACAGGGCATTTTTGCATAGAAAAAAAAGCGCAAACATATGTTCCGTGTCTGGGTGTTGTGGGTTCATGATTCTGTAGTTCCTGGTTCCCTAGATACAGGGAATCTTAGTTAGGTGCTAGGATCATGTATGTGATCATTGGTGTGTATGTTTGTATGCTTTGGGAGAAGCTAATATGCATGGGTGGACCACCCCGTGACCCACCCCTACCACCCTCTAGAGAGGTAGAAGATCAACTGACTGACTGACTTCAGTTTATCAAACTTTTTATTTCGAGGTGGGGTTGTAGGTTTGGTTGTAATTAAGAGTTCTTGGGTAAAGTAGTGCTGCAGCTTAACATTGCTGGCATAACGGATCTGGAACTGGTCAGGCTTATCAGAGCCTTGGAATACATAACACCTTAACTCAACTATCAAAAACTGTAGAATATATTTATAGCAAAGAAACTTAATTGAATGGGTCAATGACCTGGGACTGCTGATGGTACCGTTGTTTATTTTGTACACATATCTCTTTGAATTAATAATTTTAAAGTCTTGGGTAATATTTTAAATGAAATTTCAAGGCTATGCAAGCATGATCTGTCATGGACAACATGATTGTATTCTATGAAGTTAGAATGCGGTCAATTGTTTTGCTATTTAATCTCAGGGTACGATGAGAAAATTACTTTATGCATAACAACAAATTACTTATGAAGTAACAATATGGATAAAATTTTATGAGTTGTGCTCCAAATAGTATGTTGATTGTTATAGTTTTAATCTTATTGCAGTCTAAAGTCTACCGACATCTGCCTTATCAATGACAAACAATTCAATAATGGAAGAGTTCCCTGACCTTTATTGTAATTGTATCGGTAAGATTATTTGCAAACAAAGCACTATGGAAATCTTATATGACAAAAGTTGTAGGTACAATTTTGCAAGAAATTGACAGTCTAAAATAATCGGCATTGTTTGTTAGTGACGATTATTGAACTAGAGGAGAAATTAAGCGTTCCTAAATGCAAATAATGTGCTGAAACACCACGCTTTAACAACAAAACCTACGCTACGCGCTCGACATTGCAATCCTGACTAAAAATAGATTTTTTCACATACCGCGACCATCGCACTTACCTTCAATCATTTTCTTTAATTCGAGAACTGTCGTTGTGTCCTTAGCGTCCGTGAAGATGGTTAATTTTTTTCGCCTAATCATTAGAAAGACGTCCTGAAAACAAATTTCATTTTGAGGTTACATGTAATGAGTAATTTTGTTGTTATTAGAGGAATCATCTTTAAGCACATTAATTTCGATCTACATACGTCACAGATGACTCTTAACTCACCATTTTGCGTTTAAATATATAAATTAATATTTATTTTTAAGTAAAAACGCTTCAAGGCGTACAAAATGATATCAACGAAAGGGAGACTATATTGTACGACCATAATAATGTACAGCCAAAATTGCACAGCCGATATTGTACAGCCAATATTCCATGTACATCGGATTTCAAATACTCGGCCGGCTTTTCCTGGACGGCAAATATTGCCCGTACAAACTCGGCTCGTGTCGATATTGCACGGCCATTATTGCACAGCCAATAATTCATGTACTGGCTTCCAAATGTCAGGGTGTGCAATCCAGTCTGTACATTATTGGATGCGAAATATAGCCCGTGACGAGTTTGGTACAGCCAGTATTGTACAGGCAATAATACGAAGCCATCCATAGACAAAAGTAGCATTTCACACGATGCCTCGTTTGTTTCAAGCGAGTCTTTGAAGCACAGATTATCAAAACATGTTCGGTCCCGATCGAACCATAGACTGCAGCTTTATCCCGCTAGGGGCGCTAGTGCTCGTTAATGTTGAAGTTATTATTTTCTTCGTACAAAAGAACTAAAACAATTATTAATAAGATATTGCTGGATATACATAGGGCTAGGTAGGCGAACAACGATAAATAACTATTTTGTCAAAACAAAGAACACATAGTTGGTTTTAGTTAGGTTAAGTACCAGCTTTTCAACACATATATCTGCCCATAAGTGATTTATTATGACATACGTGTGGGTGCATTTAACTTATTCTGTTACAGTTCAAAATTATCGATACTTTGATAAAATAGATATACTTCCATACCTACATTTTCCTATGGCATATTTTTTAATGTGCAAGATTTTCTCTAATGAAAAAATAAAAAATACAAATGTTAATCAGCATTGAAATAATATCGAAAGCATTATTTTGTTCAATATTTCAACTTAAGGTCGAATGTCTATTAGATTGTTTTTGAAGACAGTAGGTACCAAGTAGGTACGGCCGCGTTAGTAGTACCACATTATTACAATACATATAGTAGCGAAACGCCTTTGACGTTAGGCGACACCGCTACCCGTGTAGGTACTTTTGCTGTCACATCATTTTCTTCTAGGACCTGGCATTTTTCAAAAACAGAATTTAAAACACGAAAAGCTACAGCAATAACCGGCACTTTAAAGTTAACCTCAAATCTACATAAATGTGACACTTGTTTGTTATGAATGAATTTAGTCTCAAATGATCGGCAAACTTCGCTCCATGTCGGTTTCATTCAGTTTTCAAATTTGAGTCAGAGAGAATTCAATTCGAGTTGGTTCGAGTTAGGCCCAACTCAAGTTAACTCGAGTTAGTTACTCGAGTCGACCACTATGCCCGGGCACTATGCCAGGGCACTCACAAGATAGAAAATAAAATAAATATGATTAGTTTTATTTATTTAATTTAAAAGTACCTACTAAATATACATATTTACATAAGTTGCATGAACTCTTAATGTAATTTGTTGCTGATGATAGTAAAAAATATTATTATAACTTTATTTGTTCCAAAACATATTTCCGGTCGTTAAGATAACAGTTACTTATACCTATTAAATAATAAAACAGTATAGTTTACCCTTAAAGAACTCTGTCCCCCGCACTAGGTCTCTGGTGAGCCTGTACAGCGGGGTTACAGTGGATCACTCCGACTACTCCTATCTCTATTTCACTGCGTACATATAGTACCTAAGTAGGTACCTACGTTTATAGAAAGAGCTCGCATTTCCTCTTTTAAAATATTGGCTGATTTATCAAGATTGCTCAAACGGCTTTCCTTTGTTTGTTTTTTGAGACCACGGTCCTCGTAGTTCCTGGTTCCCTGAATATAGGGGATCCTAGTAAGGAGCCAGGATTACCTTCTCTGTGTAGTTATGACAATATAATGTATGTTCGTAAAAATCTGCACATTTTTTTTTACGCTTAATCTATGTTTGGCCACTATCTCACCTAGCAATGATGTGGCTTACAATCAAATGGAGCACATAGATCTAGAGAAAGTTGGCGGCAGTTCAAGGTGAATAGTGACCATCACAAATCACAACATAAACACTAGAAATAAGGATAGAATTTCAGTACCTAGGCTTAGACTGAGTAAAACTGGTAAAACGAATAAGTCCTCCATGGGCAATTGTCTACGTTTTTACAATAAAATTCCAAAATGTATATCTAACGGAGCTCACAGAAAGTAGATTCAAATTGCGTGTGAAAAATATTCTAATGAAAAAAAGCATACTATACAGTTAGTAATTACATAGAAGACAAAGATGCATGGAATATTCCGCTTCTGCCAAGTACCTAGCCAACTGGTACATTAGAAACCTAATATTGTCTAAAACCACCTAAAACAAACATTTAATATTGTAACAAAAGTTCTAAAAAAATGCCCCTCAGTTTCTTGTGGTATCTTCTGAGTAGTGGTTCTTTTTCCGATACGGTGGTAGAGTCATTGTAATAATTGACCGTCTGTGATGCCAAAATTGAATAAAGAACTTTTGAACTTGAACTTTGAACTTATTGCATGTTTTTTTATGTAACTGAATGACTGACGAGCTGGTCATTTGCCTGATTGTAAGCAATACTAAGCTAGCCCATAACAATAACAGCACCACCCAGAACTTTGTTTTGCAAAATCCTGCGTGGCGCTGCACTGCGGTCCTTATCCTGAGACAATTAACTGTTGAGTCTCATAATGCCCAGTAATTTCGCAGTAATGCCCTTCAAACCGGAACACAGTAATGCTTGCCTCACGCATACGAGAAACCTACCACCAAATAATGTTAATAATAATATGTTAATGTTGTTATGTTGTTCGAGAATGGATTCAAATAATAAAATGTCACCAATTTCCATTCATCTCTTACCGATTGCGTGCTCCCAATCCTGTCAAAATATAATCCGTTGTCTTCATACATCTAACTAATATTGTAAGAGCTGTGAGATCTGCAGATACCTACGTTTTTTTTCCTTAGTATGGTTTCATAGCCATTATGATCCCCATTTTTAATACAATCTAGCCAATTGATTAGGCTTATAAGTAATTTACATTTAACTTTAACTGATATATTAATTTTTTTCTTTTTTCAGATAAGTGTCATAAACAAAATTTTAATGATATTTTTCATTTATTATACGTAGTCATCGTGTAGTAGTATTTATTAGTATATTTACAAAGTTATTGATGAACACATTTTTCGTTTTCTAGTAGGTACTCGCACTAATCCGTCCTTCCCAAAGAACAGCTCCAAAATTCTACCCATCATCCACTTTCCGCGGAGAAGGTTGTCGTCTTGGATGGTTACATCTTATCTCTTACTTTCACATTTTCTTATTGATTGAACCATTTACTCCTGATTGTCAGTTGCGCTAGATGTTCCTTTTTATATTTCTTCCTGATATCTTGTGTTATCTTAGATGTCAACTGCCACTGCGTTCTAGCGTTTTGCTCTGTTTCAATGATTGTGTTAACAATCTGTGTTTCGGTTACTCCATGTGAAAGAAGCTTTTCAAAGTTAAAATTATTAAAATCTTTACTTTAAATTATTAAATTACTTAGGGTCCACAAGGAGCCAAGCGCGACTTACCAATCTTTCGATTTTATCAATTGAAAGAGACAGGGAAGTCAATTTTGTTAATGCTAGCGAATAGGTATAATGTAAAATTAAGTCTCGTAAGCATGTTTAGTATTAAATTTGTTTTATTTTAAGTAGGAATCCTCAATATAAAACCGCTCGGGGTGCCAATCTACCCTACGCTGCGCCGGCCACTGCCTTTGCCTCAAGTTTGCTAGTGTTATTTATTGTGATAGGCCAACGGTGTAGGTACATATTAATATTTTTATTTTTATATATTAGGCACACCAAATACAGCTACATTAAATAAATACAAATATATAAAAAGCTTAGCAATAATGCAGCTCACAACGCTATTCTCATATTAGGTACTACATATTTTAAAAATAATCGCTAAGAGCTGCTTACAAAATATAAATGAAAATTACGTTTGTAAGTGTTCTTAAATTTAGGTAAATAAGTGATTGACAAAGAAAAGGCATTAGATATTAACTTAAAAAAAATATTAATTTTTTAATATAATTTGTTTTGTTATGTAGGAGTTCAAAATTCTTAGTTTTAAAATTATATATTTCATCGGAGACCTATAATTGGCTGTATTTTTATATATATAAATAAGTTACTATTACTTTATAAGAAGTGCTGTTGGTCTTCTCAAATAAATAAAATAAAATAAAAATTAAGTTAGTTTCAATAAAAAAAAATCATTTTAAGAAAAAAAAACAAACCGACTTCAAAGCTATATCAATATTTTTTATTTTTGTTGATATTTTCAAAAAGCGCTGAATCAATTTCGTTAAAATATATATGGGACCACTTCTGAAGTATGACCTACCAAACAAAAAAAGAACAATCAAAATCGGACTACTCTGTAAAAAGTTATGCGTAGTAATACATTAAAAAATATACACTCGTCGACTTCAGAACCTCCTCCGTTTTTTTCGTCGGTTAATGAATTGGTTATAAATAGGTGGTTAATACATTTTGACAGAAAGTTTTTGTAATATTAAATTGATAAGCATTACAAACAAACAAACAAACAATAATATATAAAAATGTATTCTTAGATTGTATAGTGCCGATATATAACACACCTATTTATTATTATATTATTATTTATAGGCGTATACATTATTCACTATGAAGCCGTGGTTATGACAATAGTAATTATTTGCTATAAAGTTCCAACTTAACAGAAATTAGTTTAACGTTACAGTCATTATATATAAAACGAGTGTGGCTCAGTGGGAGAACGTGCGACTTTCGATCCGACGCACCCGAGTTTGAATCCCGCTGGCCCCACTGACTTTCGTTATGTGTGGATTTAACACTCGCTCTAAAAACGGTGAAGAAAAACATCGTGAGGAAACCGGCATGTCCAAGAAATTATCACAAAAATTCAAGTAGGTACATGTGATATTCAACAACCCGCACTGGGCTAGCGTGGTGGATTATGGTTTATACTCTCTCTACGAGAGAAGACCCGTGTCCCAGTAGTGGGAACGTGATGGGCTGACGATGATGAACAGTTATTAGTGTTAAATTTAATCCCCATGATAAGTTAAGTGATGGGCTTCATAATTAGCATTATTAACTCGTTACCTCGGAATGTTTCATGTCATTACTAATATTCGCATTTTTTAATATTTCGCCCACTCGCAATATCCCTTGATTATCTAAAAACGGACTCAATTTTACCAAATTGCTTCTGCTATTCGGTTTATTAAATCAATTTAAATCGTCGCAAGTCAATGTCGTTGCTAAATTCACTACACCGCATATATCTTATTACAAGCAACTTCGCCGCCTTTAACTTTGTAATGTGATATACGATTAGCCGTTGTTTACATTTCGTTGTCGCGTCGAATTGTTTTAATTGCTAGTAATGACCATGCTAAGATCTTTGCGATCTTTGTGAATGAGTTATGCCTCTCTAATAACTTCTGAATGATGCTTTCTTCACAATATTTCTGCACAGCATGCACATTGCACTCCTACACCGCATATATCTTATTACAAGCAACTTCGCCGCCTTTAACTTTGTAATGTGATATACGATTAGCCGTTGTTTACATTTCGTTGTCGCGTCGAATTGTTTTAATTGCTAGTAATGACCATGCTAAGATCTTTGCGATCTTTGTGAATGAGTTATGCCTCTCTAATAACTTCTGAATGATGCTTTCTTCACAATATTTCTGCACAGCATGCACATTGCACACTTTTTCTTTTGTCTTGTAAACTGTTTGTTTTTCGACTAGTGGTAATTCTGTTGCCTTCATCCACTCAGGCCCGTACCACCACGTGTCGTATGCTTTAAATTTTAAAACCATTATGCCTCTACTTACTGAATCAGCTGGATTGGACTCTAGACTTCACATAATGCCAACTGCTCGGTTTTACGACCTTTATTATGTTCTGAACTCTATTATCTACAAAGGGTTTCCAGCGACCGGGATCTTCCTGTAGCTACCTCACCACTATAGAGTCCGTCCAGCCGTGAATGTCCACGTTGTTTTCGTCAATACATTGTACCTACCTACTACTTATTTTCTCCATCAGTTTAGACAATAATACCGCTTCGCATAACTCCAATCTCAACAAAGGTAGGTACAGGTAGGTACCAGTCAGCAAAACGGTATCTTTAACTAGTCTGGTTTGAGCTGCAACCAATACCACTGACATTTGATCGTTATTTACAATTCTTGCGTATCGCTCGATTTTTCCACGCCCCTGAACAAACAAAATAAAATATTAAGAAACTATCTGCCTACTCGAAGAAAACTATCGACGACAGAAAATTCGTTATAATTCATAATTTTTGATAAGAAATAAAGAATTATATTATTTTACTAGCTGTTGCCCGCGACTTCGTACGCGTAGTGTAGTAGTAATTCATCATGCTTCCGACCATTTTCTGTCCCAAAATACTCCCGTTACAGCTCCCATCCTGCTCCTTTCTCTTTACCGTACCACTTCTATTCTGTTACCTTCCCACTCGTATCCTGTTATCGTCCTGGTTGTATTCCGTAACCGCCGCGTTCTGGACTGATCCTGTCCTTCTCCTATACCGTTACTGCTCCCTACTATCCCGTTACCGTACCGCTCCGCTCCTGCTCCAGTCCCGCTCCTATATCGTTACCATTACGCTCCTATCCTGTAACTCTCGCGCTTATCCCATTTCCATGCCCATCTTATCCCGTTATCATCCCGTTCCGCTCCCAATCCTAATTACCAAAGTTGATAGCCCTATCTTTAAAAACATAAACTCTCATTTCTTTTGTCCGCTTTCGTAATGATCCCCTTATAGAACTTACATACCAAACAGCTTCATAGGTTTTTGGTTTTCGAGGTGTGATGTGTGTGTGTGTGTGTCTGTGTTTGAGGGAGTGGATTATTTTTATATTTAGATATATATACATTTTAGCAAGTTCTTTTAGGGATGTTTAAAAATTGGTGAAAAATGTGTTATAGTTTCTTTGACCGAGTATACGTATCAAATGTCATCGTTCAGTTTAAAAAACATATTACGGGACCACGGAGGCCGGGTGGAAATAACACGGGTGGGATTGCCATCGGGGGGAACTGCCATTGACCCCTTACGATTCGTACGCAAAACTGACGGTGACGGTGCGCCGCGGTGCCACGCTAGCCGCCGCGGCCGTTCCGGGCCCGGTACGGTGTTGCTATGCTTTTTGTTCGTCTATACCAGCAGTTACTAATAGTTGTTCCACGGAACCCTAGGGTTCCGAGAATTGCCGACGCTGGCTAGCATTTTTATCGATATACTGACCCGCGCAAAAGTGCTGAATCAATTTCGATAAAATTTATATGGGACCACCTCTGAAGTATGACCTACCAAACAAAAAAAGAATCATCAAAATCAAATTATAATTGGCGGAGTAATCGCGTAACAAACATAGAAAAAAAACATACAGTCGAATTGAGAACCTCCTCCTTTTTTAAAGTCGGTCACAAATATGAGTTGGGGTTCCGCCAAAATTAGATACATAATTTAGTGTTCCATACCTAAAAAAAATTGGGAACCGCTAGGTAAACTTCCTCTACTACTTTCCAAGGCGACATAATCGCATCAGCAAAAAAGCGTTTTGCAAACTGATCAAAAAAAAGCTCCGGTGCAGGTCCAGCGCCATGTCCATAAAACCCGTCACCGCGAGTCAGAAAAACGCCCCTTGATAAGACGTGCTATCTATGGGTGGCTCGATTTAAACAGCTAATTTTCCTTGCGGTACGGTACTCAACGTTATACCACTCCACCAGCCACCGTCACCGACACCGCCAATAGTCGCCGCGATCTCGCAGTGTAAACTCGCCCCTGATGAAGAGCATCGGACATGCTCGAAACCTAGGTTGACTAATTTGACAAACTACGTGAGTCCTAGCCGTTTTATTAAATATTTATATATAATTATAATGAATCAAACTCACGAAAACTTTCATACTAAAATTGCTAATCGGTAGGTACTCAACGTTGTTAAATTGCGTATAAAACAAAGTTTGTTATGTAGCCTAGGACTCCACAAAACATTTTTTAGAATACCATCATGTCAACCAATACCTTAGTTCTACAAACTCTGAAGGTAAGTAATAAACCAGTATAAGCTGAGCCATGTGCACAAAGGGTCCGGTATGTTCCGTGGTTCAACTTATAGTGGACACCTATATTTTTTCCTAAATTCCGTCATAACTTCAATATTACTGGACCGATTTTGATGAAACAAAGCCTATGTGTAGCGCCGGACTCCACAGAACATATTTCAAAAAACTGCATTTAAATTCGTGCCCTAGTTTCTGAGTTTATCCCGGACAGACAGACAGACAGACAGACAAAAATTTTAAAAATTGTATTTTTGGGTTCTGTTGCTACCATATACTCCTAAAAAAATTGATTTTCAAAAATATCTTCAATGTACAGTAACCGCTTCGTTACAGTTTTATTATAAGTATAGATAATAAACATTCTTCATATATTTTACTTTTGAGTCATGGGTCTTGAAAATCCCGGCAGGATTCCCGGGACTAGGGTAAGTATTATTTTAAAGACTGGTCCCGGGAGTCAATTTTGGTTCGAGACTGAATGCCCTACTCGGTATATCTTAGGTTATACCTTAGACATACGGTAAATGTTAAAAAAATACTCAAATCTTTCTTGACGTGTCGGCACATCACGGGCATCTACTAATCTAAGGCAATGTCATATATAGGAGCAATGACAAGCGAAGCGAGGAGAAGAGCATTAGTTACTTAATTATAAAGAATTTTAATTTTGTTAAAACGCGTTTTATCTACATAGTTTGACATACTTTTAACTGATATCACAGAATACTAAGGAACAGAAGCATCACTCCGCAAAGAAATTTAAACAAATAGCGACTCATGCTATAACGCAATAAAATTCAATTCAGCTCGCGTAGCGCTGCATACCTACCAGTCATATTAACTTACAGAACGCCTCTCTTTGTGTCGCATCGCATAGCTCTTATCTCTTCTGATGCGGCACGTGGAACGACGCGCGACCCGCCGTCGGTGTCCAGCTATGTACTTGTAGCTTCGTACTCATGGTCATTGTCATGGGCGTACCCACGGTGGGGCATCTGCCCCACCCTAGTCACAAAACAGACTGTTGTGTGCCCTAGTCCCAGACTCGAAGCTAAATTCGGTTTATTAAAAACGAATTATTCATTTGGTGTTTTTTAAACAATGGTTCTTCTAATTACTACAATTTAAATGGTTTTCCTAGCTAACTGAACTTAAGGCTGAAATGTGGTATAACGTGTGGGAGCAAAATAAATGGCACAGAGCGAACTGAACGGTATAGATTTAATTGCGCTAGTTAAAGAAACACAACTGTCCTATCCTGCCATAAAACAGGCGCATACTGTGCACTATCACAGACTAGGAAGTATACTGTGCACTGTCGAAAGGTCAGTCAGTATTTTACGCAGAGTAAAAACTTCGTTGTGGTCAACAATGATAGAAAACCGGCTAGTCGGCCTCTGCATGATATGACATTATGAGTGTGCATAGGAAAAGGGTTCTGTAACCACAATATAAATTTGAAAACGTTTTAGCTAGATTTTGCCAGAACACACGCAGGGTATTATTGAAATAAGGTCAGTAAATAAAAAGCATTTTCAAATTCCTACTACTTTGCTGGGTATGTCCATGGTCATTGTCACAATAATTTAAATGTTTTTGGACTTTTCAAAGTTTGCATGCCTAACACAATTTATTTTACTATTATTATTAATAAACTCTTTATTTCAGACAATATAAAGTACAACAAAGTAAAATTAACAGAGCCCTATAGAATATATACCTTACAGACTAACATACATACAAAAATATTACATTACATTTAATAAACCACACACACTACTTCACTAAGTGTGACTTTTATTTCTAACAATATTCATTTATATTTATTAGTTATTGGGTATTTTATTTCAATAACTGCATCTTTGTATATCCCATCCGGAGACAATATCATGGAATATTCCTGTGCAATTAATGGCTACGCATTTATTGTCAATTTGGTATTGAAGCAACTCGCAGTTTATAATTTGTCATTATTTTAGGCCTGGAGAAACTCAGACAGAACTTCACTGCTGCTGGCATGATGTGAAGTTAATTTACGCAATAGTTGCTCCACCAATAATATGAATTTTATCAAAGTGCCTGCTCTGGACCGTTGGTTTGTTTCAGTAAGAATCCATATAATGTTGTACATGCAAGTTCTTCATTTCACAGACAGACCCACATCAAGAAGGCCACAATACACTTCTAGTCTCCAGCCGATGGAGCACACTCATGGCACATGCAACTTATAACTTTATGTGTCTTGCTCTACCATTACAGTTGCAGGTTATTATTATGACCTCACTTTGTGCTCATTGTACTTCTTGCATTTGACAACAGCGTCGTCTCCGTAAGATTCTCTTGAAGCACTGTAAATGTAAAGCATACGTAAAGACAACTGGATAAGGATTGATATACATGTAAACATAACCTCAAACCTAGAAATTAATGTTTAGAGTTTTAGGCCTTACGGAACCGATTTATAGCAATCAACAGCTTGTATAACAAACTACTACTGCTACTAATCAGCCCGTATCCACCCACTACTGAGTATAAGGCTCCTCTAGTTCACGCCACTCATTCCGGTCTTGTGCTAGCTTCGTCTATTGCAATCCGACGTATAACAATGTAAAGTTATAATTACAATTTACGTTTTTAAGTTCACTTGTTGTTTAAAACTTTAAATCCGGTTGTTTTGTTTTATTCGTTTAAAGTACACAACACAGAAAGTAAAAATACTACGCTGAGTAGTATACATAATTCATAGATCATACATACCTATACAGATACATCATATACGATATACGAGAATAGATATGCCCCTATGTTTAAAATTTAGGATGTGTTGAAAAGCGATCAATAGATGGCGCTGATCAGCTTCATAGTTTCCAGATATATTTACTTGACGCAGTTTACTTGATTGATTATATTACTTACAAAAATAAACAATTCACGTACTTGATTTGAAACAAAATAAGTACCTAGGCATATATTTCTTTATCTTTTGAATTAAAATTCAATTACATATTTTTCACCTTTTACAATAACTTTTTTTTAAATTTAGTAACATACAAAAAGGTTATTTGTTGAATGATAAATGAAGAGCCAATTTAATTAGTCAAGTAAGTCAAGTCAAAAGATGTTTATGAAATAAAAAAAAATGCACTTTTTTAAACGTCAAATACAAATCAATAAAAATACGTTGAGTTTCTAGTCTATCGGGTCTACTATGCAGTTCCACATTACTACTTTTACTAGGACTGCTTTGGCCTGCATTGCCCATGTGTCATTATTTTCTTTATTCAGACTTTCTATTCTCGTTGTCTTCTTTACTTCGACAAAGTATCCTCCGGTTGTTCATTCACTTTTACACTAGTTTACGTTCTGCTACCATGTTAAGAATTAATCTTTAAATAAATTCTTCAGAGGTGGATAAAATCGTATATTATTTTTCACATGACAATAATGACATATAAACATAAACAGTTTCTACGGAAACCATCTATAGACAAAACATAGAAGAAAAAGCTAGTAAAAAAGTTGCACTAAGTATATCTTCAGTCATGTTTAAGTTCCATCTGCCTCAAATTTTAAAACTAGCAGTAACTTTTATAGACGCGTCCCACAGATGACGCCACCTTCCATACATTAGTAATTTTGCAGACAGACGAAGAAAGCTTCATCCCCCTGGTATAATTCCTAGCCTGTGGTTAACAACGTAGTGATTTTTTTCTCTATGCTTTATTGAATTTCTTTTCTGTCCTATAAAGTACATAATATAACAAACAAAACAACCTATAGTACTTTGTAATTTCAACGGAAAAGCGGAAACGAACAAAACAAACACTGATTCAAACCGGTGACTAGGTCGGTCGGTCAGTCCACAGGACCGGTCGGTGCCAATCGGTGATGAGGATGACATGACATTGACATCAATTAATTGGTCAATTATAGTCTGTGCAAAAAGAGCACTGGCATTACCAAACGAGGCTTCGACTTTGACATAACAATGGACTCGGAATATAGGCTGTACAATATTGGCCGAACAAAATCTGTCCGTGACAATAAATGCCGTACTGAATTGCACAGCCTGATAATTCGTGTACATTGAAAAAAACTTCTGTCGGCTTCGGATTATTGCCTGTGCAATACTGGCTGTACAAAATCGGCTCGGGCAGTTATTTCGCATCCATTATTGTACGGCCTGGATTGCACGCCCCAACATTTGGAAGCCATGTACATGAATTATTGGGTGTGCAATACAGGCCGTACATTATTTAGCCTCCAAATATTGGCTGTACATTAACCGGACCCTCAACGAAATGACAGATACATACAGACTAAAAATAAAATTTGAACGAAACGAATGACATGCATTGTCATTCAGCCATAGATAAAATAAGTATTTTTTAGTATTACCATTTTATACCAAAAGCAAAGTACTATTTTAAAGATGTAATGGGCATGTAAAATACATTATTAATAATTTTAACATTAGCTATCGATTTAAGGGCCTTTAATGGTCAATAAGTTGTCCGATTGCGTTTCCTTGTAAGTAGTTAATTTATTTTTATTAGAAAAGTATGGAGTGTATTGTTTTTAGTAATATTATAACATTTTACCACGGAGCTTCAAACTTCAATAACTCAGTAGAGGATATAAATGCTAAAACATACGACAGATGTGAATAACAAATATTTCAATAATTTTTATTTTATAAATATGTATGTATGACTTACACTCGAATGATAATAAAAGGTACACAAATCGTACTTATGTAGCAATAATTAAAGCACTTATTCCTAATGTCATCTTATATGTCAAGATTGTCAAGCTTATGTCAAAGTGGCGTCGGTGTTAAATGCGTTCGAAACTTCTGCAATTTTCTGCTTCTCTTGTATAAATTTTTGTGAAAAAATAAAATATAATGTAGGAACAAATAAATTTCTCCATAGATTTTATTGGTATAAAATGCTTAGTAATAAAAAAGAATCTATAATTATGTCAGCCTGGCCTGATTATTGATATTAAATAAATTTATTCTTTATTAATATTTCGGATCGGAATTTTGTTTGGAACGTATTTGCAATTTTCAATAATTTTTCTTGTCAATGGATTTTTGTAAAAAATAGAAATAATATTTATATAGTGTATTAATTTATGTAAAGCTATTACATAATGCATATTTGCTCATATGATAGTAATCAATACGTTATAGAATTAGAAATGGTAGCAAAAATATCTATAGAAACCTTGTAACCTCAAAGTTTTGTTTTGCCAATATGAATTCGCAAGTCTGTGTGAATTGCCGCAACGAAAAGCCCGTGAACTGCACAGACAATAGGTTGGTAACTGAGAGCTGTGGCCATGTGAAGTGTATGGACTGCCTACTCCAGGAAAAAGCAGGTTGTATTGCCTGTCTTAGTGAGAAATCCCGGGCGGAATCTACCGAGGTTTCGGAGCCAGACGATGGATTTGCTGGCGACAGCGTACTTGCCCCGACGTACCCTGACGTTATCCTGACTACTCCGTATGAGTATCCTGACGCCGACGACAAAGATATAGTACGAGTAGAAGACTTGAGTAAGAAGAAGAAATTAGAAACATCGCACATTAGGATAGATTCAGGTACATTATTCATATAAATATAAAGACTGTTGAGTATCCAAAGTCCTTAGTGCATTGTGTCCCACAAAAACATTAAAACATATACCCTGAGATAAAAGGAATATTTTAATAGTACCTACACATAGTTGAATAGGCACATTTTAAATTATATTTTTGTATCCTTTTTAATTTCAAGATGGCAGCGGCAAAAAGTTCTATGTATGTATGGTATGCAAGAAGAGGTTCCGAGCACGCAGCCAGGTTGCATACCATGCCTACTGCAATGGCCAGAGCAAGCCATATGAATGCTTGCAGTGTGAGGAAAAAAAGGTACATATTACTAACTTTGTAATAGTTTAATCTACTGCAACTGGCATGAATACTTTTAACAATTAAACGCTGTTAAACTTAACACTTTAAACTTTTATAATTGAAATAGTTGTGCATGACAAACACAAATATAAGCAGGAACTGTACAAAGAAAATCCTGAAAGTCCAACAATTTTGCGGCACCCTGTATATAAACCTATGTAAGCTTTTGTGATTGTTATATTGTCATTATATGTAGCTGTGGTCATCAGATCCAAGTTATTATGATAAACAAAATAGCTGAGTTTAGCTATTTTGTTTATACAGAACAAAAAAATAAATATGCTATAGACAAAAATTGTATACATAATGAGAGCCTTCTGTTTCAGACTTTTGCATCCCACTCGCATTATAAGTACCATATGCGAGTGCACCGCAATGAGAGGACATACCCGTGTGATATCTGCGGGCAGGGTTTTTTTCAAATGTCTAAACTGCGCAGGCACAAGCTGAAACATACACGTAAGTGTTGTCAGAAGTCTTAATTAACTGATAGGTCAATATAGATTACTAATCAGATCAGCTAATTTGTAAATAAGAATGTATGCAAGTGAGGATAATAAATAATAAATACACCCAACAATCACATACTAGATTCTGGCCCCTAACTATGATTCCCTGTACCTAGGGAGCTAGGAACTATGAGGAGCATGGTCCCACAACACCCAGATACAAAAAAATACTTGCACTTTTTTCTGTGCGCGAACATTTGGCCTGTCGCGTGAATCAAACTCCAGTGATGGATAGATAAATACAACAGGAGTTGAATTGTCATCCATCTCAATGAGTTGTATTTTCATCCATCTCAACTCATTGAGGTGTTGTTATATAAAAATATAGTGTTTTATATAATAATATGTATGACAAATAGCATTGACACTTGCTTAAATAAAACTGTCCATGCCCACAGAAGCAAAGGAGCATGTGTGTAGCCAATGCAACAAGGCGTTCAACAACGAGGCCTCACTCCGCAAGCACACGCTCACGCATACGGGCGAGCGCCCGCATGCGTGCCCGGCGTGCGGGCGCCGCTTCCGCGACACCTCCAACTTGAGCAAGCACTTCAAGAAGAAACATAACCGTAAGTTTGTGGAAAGACAATGAAACAGGAATTGAGTTCTCATGTTTATTCTCTCTCATCTATCATGTTTATTTTTTATGTAATTAAATGCGCAGCTCGTTTACCCGATGGTAAGCAACACCACTACATAATAGTTGTAGAACCACAACATTTTTTTTTTATTCATTTATAAAGACACATTTACAACATCCTGACAGGACAACATAATAGTTGCAGAACCATACAGAACTTTGTACTGCAAAATCCTCCATGCCGGTGCATCCCAACTCAGTTTATAAATGACGGAGTTCTAGGGTAACAAACAATCGAATTGAGATATATAAAAAATGCAATCGAATTGAGAACCTCCTTTATTGATGTTGGTTAAAAGCATAGCAGCCTGTTGATGAGCGTCTCTTCAGTGTGTTGACGCTGAGTCATGTGTTGCAGCGGAGAAGTGTTCGTGCAAGAAGTGCGGCGCGGCGGAGTGCGCGGGGCGCTGCGGCGCGGGCGCGGGTGCGGGCCGGCGCCACCAGTGCGCGCGCTGCCCGCAGGCCTTCCACTCCTCCAAGGATCTGCGCCGCCACGCCGCCGTACACACCGGTACGTACGTACGCAAAAAAAAATGCCCCTCAGTTTCTTGCCGTATCTTCTGAGTAGTGGTTCTTTTTCCGATACGGTGGTAGAGTCATTGTAATAATTGACGTTCATAAGTGAGGAAAAAAAGCGTCTGTGATGCCAATATTGAATAAAGAACTTTTAATTGGTTGATTGATTTTGACATACACACACAAAATCAAAATCTAAAAACAATAATGTATTTAGGTTTAGGTACAACATATTACATACTCAGTTCTCAGTGGTTAATTTATTGGTATCAGTATTTAGCTTGCAAGCAGACGTGCAAGTATGTAAAATTGATTACTATTACAAAAATCTATAAATTCCTTAATACAATAAAAACAGTTGCTTAAAAGCCAGTCACTTATAGTTTTCATATACACACTCACTCATACCAGGGACCGAAACACCTGTAAAAGTTGGTATCGATACCACAAAGTAACGTTAAATGTATCGATACCACAAAATAACGTTAAAAGTATCGATACCACAAAGTAACGTTAAAAGTATCGATACCACAAAATAACGTTAAAAGTATCGATACCACAAAGTAACGGTAAATGTATCGATACCACAAAATAACGTTTAAAGTATCGATGCCACAAAGTAACGCTAAATGTATCGATACCACAAAGTAACGCTAAATGTATCGATACCACAAAGTAACGTTAAATGTATCGATACCACAAAATAATGTTAAAAGTATCGATACCACAAAGTAACGCTAAATGTATCGATACCACAAAATAACGTTAAAAGTATCGATACCACAAATTAACGGTAAACGTATCGATACCACAAAGTAACGGTAAATTGAAATACCGGTATATTAGTTCCTATCGATACTTTCTACAAAAAGAGTAAGGAAATGAACTTTAACTGATTAGGTATATTTTCTTTCTGCCGCCCGCAACCCGCCTCAGCCACCGCTGCACTGCTTGTCTCACTCGCACGGCTCAACGCGGGCGATCAAGCTTGCAACGTCGCCAGTACCGACACATTATTACCGATAATTATACCGTTTTTTTGTTATCAATATCTACATACCGGTATTTTATGAATTTGTGAAAACGTTATTTTCTTACGTATCGGTATAGTTCTCTGACAAATACACGCATGATGAAGCGCTTTACTATTAAATATTAACTACCTATGGAAGCAATAAAGAATCTGAATCTGATATACAGAAGTGCCCAGCGGTATAAAAATTGCATTGACCTAAAAGCGACTGCGATTCAAAAACTAAACAATATTACGCATCGTACAATGCTACTGTAAGTCTAGGAACCGCGGACTGTTTCATAGCTCATTTGTGTCTTTCCTCCCTACAGACTCGAAACCGTTCCGCTGTAAAGTGTGCGCAAAAAACTTCCGTCGCAAAGACAATCTCGAGAGGCATATCCGTAACACGCATCCGCAGCACGCGCCCGCGGCCGCCGTTGAATGCGATGAGACAGCGCTTAAGGAGATCTGCAACAACGCAGCACCCGCCGCGCACGTTACACCCGTCGCGCCCGCCCCGCTCGCTCCGCCCGCGCCCCCCACTAACGGCCACCGCTACGAGAGCGAGCAAAAAATAAAACTCGAAATACTCAACCCGCTCCCACCGCTGCCGCTGCCCCAGGACATGTTCGCAGAAAACGGATGGAAACCGGAGATAGATTCCTCGTTCATAATTTCGGCGAACAATGCCCGACAGAGCGTCATTGTCGGCAAGAAGTCCGCTGTCTTAGAAAAGCCGCCGGAGAGTCCCGAATGCGAGTACGTCCACAAAATCCGCAAGGCGAACTGCCATAACATATCCCTGCCACCTATCGATGCGAATAAATTCGCGGAGCTCGACCGACAGACTAATATGGACACGCTGCGAGTAGAGGAGCCTCCGAGAGATGATAAGATCTTTAAGAAGATCCTTTGTGATGATGGGGAGGTGAAAGAGACGGAGGCGAGCGCCGAGCCGAGCCCGCAGGTGCATTGGAGGAAATTGAAGCTAAATAGCAACTGGTGAGGGTCCATTTTACTTATTGGCATATTAATTTAAGTTAGTTTTTATATGCCTAAGAAGAATTCGCAGTTTAAATTTCTAAGCCATCGCAAATAAATCAACAATAACACTAGCATGTTGATCATTTTTGTTGCGATGACGTCGTTCACCTCATGGTGAGCGCCACACTTGCCCATAACAATTACAGCGCCACACAGAACTTTTAATAGTTGCAAAAAATATGCTCCAACTTCTTATTATTTTTAACAATCTATACTAATATTATGAAGAGGTAAAATCGTTTGCATGTATGTTTGTAGGCGTATCTCTGAAACTACTGATCCGATTTTGAAAATTCTTTCACTGACAGAAAGCTAACATGATCCCTGAGTAACATGGGCAATATTTTTTGTGTACAAAGTCGCGGGCGGTTGCTAGTTGCTAGTGTTCTAATAAAATTATCGATTCTTGTTTCAGATGTGAAACGTAACTGAAGGCTGAGTAAGAGATACGGGCTGGTCCAGTATATTGATGTATGTATATATTTTATGTATAACAAGGTCTAGAAAGTCTACATTTTTCTAAATACACTGATTTTGTAATACAATAGTTTGTCGTGTAGAATTTCTACTTACTAATAATTTAAGAATATTTTGTGCTAAATATTTGATGTACATAATGTATTAACTTGCGCCTAACTTTACGCCCGCTGTCGGGCACACCGCGTGACCTGCGAATATACAATAGGGAATATGCATATATATTTTTTATGCATAAGTCGATTCATTATTGCAAACAAGTAATAAAAAAGTTTCGAAATATTGCGGCGTCATATGCCCTTAAAATAATTAAATGAAAGAAAAAACTTTTTTTGACGACTACAAAATCATAAAACTAACCTAATAAAAAAAGAAATACAAAAAAAAAATCAACAGTATACAGAGACAACAGTTCAAACTTATATGAGAAAAAAGGTACTATAGATGGATAGATAGATAAACAAACACTTTATTCTCCTTAAACATAGAAATTAAGTTAAATGTTACTATGAAAATTTTAATCAATTGAAATCAACATAAACGCACCATTGCGTGTGACGTCAATATATGGGGATCTAAGATCTCTTCATTGGTCTGTCTATGCTACATGTGAGTGTGTATCAATAATCTACCAATAGGGCGGGCTCTGTGTCAAAAACTGACCACTAAGCAGCGAGCCGCGTGACGTCAACATTTAGTTACACTTACTCAAGCGTTTTGCGATTACGTTCCGTTTTCCAAAAATACGAAAGAGAAACATTGAAAAACAAAAAACTACGAAATCAATAATAATTATATCACTAAATGTTTGCAAGAAAAATCTATCTAAAAAAGTAAATTCCGAATATTTCAACAACACATTCATATTCCCTATTTTGTTTTCATTTGTGCTACTGCGCAGGTCACGTGGTTCGGTTAGCGGCCATAAAGTTGCGCAAGATATAATCATAATAATTTATGTGCATAAAATAAGGTATGATACAGGTGTTAACAGTGTATACCTACCTATGCATGTATTGCCTGCAGGGACCGACACCGATACCTAAAAAAAACATTACCTTGCCTGTTATTACCGGTAAATTTATAAAATACCGGTATATAAGTATTGATACCAAAATAACGTTTCAATTATCGATAATAAAGTATTGGTACTGGCGACGTTGCAAGCTTGATCGCCCGCCTTAAGCATTGCGAGCGAGACAAGCAGTGCGGAGGCGACTAGCGGAAAGCCTTAGCCAGCAAAGAAGAGATAGTCAATTAAAAATCTGTAAGAAGAAATAAATAAAAAAAATTATATCTTTTCTTACTGTAGGAAGTATCGATACCTAGTAATATTACCATACTATAATATACTAATATGAATATACCGGTATTCCATTTTACCGATATTTTTAACGACGTTACTTTGTGGTATCGATACAAATTTTTACCGGTATTTCGGTCCATGACCTTTACTAAAGAAAAACTGGTGGCTCAATCGTTATATACTGACTCCCAAGGTCTGCAAGTCACAAGACTCTAGAAAGTACATTGGATTGGGAATACAATACAATACAAATTTATTTGCGACTGATAGCGATAAATATTATTACTGGACTGAATTTGAAAATAATTCTACTGTAAGTACTAAATACAATTAGAATACATACTAACTGTGTATCATAATACATATGTGTATAAACCCTAAGGGGGCTTTGTCTGTATGTCAAGGCAAACAACGTCTGTTTATCACATTTTGAAATTTCGAAAAAAATAATTCATGAGAAGTTCTCGTAAAGTTTCTTCCGCGAAATGTAAAATACAACATGACAACTTACTACAACTTACAACATGACAACCCTACAACAATACTACAGCAGTTTTAAATGATAACTAAAACCCAGACGCAATAATAGCTAACTAATTCATGTTAGGGTTGTCGCAAACTAAGATACAAATAATTTTACTTTTACATGGGAATTTCAAATACGCTTTATGCAACTTTTGTAGAGGTCAAGTTATTCGCATGCTTGGTCGGAATAGCCCCACTTCGGGTCTATATAAATATTAAGATACACCTTGTATACCTATAACACCTAGTTATCATAAAAAATAACCTTTTGAGAGCCGCGCTATAGAAGCAAAGCCGTGCCCTCCACGCCAAACTACGCAATTTTCATGCGTTTTATTCGGGTGTTCCCGATCTCCGGCGTAGAGAGCACTTGTTCGTTTGTCGTGTATTGACTTTAAGGGTTAACCCTTTGAAGAATCATAGAAGACACAGTTTCAAGATTTTTTAACGAATATTGTAATTGAGGACGTTCTCTTCAAAACTTGACTGTTCCACTTTTTGTGTTTTTTCACAATCTGAGAAAATAGTTTTTTATTTATGCAACTTTGATGTGGAATAATCTATTTTTGACGAAATCCTCTATCGAATGCCTTTTTAATCTTTTTTTTCTGGTGTAATTATCAAGTTTTGACCCAATTTTATTTTCGCGGAGTGTAAATTTGAATGTTACCAAACAAAGAAAACAGATTTATCAAAAGTGGAATAGTTAAGTTTTGAAAAGAAGCTCCTCAATCGTGTGTTAACCTTGCAGATTCTGTGAGTTTTGCCTTTAATTAATATTTGTATGGGCATCTTATTTTAATTACGTTTATGACCTAGTAGTCGAGTCAGTTATATTTTCTAACTCTAGATTATAAGCGCGTCCAAGACGTTTAGCTCTAACTTTGTTTACTAGCTGTTAAATTAATTTCATCTTTGATATTATATATTTTATGTCGATTGAAAATTTTAATATTATGTTGGTAATTGATAATTTTAAACGTAATTCGAAATACATCCGGCGATGAACCAACATTTTGATCTCACTCGTGTAGACATACGAAATGGGAACCGAAGAATTGGGGAATAGAAACAAGAGTTAAATAAGAATTATTTTAATAATTAGGAAGCAGAAAAATGATATTACTCGGTATGTAATGGAATGCGTGACGTTGCGGAAATTCATCTTAAAACTGAAAAGCAATGAAAATATGTAGTTTTCGATATTGCTCGGGTTTGATCGGACCTGCGTCTTCGGATTACCGTCCCGCTGCCTTAACCACTGGGCCGCCGAGCCAACTACACGAGCAACCAAATTTCTTCTATCCATCTCATATCGTATTACGGGGACGATTCAATATTAAAAATTAGAGATAATGAAAAATATCTCGTGTGAACACACAGAACCAATAAAATGGCAACTATAAAGTGTCCTAGCTAACCTTGACCCTTGGACACAAGGTTAAAACTGATCGACAAAAACATAATCAGGTTGACCGATTTAGCAATGTTTTGTTTAGTTCGTGCTAGGTTTTTATAGAAATAAAATATTGAAAAGTTGCTCGGAAAATTGGGAAATTCGGAAAAATGGACAATGTCAGTCAGGTTAGCTATAGTATGAGCCCCTAGCGTCAGCTAGTTAGAAATTAAACTATCGTAATCATTTATTTGCATTAAATAAGGTACAGTACAGATGTTTTTAATGTCAAAATAATCCTCTATTATTCTGCCTTTGCAGGCGTGCAGTTTTTTTACATAAATGTCAATTACATTAAAAAATTAATTAAAAGTCATTAAAAGTAGAATAAAAATTAAATTATACAAGAGCGAGTGTGGCTCGGAGAGCGAGTGTGGCTCGGTGGGAGCATGTGCTACTTTCGACCCGACGCACCCGAGTTCGAATCCCACTGGCCCCGCACACGACTTCCTTAAGTTATGTGCGGATTTTAACACTCGCTCTAGAAACGGTGAAGGAAAACATCGTGAGGAAACCGGCATGTCCAAAAATTCAAAGACATGTGACATCCACCGATCCGCACTGGGCCAGCATGGTGGATTATGACCCTTACTCTCTCTATGGGAGAAGGCCCGTGTCCCAGCAGTGGGAACGTCATGGGCTGATGACGACGACGACGAAATACATTTTTTTTTTACGCTTAATAGATCCATGTTTGGCCACTATCTCGCCTGATGTGAAGCGATGATGTGGATTAAGACACACCAAAAGAAGGCCTAATTCTCTTTATTGTATACCAGTAACATAAAAAAAAATATTACAGATAAACCTTATAACTAGGGTAGTATTAAAAGTCATTACAACATCAGATTACATATTTTAAGAATTAAAATATTAAATTGAACAATACCGTCGTCAAAGCACACAAGATACATTCTTGAACTCTGTTTCTATGTCCCACTCTGCGGTATTCGAAACTACATTTTTATATATTGATTTTATTATTATACCAATGAGTTATTATTCGTTGGTATTAGGATGGACGTAGTAAGGGATTGACTAGACTGATTATGGTGTGGGATAAAATAACTTTTCTACTAGAAATCCTACAATAAACGAATGAAGGTATGGAAATGAAAAGACTGCAGTATGAACGTTCGAAGACAATGTTTCTTTTTACCAGTTTTTTTTATAATGAAATGCTCATTAAACCCTTAGGCTTATTGCAGATGACTGACAGACCTTCGATGAAAGAAGTCGCTGGTATCTTTTCGTTGTCTAGTTGAAAAAAGCGGCCAAGTGCGAGGTGGACGAAGGGTTCCGTACCAGTATCTATAAAAACGGAAAAAAGCATGTTTGTTGTATGGGAGTCCCCAAATATTTATTTTATTCTGTGTTTAGTATTTGTTGTTATAGCGGCAACAGAAATACGTCATCTGTGAAAATTTCAATTGTCTAACTATCACGGTTCATGAGATACAGCCTGGTGACAAACGGACAGACAGACGGACGGACAGCGGAGTCTTAGTAATAGGGTCCCGTTTTACCCTATGGGTACGAAACCCTAAAAAGCTTGAAATTGAGCACTGTTGCATTGGCATCTCATTTTACTCACATAGGACAGAAGCTGTTGAGATTGGATCATGAGCAGGCGTGACGCTTACCACCCGGCGGTACCCATGCTCACAGTTATCATTTGCACAAAAAAGTGCGTAAAATATCTAAGTAGCCAACTGGTACATAAGAACCATAACATTGTAGAAAACAAAAAAATAAATGCACCCCCCTTTTGTTTCTTGCCATATCTTAGTTTTTTTTACCCTTATTAGATCTATGTTTGGCCACTATCTCGCCTGATGTGAAGCCATGATGTGGCCTAAGATTGAGCACATAGATCTAGAGAGAGACGGCGGCAGTTGAACGACTGCTCAGACCCGTCTCCCCGATGGTTCACCGAACATCATCCCGAAACACGACTAAGTCGCTTGACGGCATGGCTTTGTTCGGTGGGTGGTATTACAACTGTCAGAGCCTACCACTCCAAAAGTGTTTCTTTTACCGATGTGGTGGTATAGTCATATTGATAAATAATTTGACGTTCATAAGTGCGTGAGATGCCAAAACTGAATAGGCTTTGATTAGATTTACCAAAAGACACGACCGACTTCTTCCAATTGAACTGTGTCATCTGTAAGCCGTTACGCTTGTAGCATTTGTACATTTAGCTTTGTCTGCCAAATATATTGTGATAACTGAGTTAATCGCAATCTTGTAACGAATGTTCGGCGCCGTGTTCGCTCGGCCCGTCTAGGTAACAATCGTCGACTGAAGGTGATCTCTAACGCACTACGATCTCACGTTAATTTTAGTTGATGTATGACATGTTGTTTTTATGAGTAAATGAGTAATTGACACTAGCTTTTTGGGACTGTCACACGCTATTTCTGAGCGTAGACTATGGAATACCTCCGCACATAATTATATAGTGGAAGTAGTTTGGTGGTCCATTTATCACGTGATGTTTTTTTAGCAACTTTCTAACGCTCTCTCCTGGTGATACGTGGTGAGGTTTGAGACTATCCCCTACCCAAAATCACGTGTTTTTTTTTAACAATTTCAAAATATTATCTTTAAAGACAGGTGTATAATATAATTTAATACTTACTGTATTAAGTTGTAATAAAAATGTCCGATTAAAAATGCAGGTTGTTTCTGAACGTTGCTGTTGCCTGGCAACGGTGAGCCACGGTCACGCGCTGCTTTTCGGATTACAATTTGCGCGTTCAACGAAAAACATTAATACGAGCCCTTTACGAGCCTCACGTGATTAATGGACGATCCCTTATGTGCAGGATATGATGATTATACCTTTGACATCATGTCTATGTCATAGCCAACTAGCTTAATCAGCTAACTATCACGGTTCATGAGATACAGCCTGGTGACAAACGGACAGACAGACGGACGGACAGCGGAGTCTTAGTAATAGGGTCCCGTTTTACCCTATGGGTACGAAACCCTAAAAAGCTTGAAATTGAGCACTGTTGCATTGGCATCTCATTTTACTCACATAGGACAGAAGCTGTTGAGATTGGATCATGAGCAGGCGTGACGCTTACCACCCGGCGGTACCCATGCTCACAGTTATCATTTGCACAAAAAAGTGCGTAAAATATCTAAGTAGCCAACTGGTACATAAGAACCATAACATTGTAGAAAACAAAAAAATAAATGCACCCCCCTTTTGTTTCTTGCCATATCTTAGTTTTTTTTACCCTTATTAGATCTATGTTTGGCCACTATCTCGCCTGATGTGAAGCCATGATGTGGCCTAAGATTGAGCACATAGATCTAGAGAGAGACGGCGGCAGTTGAACGACTGCTCAGACCCGTCTCCCCGATGGTTCACCGAACATCATCCCGAAACACGACTAAGTCGCTTGACGGCATGGCTTTGTTCGGTGGGTGGTATTACAACTGTCAGAGCCTACCACTCCAAAAGTGTTTCTTTTACCGATGTGGTGGTATAGTCATATTGATAAATAATTTGACGTTCATAAGTGCGTGAGATGCCAAAACTGAATAGGCTTTGATTAGATTTACCAAAAGACACGACCGACTTCTTCCAATTGAACTGTGTCATCTGTAAGCCGTTACGCTTGTAGCATTTGTACATTTAGCTTTGTCTGCCAAATATATTGTGATAACTGAGTTAATCGCAATCTTGTAACGAATGTTCGGCGCCGTGTTCGCTCGGCCCGTCTAGGTAACAATCGTCGACTGAAGGTGATCTCTAACGCACTACGATCTCACGTTAATTTTAGTTGATGTATGACATGTTGTTTTTATGAGTAAATGAGTAATTGACACTAGCTTTTTGGGACTGTCACACGCTATTTCTGAGCGTAGACTATGGAATACCTCCGCACATAATTATATAGTGGAAGTAGTTTGGTGGTCCATTTATCACGTGATGTTTTTTTAGCAACTTTCTAACGCTCTCTCCTGGTGATACGTGGTGAGGTTTGAGACTATCCCCTACCCAAAATCACGTGTTTTTTTTTAACAATTTCAAAATATTATCTTTAAAGACAGGTGTATAATATAATTTAATACTTACTGTATTAAGTTGTAATAAAAATGTCCGATTAAAAATGCAGGTTGTTTCTGAACGTTGCTGTTGCCTGGCAACGGTGAGCCACGGTCACGCGCTGCTTTTCGGATTACAATTTGCGCGTTCAACGAAAAACATTAATACGAGCCCTTTACGAGCCTCACGTGATTAATGGACGATCCCTTATGTGCAGGATATGATGATTATACCTTTGACATCATGTCTATGTCATAGCCAACTAGCTTAATCAGCCGTTCAATTAACAGCCTAGCCTCTTTACTAAACAGCGCCATTCAACTAGGTTCCTGAATGACATTCAGCCATTTGATCAAACAGCTAGGCAAATGACTTGGATCGATGACGTTTGATTACTTGCCTAGCCTGTTCATTTAAAAAGCCTGTTTTCCAAAATTTTATGAAAAATAGTACAATGGAAGAGTAGTGAAAATAATAATGAATATAGCTGCCGCCCTCGGTAGGTTAGGGTGGTAGGCCCACCCCAACGCCGCGAACATGTATATTAGATACGAACATAATGTAAGTAGATTATAATCTATCACTTCGATAGATTATAATCTACCGAAAAATAATGCGACGGTTCACAATCTTTCGACAGTTTATCTCGCTTAGGTACATCTAATCGTACGAATGGCCTAAGCATTAGCCAGCCAGTTTATTAAATGTTGTAACTGACGCTATGGCTGAATATCATTCAGGAAGCTAGTTGAACGGCGCTGCTTAGTACAGAGGCTAGGGTTGTTGATTGAAAGGCTGATTAAGCTAGTTGGCTACGACATCTACCCTTCCAAATGGTTTGTATGATAGCGCCCTACAAAATAATTGGAAATGTAAGAAAATATTGCACTCATTTATAATGATTCAAGGTTCCTCGCAGTAGGCGTTGACTTAAGAGTCATTGAAATATCGAATAATTACACTTTTCAATAGTCTTTGATGGTGCTTACATTTTATATACTCTATTTTACAATACTTCTTGATAAAATATCATTTCAATTCGTAGAGTACTATTTACTTTGTTTCGTATCTTATAAATCAGTATACTAGTACGTTTATGTTAGAATTGTTATTGGTTTGTGTATTTTATATGTATTACATAATAACCTGTGTGGAAAATACGAAATAAATGAAGTTTTAAGTAATTGTAGTTTTTTTTTCACGCTGAGAGGAATTCTCGCAATAAAATTATAGTAAAGTAGTCTTAACAAATTTATTACAAACGTAATAATATTTTTGGGTAGCAGCCAATTTTTTGCTTATTCTAATGGTCAAAGTACAGGGTTGGACTAGGAGAAAGTATTCTATTACTCTTCATAGGTTTTTATATACGGCGGTTAAATATTTCTTAAATGTATCAGTCATTTAACCTTAGGAACCTTTCAGTTAAAGACTCAAAGCAAGTGTCAACATACTTTGTACATTAAAAAAACAACTGAAAATGAATAAGCTAGAGTTGCAATTTCGTCAGTCGCTTCACTCCGTCTGGATAGATTTTTGTAATAGTCATAAGATATTTATTAAATAGGCACACATAATAATAATTGTTGCCCATTATATAAACTAAATGCTCTAAGGGGCCTCTACGTGTTGGACTCATGTTCCCGCGCAATCTTTACAAAATACCGGGTGTATAACCCGTGAGAAAGGGACATAATAATAATAAATTCATTTATTTCGGGCAATAATACAGTTAACAAATTAAAAGTACCAGAGGCCCATAAAATATACCTTAGAGACTCATATATGTAATATATATATATATATATATATATATATATATATATATATATATATATATATATATATATATATATATAATTTATAAACACTAAAGCTACGATTATGAAATTAATTTCGTTATGATGACAGCTGTCGCAATCTTGTGAATGAGCCAAAAAATACGTACCATTATCGACGCATACCCACGTCACAGCACTAAATACCCACCTGTACGCGCCAAATAGATAAATCAGCCAAGGGTTTTGCTTCTGACGTCATTGGCTATTTGACCAAGATCACACTCAATGCCACAGATTACATCCGCATATTGTTATAGAATATAGAAGGAACTAGAGATACATATAATAACATTGTAAAAGCTAAAAAATTAGATAATATAAGACATTATGGAAGACAATATAGCTAACGCAGTGATAGATTTATTTAAAGAAAGAAAATGGAAAGAGATTATAAAGAAGTATCACAATCATCCGGATGGAAATACGTTGCTCTGGGTGTATCCCAGTGAAGATAATTTAATGTTTCTCGGAGATTGTCTGAAGGAACTGAGTTGTGGTAAAGTGCTGAGTGCAGGATGCGGAAGTGGATTGCTGGAATGGATGCTTACTGAGGCTACAGGTGAGTCCCCTTTATTCCTTTTACTACATTCGTTAGCTTAATGGTGTGTTTTTTTTTTACGCTTAATAGATCTTTGTTTGGCCACGATCTCGCCTGCTGTGAAGCCATGATGTGGCCTAAAATGGAGCACATAGATCTAGAGAGAGACCGATGGTTCACCGAACATCATCCCGAAACACGACTTGGTCGTGACGGCATGGCTTTGTTCGGTGGGTGGTATTACAACCATAAACAGAGCCTACCACTCCAAAGCGCGTAAGCGGGTTTTATCACGATGATTTCCTTCACCGTTTTAGAGCGAGCGTGCAAAACCTGCACTTAATTTGAGGAACTAAAACATTGTGGCTACTTTTTTTTGAGGGGTTCATCATCAGCCCATCACTTTCCCACTGTTAGAACACGGGCCTTCTCATAGATATCATGGGCAAGGTCCGCTACGCTGGTCCAGCGCGGGTTGGTGGATTTCACATGAATTGTTGTGATTAATTCTTGGACATGCCGGATTCCTTACGATGTTTACCTTCACCGTTTATAAGAGCGAGTGTTAAATCCGGATATAACTTAAAGGCAGTGGTGCGGGGCCAACGGGATTCGAACTCGGTGCGTCGGATTGACATACGCACGTGCTCCCACTGAGCCACACTCGCTCTTTCGGGCGTTGTTTACATTTTATTATTTACTAGCGATCCGCCCCGGCCACAGATGCAATTTACTAATATCACAGTATACTTAATAGTAACAAGGTTTTAATATGATGTAATTTTTTGATGGCTTGATTACAAAACCTTGAATTTTTTCTACTATACAAAAAACTTTTAGAATGTATTGTACCTATTAACCTTTCGTAAAAAATCTCCAAATGCCACTGAAAACCGTATCAAAATCCGTTGCGTGGTTTAGAAGTAAGCGGAAAAAAAAGAGGACACGGATGCCGGATAGCGACTTAGTTTTATACTATTGAGAGATTTTCTGTTAGTATTAAAACTTTTGAGATCAAAAGAAAGTGCAGCGATGGCTCAAAAATCAAGCACCAGATAAAATAGGTCATTGTAGTTTTCAAATTTCCCCAAACCTTAATAGAACCACAGACGTCTTAATAATACCATAGAACTAAAGTAAACCATATTATTTTTGTTTTCAGGTTACCCTGTAACAGGAGTGGAAGTAGATCACGCATGGTGGCACTGCAAATACGCCCCGCCCACTTTTATTCCCCTCTTGCTCACATCTCCCGAACTAGACAGAGACGTCATCGACGTCTTGGAAGATTCTTCAACAGCCTTACTATTCTGTTACTTTAACAACAGACCGGCTTTCGAAGACTATTTGAAACGATATAAAGGAAAAGTTCTTATTATCATAGGACCTGATGGAAAAGGCGTGCATACTGATCCACAACCTTTCAACAGTGTTAGCGACGAATGGGAGCTCTTTAAATGGCAAGAAGTCAGAAACACTAGAGATTTTATAGCTGTGTATTGCAAAAAGTAATAATTCTTTCATTTTCCTATAATAAATTAGTGAGGATTACATATCTTACAAATAGTAACAGTCTTATAAAATAAATAACAAAATAAATATGATTTAATTCTTCATTAGTTCAATGTTTTTAACGTTAATTTTGTTAGTGGTCAGTCTCACTGAAGTGTTCATCATAGGATCTTTTTTCCCCTGAATAAAGTTCGGGAAATCAGGGTTGACGTTTTCGAGAGCTTCCGCACTATCCTTTTGGGCTATGATCGGTACTTCTGTCACCATTCTGTTCATTTCATTGACAGCTTCGTTGGGAATGTTATTGGAGGGTACCTCATTTTCCAAGAAATGAAAGTCATTGTGCATCAAGTAGAGAGATTCAAGAGGAAAGTTCATGTCGTACCGCGGCAGGAGCTTGTTGTCGTCAGAATTGTCATCTATCTCTATGACGTCATTCTGCTGCTCCGAAATTTCTTGTAGAACTACCCCCGACAAATCCATATGTCCAGTATATTGTTCTCCAATAATATTGTCCATCAGATACTGGTCTATTATAGATGGGTTTGTAGTAGTATTGTTCAAAGCGAGGTTGTAATAAGTGTCCGATTTAACTTCATTTTTGATCTCGCTCATGTTTTTGTTTATATCTTCTAACGGCGGGGAAGCTTTGTATTCTCTAGATATGCTAGGATTGTTCATTAAGTTTGCATTGCACATTCGTTCTAAGCTCGGAGACTGGGTGTTCTGCTTGATGGTAGCTTCTAGTTTGATGTAGCTGGGATCATTCGTCTGGATCTTTTCGGGCGGCGGAAGCATCGTCATTGTGTTGACGTTCATCTGCTGATTGAAGGTGAATATCTGCGGGTTGCTGTTCATTTCGTTATCGACTGGCGTCGTCGCAGAGTCTACTAGCATCGTTTCTTGTGGATACGACATCATGGTATTCGGAGATTCGCTTAATGAAGGTTCTGGCGGTAGTTGCATGAACTGGGTTGTTATTAAATTGTTGAAAGTAACCGGACCGCCCAATCCGAACCTTTGGTTATCCAGCCTTCTAAACGCCATTTTCTGTTGCGAATGGAACATGTTCTCCTGATCCGGGCCTTTCAGTATCAAGTTGCTCTTCACTGATATCTTCGGTTTCTTCCGCGGCGCTCCGTCTTCTATTGTTATATTGACGGGAGAGTTGCTCGAAGATGGCACTGGAAGGATTTGCGTCGGCTTTATGATGGGACCGGTCACTTTCGTCATTGGAAGTGATATTTTGTCAAAAGGTTTCAGCATGATATTGTTGCGTAAAGAAATCTGCGGGACCGGAGGCAGTCTGATCGGAAAGTTGCTCATGATGTTATTGCTTATGCTGCTGACGATCGCGCAGGGATTCGGTGCGAGGGAGTTCACATTGCTGTTCTGCATGAGATTCTGCTCCATCGAAACTGTTGTGTTAAGAAACTCGTGGAGGTTCGACTGATTGCTTTCGTACGTCATCTGCGGCGTGAACTGGTGTCGATCTATCAGAGTATCTGTGGAGCTCTCGGAAATGAGACAATCTGAGTTGTTGTCATCTTTACTGAAATCTGTGGCTTGGTTGCTGTACTCCGTTTGCTGTACGTCGGCCGTCGATGGCACGCAATAGCTCTTCGAATAATTTTGCGGCATACTTTCAGATAGACTATCGCAATCGTATACTTCTATAGGTATTTCGTTCACTGTTTTTGGAGGAACTTCTTTACTCTCGTCTGTTTGAGTCACAACATTTTCATTAGGACTTTTCTCTGTTTCGCTCGGTATCGTCCAGCTAGGTTTATTGGTTTTATTTTTAGTCATTTCTATGAGGAGCTGTATTCCTTCTTTATCTGTGTGGGTCGTGAGATGGAGAACGTATTTATCTTTGCTGACTGACGTGAATCTGCAGTAAGGGCAGCGGTGTATGTCAGTGGAGTTGACGTTGGGATGTGTGGAGATCATGTGGGAAGCGAAGACGGTGGACTGTATGGTGCTGTAGGGGCAGTATTTACATTTGTAGAGGCTCTCTTTGGAATGTACTTTTTTGTGGCGTCGCATCGCGTTGTGATCGGCGGAGCGGTAGTCGCAATGGTTGCAAGAATACGGCTTGTCACCTGGAACAATAACACTTTCATTCAAGTGAAGAAATACAGATATTATTATTATTATTATTTGTGATGCACAAGCAGCTTGTTGAGCTGATACGTGCATATCATTGCACTTTTTCCAAATGCAATTTTTATTACAAATGTTAAATTTTTATTTTACTATGTTTTCATCAAAGTTATATTTTTATTTTACACTTTCAAGTCACTTTCTTGTTTGTCTGTCAGTGGTTGCGGGTGGAATCTTGCAACTCGATTTTCGAGCACTTCCCTATTAGCTATCTAAATTTTCAGGGTGGCTCAACAACTCGATATCAATGCATTCTAAATCCATAAAAACGTGGTTGTTAGATAAATTTTTAATCTATCAAAAAGCTCAACATAAGGATAGCTATCTTTTAATTTAATATGTCGGCAAACAAGCAGACGGCCCGCCTGATGGTAAGCGGTACGGCTACTACTCCTGAAGGTGGCAGAGGCATAGCTGATGCGTTGCCGACCCTTAGAACTATTAATACCCCTTTTAAAGGACTTCATGACATAAATGGAGACAACCATTTAAACAAACCTGTGTGTGACCGTAAATGTAGTTTCAACTCTTCCTTCCTAGCTGCAGTATATTCGCAATGGCAACATTTGAACGGCTTTAGTTTATCGTGCACAGCAGCGATGTGGGCTTTCAGCCTTCGTTCATTACTAAACTCCCGCTGGCAGAGGGAGCACTGGGCTGGAGATGAGTCCTTCTTGTGGATAAGCTTGTGTTTGCTTAGCTGGCTTTGGTTTTTGAATGATTTTGAGCATATTGGACCTGGTGGTACAAAGAGAATTATGATTCTTATAATGTACACTAATGTCAAAGATTTTTATGAATAATAAATCATGAAAGACACATGAAAAATAAGAAAATGAAATGAAATAATTTACTTACAGATATGTGCCTTGATGTTCCCATGGCATTTCATATGAATGTTAAATAGCCTATATCTTTTATATGTTTTGTATCCACAGATCTCACAAGTAGGTAGCTCCAAGTCTACTGCATGTATCTTCCACAAGTGTGCATGGAGTGCTTCTACAGACGTACAGATTTTGGAACACTCCGGACAAACAAGCTTGCCGTTTTGATGACATGTTCTATGATATGAGATGTTCTTTTCTTCTTTTAAACGTATGTGACACCCGTTCACTAGACAAGCCGTACCTAAGACTTTCACAGGTTCGGTTTTCGGTTTAACAGCCTCTTGATTCAGTTCTTCAGGCTTTAATATGTGTGGAGGGTTGTGGTGCATTTGTGATACCATGTCTATGCTGTTATTTGTTTGTGGAGAAGACATTTTGGTGTCTAGTACAGATGTAACATGTGGCTGGATAGATGATATCAGATCAGGAGGGACACTGGTCATTTGTATCATATTGCAAGATGTACTAGAAGGCCCAGTATCAGAGACGTTTATGTACTGAGCAGAGACTTCATTCGTATAGACAATATTTATACTGGCTTCTTGAATAATGTCTTTAGGATCAATCTTTTCAAAGTTTGGTGTGCTCATCTTGTTTAACTCGTCTACAGATATGAAAGCCACACCTTTAGGCAAGTTGCTGTTAGCATGTACAATATCGGGTACTATTTCTATAACTTGAGGGATCTTTACATCTCCTATTTCCTGTCTGACTGGGGGAGGTGGTGGATTTGAATCTTCAGTTTTTTCTTCCTTTTTTAATTTCGCGTTTTTGAGTGCTATTTGAACGAGGCTCTTTACCATTTTCTTAATGTCTTTGATCCCCATTTTGTGGTGGTTGCGGAGGTGGGTTCTCAGCGTCTCTTCCGCGTCAAACACGCTGCAGCAGCCTGGGCAAGGGATCTGGATGTTGTCCGCCAGACCGTTACTCTTAGCTAGCTCGGGATGGACGGTGAACAAGTGGAACTTTATATCGTCTTCGGCTAAGGCCATGTAAGGACAGGCCTCGCACTTGAAGAAGGCAGTGGATCCTACGGATTTCTCCTCATAGGACATTACCTTTTCTTTACCCATGGTGGGTTTGATTTCAATAACACGAGGGTTCATAAATAGAGACTATGAACATAGACATTTGCAAACTACAGGCAAACGCTTCTTTTCCTCCAAGACTTAGTTATTTTTGCGTTAACAACAATTACAGATAAATATCAGCTGACTTTAAACAATGAAAACTTTGAAAACAGACGTGTTTGGTGTTTTACTTCTACAGTAACTGTCAAATTGTCAATGTCAAGCTAAGTGACGAGCTGTCATCAAGCAGCAAAAATATTCTTCTGTCATCTGTTATCTGAAGTAATTACGAGAATTCCAGCTTTTGTAGATTGTCTGTGGAAGTTTTAAACTATTTTATCTGTGGTTGAGTTACCAGAACACAAATATTCCCCAAGGAAATTAGGAAAATCACAATATCTAACGACTTGGACGTAGGTACTTTAAATGACCATCATTTGATTTGGTTTTGAGAATACTTGTTGTCGTTCTGAAAGAGACATAATAACCATATAAAATGCTAGGCTGAAAGACTCTTGTTAATCTTGTTATACTTTTAATATAACAAGGAAGAATGAGGAAGTGACTATTTAATAATTTGCATGAAAATGTGGGTACTTTTTTTATATAGAGCAGTAACACTAAGTAATACTGTGTCAAAATTCGGCTGACGTTTACCAATCACCGTCACCGGCAGTATTTTGCATCGTGTTAATTACTTGAAAAACTACTGAAAATCTATCAAAATGAGTGTACGTACTTCGAAATAGGTCATATTTCGCCTATTATTTCACTCGAAGTCTTAACTTTGTGTATATGATGTTTTTAGTTGGAGATCGAGTCAATGGTGCGCTACGCGTCGCCTATCAACCCGGCGGTGTTTCCACACCTCACGCTGCTTCTACTTGGCATTGGCATCTTCTTCACGGCGTGGTTCTTCGTGTACGAAGTCACCAGCACCAAGCTATCGCGAGACCTCTTCAAAGAGCTGCTCTTGTCTTTAGTTGCGGCCCTATTCTCAGGGTTCGGGATTCTCTTCCTGCTTCTGTGGGTTGGAATTTACGTATGATCTATATTTCTACCTAGTTTATAAGCTATGCACCATTCCTGACGTGTGGTTGGACTACAGGTTGGTTGATAAGACCATATGTGTGATGTAATATATTTTTATAATGGAATGTTTTATTTAACTTCCAGGGTGTTGATGAATTTTAATTTAATTTTCGATGTTGCACAAAATAAACTTTGTCAAGTCATATAACATTTTATGAGTAATAAAATAATTATCCGCCACCTTAGTTTTTAAACCTTCTGTACTTTTTATATAATAAGTATCTATTGAATAACTTGTGCTATATTAATTGTACTTGTGCTCATCTACTAAATGTTTATCTTGTACCTAAATGGGTTTATCAAAAAACACATCAAAGATAGAAACCAGGTATTTATTGCAAGCAGTTATTATTTAAGTATACTTCACAAATAAATTAAACTTAATTCAATGACATGCTTCTTTCTTACTTTATGACTAAAAACTTAAATACCATTTGTCTGCTTTTATTACTTAAATAAATAATTACTGGGCAGTTTCTGTCATAACACTGTTGGAGCTAGGAGCACTGTCGCCCTGGGGTTCCTTGGCCCCAGGGCGGTATGTGTCGTCCAGAATGACAGTTTCGTGCATACGCTGTGATGCCAATGCCTCTAACCGCTCATAAAGCAACTCATTTGGGGTTATAAACTGCCTGTGAAACAAGCAAGAAACAGAGATATAATATTAAAAAAATCATTTGAGGAAAAATTCTCCTAGATTCACATCATGTTTTAATCTATGCTATTCTCGTCAATATCTTTGACAAGATTGTGGATTGGTAGAAATCAGCCCTGGTACCTGAGATATGTTTCTGCCTCACCTGCTAATGGAGCCACAGATTTTCCATACTGTTATAAATAAAGTCAAGCAGGAGCATTGTAGATTGTTGGGGATGGTAGGCAGGGACCGATACCGATACCACACAATACTAAGGGACAGAATCATCACTCCGCAAAGAAATTTAGCGCGTTTATTTCGCGTAGCGCTGCATACCAGTCATATTAACCTACACAGCGCCTCTCTTTCTATCGCATAGCTCTTATCTCTTCTGACGCGGCACGTGTAACGACGCCTGACCCGCCGTCGGTGTCCGGCTATGTACTTGTAGCTTCGTACCTACAGTGCGGAGTGCGCTAGGCCTGGTGATACATACTTGAAATCATCCAAGTCGAGGCGGTAGAGCAGTGTAATTTCGACTGCGATGACGCTGACCACTCTATTGCTGTCTTTCATCAGAAGTGCCACCTCGCCGAAATGAGCGCCGTCTTCAAGGTGGCACACCTGCCAAGGAATCTTTATATTTCTTTCTATTAATTTCACCGAATTTTGACGGCAGCACAGATGACTTAATAGTACAAGTACGGTATGAAGGGCTTTGCAAAGGAATACTATTGTAAAATGGTTAACAAGATTGTTGTTGGAAAATATATTTTTCAAGGCAAGCTTTTAACACATTTGTAATCGGAACCGCGAGCAGATTAAAATGAGCCCAAACACTAGTAGTTTACGATTATCCGTCAAGGAGTTCCATTGCCCACCTTCCGTTTCCATTATCAGATAAACTGGCTGTCACCATAATATTGCATTGTCATGGAACTTTGACAAGTATGCAAAATCTCAACTCCGTAGTATAAGAGGAAGAAAGTTTCAGAACCACTTCCTCGGTAGTTCAATCAGTTGAACTTGCAAGATTTGAACCAAACAAACAAACATTGCAAGTATAATAAAAGCTTGTAAAAATATCAATTTACCTCGGCTCCCTTCAAAGAGTAAACTGCCACGGTGCCATTAGCCACAAAGTACATGCAGTGTCCCACTTCCCCCGCGCGGAAGATCGACTCGTTGGGCAGATACACCTCGGGGCAGAGACAGCCGAGGATGGAGCCCATGACGCTGGGCGGGGCGCCCTGGAACAGCGCCACCTTCTCCACCAGCTTGGTGCAGGTGTGGAGCGTGATCTCGTTGCGGAGGCTCTCTGGAGTTGGAAGACACCTTCGTCAAGTGATTCCTGGCAAGGTCGTGGAGTCATCCTGCGTCTTCGGAATACCGTCCCGACGCCTTAACCACTGGGCCATTGAACCAGCTGCTTGAGCAACCAAATTTTTTCTATTTAATCAATGTAGGTAAACATTGACGACAGATGACGTAGAATCGTCGATATAATAAGATATTTGGTATATTTATTGTATTATTTAAAATCTCAGATAAAATATACTCGAAGTTTAAAATTTCCGAAGATTTTCGCCTAGCATGCGCTAATGCATTTAATTTCAAAATGTTCTGTGAGAAATGTAATTATTTTGGCACTGATGCAGCAGCACCACCGATAATGTTGTTTTCATAATTGCTACATTCGCTGTCCATGCAATGCAATCATCTTTCGCCGCTTTTACGACCTTTGGGATAAGCGGAGACGACAAGCCTTAGATATTGTCTGTGGGCAATCTGACGGCGGTGCGTGAAGTCTATAACGATTGATTTGTTCGGATTTACTTGTGTAGGTATTTTGAGATGATGCGTGAGTATTTTGTAAGCTACTTGTAGTTTTATCAAACCTGACAAGGAGTGAAGGACGCTTTCTTCGTTGAAGTATCTCTCCTCGTATCGGTAGTAATAGAAGGCTCGCACGCGCTTTTTCAGTTGAATCGGGAACTGCTTATGCTTCATATATTCCTAGTACATTAGAACATAATTAGGTAGCTAGTAAAGGGGGGGGAGGTGGTCATATAATGCCGTCTTCAATATATCATCATCATCAATCAGCTCATTATGTTCCCACTGCTGGGACACTAGTCGGATCTTTCATAGAGAGAGTATGGGCCATAATGTAAGTACCACGCTGGCCCAGTGCAAGTTGGTGGATGTCAATATGTCCTTGAAATGTGGACGGCCTCCCCACACAAGAGACCTACCACGAGTAAGAACTTACTGCGCCATACCTGCAGTGTTACTTAGATAAGTCAAAATATACTGTGCTTCTAAAAATTAGCATACTACCTCAACTTGGTTCATCAGCTCGTGGTAGCGTATGGTCGAGCTGTATACTGTCATGTAAACTTTCAGTAGAAACACTAAAACCAAGAGATTAATGACTATTTAATACGTAAATATTTGTAGTAAAAATTTAGATATTACTTCTTACTAATATTATAAACGCGACGGTTTGTGAGAATGTATGTTTGTTACTCTTTCACACAAAAACTACCTAACCGATTTTGATGAAATTTGGTATGTAGGTACTTTAGGACTTGGAATAGCACATAGGCTACTTTTTGTCCCGGGAAACCGCGGGTGGAACCGCGGGGCGCAGCTAGTAACACATATAATAATAAACTTTTACTTAAAAAATACGCCGAACGATCACATACGTAGATCCTGACCCCAAGGATTCCATATATCTAGGGTACCAGGAACTACGAGGACCATGGTGCCACAACGAAACAAATGTTTGCGTGTTTTTTTCTGTTCATATGCATTTGTCCCGTTGTGGGCATCGAACCCCATAATAATATAGGAAATAATATAATATAATAATATAGCAATACTAGTTGCGCCCCGCAGTTTCACCCTGGTTTCCCAGGATAAAAAGTTTACTGTGTGTTAATCTAGGTTATAAACTATCTCCATGAATTTCACTCAAATACGTTGAGTCGTTACAGCGTGAAGAGGTAACAAATATACTTACAGACAAACTGTTCATATAAATAAGTGATAGCTACCTATATTTGTGAGACAAAAATATGAATTTTTAGCCAACTTCAAAAAAGGAAGAATGTTTTTTTTGTATGTTTGTTAAGTGATTACTCCGCCAATTATGAATCGATTTTGATAACTTTTTTGTGTTAGGTAGGTCATACTTCAGAGGTAGTCCTATATATCTAAACTTTATCGAAATTGATTAAGCAGTTTTTGATAAAAATTACCAAAACAAAAAATATGAGTTTAATCCTTAAGTCAGTTCTTGTTTTTTCTAAAAAAATACTACTACACTCGAGAGCAATGAATCCGGGTCACTTAAAGAATCCTAAAAATCTCGGAAACTAAAAATGCTAGGTTAATGCAATAAATTGTATTTAATAGACAATGTAATACTCCTTAAATGAAGGTATTAAAACTTCTTAGTTATTGTAAAGTTATATCATAAAAAAATCAAATTTGAAAAAGGGCCACTTTCGAAGATGGAACTACGAAATTACAGCATTTGGTTTTGCTTTTGTTTGTAATCTGTCATTTATGTGGGTCCATAAACCATGTTGATAGTGCTCTATATTCATTATTCAAGCTGAAATTATGTCGCTTACGCCTGAAGAATGCACCAGAATACTTACAATGCTGGAAACCGGCCGGAGTCAGCGCGATACAGCCAGGACTGTCGGTGTGTCGCTGTCAACAGTACAAAGAGTTCTCCGACGTTACGAAGAAACTGGTTCTAACCTACGCAGACCAGGAACGGGCAGAACCAGGTGTACCACAGCACGAGAAGACCGATACTTGGTGAACACCATGCTTCGAAATCGCTTTCTCACAGGAACTGAACTCACCAATCAGTTTCGACGCCTCGGAGGAAGTAACCCAAGTGCATGGACAGTAAGACGTCGGCTTGCTGAATCTAACTTAAAACCCCTTAGACCTGCAAACGGCCCTAAACTGGAGCGTGGGCATCGTATTTCGAGACTAAGATATGCCCAGAGCCACGTAAATTGGAGTATTGAAGATTGGTCAAAAGTTATGTTCTCCGACGAATCAAAATTTATGCTCTACAAGCACGATGGAAGACACAGAGTGTATCGAAGACCAGGGGAAAGATTCAAGCAAGCATGCATCGAAGAAAAAGTAGCCTACGGTGGTGGGTCTGTACTTGTGTGGGCCGGAATTTCTTCTGAAAGTCGCACAGAGCTGGTGATCATAGAAAACGGCTCTTTAACTAGCGTAAGATATGTGGAAGAAATCCTCAATGATCACGTTGGTCCATTTATGGTCAATTTAGGTGAGGATGCTATATTTATGCATGACAATGCCCGACCTCATACAGGTAGGATTGTGAATGACTACCTTCAAGAGATGAACATTACTCGTATGGAGTGGCCAGCGCGCAGCCCGGATATCAACCCGATCGAGCATGCTTGGGACGAGCTAGGCAGATGCGTAAAACAACGAAACCCTCCCCCAATCACGCTTCGTGAGCTCAAAATTGCTCTCACAGAGGAATGGGAGAATATTCCCCAAAATCGTATAAGGAACTTGGTGTACAGCATGCCAAACCGCGTAAACGCAGTAATGGAAGCACTAGGAGGCAATACGAAGTATTAAAATTCAAGAAAATCGTAATAAAGTTCAAAAATTTCATGTTTCCTATTTTTGTTTTAAGGAGAGATCAGCAGTTTTTTTCTTTATGTAATTTTGTGTTAATAAAATGTATGGTGACTCATATTTTTTTTACTTTCATTTAAGGAGTATTACATTGTCTATTAAATACAATTTATTGCATTAACCTATCATTTTTAGTTTCCGAGATTTTTAACATTCTTTAAGTGACCCGGATTCATTGCTCTCGAGTGTATATATAACCTTCGCATTTATAATACTAATGTCATTTACCTACCAAAGTTGTACAGCATAAACATCGCCGAGTAGAAAATGACTAACGAATGCAATAGAATTTCATCATGTTCCGTCGCCTTAAACATTGAAAATCCAGTTCCTGCAACATAATATTAACTTTATTCCTTAACCTATTCACATCGATCGCCGCCATAGAGTAATTCGGGTCAAGTGTGCGCATTTTGGTAATTGAGTACTCACCACGCAAAAAAATTATGAGTAAGGAATAGTATGACTTTTAAACCGACTTCAAAAAGGAGAAGGTTCACAATTCGATTGTATGTTTTTTATTTTTATATATGTTATCTCAGAACTTCGTCATTTATAAACCGATTTGAAAAATTATTCATTTTGCGTTGGGTTCACTATAGCTACGAAGTGGTCCGATATAAATTTCATCGATATTTGATGTTGGACTTCGAAGATACATGGAAGTGGGATTTTTTTGTTAAAAAATATAGGTATACTTGTAGTTAGAGCATTTATTAGGGCCTAAATTGAAACCAAAACAAACACAGAAGACATGGTTCTAATAAAGCACATTTACCCACTGCACTCAGTTAGGTATCCCAAATGACTCTACGCTCTACGCGTAATCGTAAGAAACTCGTGCTTGCGATATGCCGACGTTCTGTAGACCTTGAAACGACCTTACATCTGCTGCAATACCTTATGGGGAGAGCTTACCGAAGAATGCAGACAGAGCAATGAAGATGCTCTTCTCGTAGCGCACAGTGGCGGAGTAGTCGAGTACAGTCAGTGGCTGGACGTCGTTGTGCAAGAAACGCGTGTACTTCAAAGGTGCTTTTCCGTACCCTGGTTATAAACGGAGAGTTATAAAAGGAATACATACCTAAATATTTTTTTAAGCAACTTAGTGGCGAGCACGTCGTTCCATCGTAATCATTATTATAATCAATTGTTTATTTGCCAGAATACACATAAAATATAATATTTCAGAAGTCATAAACTCAAGTCTCGGTATTCAACCTGCAAGCAGGCGTGCAAATATTAATAATGAATTTAAAGAATCTAATGTCAATTTATTTATTGTAAATTTTGTTCTAATTTTATTTATTGTAAATTTTACAATAAATAGAATTAAGTAATATATGTTATTTAAAACTGAAATATTCAGTTACACTATAAAACAATTATCGTTCGTTGTTACTATCAAGTGAAAGCCCTGCTCGTTTCGTTTGGTTTGCACACTACTGCTTGTCGGTTGAATATCTAGCAAGTGTGGTATATATGTCTACCTACTTCCCAATGCAACAGCAATATAGACAGATAGATATCTCTCTTGAAGGAAAGCGTTTATCTTGTTTACTGGAGGCAATGATTACCATTGCCAAAGGCAAAAAAAAAAAAAAAATAGCATGGACCAAATATACATATATATACTTATATATACTTGTATATTTGGTCCATGATATTAGTAAATTAACTTTTGCTCACAGTAAAGGTAGGTGACCGGCGGCAGGTAGATCATGCAGCTGCACCAATGACATGTAATCAGGAACACCAGCGCGTGCAGTACGCAGCCGTGCACAATGTAAGATGGGGTAAATTTCTGGAATCCAATGGGAGAAGTCTGGGTGTCTTGCAACTTGCAACCCCCCCGCGTTGCGCACATGCCATGACTGACTGACTTTGCTGTTTCACCTCCCCCTGGGGGTGGTAGGGGTGGGCCTCGGGGTAGGTCCTATTGCCCAGGCATCTATCCCCGGGGAACTGGCAAGCCACCGGGGGTTTCTCCTATAGTCGGATGCCATGCATAAAATACACCGACGGCTAGGGCAGTCTCAGTCATCAACCGCCGGACTCACAAACTCGGACACACTGATTTTAGACAAAACGCAATCATGACCTAATCGAACTCAGATATTACTCTACTCCGACAATACTATCAGCAGACTTAACTGAGACCAATCAATCAATCAAAACACTTAATTGCATAAAAATATGGTAAGTATGCTATTTAGAATACTTATAATATATTCAACGCCGACAGTTTAGGCTACTATTATACCCTATTATTTAACAGTCAACTACTTATAGATGATTATCTCTTTTTCTTTTCTATTCCTTGAACCTAAAGTATCTAGTAGGTGCATGCATACTAAACATCAAAATCCGTTCAGTAGTTAAGAAGTTCATCATCACCGTCAACCTATATCAGTCCACTGCTGGACATAGGCCTCTTCTATAGCATGCCACTGAGCCCGATCTTCGGCTTTCTTCTCTAGTCACTACCAGCAACCCTACGTATATCGTCGCTCCATCGAGTCTCAGAGCGTCCTACACTATGTTTGCCGATTCTCTTCTCTAGAATACGTCTACCCCAACGGTTGTCGCTTCTGCGGTAAATATGACCAGCTCTCTGCCATGAGTTTGCTTATCCGCTGAGGTATGTATAAGTTGTCTAAGTGGTAAAAAATACACATACTTAGGGTACTTAGGGTAGGATAGGATGTAATGTAGGGCCGTAACGTAGCTCGCCTAACACGCCTTTGATCGTTCAGAATGGCAACGTTTGCCACACTTACCTACGCTGCCGCTGGATTGTCACCACTTGGATGGGTGAGCGTGACCATTTTTTTTTCTTTTAAGCTATTGCATAGATTCTATCGCGGGCCTTGAGCGTGGAGACCGAATCTAGAAATTCCGTAACGAAAATAACCTAACACCCCCCACTCCGAATGCTATGCAATAGCTTTACCGCGGCAGTCTCCGAGTGCCACACGTCTTTTTTTGTATTTCATAAGTAGGCAAACAAGCTGACGGTCCGCCTGGATCGTAAGCGGTTACCTTTTGACCTTTTTCACCCTTCCTTTAAATTGTCCCATGTTATTGCTCCGCGGGAAAACCTCGGGCGGTAGCCCATTCCATATCTTGCAAGTGTGCAGCAAGAAAGATCTGGAGAATCGGACAGTATGCGATTTCAATAGATCTATGATATGTGGATGGGTTTTCGCACAATGTCGGGCAGTGCGGAGATAAAACCGTGATGGAGGAACGAGATCAAATAGTTCCTCAGAACATTCCCCATTATTTTATTGATTAAGTATATTGTGTGGTAGGTAAGTAATATTTGTATATTTATATTATAGCGCTATGGATATATGCTTCGGTTGTCTTAGGACAACGTCGATGGGCTATGTCAGTGGCCTTCGGGTGGTCTTTAAACTCCGACATCTGAGCATACCTGGTCTGGCCACACACGAGAAAGACAGATTTTTCATAATAGTCGCAAACTTACTCGCATAAGCATCTTAAAGTCCACGACAACGGTGTATATCCTGGCACACCTCAGCAGTGCCAGGCAGTGTGCAAACAGCAGGTAGCGCGTCTTGTGTGGCAACCAACGCAGTAAGATCAGAGCCAACGGTATACTGGATAGGAAGTCGACGAAGAACCAGGTTACGATGTAGCGCCTAGGGGATAAGTTAAACTCACAAACACAGAATAGCACGAAATGTACCTACCTAATTATGCAGATTGGGATTCGTTTGGGTCAATTTGAAATACATATTGCGTTTTTACTTTTAGACCGTCTTCAGCAAAAAGGAGGAGGTTCTCAATTCGATTATATTTATTTTTGTTTGTTACCACATATTTCGTTATAAAATGAATTTTTGTAAAATTTTGTTCTGGGTATTTCGATTAAGAAATTTTTAGGCTAACTAGATTTTTTTTAATATTTCAGCTTGTTTCAGAACTCGATTTTCATTTCCATCGTCGACCGCGTCATCGCTTTTCATCAGGTGAGACAGCGGTCAAATGTTTGACTATCAGGTAATAAAAAAAAGAAACTGTCGCCACTGTCATCATCATCAGCCCATCACGTTTCCACTTCTGGGACATGGGCCTTCTCTCTGTATAGGCATAATCTACCACGCTGGCCTATTGCGGGTTGGTGGATGTGACATGTTCTTGAAATTATGTGATTAATTCTTAGACATGCCGGTTTTATAACTTAAGAAAGTTCCAAGTTCCCGAATTCGAATCCAGCGAGCCTGGCTAGCCTGGATTCGAACTCGGGTGCGTCGGATCGAAGGGCGCACGTGCTTCCACTGAGCCTCACTCGCTCTTCACTCGTCATCACTGTAGGATTAGCGTTATTAGTTAGGCCCTGCTTGTCTCGAGGAGAGCGGGTGGCGGGGAGCGGATAGTAGTGGTTACGGCATTAAAAAATCACCCGACTCTACATTATATTTGTATCTATCCACTGATATACACTTACTTAATCTAAGTACGATTATAAGCAATACCCACTGGCTTAGCAAAAAACTACTAACCAACAAATCCTTGATCTATTCATCACAATATTCATCGCCTTTCCTAAGACGTATCCAGTGTTGAAGTTGATGATGATGTCGACCCAGCAGACGAGATTCAGACACAGCAGGATCCAGTCGACAGAGTGGATAGTGAAATGCGCGGCCGGCATGATGATGTAGCAGAGGCGGAAGGTCGAGCATATCATGTGCGCCATGTTTATGAAAGTCATGATGGACTTCCAAACAAGGCTGTAAATCAGTCAGTCAAATGAAATGAAAGTGGTTCGATCAGGGCATTTTAACATTGTTTTTAGAAAGATGGGCCTTCTCCCAGATAGAAAGATTTAGAGAGTACGTTGGCGCTAAAAAAACCAAGACAGCTAAAGTACCCAAGTGCCTAATAAAGCACTTACTTTAGCTGGCTTGGTTTTTTTACTTTTACTGGCTTATTAGGTATGACAAGTCCACAATATGAAAGTTGCTCAGCGAGCTCTGGAAAGAGCTATGCTTGGTAACCATTTTTTGTGGTTACTCAGTTGACAAACCGGAACAAAATTATTCGCCTGAAAACTAACTAATTAGCTAAAGAGGCAGTAGTATACGCAGGGTTGCTGGTGATAATGATTGGAGAAGTAACGCCGGCTCAGTGGCGTGATTTGGGAGATGCCTATGGACATAAGCTTGCTGGACAGCAGTGGACCGATACAGGCTGGCGATGAGGTGCTAAAACTGTAAGAATTGTTACAAATTTGTCAATTTGCACAAGCAAGATACTGAACCTGCAAAGACTAAGCGGGTGTATCAGGTCACTACCCCCCTCGTACAAATGCTTCTGCCGCTCGGCCATTACGGCCGGAAAACTGTAGAACCTTTCGTACGTCTCCGGGTGGTGCTGCGAGATTTGAGCCAACTTCCTGAGGCTGCGGCACACGCCGGCGAGCACCCCGCGTTCCTTGGGCAACATGCTGTGGGACCCTGGTGCAGGGAGGGAGGAAGAATGGGTTTCAGATAGGCTGGTGACTAGTGAAAGGTATAATATCGGTAGATACCGGAGTACACCTAGGTTTAGTTAATATATCCGTATATTAGGTTTCTATGTATATATTACCTAGACCCAGCGTGCAGGGATGTTTTTTAAAGGGCATTTTATTAGTTGACAATTTGCTCTTGTGTAAAAATAAACTTTAAAATAAAAAAATGTCATCCACAATAAACCACATGTGCCACAAACATGCCACAAATGTCATGCCCAAAGATATTAATCTTTGGTCATGCCCTACAAAGAAAAATACTATATTAAGATGCCCTATGTAAAAAATGTCATACGACATCCCAAAGATAAAGCATTAGAAACTCAGAGGATAGTGCTATTCCTCTGAGATTAGAAATTAAAAATTATTAATTTTAATTCTTCATCTTTGGCATAAAGTAAAAGCCATAGAGAATTTTTTTATATAGAGCCGGCCAGTAAATACAATTTTTATCTAGGGAGACCAAAGGGAGACGGCAAAGCCGCCGCCGGTGGCGGGCGCCGCGTCCTTCATCCCTCCTTTGAACTCTACTTGGCAAACTTTTTTACTCTTTGTTGGCAATTGTATAACCAACGGTATAACCAATGGGTTATACCTATGCTTATACTGTGATGACTGATATAGGAACTTACATAAGTTAATTGTCCTCGTGCTCAAGTACCTACTTATCAGCACCTTCCTGGCTCGGTGAAATGCCCATTGTTTCCATATCCCTTGTAAACGGGGCGGAGACTCACCTTTGTCCTTCCAAAGCCTTACTTCTAGTGGGTAGGTGATAAATTAAACAAGTTACATCTATAAATATCATTGTTTATTTTAAATTGAGTATCTTCATTAGTTTATAACAATAAAAAATATTTATTTATACATCGAGCTACATTGGCCTGACCTGGCTGTTAGCAAACTCCGGACTGAAAGGGGTCGGGTTAAATCCGAAGTTATTGCTGTGGTTCGGCAGTGTGCTCTGATGCTGGAACAAATTAGGATGAGCTATAGTATTCATTAGAAGAGGAAAAGTTATGTTAACTTATCTACGAGTTTTAAGTCCTACGTGCTCCGGTTTCTGGGCAAACGAAAATGTGTTTCTACATCAAATAGCGCAGCTTGGCTTGGAGGGCACGGCCATAGTATAAAGACTATTATGGCATTGTTTTGCGTCTATACCGTGGCGCTTATAAGGTTAAGATGCTGGTGGCAAAAAAAACAACCCAAAAGTGTAGGAATGAAGTCTAAAGTGGCTTGGAGCGATACGTCCCATAGCGGGACGTTCGAAGCTTGACGTTAAACCGCCATGATCCCCAGTGACTAAGCTAGGGTTGGAAATAGATCAGCCTAGACTAGACCTTCCAAGAACAGTCCCACAGAAGGAGCAGTACTTACCGGATCCTCGCGCACGATGTCCTGCAAGGAGCTGGTGTCTCCAGGCGGGAAGTAGTCGTTTCTAAACTGCGGCAGGTCCTCGATGCCGATTAAGTCGGAGTCGTTTGATGCGTCACTGCGAGAGATAGTTTTTTAAAATTTGTTATCATGAGATACAGAACTGTACAGACGAGTTAGAGATGTACAAGACGAGCTGATGAGAGATGACATGAGAGATGAAATGAGAGGAGATATGAGAGATGAGAAGAGATATGAGAGATGAGATGAAAGATGAGATGAGAGAAGAGGAGAGATGAGATAGGAGATGAGATGAAAGATGCGACAAGATGAGTGAAACTGAGATGAAAATGAGCAATTGCTCGAAAAAGCGGTTGGGTAGATCTGTCAGTAGCTCAACTGCCGGCGTGCTTTCCACCTCGTCGCTTAAAGTTTGACAAGTTGCGACGAGGTCGACAACGGGCGATAATTAATTTTTAGAAAAAAACTAAAACCGACTTCAATGATGACTTTCAATATCTTTGAAGTCCAAGGTCAAATAACGGTTAAATTTATATAGGACCACTTCGTAGCTATACTGAACCTAAAGAATTTTCCTAAACGGTTCATAAATGACGGAGTTTAGAGGAAACAAACATAAAAAAATGATAAAAACATACAATCGAACAGAGAACCTTCTCCTTGTCGGTTAAAAAGAAAGATAGCCCGCGAGCTCACTACGCCACGTTGGCGCAAGTGATTCTAAAGTTGATACGGTTCGGTACGTATTTCATACAAATTCAACCATTATTTACTTGTTCACCGAATAGTCATCATCATCATCATCAGCCCATCACGTTCCCACTGCTGGGATACGGGCCTTCTCTCATAGAGAGAGTATGGGCCATAATCCACCACGCTGGCCCAGTGCGGGTTGGTGGATGTCACATGTCCTTGAATTTTTGTGATTAATTCTTGGACATGCCGGTTTCCTCACGATGTTTTCCTTCACCGTTTTTAGAGCGAGTGTTACCGAATAGTAAAAATGCCTAAATTTATGCGTGGAGAATTACTACTATTTACGGGTGATTATTTACGCAAAATTAATAAAAAACAAAAATGTATAATAAATGGTACAATTAATAAAATGGCTTAAAATAAAAGGTTCCTCACCTCATAGCATCAAAGTCTGGCGCCCTGATCGTCTCGTTCCAGATGGGGTTGGAGCCCTCGACGGCGTGCTTGTTGGTGCCGGGAGCGGCCGCGCCCATCCGGTTGAGGCCTGACGCCACCGAGCCGTACTTTGTCATCGATAGCGCCTCCAGGCGGCGGTTCAGTCTGGAGGGAAAGGTTTGAGCAATTTTTTATTGTAATTAACTGACGAGACGAGCAGATCGTTCGCCTGATGCCTGTAAACAACAGTTGCAGCAGGTATTGCACTCGTCACCGTGGGACAATAGCTCTTAAGTCTCATAATGCCCAGTAATTTCACTGGTTACAATGCTCTGAAAGTCGGAACACAGGACTACTGTTTGGCGCACTACTGCTTGGCGGCAGAATAGGTGTATAGGTCCTGTATAAATTTTACCAATCTCTCAGAAAGCTCACAAAAGGTGGGGAGGGCAGTGAGAGCCGCCAGCGCATAGATAAATAATAGACTAGCTTGGTGTCCGCGGCTACAACTGGACTCGCGTTCGTGTACAATAGGGGATCGGACAACTTTTCAGAAAGTGTTTTAAATTAACCATAATCAATATATATAGCCATGAAAAATACCATTTTAATTAAATAAAGCTCTAAAAGTACCTAAAATTAAAGTTAAATATTATATTTCATATATTGCCGCGCAAAAGGTCACCTCAGGTGTGTGACGTCATACGCTGGCCGAAACGTCAAACCAGTATTATTGTTCTGTGCGTCAAACTCAAACTCTACGAAAGAAAACTTGCAAAGAGATTTAAATACGTTTTGTGAAGTTTGGGGACTAAATTGAGTAAATTGTCGGAATGGAACGAAAACCATATCGTTGGTGTGCAGTACCTCAATGTAGAAATAATTCTATAGCTACTCCAAATAAATTATTCATTGATGTACCACGAAAAGCAGAAATGCGAAAAAAATGGATGGATCTAGCAAGACGAAAACACGAAGGGATGTCTATAACATCAGCGATTTTCTTGTGAGGACACTTCGATGTAAGTACCTTTAGATAGAATTTAAGCGGTGTGTAAAATAATAAGTTCCTTTTGTGTATGTATAGGTTATATTTACAAGTAAGAAGTTTAGTATAAGTGCTTAAATAATTTGTAATTTGTGTTATAGCTGCCGAATGATATGGAAAATTACATGCGATATCATATTATGGGCTTTGTAAAAAAATAATGATAAAACCTGGATGCCTTCCTTCAAAATTTCAATGTCAAACTGATAGGAAAAGAAGTTTGCCATCAACTACTAGTACATCTTGCCCCCCTGCTGTCAAAAGGCAAAGAATGTCTTTAATAGAAGAAGCCCTTGCAGAAATTAAACTGGAGACTAATATGGAAAAAGAAAATACAACTTAGTCTCTTAGTAAGTACCTAGCTAAATACCTACTAGTTTAATTTGTACCAATACCTTTTTCGGAATGGTTAACAATAATGACCAATTTACCTTTGTTTTAGATTTACAAACTGACTTTGTAAGAGAAGAACAGCCAAAAAGCCAAGATAAAGGTGTACAAGTTGTTTTTAAAAGTAAATACTTTAGAAGCAAGTATACACAAACACATAACAAATCCAAAAACATTGCAACATCACCATCTAAAACGTGGACAACAACCACATCGACATCTCCGTTCAAAGTAGAAGAACAAGTAGAGCTATCAAGACCAAGTGTGTCTAAAATAAACAGATAATTCATCGATGGATCTATCACTTTACACCCCATCAATATCATTTCAACCATCATCACCTTCTGTTCAATCGTCAGTGTAAAATACCATCTGACAGTAGTAGCTTAAACAAAGAAGAAGCTAAACTAGAACAGGAAAGAGAAGCAAAGCAATCCCTGAATAATATGTTGAAAAAAATTGAAGCCAAACCACGTTTTTATATAGGCATAACAAAGGATTGTTTCTTTTTGGTTGATTTAGTACAAGGAAACACCAACATTCCAACAGATCATGTACTACTATGCTTGAAAAAAATTTGATTAAATACAACATTTTCAGAACTTGCAGATCAATTTGGAATATCGACATCATATGCAGGCAAAGTATTTCAAAAAATATACCAATCATTGCTAATATTCTCAAACCATTTATAGTACAACTAGATAAAAAAAATATTCGCCTAGAAACCTACGGTTTTCCACAAGTACTATGTCACCATGCATCCTCCATAGCCTCATAGTCCCCACCGTCAAATCTTTGATTCCATAGTGGGAAGCACCTCACTGGTTGTACAAAGCTGATGGAGAAAAAGGAAAGGACTTTATGGAGTTATTTATTTATGAATTATTATGTGTACATACCTAATATTAACTTTAATAAATAAAACCATTGAATATGTAAAAAAATATTTTATTTTGAACTTTCATATAGAATAGGGTATACATTTCTTTTCCAAAATTGAGTTGAACTTGAAATATAGTGCTTTACTAAGGCCTCATTATAGCTTACTAATAACATTTCAACATGGTTGTTGAGTTCAAAATCCCAGTGAGCAACACAGAAATAACAATGTTTCAAATTTGTGACAAACATTTGAATTTGTATTTGTGCCATATATTTTTCTGTCACTTTATTATCTTTCAAATAATTTTTATGTTTTTTCACTGGTTGGGCATTTTATTTCAACGCATACTTTATTGTCAATAATACCATCTGGTGAACCAGCTATAAATGGGTATTGTGAGGAAATAAATAATCCGCAGGTCTTCACTTTCTTGCCAAGTGTTTTTTCCACTGTTTCTTTCACTTTTGTTTCTAATTCCCGACCTCTCTTCATTGCTTTTGTGTCTGGGGTCTTGGCTCCCATGATCATTGATATCAAAGACCCATCTGCAGTAGTAGGGGAGCCCAAGCGGGGATTTCGGGATTTACTAAAGCGCGGCAGATTAATATACAGGGGGATACCTTGTACCCGGTTAAGTACCTCCACAAAACATGAGGCCCATATATAAGGCCGCCCGTGAAGGATACAGGATCAGATTAGTAAAAAAAAATTGACCATCAGAAATTCTCGAGCGCGTCAGATTAAGGTAGGGTGAGTTAATTACATCCTAAAAAGTGTATATTCCACTAATCTGACAATTTGAGAGTGACGTAAAAAAAGGGGAGGGCAGCAAAGTTGTAAAAAAAAAACGTCATCTCGACATTCTCGAGCGTAGCTAAATTTTTTTTTATTTTGAAGGAAATAATTCAAGAATAATGAAAAATATATAATCTGACGATTTCCGCAAGCCGAAATAACAAAAATTCGTCGATAAAGTTAAATGCGTGCAGCTGCGTGATGCCTACATTTCCTTCTCCGCGTTTCTATTCCTCTCTCACTCTTTCTCTATCTATTACTCTCTCACTCCGTCCCCACTCTACAAAAAACAATTAAATTTACGGTAGAAACATTAAAAAAATGTGTAAATATTTTGGAATATCGTCGGAGCAAGCCGGTTATCCGAAAGTCTCGAGGAACATATGATAACCTCGAATTGTCGATGGAATCATCATTAAATGATTTATATCACGCACAGTGCTATAAATTATTTACTGCAATTAAAATACCGCGAGACTTTCAGTAGTTACAAGATCAAAGTGTAGTGGAACATGACAATACACCGGAAGTTTCGGGAAATAGCTCCGAAACACATGCTCCTGATTCTGGAGAGTGTTCCGAAGCACATGGTACTGTTGATTCCTTGTCTACTGAGGTTGCTGGTACATCGACAGACGAGTGAATGTAAATGCCAACCGCGTGAAAATTGGTTGATCCATTCAAAAGTTATTGCGGTTTGAAAATTCCAAAAATAGTGTTCTATGAAACTTCTATCAGACTTTCGAGCTGGGAGAGCTCAAATGCATAGAAATATTATTTCTTTGAACTCAGCGAGCTCAAAATATCACATAAATTATATTTTGAGCTCAAAAATGTCATAAGTACAATTTCAAGCGCCCAGGAATGGAATTAGCGGGACGTTGCAGGGATGGCCTTTAAAGTGAACCGTTTTTCTAATTTTTTTTTGTCAGATCAGGCGAATCCCTCTAGATAATCGTCAGATTATGAGACAGTATGTTTAGAACATAAAGATGAACCATATATATCTTAATCTGACGCGCTTGAGTATTTCAAAATGGCGATTTTTTTTTGCACATTATGAAAATGGCCGCGAGTTTGCGTCCCATCGAAATCGTCAGATTAGTGAATGAGAGCTTTTTTTTGGTGTACTTAACACTCCCTTAGAAAATCTGACGCGCTCGATAAAAATTTTTTTTTTTTCATTTTCAACCCTTAAATACAACCACCCGCATCATGCAAACGATCAGATTAACATACGTACATTATTAAAAATACGTAGGGCATTGATGCTATCAATATCTGATGCGCTCGAGGATGTCCATGCAACAGTATTTTTTTACATATTTAAAAATCTATAGCCGCTTCCCCCACCGATGTAAAGGTATATATCATATAACATTTTTTTCTTCTTATCATCTAAGCTTTGCATCCCAATAGGTCTCTACGACGCTCGAGTAAATCCCCATTTAGCCTCGTGGGCTCCCCTACTACAGTATGACATTTGCTAACTTCGTAGGATTTTGAAGCTGTAATACGCCCATACCTGAGCTCGTGCCACAACCTGTCCTTATATTGCATTCGAGAGTTTTCTTCAATCAGTTTAATGTTTTTCTCAGTAAAATACTGAGCTATTGTATCCAAAAATGTGTCACAATCACCGTCATCACAATGTTCAATGTTTAAGTAATGAAGTGACAATTTCTCATACTCTTTCACTCTGCAGTTATTATATTTCAATAATTCACAGTTTGTGACATTTCGGGTAGCAGCTGCTTGGAGAAATTGTTCCAGCATATTATTGTGTGGAGCAGTCTGGGTAGAAGATACTCTTTTACCAGACGAAAGGTCCTTTGCAGTAACATACTTAACATTGGTACCAATCTGAGCCAGTTTAGATTTCTTCCAGTAACACTGTATTTCAGTACTAGATGGCTCCTCACTTCTCCTGTGGACCCACATCAGAAAAGCGACAGCATGTTTGCAACCTCCCATTGATGCAGCACAGTCATGACACTGAACTCTGACTACTTTTTCTTCTTTTTCATTTACTATCATAGTCGCATTATACGCCTTTTGAACGAATTTTGTGCTCTGGACACACTTTACATTTGATCGTACACAAATCCATATCTCGCCGAAGTTGGACGTATCCTATCGCATCATCCCCGTATGATTGTCTCGCTGATCTAAAAAGACGCAAAAGTAAAACATTAAAGTAAGTCATTATAAAAATAAAAAGGACATAACATTACACCAATTATCACAACCTACACTTTTTAGGTTATGTTTCCCTTTGTTATTTCCATACTCACATAAATTAGATCGAATGAAGAATAGCTGAAATACTTACATAGATGTTTTAACATTTCAAAATTCAGCAGCACAGAAGTCCGAGTTTGAGGCAAAGAAATTGCCAACCATCAATATATCCACTCTCGGCAGAGTTCTATTGTCGGCTTTTATATAGCTTGGTTCCATGTTATTTATTGTACAAAACAAGTTGTAAGCAAAGAGATAATGATCACTTGGGAGAATTGCACCTATTAATGGACTATTTTATTATCTCTTAATTCTAAATATTGTAAGATTTTATGAAAAGCAAAAAAGAAAAGTAATCACAACACAAGCTTGGCACTCGTCATCCGCCTACGGATGACGTCATGCGCTGTGATTGGTGTTTCGCTTGAGACGAAGAACAGATTAAAATAGTCAGAATTTTTAGATTTTATTTCTTGATTTAAAAATATAAATCATTATTATTTCACAAAAATATTGATTGGACGATCTTTCTGGTTCGATAAACATTCGTTCTAACTACATTTTATATTTTTTCTCGATTACTGTCCGATCCCCTATTCAGTCAAACTGATTAAAATTTTCTAAAGTATGATGCCAATAGCTCAAAAAGTGCTACCAGTTTCCGCTATACGGTCCTACGCAGAGGTGTCACCAGTATCTCAGTAAAAGTTTAACAGTTCCCCTGTATAGGCGTTACTAGTTCCTGTTGAAAGGTGTCAGTTCTTCTGTACCGGATTCTCTACAAAGGTCACCAATTGTTTTCTTCTATAAAGGTCTTGAAAGGTGTCAGTTCCTCTAAAGAAGTGTCACCAATGCCTCCGTAAAGATGACACCAATTCTTCTGTAAAAGAGTTACCGGATTATCTGTAAAGGTATCACCAATTGTTTTCTTCTATAAAGGTCTTGAAAGGTGTCAGTTCCTCTATAGAAGTGTCACCAATGCCTCCGTAAAGATGACACCAATTCTTCTGTAAAAGAGTTACCGGATTATCTATAAAGGTATCACCAATTGTTTTCTTCTATAAAGGTCTTGAAAGGTGTCAGTTCCTCTAAAGAAGTGTCACCAATGCCTCCGTAAAGATGACAATTCCTCTGTAAAAGTGTTAATGAATTCTCTGTAAAGGTATCATCAGTTTTTTCCTTTATAAAGGTGTACTCACGATCTGGTCCTGATGATGTAGGTTAGAAGCAGCACCAGGCACATTAAGGCGAGCAGCGCGGTGAGAGCCGCCAGCACGTAGATAGTGACCAGGTTGGTGTCCGCCGCTATGTCCGGACTCGAATCAGTGAAGAAGTCCGCAAGAATGATCAGCTCAGTGCGCAGTGTGGCCTGGATCTCGCCTAGGAGGACCATGTTACTTCGAATCCTTGGGGAGAGTTTCAAGGTTAGATCAGCGAAATTACTGGGCATGAACTTAATATCTGATGTCTCAGGGTGATGAGCGCAATGCAGTGCTACGTGGTACTTTGATGACCGACCTGAGATCACAATGGAGAGCAATCCTAGGATGGGGAGACCTTTGCCCAGCAATGAGATCAAATAGGTTAAAAAAGTAGATAAGATTAGTAGGTAGGTAGGTCTTTGTTAAGGGCAGAGGCGACCGCCACACGCAAAAATGGTCCAGCACAGAGCCGTTGAGAGGCGCAACCGACTAGCGGAGCAGCCACCAGGGGCCTGCCAGTTCCCCGGGGGTAGAAGTCTCCGAGCGCTTATGCCAGGGTAGAGGGGACCACCCCGAGACCCACCCCTACCACCCCTCCCTGAGCGTCGGTTTTTTTTTTAACTCTTAATAGACCTATGTTTGGCCACTTATCTCGCCCGATGTAAAGCGATGATGTGGCCTAAGATGGAGCACAAAGATCTAGTGAGATACGACAGAGCATACATTGAGCGGCTGCTCAGACCCGTCTCCCCGATGGCGAGTGACTCACTGCTCGATCTCGTCGGCCGGCACGGGCGCGTCGTCCCGGATGAAGTGCGCGCGCGCCTCCGTCATGTCGTCCCGGGCGACTCCGAGCGCGTCGCTGGCGGGCACCACCTGGTCGATGTTGCACGTCATCTGGAACCCGGCCGCGAACGTCGCCGCGATCTGCAACACAAACATTCTGTTATACTACTATTCCATCTTTGTTTTTGTGTATTGAAAAATACTGAACTTCAGTTTTAGTATGGGAAAGAAATGGGTAGACGTGCACCTTCTTTTTTAAAAGTCATGATATTTAAAGTTAAAATTTTTAATATTTTTTTTTTAAATGGCGAATGCCTTTTTTACTGTAAACAAACTACACTCTACTTACTAAAACTAAATTAACTACATACAAGGAGAAGCAATTGGACAACCCATAGACCATTAAAGGCCTAAAGATAGCTCAAATGCTCCAACCCACTACCAGTTGGCAGCGTACCCAAGATGCTGGCAGTATGGCCCCGTTGGATTGCAATACTGATACGTTGAGCCAAACAAGTCCCAGCATTTTGGTCACGCGTCGCATCGATCAGGCGCTCTGACAGACTTTTGAAAATACGATGAGCTCCCGGTCCCCACGGACCCAAAGTCTCCACACCAAACGGCTCAAATATGTAACCGCTACCGATGTCAGCATATTTCCGCGGCTTGAGCTGCTCGGCCGAAATAGCCGCCGCGCCAGCCTTATTCTGCGTCTCCGGAAGATGTGACGGCGCCATAGTATCGACGCAAGTAGCGTCCCAAATTTTTAACTGATTTGTGATTAGATTAGATGAGGAGAGCAAGTAGGCAGTGCCATGCTGATCTTCAAAGTTTTAGATGGCACTGTATTCACCTCATTGACATAACCTAAACGTTTATAAGGAGTGGACAAGAAATGAAGATAAGTACTTACAAAGTCTACGCTCTCTTCGATCCTCTGCAGCGTGTTGACGAATACGAAGGTGACTCGGTTGAGGGACGATATCAGGTAGATCCTGACGGAAACAGTGTCGAAGCCACCAGCTGCCAACAAAACATATTATTACATTAATTATACCTAGTAACTATTCATTCGTAGATCTGTACCATACATAGTCTTTACACCAGCACGGTGGAGTGCTGAAAAGGTATAATAAAAGTATCTACTTACACAAACGAACAAAAAAGTCATACCTCCATTTTCACCATAATTATATATGACGTTTTATTTATGAGAAACCCATAGAATCAGTACAATAAAAACCCAAACCGGCAGATGAATGATACTGAACCATATCGCAACGCTTCAAAGCAAAAGGACTTCCCAAATCGGATTTAACTCCAAAAGCTTTTTTAAAACTATACGATACTATTCACACGACGAGGTCGCACGCATGACCGACAAAGACCATGAATTAAACGACACAGAATCTCGGACATCTGTATCATGTCCAAGATTCTGTGTCGTTTAATTCATGGTCTTTGTCGGTCATGCGTGCATGATTAGCAAATGATACACATGATGACATGAATAGACGACAGGACAACAACCGAAAACTCTTACAGGTAACCACCAAAACCTTTAATGAAGAAGAAGAATGACCACCAAAAACATCTTACGAATCACCTCCAAAACATCCGATTATAAACCAAAAACCTCTTGACGAATAACCATCAACATCCTCTTACGAATATACCTTCGTCAGTGGCGATGACTTGGAAGTCGAACATGCCATGCATGGAGGCCGTGGGCTGCATGTTTAGCGTGAGGACACCAGTTTCTGGGTTCAGGAGGAAGGCCGAGTCTCGCACGGCCTCCAGAGACGCGTCCGCAACCATGCTCGACTGGTTCATGCTGTACGTAATAGCAGACCCTTCCGTGTGCGTAGCCTGGGGTATAAGGAGGTTATGAAACCTATGGAAGATGTGAAGTAAATTTCTTTGGCTCTGGCCCCGGTCGTATTACTGACAACTGAACAAAAAGCCGTTTCGGGATGATGTTTTGTGAATCATCAGGGGTCTTAGCTGAGCAGTCCCTCAACTGCCGTGTTTCGTTAGATCTGTGTTCCATCTTCGGCCACACAGGCGAGATAGTGAGCAAATAAAAATATCTATACCAAAGCTAAAAAATTCAAAGCGTTACTAATAATTTAGATTTCCACGTTCCACAATCGCCATATTAGATATATATTTACTAAGATTTATATTAAAAACATATGTCACAGCATTCAGAAGACGTCCGTCATAATTATCAGCTTTAGCTCAATCCCTATTGTTAGGCCTTTAGCTTACGCCGTTGATTCAGAAGACTCACCCGAACTGTGAGAAGTTCCCTGTTGATAGCGTCGAGGGTGGAGATGCCGGCTGTGTACAGTTCGGTCTGGAAGACCGGCCGAGGGTCTGCCTCTCGGACCTGCAAACATTTCCGATGAAATATATTAAGGCATTACAGGAAATAAACTTGTCGTTTGTCGTCTATACTACGTGTACGAGTTTTATGCCTACAGTAGAAAGGTATATTACCTTTCAACATTCCCATCAGGAATGTTTCCCCAAAGTAATCCATCAAATCAAATTGTAAGTTTATCTGGAGGCCTTTGGGCGTCCTTTCTCGTTTTTTTGGCATTTGTGTTTAGAAAACTTACGAGAACAGTAACAGTGAGCAGCGAGGCTGGCAGCGGCATGGCGGCGTCACGTGCATTACCCGCTGCAATGAGGAGGCTGTACGTGGTGCGCACACTGCGGTCCAGCTCTCTCTCCAGGAACAACTCGTTGGTGACGGGGTCCAGCCCGAAGTGACCCTCGCTGTTGCCCTCTGTGGAGCAGCACAATATGCTTTACTTTTTTTTTATGTAACTGAAAAACGAGACGAGCTGGTTGTTTGCCTAATGGTAAGCAATACGCCAGCCTATAACAATAACAGCACCACATAGAACTTTGTTTTACAAAATCCTGCGCGACACTGTACTGCGCTCGTCACCCTGGGACAATTAGCTGTTGAGTCTCATAATGCCCAATAATTTCGCTGGCTATAGATAGATAGATGAACGCTTTATTGCAAACATTAAATTACAGACATTACATAAAAACAATTAAAGAAAGTGTTACAATGGGCGGCCTTATCGCTAAAAGCGATCTCTTCCAGGCTATAATGCCCTTCAAACCGGAAAACAGTAATGCTCGCTACTGCTTGGCGGCTGAATAACTAGCAAAGCGGTGGTACCCACCCAGACGACCTCTAGCATACGAGAAACCTACCTCCAGTAAAGGTACCAGACAGAAAGGGAAGAAAGGCACCAGTAGGTACCAGAGATATGTGCTTTTTTTACAACCGAGTAACGAGGCGAGCTGGTCGCTCACCTGGTGGTAAGCATCAGGCCTGCAAATGGTGAAATACCTTCAGGCCGGAACACACAGTGCAGACTACCTTATTGGTAGTTGAATGTCTTGTATATATGGTTGTTGGGTCTTCCAAACACGGACTGCTGCTGAAGAGGCTTACCACTAACACTAACCTATATTATGTATATGTATATCATATTATCATGTAACTAAAACGCTAGGCTATAGGAACATTCAGCAGCCCTGATTCTACCTCAGAGCTCTTAACAGATTTAAATAATTGTTGCTATGATTCATCAGTAAAATAAGATATTCAGAGATTGTCGCATTCTAGTATGATGCAGTCAAAACTCATTCAGTAAGTAGGTACAAAAAAATGGCAGCATTTTTTTTGAAGACTTCGAAAATGTACCTGTCTTAGAGGAATTAAACCAAGAACTGATGAGGATGATGTTAAGACATGAGCCAATTTGAACAGTTGCATACTGCATACCGACAATCCTGTAGAAGATGGGGTGGCAGTCGTCCGTGCAGAGATGGTTCTTCGGGTCCTCCGCCTGCGGCAATTCGTGGCTCTCTAGCAAACCTGCTTCGAGTTCTGAAAAAAATAACAGTGTTAGCAAGTCTTACCCAGATAGTCTTGTCGTGTGCCTAGGTAGGTAGGAATAAAACTGGCAAAATGTGAGTTGGAGCTAGCGCATTTGCTCGTCTTGATGTTCAGAATACGGAGCACCATGAAGGTTGTTCCAATGTTTTAGTATTTGTTATTATTTGAGTCACTATCACTATACATATATCTACATCTAGGAAAATGTGAAGACTTGAAGGCAACCGTAAGCACTACATGCCTGTGACAGATGGAAGGTCAGACTGATAAGCAACAACAGCCTGTCACCGTAACAGATTACACTTTGGATGACAGTCCTCAACCAGAGGCTGGCCCAGTGATGGTAACAAAATTACAGCTCTGCTCAATTGTTCATAATGGAAAGAAAAATAGCTCGAGCATTCCTATGCAAAATCTCTAATTAGCAGGTCTAAAACTAAGTCACCATCCGCTTTTTTTATTGCTAACAATTTATGTTTGGCCATAGCATCTCGCCTGATGGACGAAGATGGAAAAATAGATCTAGGGTAGTTGAGTTGACTGCTCAGACCGGTCTTTGATGCGGTCGTCCATTTCTGTCTGTTTTTTCTTAGTAGATAAGTATTCCTAAACTATTGTATGGATTTTGATGCAGTTTTACCATTATTTACAGGTTGAAGAAGACGAGGAATTTCTTGAGGAAGGTACATTATTACATTAGTATTCGCACGTAGCGCTCGTAGCGTAGCTCGCCTAGTTGTTCGTAACAGATCTGCCAGGTTAGCAACGTTCGCAGCGGTCACCACTTGGATGGGTGACCGTTTGTGTGGTATTTACATCTGATCGAAACCGTGATTCGGATGGCACGTTAAGCCGTCGCTCCTGGTTGTCTAAGACAACAATCGTAGGCTATGTTGGAGGCCTTCGGGCGGTCTAAAAACTTTGGCCACACACCCCCACAAGAGAAGAGTATTCTCACGGGTGTGAAGCTGTGGAGGTCGCTGCTCGCTAGTTACGCACTCACCGATGAAGCCGACAGTGGCGGTGTTGGTCTCAAACTCCGGGTCTCCGGTGGTAGGCACGAACACAGCTCTGAAGGTTGTCTCGGTCCACAGCGGGCCCGGCTCCGTGCCGCCGTCCGTCGCGCGGATCGTCACCTGGAGAGGGATGCGGGTAGATCATGGACGGTATCGAGAACTACCTATTTACTTCTTGATATTGAATGCCTAGGTGAAAATTTATCAGAAAGAAGAAACATGAAATAGTTCAGGCAGGAATCAACTATGCGTCTTCTGAACTTGCTGATCCACGTCGTATATTATACCGGTTGATGTATACATGGACAACAGACGACGTATGATAGTTCCAGTAAGCCGAGATAAAAAGCATAGAAGAAAGGTTGCTCGAGGATATGACTCGGTGGCCGAGTTGTTAAGGCGTCGGGGTGATATACCGAAGACACGAGTTCGATTTCTGCGCGGACAATGACATTTTTCTTCTTGATGAATATTTACATTTTTGTTGGATCTCGGCACTCCAAAGCGGGCCGGGGGCAAAGAAATGCTCTATCGTTCGGCAAATAAGAGGAAAATTCTTAAATACCTAGTAATTTTGCTAGCAAAAAACAATGAAACCGAAACTCAGATACGTGTAAGTATAATACAATACAACAAGATATAGTAAAGTAAGTAAAACAAGTAATAATTGACGTTCATAAGTAGGTGTGTGATGCCAAAATTGAATAAAGAACTATGTATTGAACTTTGAACACTATTTGCCGGCAGTAAGTTAATCACTGCGATTAAAGTTCTAATGCTAACCTCGAATTCCCGAATGGTCTCGGTGAACGTCTGTGTGAGTATGAGAGAGCCGAGGTTCTCGTCGTTGATTGAATCGTTCAGTATGTCGAAGTACTGACTCCCTTCATCTGTGGGAAATACAATGTTCTTAAGAAACACAATGGAGAAGAGGTGACTCTTCAGAGATTCTCGCTTTTGGATGATAAGGGAGTTTTTACGTGAAAATACAGAAAAAGTTTTTTTTTATTGCATTAATATTATCTTGGGTTAAATTAGATTTCCTGCATCTTAGTAACCGGACCGGAAGATCGCATAGTTTTTTTTTTTTTTTTTTTACGCTTAATAGATCTATGTTTGGCCACTATCTGGCCTGATGTGAAGCCATGATGTGGCCTAAGATGGAGCACATAGATCTAGAGAGAGACGGCAGTTGAGCGGCTGCTCAGACCCGTCTCCCCGATGGTTCACGGAACATCATCCCGAAACACGACTAGGTCGTTTGACGGCATGGCTTTGTTCGGTGGGTGGTATTACAACCACGGCCAGAGCCTACCACTCCAAAGCGCGTAAGCGGGTTTCATCACGATGTTTTCCTTCACCGTTTTAGAGCGAGCGTGCAAAATCTGCACTTAACTATAAGTCATTGGTGCAGATCGCATGGTTCCAGCAACCAGACACAACGAATCTCGCTGTTTAGCGTAGGACTATTTTTACGGTACTGAATCTGCACCCTACATGGCAAGAGCCGAATTGCTCAACCACCACACTATACTATACAAATGCTGTCTTAATTGGCTGTTAAAAATGTATTTTATTTATTTCTTTCCTTTTTTAAAAGCTTTTATTCAATTTGCAATTTTTGGGTCAAATCTCGCAAATTGAATCAGAACAACTTTCTCTTATCCTACGGAGTTGAAATTTTGCTTACTTGTCAAAGTCCGATGATAATGCAACATTATGGTGACAGCCAGCTGGTCTGATGATGGAGACGGAGTGTGGGCAATGGAACTCCTTGATAATCGTAAATCCGGATAATCGTAAACTACTAGTGTTAAGGTTCCGATTACGAATTTAAGCTAAATGCTTGTCTTGAAAAATATATTTTTCTACAAAAATCTTGTTTCTTACTATTTCCAGTGATACTGAAGGTGACCCGCCCGGCGTGCAGTCCATCTGGGTCGGTGGCTGCGATGCGACTGAGGAACTCCCCATCCACAGTCGTCAGGATACTGTTCACAGTCGCCCACTGGAAACAGAACCATTAGGCTGGAGTGAGCTGGTGAGCATTAAAACAGCAATAACATAAATGCTACATTTTTCGACTCTTTATCTTGTCTTATTGGGTACATGTGGTTCTCTGATTATATCCGATCCGCTTCTGCCATATAGCCACGTGGCACATAAGAAACATATTATTGTCAAAAACAAACATAAAAGATAATTTTTTTTTTTACACTTTATAGATCTATGTTTGGCTACTATCTCGCCTTATATGAAGCGATGATGTGGTCTAAGATGGAGCACATAGATCTAGAGAGAGGCGGCAGTTGAGCGGCTGCTCAGACCAGTCTCCCCGATTGTTCACCGAACATCATCCCGAAACACGACTAGGTCACTAATAACAAAACAAAAAATAACAAAAATTCTAAAAAAAATGCTCATCAGTTTCTTGTCGTAGCTTCTGAGTAGTGGTTCTTTTTCCGATACGGTGATAGAGTCATTGTAATAATTGACGTTAAAAATTGCTATGGAGAGAGCTATGCTTGGGATTTCTTTCCGAGATAAGATCAGAATGTGGAAATTCGCAAAAAAACAAAGGTAACCGACATAGCTCTTAAAATTAGCCAGTTGAAGAGGCAATGGGCCGGCCATATAGCTCGTAGAATCGATAACCGTTGGGGTAAACCGGGGGGTTCTCGAGTGGCGACCACGGACCGGAAGGCGGAGCGTAGGACGGCCCCCCACAAGGTGGACCGACGACCTGGTAAGAGTCACGGGGAGCCGCTGGATGCATACAGCGAGCAACTGCTCGTTGTGGCGGTCTATGGGGGAGGCCTATGTATGAGCAGTTGACGTCTTCCACGTGATGCCAAAATTGAATAAAGAACTTTGAACTATAACCAACAGTTATAATACTCTTTGACTATAACTACGTCCACGAACAAAAACTTGTTCCTCGTTGTTAGCCGTTACATTGCCACAATCGAAATCATGTGAAAAAGTAAGTAGCTAACGAGAAAACTCATCATGAGAGGTATAGTGTCTCAATAAGGGTCTTCATTCATCATGAGCATGGAATATATGTGCCGGTGGATGGTTTCGTGCAGGAAATAAAAGATGAGGTTGTCCAGTAATTGCAGTCTATATTGCTTATTAATATAGAGGCACAATCGTCGTCACTGATTCACAAATAACATAAGGATTACAATTATATTATATTATTAATGCTTAGAGTGCAGACTGAACCGGCAGAAATGACGGGCGATCAGAGAGGGAGAGAGAGGGAAGATCATTTAGACACTGACAACTCTAATAGTTTTAGCTACATACACCTGAGTGCACCTTGGTTTCAGGGCATTCTATCAGTAACTAAGTAACTGAAAAAAAATAGTTAAATACCAAAAACTTACTACTAACACAACTAAACTTAGCTATAAGTCTGCGATAAGTGATCTAACTAACTAACATACTAATACTATGTAATGGTCTGAAATAAAGTCTTATTTTTTTTTAAATAAAGCGTCCATTCATGTTTAAGCCAACCATTCATGCGTTAACTACGTATTTCTCCTTTGAGGCATACAGTACATTTATCATGGAATGCTTCTGACATTACGGTTATCATTATCAGTCACAGCGTTAGTTTCAATTTTGGCCTTGTTTATCAATACCACATACAATACACTTCGGGCAGTGTATAACGTGTGGACACCAGGGTTGACCACACACGAAAGAGAGAGATAGAGAGAATCATCATAATCAGCCTCTTATGTTCTATGCCACTGCTAGGAAAGGGGCCTTCTCTCATAGGGAAAGTATGGGCCATAATCCACCACGCTGGCCCAGTGTGGGTTGGTGGATGTCACGTGTCCTTGAACTTTGTGATTTGTGGATATGTCGGTTTCCTCACGATTCCTTCACCGCTTTTAGAGCGAGTGTTCAGTCCGCACATAACACAAAAAAACACCTAATTGGTTGCTAGCGAGATTCGAACTCGGTTTTTTTTTGGAACTGAGTATTTAGACGACCAAGTCGTTCACCTGATGGAAAGCGCCACGCCTGTAATAATTACAGTGCGACCCGGAACTTTTACCTTTTAATACCATAAAAAGTGCTGCGTAGCACTGAATTGCGCTCATCACCCCGAGATATCAGATCATATGCCCAGTTATTCGAACTCGGGTGCGTCAATTCGAAAGTTACTTGAAGATCCCGCTGAGTCACACTCGCTCGTAGAGCGACTGTGAGCTAGCTTACCCTGGCGAGTCTTATGACCGAGCCGGCCAGTGGGAACACGAAGGTCGGGCTGTGGTAGTTGTAAGGGCGGACAGTCAGCGAGTAGGTCTGGTAGTCGTGCTGCTGGGGCTCACCGTGGTCGAAAGCCTATAACATAATTAATATAATAACAAAAAAGAACCGACTTCAATTCTGATGTATCTTTGAAGTCCAAGGTCGAGTGTCGATGAAATTTATATGGGACCACTTCGTAGCTATACTGAACCCAACGCAAAAAGAGTCTAAGAAATAATGTTCTAATCGGTTGACGGAGTTATGAGGTAATAAAAATTAACAATTATTCGTTTTATCAAACAAAAAACCGACTTCAATGTATCTTCCAAGTCCAAGATTAAATATCGATGAAATTTATATGGGACCACTTCGATCAAACAAAAAAGTACCTAAATTATTTTTTTATTTTGCACGAGCAAGTCGTTCTCCTGATGGTAAGTGCCACGCCTGCCCATTACAATTGCAGTGCCACCGAGAACTTTTACTGCGTAGCACTGCATTGCGCTCATCATCCCGAGACATCAGATAATCAGTCTCATATGCTCAGTAATTTCGCTGACTACAATGCCCTTCAAACCGGAACACAGTAATGCGCACTACTGCTTGGCGGCAGATTCACTGTCAAAGCTGTGGTACCCACCCAGACGGCCTCCCGCATACCTACCTACCACGTTTTTCTACTCACATGGATATGAATGTCATAAGTTCCCCAATACCCTCTCAAAGCCATCAAGGAGACCAGCTCCCCCTTGTCGGTGTCAATGGACGTGATGGTGAAGAGGTCGGGGACCTCCGCGAGGTCGTCTCGGTTGGTGGGGCGGAGGCCGAGGATGCTGAAGCCGACGAGAGAGTTGGGGGTGTTCGGCTCGTCGCGGTCTGGCGCGTGCAGGACCGGCGGGATGGTCATATCCTAGGATACCATAAAAGACAAAAGATATTTATTGTAGACACAAAACATTTATTTATTTATTTAATAGTTTTGCACAAAAATGGTACAAGGAATTTAATTTATTTACTGTAAATAAATACAGAGTAGGAAGGCATTTATACAACTTTAAAACAATCTTACTGCCTAATAGGAATTACTTAATGCTATTTATCATTATATACCATCCAAAGGTTGTCTGGAAAAGATCGCTTTGGGCGATAACACCGCCCATTGTAACACCATTGTCAATATGTAAGTTGTACTGCATTTCTATGTTTAAGGTGAATAATAAAGTTTATCTATCTATCTATATATATCTTCGACGCTACGAGTTGTAACCCCGACCGTCAAAATTTACCTCTCTCGCCTGGACAAGGAGACGAAGGGTGAAGAAGTCCTTCGATACGTCCGGGAGAGAATAGGCATGTACCGGTTCGCGTGAGGAGCCCATCAACGTGAGTGTGTCGCGGCTGGAGCAGACTAGGACCACTGATTTCAAGTCCTACGCGCTCCAGGTTCCAGCGGAACACGCGAAGATGTTCCTTACCCCGGACTTCTGGCCTACAGGGGTAGTCTACCGCCGTTAAAGGGAAAGTAGGCAAAAACAATAATTCCTTATGTGTTGTGTAGTAGCGTATAAAATACTTCGTTATAATCGTAGTGTTATATTTTTGCATGTATGTTAGTCTATAAGGTATATATATTCTACGGGCCTATGTTAATTTTACTTTATTGTACATTAATACTGCCTGAAATAAATAAATAGATAAATAAAATAAATAAATAAATAAATATGTACCAGTCTTCCAGGTCATGAAAGAAATATAGTGCGTTTGCAGCTACGTTTATATAATAAATAAATATAAATAAACGACATCAAATTATTGTATATTTAGTAACACAAATAAATTGAAATACTTTAAAAATTGTAACTTAAAATATCATGACTTAGAAAAAAAACGGTAAGCATCTCTACCCATTTCTTTGCCGTACTCAAATTGAAGTCCGGGCCCAGAAAAGAAATGCTAAAACTGACTCTACCAGTGCTTCGGTAATACGCCCGCTAGAGAAGATAGCACCAAGAAACTCTGCGGGGATGTCTCTTTTTTTTGCAACAATGGAAACACAATAGAGTGGCTGATGATGATGTCATTACTCACCGCTTCTAGGTTTTCCAGCATCTCCCACGAGTGGTCTCTCGGGTCGGGCAGCTCGGGCGCGTTGTCATTCTCATCCAGAAGTATCACCAGCACCTCCGTATCGTTCTGGTTGCGGTTGCCGTCTGGAATGCAGCACCTTTGTCAGTATGACGGAAATAGGTGTCTAAGGGTGACGCAGTGCTGCGCAAGTTTTTGCAAAACAAATGTTTTGGGTGGTGATGCATTTTTTTTATATATGATAAATCTACGTTTGATCATCTCGCCTGCTGTTAATCGAGGACGTGGCCGAAGATGGCGCACGTAGATTTAGAAGATACCTATTCACTCTAGCTTTGAAGATACCCAAATTATAGTTATCAGGAAACAGAGAAGACGGCAAAGGGTTTCATTCCTTAGCAGTAGCCACTATTAAAGTGGAACCAAAACGCTTTGTTCGAATTGGCGGAATTTCTATTATATAAGGATGATATTTGGTCGACTTTCTGCTCGTCCCGTGATGAAAGGGGAGGGTGGAATTAGGTATTTGTGGCTGGCGTTTTGCTTACTATCAGGTGAACGATCTGCTCGTCTCGTCACTCCTTTGTACCTTTAAAAAGTTAAAGTTTTCGCTCCTCCTTTCCTATTATACAAACCTCACACCAAACGCTCTCCATCGTCATAGAAGTCGATAAGGTTGAAGAAGATTCAATATAATTATGTCGTCGACATGGCACTGGTGCAAGAGACTCACTTTTCTTACTTAAACAACAGAAGACTTACTTGTAATAACTAAAGACCATACACTTTGTCGCCATATTATACGCCCATATGCATAGATTTAGACACATTGCCCATATGACTTGTAATTACCATTGTAACCTCCCTACCTACCTACCTACTTTTTATATATATATATATATTACTCTCTACTCCTATCTTGAGTTACTACTGAACCAAATTATAACATTCCTAACTAGCCTAGCCTAATCCTAGCCAATAGAAAACAACCACTTAATACTACCTCTGCCTCATACCTACTTAATAAAATTTCACTAATAATATAAACTCTAACATTTATACCCTCATTATCCTACTCCAGAATTATTATGATTTGATTTATGTTTGGCCAATGTGATCATATAGTAATTAGAATCCTTTATACGTTGTGATACCGAAATAATCCATGATCTTTTAAGGTAATTAAAACAATTCATAACTAGCCCTAATAACTAAATTTAAAACCTGTACTATTATAAATATGAGAATCTCTCCTAGGTATTGTTACACTCTCAGTCATTCTAATTTGTATTTAAAGGGATAATTTTTGAATAAACAATATTAGTTAAGCAAAAGGAAAATCTATTAAACATGGATATATATTTGTAATGAAAAGTTTAAAAGATTATTTAGAAATTGACATTCTACATTTGAGAAATAAATGAATTTAATTTAATATAGAATAGTCTCGACAAAGGTTACAGCACCATCCATCCGCTGTTAACAGTGAATCTCGTCCCTGACTGGATAATTCTCCTTCGAGACTGTTCTCGGAGGTCCATGTACCTCAATTATTGGGAATTCATAAATGTTATTAATGTACTGTCTAGTCTGTCAGTTAAAATAGTTCTTCAAAAGGACAAGAGGACATTTTCTTTTAGCGAAAGTATGTCAGTCAGTTCGTTCCTAACCACACATCCATACAAGTTACTTTACTAGGTATTTAACAAATAAAACTTTCGCTACTCAGAGACAGAGCGCAGACATGGTACTCCGCTCCAAGTACCATCCTTCATGTTCATCCATCATCTAGTTCATTTCGAGACTTCCTCAAACTAGATTTAGTTTAAGAGAGTCTCTATTTAGGGCTATACAAATGCCCATCAACTTTGTTAGAATTGAACTAATGCCTAAGAATTATAATAACTATGAATATTCCTAAACTAGGTAAACTTCCTGTTCATATAAAATCTACTCCTGATAGTAATTTATCAGAGTAAAAGGTAAGTTCGTACTTTTAATCAAGTCTCCATAGGTAATTACCAAAGTAATATTACACCGCTGAGATAAGTATTCCATTTAGTCAGAATAATCCAACTCTACAAACATAGATATTAACAGTACCTAATTTGTACCAGCCATGATAATAAGTAAAATATTATTTCAATTCAATGGTGTAGGATTTAGTTATCCAAAATAATGATTCAATCACTTATCAGTCCTGTTTCTCAGGAAGAATCTGAATTAGACATTCAAGTTAAATGTATTAGTAGATTTAGACAGTGACTAATAAAATAGTATCTGCCACTTTAATAAGTGAAACAGAACCATATAACCAACTTGGCAAGTATGTCTAAAAGTACCATATGTGCTTAGTTTCTCTTGTTTAAGAAATTCGATGCTTATGGTAGACCTGGTCAGTGACTACAATAATAGTGTCTCTAATCCGTCTGGTATAGAGTTCACACTATAGGCTGCTTTTTGCTCACCTAGTTTAACCGAAATGTACCACTTGCACTTTTCTTTGAAGAGTCAAAATCTGAATTATTTATAATTTTATCTTTTCAGCTTTCAACCTTTAAAACATTGATCTGAGTCAATAAAAGAATCACTATCTGTCAATAGTTTTATTTTAAAGTGAATATTCACCCAAATTGGAAAAGGATTATTGTTAATTAGCAATAGTTTTATCCATATTTCCTATTTCCCTCGGCAATCCTGAAAAGTCCTATTAACCTATGTTTCCTAAATGTTCCTATCCATCTAAAAGTCTCCTAAAATGTAGTTACTTACCAATCCTGAAAAGTCCCTATTTGTTTACTTTCCCTAAAACGTTTCCTATCCACCTAACTTCCCTAAAACCCTACTTTCTACCCTAAATATATTCCTAATCTATCTAAAAGTCCTAGCTAATAACAAATCTAGGGATAAATCCCACATTTACATTTAAACGTGTAAGTTTTCACGGTGTAATGAAAACCCCCCTATAGAAGACGCTTTCCGTAGCCACAGAAATTGTCACCTGACTATTCTAACGACGGTAGAGAAGGTATCTCGACTAATCCTATCACCTGTGTGTTTAGTTTCCTTACCCAAGACCGAAGTCGGATGGGCTTGGAAACAGGACAGAGACATAAAAGGAAATAAATAAGTATATAAATAAAGACCAAATCCAATGACTCTGTTCATAGTAAGGCAAGTGTGTTACCACATGGATTCACTTCGACGAGCCCCTTGCCCTCAGATAAACAGAATGCATTAGAAATGAGAGACTGGTTAGTCGAAAAGCATCAATCGACTGCTTGCTCGTCTCAGGCAAGCCCCTTCCGTTAGGAAGTTGAACCAAGGAGAAACCATTTAACACCGCAAGGCGGTACCCCTTTGGCCATGACACTTCGTCATGTGTGTTCTGTGATCAAACAACTAAGCTCTTAAACCACAAGCCGCGTTTTCCCTAGTAATAAAAAAAACCCACTAAAGAAAACTTCTGTACACTGCCATCGCTATAACACTAAGAATCTATTATCCGAACCCCAGAACCCACAAAGGACTGCATCACAATCCCCTATAGACTCCAAAACCCAAACAATAAATCCTTTAAACAACACTAAAAATTGTAAATTAAACTCACTGAAATTAAATTAATTAACTATGGCAAACTCAGAAATCCTCCCTAGTAAACCCACCAACTAATATCGGGAGCCCAGCCACTCAAACACAGAGAGCGCCAACAAGAACAAGTGATAGAACAAGTCCTTGAACAAGTGCCCCAGTGAACCCTTGCTTCCCTTTATGTAGCTTTTTGAGTCGCCACATCAGCGAAATCCTAGTACATCCTGCCACATCCTTTTCTCGTACACTAAAATCTTCTGTAACTCCTACGTGTTTAAATCGATAATCCTGCATTCTACATTAATAACTGGTACATTGAGCGACATTTCCATTTTTACCAATCAAGATTAACTATCATCTCTCATGTATTTAAGTCATTATTCCTCCATCCTTACGTTAGCGTTTTAGGCCCTTTTAGAATTTATTAATTTCCGCGCATGCGTACTAACTACTGCGCATGCGTAGTAACCATCAACTGCGCTTCATCGCCCCGCCCACTTTAATTTGTTTAAATGTTTACTCTGAATATTGTTCAACAGTAGTGTGCAAACTTGCTCACTTTTTCCAATTAGCTATACTAAAATAACTTTATATTTGTCCTGCTGAAAACCTTTCTCTGTTGATATAAGTATCTCAAATTATTGTTCGAATAATACTAAGCTAAGGTTATAATTCTGTACTATGTAGATTAACTTTAATGATATTCCTTTATTTTATGAAATTTAATTCTCATTATTCTTACGCATACTCTATTAACTATATTTCTATGCCTTTATTTATTTAATTACATTAATTAATGCTACTCCTCATCTGTTAAAGATTCTGAAACGTTTATTACATAACCAAACAAGATAATCATTTATTTATTTGTGAAATGGACAATCGGGTTAAATGAACCTGACTTGTCACACCATCTTCGTTATATCAGATGAAAGGGACAGCGTTATACAACAGTCAGCTCCCTTCCTCCTACCTGAGAGCCGACTCCATTAAAACAAACGAACACTTGATTACTGGGCATAAGAGACTTAATATCTGATGTCTTGGGGTGATGAACGCAATGCAGTGCTACGCAGCACTTTTTACGGTAAAAAAAAGGTGGAAGTGCAGTTGTTATGGCCAGGCGTGGCGCTTTAAACCAGGCGAAATACTTGAAACTAAAAAAGAAACAGGAAGAAAAAAAAGAAAGAATGAAGAAAAAAAGAAAAAGGAAGAACAAAAGAAAAAAAAGAGGAAATAAAAAAATAAATAAAAAATACTAAAGATAAATAAATAAAGAACAAAAATAAGAAAAAAATTATAAAAATAAAATAATAAATTCATAAAATAATAATAATAGGATAGATAAAGAAGAAGGAAGACTTGTCTAATGAAACGAGCAAGTGCAAAAACAAGAACCGACTTGAAGATTAAACTTATATTTTTTTCAAAAAGTGCTGGATGAATTTCGATAAAATTTATATGGGACCACCTCTGAAGTATGACCTACCAATCAAAAAAAGAATCATCGAAATCCATTCATAATTGGCGGAGTAATCGCGTAACAAACACACAAAAAAAAGAAAAAAAAAAAAGATACCGTCGAATTGTAAACCTCCTCCTTTTTGAAGTCGGTTAAAAACATATTTGAAGCATCCAACGCACCTCCGTCGCCATAGAAGTTGTCGATAAGGTTGAAGAAGATCCGATGCCGCGGCTCGTCGCCGTCCCGATCCAGCACGTCGGCCGTGGTGTAGTCCACGAACACGCGGCCCGTCTCCAGGTCCACCTTGAAGAAGTCCAGCAGGCGCGGGTTCACGGCGTAGTTGATCTGGTACCGCACCTTGTGGTATATTTCTGGGAAAGTACAATAATAACTTTATTTGATTACATTTCAGAAGAAGAGCGCAAGCATTCGTTTCGTGTCTGGGTGTTTTGAGACCATTTGAACGCAGTCTCACCTGATGGAAAGTGACTACGCGGACGACGATGGATCATACTTGCCTAGAAGATACCGATTCACTCCGGACTTGAAGACACCTAAATTATCAAAATCAGGAAACAGAGACGCTGGTAAGGTGTTCCATTCCTTAGCTATTCGCATTATGGAAGTTGAAGCGAAACGCTTTGTTATGGTAGGACGAATGTCAACCATAAACGGATGACGTCCATGGTCGTCGTAGTTCCCGGTTCCCTAGATACAGGGAATGCTAGTTAGGGGTCAGGATCACGACAACGCCTCGTCGCACACCGCCAGGCGAACGATTGACTATTTGGCGACGTCAAACGTGGAATTACTGGGTCATCCGCCGTATAGTCCCGACCTCGCACCTTGTGATTTTTATTTATTCCCAAAAAATAAAAGAAAAACTTAAAGGAAAAGGTTTTATGGACGCTGAGGAAGCTGTTTCAAAAGGCTGTCGAAGAGACCCCTAAGGATGAGTGGGCAAAGTGCTTTTCTCAGTGGCTCCATCGGATGCAGCGATGTAATGACGTGAACGGACACTATTTTGAAAAGATATAATAATGGTAATAACTAGCTAGTTTAATCAGTTTTTGATTTTCTAAGAACTTTCAGTTTGACCCTCGTATTTTATTATTTTGTTTCTTCCCTATGTCTATAGGGCACTAGGGAGTTCGAATACCATGGTCCCATAACACCCCTACACGTAGACATTAGAACTGTTTGACTTGCTGATGTGGTTCCACAGAAAGTGGAGTCAGGAAGATAGACTCATTGGTGAATAGCGGAACAGGTAATCGAATATTGGAAACTTTTATCCAAATACGTAAAAAAATGCATTTACGTACCTACTCGTTATACATTTTCTACTATAATTTTTCTTTTCAAAATTATCTTAGTTGAATTGTCTCTAGGGTGGAAACTAATCATATGAATAATAAATAACGCGAGAGTGGAACGGAAACCCGCGCTCCGGACATGTTCCAATCCATGATAATAGCCTGGGGGTACAATGTCAGAGCTAATCAGGGCTTGCGTAGCCTCGCGCACTCGTCGTTGGCACATCTATTCCAGTGTTTTACTAATATTACTATACGAAATTACTGGGCATTATGAGACTCAACAGCTAATTGTCTCAGGGTGACGAGCGCAGCACAGCGCCACGAAGGATTTTGCAAAACAAAGTTCTGGGTGGTGTTGTTATTGTTATGGCTGGCGTATTGCTTACCATCAGGCAAACGACCAGCTCGTCTCGTCACTCAGTTACATAAAAAATAATAAAAAAGAAATATTTATGTCTGTGGTTGTTTCTTTGAGCTGTGAACTGTCTCACCATCTCGGTCCTCGTCCGTAGCGACGACGAAGGTCACCTCCGTGCCGGAGGGCGCGTTCTCGTAGATCCAGACCGTCGTGTTGAACGCGCTGTTGGAGTAGTCCGGCTGCGGCTCCTTGTTGTTGATGTCCGTTATGAAGATCGAGATCTGGAATTATACAGAATCGTAACTGACTGTGCCTTAATCGATTAGACATCGAGTTATTAGGGACAGCTTTAGCAGGCTCCTTCGCGTGCTGTACAATGTAGGTAAATAATAAATACGCCCAACGATCACATACTTAGACACTGGCTAACTAGGATTTCCTGTATCTAGGGAACCAGGAACTACGAGGACTATGGTCTCACATCATCCAGGCACGAAACAAATGCCTGAGCATTTTTTTTTCGGTGTATTGGTGGGGCAGTTTGGTTTAAATCTTATACACCACTGAGGTTGCGGGTTCGATTCCCGTGACGGGACAAATGTTTGCGCACAGAAAATAAAACGCAAGCGTTCGTTTCGTGTTTGGGTGTTGTGGGACTACGGTCCTCATAGTTCCTGGTTCCCTTCTTCTTCCACTACTGAAGGTCGGCAGTCATCCTTTTAAATTCTTCCTTGTTGAGAGCCAATCGCAACAGATTTTCCACCCTCTTTATTCCCGTCCATTGTTGGATGTTGCGGAGCCAAGACAGTTTTCTCTTACCACATTTATTTTGCTCGCAACTTTGCCCATCATTATTGTTTGGTAGCGCTCATATCCTAAAACATGTCCAAGGTACGCAACTTTTCTCTGTTTTATAGTACGTACAAGTTCCCTACCCTTACAGAGTTTATCTGATTTCCTAGATACAGAGAATCTTAGTTAGGGGCCAAGATCTTATGTATGTGATCGTTGGGTGTGTTTATTTATTATTTGACTCACCTCGCCGAAGGTCTCGTGGTAGTGCGGGTCGGGCGGGCAGTCAGCGGGGTCGGCTTCGAAGCAGCGGTCGGTGGCCATCACCGTGTAGTGCAGGTAGTACCGCGGCGGCGTGTCCGCGTCGATGGCCTGCCCGGTCAGCACCGTGATCTGACCCGACACGAAGTTGATCTCCACCAGGTCATCGGGCGTGTCCTCGCGTGGGCTGGGAACGAGGTCGCCTCGTTATTTTTTGGGTCAACCGGACCAACCAAATAAAATAAAAAAGTTCTAACTGTCACAGCTAGTTATTATTCCGCTACAATAGTCACCACCTCCAGTGAATCTAGGATGGTCCATTACCGTAAAAGAGATCTTCTTCGCCATCTCGCGCACCTTGATCTTCTCGATACTCACAAGATGCAGTAGCGCACTTGGTTGTAGAGCGGCCCGTCGATGTCAGTGGCGAGGATGGATCCGATGACGACGCCGCGCGCCGCCATCTCGCGCACCGTGAACTTCTCGATACTCACAAGATGGAGTAGCGCACTTGGTTGTAGAGCGGCCCGTCGATGTCAGTGGCGAGGATGGATCCGATGACGACGCCGCGCGCCGCCATCTCGCGCACCGTGAACTTCTCGATACTCACAAGATGGAGTAGCGCACTTGGTTGTAGAGCGGCCCGTCGATGTCAGTGGCGAGGATGGATCCGATGACGACGCCGCGCGCCGCCATCTCGCGCACCGTGAACTTCTCGATACTCACAAGATGGAGTAGCGCACTTGGTTGTAGAGCGGCCCGTCGATGTCAGTGGCGAGGATGGATCCGATGACGACGCCGCGCGCCGCCATCTCGCGCACCGTGAACTTCTCGATACTCACAAGATGGAGTAGCGCACTTGGTTGTAGAGCGGCCCGTCGATGTCAGTGGCGAGGATGGATCCGATGACGACGCCGCGCGCCGCCATCTCGCGCACCGTGAACTTCTCGATACTCACAAGATGGAGTAGCGCACTTGGTTGTAGAGCGGCCCGTCGATGTCAGTGGCGAGGATGGATCCGATGACGACGCCGCGCGCCGCCATCTCGCGCACCGTGAACTTCTCGATACTCACAAGATGGAGTAGCGCACTTGGTTGTAGAGCGGCCCGTCGATGTCAGTGGCGAGGATGGATCCGATGATGACGCCGCGCGCCGCCATCTCGCGCACCGTGAACTTCTCGATACTCACAAGATGGAGTAGCGCACTTGGTTGTAGAGCGGCCCGTCGATGTCCGTGGCGAGGATGGATCCGATGACGACGCCGCGCGCCGCTATCTCGCGCACCGTGAACTTCTCGATACTCACAAGATGGAGTAGCGCACTTGGTTGTAGAGCGGCCCGTCGATGTCAGTGGCGAGGATGGATCCGATGACGACGCCACGCGCCGCCATCTCGCGCACCGTGAACTTCTCGATACTCACAAGATGGAGTAGCGCACTTGGTTGTAGAGCGGCCCGTCGATGTCAGTGGCGAGGATGGATCCGATGACGACGCCGCGCGCCGCCATCTCGCGCACCGTGAACTTCTCGATACTCACAAGATGGAGTAGCGCACTTGGTTGTAGAGCGGCCCGTCGATGTCAGTGGCGAGGATGGATCCGATGACGACGCCGCGCGCCGCCATCTCGCGCACCGTGAACTTCTCGATACTCACAAGATGGAGTAGCGCACTTGGTTGTAGAGCGGCCCGTCGATGTCAGTGGCGAGGATGGATCCGATGACGACGCCGCGCGCCGCCATCTCGCGCACCGTGAACTTCTCGATACTCACAAGATGGAGTAGCGCACTTGGTTGTAGAGCGGCCCGTCGATGTCAGTGGCGAGGATGGATCCGATGACGACGCCGCGCGCCGCCATCTCGCGCACCGTGAACTTCTCGATACTCACAAGATAGAGTAGCGCACTTGGTTGTAGAGCGGCCCGTCGATGTCAGTGGCGAGGATGGATCCGATGACGACGCCGCGCGCCGCCATCTCGCGCACCGTGAACTCCTGCTCCAGCGTGCCGTTCTCCCACACGGGCGGGTTGTCGTTGCGGTCCACTATCGTGATGGTGAACGTCGCTGGGGAAGGGAGCTTTCGTCATTGACTCATTTGCGCTTCCTCAGCCAGTGGGAAATATAATTCAAGATTTTTTATGTAACTGAGTGGTGAAACATGAGGTAGGTTTTCATGGTGGTAGGTTTCTCGTATGCGAGAGGCCATCTGGGTGGGTTTTACCACTGCCTTGCCAGTTATTCAGCCGCCAAGCAGTAGCGCCCAAGCATTACTGTGTTTCGTTTTGAAGGCCATTGTAGCCAGCTAAATTACTGGGCATTATGAGACTTAAGAGGTTATGGTCTCAGGATGACGAGCGCAGTGCAGTGCCGCGCAGAATTTTTCAAAACATAGTTCTGGGTGGTGCTGCAACTGTTATGGATGGGCGTATAAATACTTAACGAGAAGAAAGCAATACTTACACTCATCGAAATCATCCCCGATATAAGTGTTGAGATCCCGGACCCGGACCGTGAGGTACATGACCTCGAACATCTCGTAGTCGATGGTGATGTTGGGCCGGATCTCCCGCACCACGACGCGCCCTATCGCAGCACCGGTCCGGCTTTCATCGGGGTACACAGTCTCTATGTATACACAGCTGGAATACATCAAATTAGTTAGGTATGTTATAAAAGGCAAAATCTGACTATTCCTCAAAATTTGGCGACGATTTGCTTGACATACGGTTTCCAAATAAGTTTTTTTTAATTTAAGAAAAATCTACGTTTGACCACCATCTCACCTGATGTTACGCGTGGCCGATGATGGAGCACGTACATTTAGATACCAATTCACTCTAACCTTGAAGATACCCAAATTATAGTTATCAGGAAACAGAGAAGACGGCAGAGTTCCATTCCTTAGCAATACGCAGTATAAACGATTTCAAAATATTAGGATAAGGAAAGCTACTGGTGGTAGATTTCTCATATGCGAGAGGCCGTCTGGGTGGGTACCACCGCTTTGCCAGTTATTCAGCCGCCAAGCAGTAGTGCGCAAGCATTACTGCGTTCCGGTTTAAAGGGCATTGCAGCCAGCGAAATTACTGGGCATTATGAGACTCAACAGCTAATTGTCTCAGAGTGACGAGCGCAGTGCAGCGCCGCGCAGGATCTTGCAAAACAAAGTTCTGGGTGGTGCTGTTGTTGTTATGGGCTGGCGTATTGCTCACCATCAGGCAAACGACCATCTCGCCTCGTAATTAAGTTACATAAAAAAAAATGCTTTCCAAGCAATTGCTTGGCTTGAACTCGAAACAGCTCCTCCCCACCACTGGCATACCGTTCCGTCACCTTTCGGCTACCGAGCCCTGTGGTAATGATAAGATCCTATATCTAGGTAGACACAACTATACTTATTAATTCTATGATACCTACTCGATATAATCAATCTCCCTTTCCTGGTTTGGTGGCGCAAGTTGTCTCCTAATCGGTCTCGAAAACGCGTCAATCTCTCTCAGAAGTCCCAGCAGTAGGAAAGTAAAGACCTAAAGACCATTCTTGGTAGATACGTACTGGTGATACTCGTAAGGGTCAGTCTCCCTTCCCTGCTTGGTCGCGTAGGAGGTCTCCCAGTCAATCTCGAAGATCAGCAACGCCGTGGTGTCGGGGTCCGTGGCGGTGATCTCATCAGTGATGAGGTACCCTTCCGGCTCGTTTTCGTCCACCAGCGGACTGCCGCGGGGCTGCCGACAAGTTTCTATTTAGAAGTGGTAGGTCTCTCGTATGTGGGAGGCCGTCTGAGTAGGTACCACCGCTTTGCCAGTTATTCTGCCGCCAAGCAGTAGTGTGCATTTCTGTGTTCCAGTTTGAAGGGCATTGTAGCCTGCGAAATATCTGGGCATATGAGACTTAGTATCTGATGTCCTGAGTTGAAGAGCGCAATGCAGTGCCACGCAGTACTTTTTACGGTATTAAATGTTCTGGGTGGCACTGCAATTGTTATGGGCAGGCGTGGCGCTTACCATCAGGCAAACAACTTTCTCGTCTCATTGCTCAATTGTTTAAAAAAATAAAGTTCAAGAGATAAACCCGTGGGTAGAATATCCCTGGAAACACTTGACGGGTGTTGATCCGTTGACTCCTGCACAATGCACCTCTTAATTTGATGCGGATTAAATCGTATACGAGTATAGGAACGATCAACATCGGACAACAATTATGTCGAATCGAAGAATCATCGCACAAGTGTGAAACAAAACTTTTCGTGTCAATGTCTTAAGAGTAGATAAAGTCCAAGCAAAGTGGGAGAATGATCCAGAGTCGTTCAATTGATATACTAATCTCTCATCTAGATTATGCCAAAACTTACCAGCCGTAGTGTAGGTGGAGTGTTGTTAATATCCAGCAGTTCAATGACCAGTTGAGTGGTGGCGGTATGGTACGGAGCGCCCAGGGTGTCGTCCGCCCGCACCTGCAAATTTAATTGTATTTGTCAGAAGACCGCGGCTGTGATGTAGAATGTTCTTAAGCGAGCATAAGGAAGAAATGAAAAAACTCAGGCTTTAGAATCTATACCCATCAGCTCCATCACTATCCACTTCCTGCCATTGAGAGGATTCCTATTCTTGGAGACACTAGAACACGAAAAAGGTGTACGAAAAAAAATATTACCTGTACAAAGATGACGTTTTGCCTGTGATAGTCGAAGGAGTCATTGGTCGACACGTAGATGTCACCCGTGTCTGGGTCTATTGTGAGGAAGTCACCAGCATTGCCCATCAGGGAGTGCCTGGAATCATCAGAGCAAGAAACCTTAGTATAAGCACAGAAAACTAAGGCACAGAAGCATCACTCCGCAAAGAAATTTAAACAAATAGCGACTCTTGCTATGACGCAATAAAATTCTCAATTAGAATAAAATTCCGCAACGTCACGCCTGATTCCATTGCATTTGTCGAACTATATTTTTTCGAAGTAAGTGTCGTGTCGAAATAAAGTACTGTCGGAGTTCAGAGGGACACCCTGAGAATCTTACAAAAAGTGTGTACTAACTCGACTCGGTCATCTATATCCCTATCCTCCGCCTTCACTCTCCCCACGAAGAACCCAGCGCCTTCTGTCTCATTGAAGGAGACGGTGACGGCGCTCTGCTCGAATATGGGCTCCTCGTCGTTCCAGTTGACAAGGTCTATGTACATCATGGCCACGCCAATGAACTCTGGGTTGTCCATATCTGTTGCCACTACCTAGAACGAAAAGGTTACTGTATATACTATATAGGTAGAGATTGGCAAAATTTGAGGATCTCAAGTTAGGTTCCTTCTCCTTCGGTTGAATTCCGAGATTTTAATTTCTATTTTTATTGCAATTATTCCCTGTATCTAGGGAACCAGGAACAATGATGTCCATGGTCCCACTACACCCAGACACGAAACAAATGCTTGCGTTTTTTTTTCTGTGCACAAACATTTATCCCGGCGCGGGAATCGAACCTGCCATCTCAGTGTATGAATTTTGAGCCAACCTGCCCAGCCACTACACCACAGAGGCTGTCAAACATATAATTTACAATTTACTGTACAGTGAATATTATTAGTAGTTCAATCTATCATATGATCTACAGTAGACAGAAGCATTCTAAGCCCGCCTTCGGAATTTGTTACGTCAGAGTTAAACGTACCTTCAAAGTGATGTGCTGGAAGTCAGGATCCTCGTAGTCAAGCATGCTGTGGTTGGCGGTGCCCATGATGAAGGTCTGCCGCTGGTACCCCACTGAGGGCGCCACGTAGAACGCATCCGCCGCGCCTTCCGGCTCCACCGACTCCAGGTGCACCGTGTACTGTGCGTTTGGACCCTACAAGTGGAATTTGTCAAAGTATCAAACCATGTTAGGTGCAATAGAATAGATAATGATGCCTCTATGATATTTTAAAAAATCCAACGATAAATAAAAACGAAAGTACGAAAGAACGTGAAATACTTAGGTAAGTAGGTACATGGAAGTACATAACAATTCTAGAAAATATTACGGACCCTTGATGCGCGAGAATAACTCGCATTTGACACTCGTTCTTCTTCTTCTACCTAGCGATTATTATTCCCGGCTTCGGCCGGGGTCCGCTTTCCTACTCCTCTCTCTCTCCACTCTACTCCGCACTTGGCACTCGTTGGGAGAGCAAAATAAGTATTTTGTTAAGGCTACACCATCAGTTATTGCTATTTGCTATGATACAGACAATATATATACCTACCTCATATTCTTGCCACTGATTGGCTACACCACGAAATCTCTACAAACTTGAATTATGTTTCGGGATTGAGCCTAGGCAGAGCGAGTGTGGCTACGCACGTGAAAGCACGTGAAATTTTCGATCCGACGCACCCGAGTTCAAATCCCGCACCACTGACTTTCTTAAGTTATGTTAACACTCGCTCTAAAAGCGAAGGAAACCTTGTGAGGAAACCGGCATGTCCAAGAATTAATCATAAAATTTCAAAGACATCTGACATTCACGAACCCGCACTGGGCCAGCGTGGTGGATCATGGCCCGTTCTCTCACTATGAGAGAAGGCCCGTGTCCCAGCAGTGGGAACGTGATGGGCTGATGATGATGATGATTGAGCCTAGAGGAAAGAGAATAATATATATTTTTCTATGGTATAAAATCTTACCAAATCCCGGTCATGGAACCCGAACTCGTCCAAGTCGAGGGTCATGGCTGTCTCCTCATTGATAGCGATGCGATATTCCTCCTGCAGCGGCAGCGGCGCGTTGTCGTTGACGTCATTCACGATGATGACGACTGGGGTCGGCGTCGCGAACAATATGTTGTCCGACTTGTATGAAGATAGAATAGAAGGGTTGATAAACTTTCTTGTACAGGAGCAGTAATATCACAGAATACTAGACAGAAGCATCACTCCGCAAACAAATTTAAACATATAGCGACTCTTGCCGTGACGCAATAAAATTCAATTCAGCTCGCGTAGCGCTGCATACCTACCAGTCATATTAACCTACAGAGCGCCTCTCTTTCTATCGCATAACTCTTATCTCTTCTGACGCGGCACGTGTAACGACGCGCGACCCGCCGTCGGTGTCCGGCTATGTACTTGTAGCTTCGTACCTACAGTGCGGGGTGCTGACGAAGTGGATAGATTTTTTGGTAACAACCATGTACCATTAGGTTTTTTTTTTATGATGAAATGGGCTTACGTTTGACAACAAGTCACCTGATGGTAAGCGTAGTTGCGGTCTAAGATGGAGTACGTTTGCCCATAAGGTCCCTATCCTATTCACTCTTGTCTTAAAGAGACCCAGGTTGTAATTGGATGGAAATAAGGACTCCGGTAGAGGATTCTACTCCTTAGCAGTACGTATAATGAAAGAGTCAGCGAAGCGCTTTGTGCGGACTGGTGGTATGTGCACAACATAAGGGTGGAGTGACTCTCCTCGCCTGGTGGTCCTTAGATGGGATAAAGGAATCAGCTGATTCAGGTCTTGTGTACACTCCCCGAAATGTAGTCTGTAAAAAATCGATAGGCTTGTGTAGTCTTCTGTGGTGACAGACGAGTGTCATCTTTGTCCTCATGTGGTCAAACGCGAGACTTGTTAATCCTACTAATATTATAAACGCGAAAGTATGTAAGTATGGATGTACCTTTGTTACTCTTTCACCCAAAAACTACTGAATGGATTTTGATGAAATTTTGTATGGAGATAGCTTATACCCTGGATTAACACATAGGCTACTTTTTATTCCGGGAAACCGCGGGTGAAACCGCAGGGCGCAGCTAGTTGAAAACACATATACAACGAGAGTCTTATCGCTTAAAGTGACCTTTCAGTCCAGAGTCCAGACCAAACGGGGAGGATCCTGCGACGGAGTACCTTGTACGCGATGATGGAGAGTTGGAACACTTCCCTCTCGAGCGTGTCTCTGTCGATCTCGTCAACATAGAAGATGGCGCCGTCACGGCCTCCAGGTATCGTCTCGATTCTGAAGAACGTGTCTGCAAGTATTAATAGATCCTATAAAAACTATAAATGCACTAAATTTCTTAGTTTTATTTCGTATTGTTTCAAAGCAACAGGGCGAGAATTCTGTTGCTAATCCTGGACTTCCACTTTGGTCTCATAAGAAAAAAATATGATGCGGCAATGCAAGTTCTTACTATATTAGTTTAGCCGCCATTTTGTTTCTACACCACCACCGTAGAGCGTCGAGGTCGACAGTACGTGTATATTCCTCTAAATGCCAGTGATTCAGCTAAAGTTTATCGTTTTGATATTTGAGAAGATCTAAATGAAGAAAAAGCGGGCAGAGAACATCAGACGTCAAATACCTCTTGGATCCGTCTCGATTCTGTAGTAAATCGGCTTGTTGATGCCCGTGTCTCCATCGATGGCTCGCACCGGGAAGGACTGGTTGGTCTTCTCGTCGAACTGCTGGACCGAGAAGATCTCCACCCACCGCGGTGGCCGGTGCTCCACGTTCTCCACTTGCACCATCATAGTGGCTGTGTGGTTGTTAGGGAGGGAGTCCTGTGGGCGATTGGCTGATGTTAGAAATTTGTGAAGTGAATCCTTTGAGAATTACGGTAGGAACTGAGTAATCTTTTGTGATGGCAAAGCAAATATAGTAAAGAGTAGGTATCCAGAAAAAATGGAAAGAGTGCAATCTCTGCTTCTGCGCCAAGCAGAATGCTGATAATATTTTTTTATACTTTAGCACAAAACAGTTTGTACATGGAGGTCATAATACTACCTAGATAGCATTTTCCTAGTCATCTAGGACGTGCAGGAAAAAATGGTGGCGATGCAGTAAAGTGATGGAAAATTTTAAATATTCTTAACTATTGCCTAAAAAAATAAAAAAAAATATTGCCTAAATAATAACACTATAATAATAAAACCCTGAGATTTTATAAAATGTGGTCCAAAAGAGCCAGATATGGCTGATTATTTCATGCAATCAGCTAGTAAGCTCACCATAGCAGTAACACTGAAGATGTGTAGGGGATTCTCTTCGAAGTTCAACGGAGTTCTGATGCCTATAGTCATGAGCATCTTTATCCAATCGCCTGGAATGTTTGACCCCTCGACGTAGAATATATCGTCGTCGCCCCTGTCACTGTCGATGCGGAACTGCATGAAACCTGTGCTGATCCGGCCGTCAGCGTCTGTGACTTCGTACACGCATTCTGTGAGACGAGCTTCACCTAGTTCCTGTGGGAATATGTAGATAAATGTATAGGTACGGTATTCAGGATTGATTATCTGTCCATGTCCAATGTCCGTTAAGGTGTCTGATTGTTCGTGATGTCATGGACAGGGTTCCGACTGAAAATCAGTACTAAGGTACTTTAAAATACCTTAGCGTATGCTGAATCGGAACCTTTTCCCGACATCGCGCAACATTTCACTGTGTATGTATTGTTTTTGATTTATCTTTATTTTAGTATGTTCAGTGTAGTGTTGTGTGATGTCCGGAATAAATGCATTTTCTTTTCTTTCGGGGTGATGAGCGCAATGCAGTGCTACGCTTTACTTTTTATGGTATCAAAAGGTCTGGGTGGCACTGCAATTGTTAGGGGCAGGCTTGGCGCTTACCATAAGGCGAACGACTTGCTCGTCTCATTATTCCCAGTACTCTGAGAGTGTTATCAGAAAAAATGGAAAATCCATTTGTCGAGCACTGGTTACATCTGTCGAGCCGGTGCGCGGTGCTCAAAACCGCCGAGCTTGCATTTTTAATTTTCCCCAAAAATTCTTGTAAGGACTAACATAGCTTTTAAGAATATTACTTACTAATGTAAGTAATATTCCAGAAACTTTTATTTAAACTTTTATTTTCGAACAATTGCTCATAATTGAGCAATTGTTCGAAAATAAAAGTTTCATTATTATGTTGCTCTTTCTCACGGATTATAACCCGGTCCTTTGGAAGGCTTGCGCGGGGAAATGAAGGAGTCCAACACGTAGAGGCCTCTTTGAGCATTTAAGTCGCCCCTGGCCTTTTATTATTATTCAAATTATTTATTTTGTTTCTTAAATTTAAATTTTTTACAGTATAAAAATATATATACAAAAATATTATAAAAAACCTAAACCTAGAGTGCCGCCGGCAGCGGGGCAAGGCCCTAACTACCGGTAGTTAGAGCTGCAGAGTGAGGAACCTCCTGATAATACGTGCCGTGTCAAGGAGTACTGCCTTCTGCATCTGACCCTTAATCCAACCGTCTAGCGAGAGCCTCTATATTATTATTATTAATCAGTTCCATATAAAAAAGGTTACTTACTGGAATCTGGCAGGCATCAAGGATTTGCATGATGGGTTGGTTATCGTCGATGTTAACGATCTCTAGCCGGACCGACACTCCGACGGACTCGCCGGCCACTCGCACGTTGAACACGTACAACTGCATGCCGGCCTCGTAGTCTTGTCTGACGACAAACGTTTGGTGAAACATTTGTGAGGACCAGCGTAGCTTATAAACAGACTTCAAAACAAGTAGGTATACACTTTATAAAAAAAACCGACTTCAACTGATGTATTTTCGAAGTCCAAGGTCGAAAATCAATGAAATTTACGCAAAAAGAATTTTCCAAATCGGTTTATAAATGTCGGAGTTCTGAGGAAAAAACAATAAAAAAAAAATACAATCGAATTTATAACCCTCCTCCTCTTTTTCAAGTTGGTTAAAAAGGAGGAGGTTCTCAATTCGCTTGTACTTTTTATGTTTGTTACCTCAGAACTCCATCATTTATAAACCTATTTGAAACATTCTTTCGCGATAGGTTCAGTATGGCTACAATGTGGTCCCATATAAATGTCATCGATACTCGACCTTGGACTTCGAAGATACAGAATTGAAGTCGGACATTCTTTTTTTTAAATGAATTATGTTATAATTTACCTGACAGTGGTGTAGAGGCACCAGTCGCCGTCATCGTCCCTTCGTACGACTGGGCCGAGATTGGCGAATTGTCCTGAACTAAAACTTGGCTCGACGTACGGTACATTTGCACCTGTAAATTTAGTTTAATCAAGTTTTTTTTCTTTCCTCCTTCTGAGGAATTTGGCTTTCTTCACGTTTTTTTCTGTCATGCAATCAAGTTCAAATTCAAAAGTTCTTTATTCAATTTTGACATCACAGACGCACTTATTAACGTCAATTATTACAATGACTCAACCACCAAAGCCAAAGATTTTAATACTAAACTTTATCTTTGTCTACCACAGTATCGTAATAAGAACCACTACTCAGAAGATAGGACAAGAACCTGAGGGCCATTTTTTTAGAACTTTTTATAATATTTTATGTTTGTTTTTGACAACATTATGTTTCTTATATAAGAGGAAGATAAGAGGAAGCAGTGGAAAAGTTTCAAACAGCCATCAACACCATCTTTGATTGGACGAAAAAATAGAAAATCAAACTGGATGAATCAAAATCTATTCACATAGATTTTACGAACAAAAGACAAAACTATCATCCGGTGTTAATAAATAATAAAGCGATACCGCACGAAAATACAGCCAAGTACCTTGACATGACACTAAATGCAAAGCTTTGTTGTAAGGCACACGTCAAAAAGAAACGCGACGAGCTAGAGCTTCGCTATAGAAAGGCGTATTGGCTACTTGGAAGACATTCTACGTTGTCAGTGCACAATAAATTACTATTGTACAAACAAGTCCTCATGCCAATATGGACTTATGGAATCCAATTGTGGGGATGTACCAATCAAAACAACGTAGCAATAATTCAACGATTCCAAAATAAAGTACTCAGGGGTATTGTAAACGCTCCGTGGTATATTAGAAATGACGACCTCCATCGGGACCTAAAAGTGGACCTCGTCACTAGTGTAATTAATAAGTATGCCGAAGCTCATGAATTTAGGCTTCACCATCACGTGAACGTCGAGGCTATCCAGCTCCTCGACAACACAGACCTAGTGAGAAGATTAAAAAGGACAAAACCTTTTGAGTTAGTTTAGTGAAGTGCCAGTGAACCGTAGCATAAACAGTTAGTGCTACTTGTAAAGAACACAAGAACATAGTGTCTTCGCCTTAATAGAGACAATAAGAAAAGTGTTGATGGACATATTCTTAGTTTTACTCTACTTAGCAGCTTAAGTCAAATTTAAATTACTTATTAGTCTTATTAGGCTAGATTGTAATTCTAATGGCGGGTCTCTACTAAAGTCGTCATTACATTAAAAAAAAAAATATGTTTTTTATGTGCCAGTTGGCAGAAGCGGAATGTTCCATGCATCTTTGTCTTCTATGTAATTATTAACTGATATATGCTTTGATATGTGCTTTTTTCATTAGAATAATTTTCACACGCAATTTGTATCTACTTGCTGTGAGCTCCGTTATAGATTTCGGAATTTTATTGTAAAAACGTACGCAATTGCCCATGAAGGACTTATTCGTTTTACTCAATCTAAACAAATACTGCTATTATTTTCTTATTTCTAGTGTTTATGTTGTGATAGTCACTGTACATGTACTGTTATGGGCAGGCGTAGCGCTTACCATCCGGCGAACGACTTGTTCGCCTCATCACACAGTTCTATAAAAAACTACCCATCTTACCGTTGTAATTGAGCTTAGCTATAGCGACATCTCCTCGGATCTCCTCATCCATGTAAATGAGTTGCATGCCGATGCTCTCATGGTACTCATCCATGCACACCTCCCCACCTTCACTCCTTTCTGGAGCAGGTAGAAGCGGTCTTTCACTCCACGGCATTCCTGCGACAGAAGTAACTAGTTAGTCTGAGACAGCCTCTGTGGTGTAGTGGCTCGGCAGGTGCGGCTCAAATGTCATACACCACTGAGGTAGTAGGTTTGATTCCCTCGACGAGGCAAATGTTTGTACAAACAAAAAAAGCGCATGCATTTTTTCATTTGTTTCGTGTCTAGGTGTAGTGGGATCATGGTCCTCAAAGTTCCTGGTTCCCTGGAATCCTAGTGAGGGGCCAGGATCCATGTATGTGATCGTAGGGCGTAATTAAAAAAACCGGCCAAGTGCGAGTCGGACTCGCGCACGGAGGGTTCCGTGCCATTATCTATAAAAACGGCAAAAAATCATGTTGCTGTATCGGAGCCCCCTTAAATATTTATTTTATTCTGTTTTTTAGTATTTCTTGTTATAGCGGCGTCAGATATACATCATCTGTGCAAATTTCAACTGTCTAACTATCACGGTTCATGAGATACAGCCTGGTGACAGACGGATAGACAGACAGACGGACGGATTTGCTTGAAACTTACCATCGAAGTTCAATTCAGGTAGATCATCTCGCTTCTCTTCCCTGGGAATGGCAGTCATGTACGAACATCTCTCTGAAACGGAACAATGTATGTTTTTTTTAATTAGTTATAGGCTTGCGTTTGACCGGTATCTCACCTGTTGTTAAGTGACGACGCGGTCGAAGATGTAGCACGCTCGCCTAGAAGAAACCTGTTCACTCTTTATCTTAAAGACACCCAGACTACAGCTATCCGGAAACACAGATTCCGGCAGAGAGTTGCACTCCTTGGCCGTTCGCATTACGAAGGTCGAAGCAAAGCGCTTGGTGTGAGCAGGAAGGATGTCAACCATAAATTGATGACGGCTTGCCGTACGTATAATTAGTATTGGCCTACAGGGATCATCATCATCAGCCCATCACGTTCCCACTGCTGCGACACGGGCCTTCTCTCATAGAGAGGGATACTAGTGTATTAAAGGTACGAGTTCGTAGCCGACTGCAGAAAGTAGCAGTAGACGACGTGTCGCAGCGTCATGTCGCTGCAGTCATGATTCCGAAGCAACTGCAGCCATCTGCAGTTTGGGTTCAATTTGCACTACTAATCTGCGGTCGGGCGACACGTCGACTGCCATGGTGCGACATGTAGTCGATGCGGGCGACGTGTCGCTAGTTGCGGAAGGTATTTCATAGAAATACATAGAAACTAGTAGTGTCGCAGCGACACGTCGTCTGCTGCTGCAGTCTGCAGTCGGATACGAACTTGTAGGTAAGTGTCTTTTTTATGGATCTGAGTGATGAAACGATCAAGTCATTTGCCTGATAGTAAGCGCCACACCTGCCCATAACAATTGCAGTGCCATCCAAAACTTTTAATACTATAAAGCAGTGCGTACTGCATTGCGGTCGTCACCCTGAGAAATCATATGCCCAGTAATCTGGACGCGTATCTACGGCAAGTACCTATTTAATAGGTGCAGCGCGACCACACAACAGAAGAAATCCGCGACAGCTTTAAAATTATGAGCTGTAGTTTGAAGAGTTTAAAAGTTATTGAATAACGTACAAGATTTTGCTGTTGCCTGTGGGTTTTCAAAGTTCCACTGTCTTGGAATTATCGTTATTGTCTTTATACCTATTATAATATTAGGTATAATATGTTATCTTTGCTTCTGGGCTTTGTGAATAATATTGTAAACTAGTTGCGCCCTGCGGTTTCACCCGCAGTATCCCGAAATAAAGAGTAACCTTTGTGTTAATCCAGGGTATAAGATCTTCATGCCGAATTTCACTTAAATCCGTTTAGTTGTTGCGACGGAACAATCGCGGATCAAACAACAATACATACAAACTTTCGCATTCATAAAATACTAGCAAACGCCCGCGACTTCGTTTGCGTCGACACAATAAAATATAGCCTATGTTATTCAGGGACTCAGGGTTAGCATTCTAATGGTGAAATAGTTTTTGAAATCGGTTCAGTAGATTTTGAGTTTATTTGTTACAAACATACAAAACCATAAATCTTTCCTCTTTATAAAGAAGTGTAGATTGTGTAGATGTAGATTAGTGTGACTTACCTTGAGCAAAGGCTGGTGCTGCATATATAAAGAGGATCGCAGCTAAAATTTGAAAATCAACCGCCATCTTGCATGATCCGAAGCTGCCAAATTGTGCCAGTCAGAACGAAGCTAGAAAATAATTATGTACAAAGTTAAGAAATATTTTCATATATTTTTTTAAATGAAATAAAAAAATGAAAATATAATTACTTTATTTATTATATTTATTTTTTATATATTTTTTTGTTATATCTCGTTGTGGCGGTCTATGGGGGAGGCCTATGTTCAGCAGTGGACGTCTTCTGGCTGATGATGATGATGATGTATTTTTTTTCATTTAAATTTTTTATATATAAAGACACATAACACAAATATAGTTGAATCTAAAGACGTTTCAAAAAATGTAAGTGGTCTGGGCCAGCACTATGTACCTACACTACATGAAACAAACATTTTCATTTAAAATATTAATATCATTATATTGATAAATAAATTATTGATAGGATTTTTGGACATGATGAAAAAACAATAGTGAACTAACATTGCAATAGGTACCTACTTAAATACTTTCTACTGTATTAGTATGTATTAGATAAAATGTCAAAAAACATTAACAAAAGGAACATTCGTGGCCCCAGAACAGAACACTTCCTTGTTACACTCTGAACACTTATCTTGTTTATTTTGAAGTATTCGGTATTAAGCAAAACGTAATCCAAGAACTCACATTTCAATAAGTAAGAACCGTAGATAACACTAATAAACTGTCTAGCAGAACAATATGAAACAATCCAAATCAGGGAAAACACAATCACACGCAAGTACTTGTTCAAAATCAATATTTCACAATTTTTTCGCGAAACCAGGACGTGTACCTTCCGTAATCAAATGAGACTGTTTTATTTTTTCGATATGACACCGGCAGTCGATAAGATTGTAATCGATAATTATTTTACATACCTATCGATTAAAGCTGACGATATGACCATAATAGGTGCTGATAAGGATGATAAATAAGGAACGTACATGTACCTAGGTATTTCCTTAAGCATATTAATTTCTGAATGGCCGACAATACCTACATACTTGAACTTGGGGTAGGAATAAAACACTTTAGTACACTTATCTTATTCGCACCCGAGTTCGATTCCCGCTGACCCCGCACCACTTACTTTCTTAGTTATGTGCGGATTTAACACTCGCTCTAAAAACGGTGAAGGAAAAAATCGTGAGGAAGCCGGCATGTCCAAGAATTAATCATAAATATTCAAGGACGTTGATTGTGATATTCACCAACCGGCACTGGGCCAGCGTAGTGGCTTATGGCCCATACTCTCTCTATGAGAGAAGGCCCGTGTCCCAGCAGTGCGAACGTGATGGGCCGATGATGATGATGATGATATTAATTATCACAGCGTGTGTGAGAACTGATATTAATTAGTATGCTATCCATACCTTACCTGCATGTTCTTTCAATTTATTTCCACTGTTGGATATAGGCCTCTCCCATAGCACACCACTGAGCCCAATCTGCGGCTTTTCTTTTCCAGTCACTAGCAGGTTATACATACATTAAATGATCACAGTGTGTGGTCATTCATATAGGCACCTACTTACATTTTATTTTCATCCCCTATCTCGGAAAGAGTATTTTTGCTCTTCGATATCTGAGTGTTTTTATCCGCTAGAGGATAAAGTAAATTTGAATTTAGAACATCGTGTGCACTAAGTTTGTAAATTCAAAACATCATTATATTGAAATCGTTCATTATCAATTTGACATCTCAAAATAAATATAGTATTAAAACATAATCCTTTCTTGTGAAATTCATAGATGACGAGTAAGTGAATATACGCATTAATAATAATTATTTTTATCGGTAGGTACCTAATTGATAATCAAACATAACAGAACAAAGCGATAAAGGACACAAATAGCCGTTGGCATGTCTTACGTTACTCAAGTTTACAAAACATTTAAGTTTATTTTTAGTTATTTTATTTTAAATTTAATTCGATTTGATTTTAAATTTATTGGATTGGATTTTTAATTTAATTTAATTTTAAAATTAAATGGGATTGAGCGCGCCACGTGAGCCGTATGCATCCTGACCGCTGGGCATAAATTACCACACAATGGATCCCTGAAAAGGCACAACGTCGCCGAGGCCGACCTAGAAAAAGATGGCGAGACGATCTAGATGCACACCAAGAAAATTGGTATGCGGTGGCGCAGGAGCGAGACAGATGGAAGGAATTGGGGGACGCCTTTGCCTAGCAGTGGGACAACATAGGCTAGTAGACTGAAAGGTAGAACATGATGGAACCTATACCTAACAAATCTCCACATCTTTACAAAGAAAACTAAATATTACATATTTATCTGTACCCATGCTTCAGATAATTAAATTTATTTCATTTCATTTAGTAAAAAAAATATCTCAAAGGGTAACTAACAGGATCTTAAATAAAAATTAAATAAATAAATTTAAATGATCTACTACAAATAAGTAGGTATGTTGTAAATAAGTCTTACAAGAATGTTTTAAAATGATCACAGAGACTGAGGACACACACAACACAACATATTATGTTGTTTCATTTTGTAGTAAATAATGTGCAGAATGGTTAAGTTTTTTTTATAATTTTTACATACGGTCCATTTTGGCTTATCCTATGTTAGTAAAATACAAAAAATATACCATATTAATATTTCATATTAAATGTCAATATAGATATTATACTTGGCAAAAAAAAAATATACCTACATAAACAAGTACCTAGTTATAAAAGCACTCGCCCGTTTTAAATACATAGGTAGATTATATCGTTGCGTGATTGTGATGAAAAATAAACTTAAGAATTGTTTATTAATAGCAGGGAGCGATATTTAATAAGCTAATGTATTTATGTAAACAAATAAGTGGCTACGTTTATCTGTGGCCTTATCGCGGCGGCCATTTCTTTCACTGGATCTAGTGGACCTCAACGCAGCGCAGTGATATTGTAGGGCCTTCCACACAAGAGCAAAAAGGACTATCTTCAGGGGTCTAGTCTAAGCATTCTAGCCGATACGTATCAATACTCTCAGATAAAGTACTCGAAGTCAATACTCTTTTATAATGATTATTTTATATTCATACCTATAATTGATTTATTGTTATTGTTATTAATTTTGTATTTTAATATCTAAAATTATGTAAATAAATTAATTGGAATTGTTTTTATGTAATATCTAAAATAATACCTAAGTGTAATTGGCTTGTGCCGTTCTTATTGTAATAACAAATAAATAAATTGTACCCACGACATCGACAGCGCGACTCCGTCCTCGTAGAATTCGGTTTATACCTAATTGTTTCTGAAAGTTTGAAAGGCAATGAAAAATTTAGTGCAATTCCGCTGAATATAAATGATTACGCTAAATATATTCAGCGGAATTCCACTAGATATTTTCATTGCGTTTCAGATTTCAAATGGATTTCCACAACATCACGCCTGATCAATTAAATTCCTATGAAAGTATTCGTTTTTCCGGGATGAAAAGTAGTAAGCGTGGGGGTCCAATCGATGTACATTTAAACTCCCCACCACCCACTTCGTTTCATCCATGGTGAATGAATCAGCATCTTCAGAAAATCAGCGCCTTCAACAGATAGTCAATTTTTATCTATATATTTTTATGAAGATAAGAAACTAGGTAGTACAAGAACCAACAACTATTAATTTGACTCATTCTAAAATTGAATATTCCATGCTTGGCTTATTGATAGATTTATTACTCACACTAGTTGTAAAGATTTCATACGTGGGATTTAGTTATAATCTCTAGTACACAGAAAACTAATTTCCAATGAAAAATGTGACACAAAGAGCAAAGCACGCAGCCACAGTTAGGTAATTGGCGTTCTTATTCTTATAGTTTGTGTGTGCCCACTAATTTTGAGACGATCTTTAGACTTGTGTAATAAGAGTCTCGACCGCTACCACTTGCGTTTACGATCATGTCATAGTCAGTTACTATATCAAATCTATCTCTTTGTGAACTGTCAAAAAACCAGGAATAGGTGGACAGCTTAGAGTAGGTATATAGTTATGTATACTCTAAGGTGGACAGATTATAATTACACTGATATTAAACCTACATTAATATCAATGTATTTACCTACGTTATTTGTAATATCAAATTAATCACATTACGGGTGATTATTTTAGTAGGTACTTTCTTTCTTCATATTTCTGTAGGGAGAGGCATAGTATAAAGCTATATAGACTATTAGTATCTATGCTGCGGTAAAGGTACGCGCGTTATGTAATAGAATAGAATGATAGTAGCAAGATGGAAGTACTTAGTACCTACGTCCTTACATAATATGCGTAAGCACATATTTATTTATTTATACTTTAGTACAAAACAGTTTGTACATGGAGGACTTAATGCTAGATAGCATTTTCTACCAGTCATTCAGGACGTGCAAGAAAAAATGGTAGCGGTGCAGTAAAGTGTGTTATGGAAAATAGTAAAACCACAGAAACTTAATATATACCTATTGCAAACCTAATTATATAAAATATATACTTAAATCATTACATAAATAAAAAGAGATATACCAGCAATAATTAATGACTACGTTAATGGGTTAGGATAGGATTATAGATCGTTACAATGTTTATAAGGAAAATCAATGAACCTCCTGTGTCCCGTCCCATGACCCGCTGTCTCATCGTGTCGCGTCGCCGTCGCGCCGCGATAGCGTCCTCTCCGCTCGCCAGCACCCGGCCGGCACCGCACTCGGATGCGCACGCGCACATCTCAGCCACACAGTTCCGCGCTCAGTTGTTCCCGCTCCCCGTATCCATCGCACCCTTATCTTACACCAGTGAGTTCATTTTATCTTTCATATACGATTTTTATTATTTTATTATGAGAAATAACAGAGAAACGAGATAAACCAAATAAAATATTGAATACTAGCTGACCCGGCGAATTTCGTACCGCCATATATTTATTGCATCGATTTAAAAAAAAAATCTTTTATGCAATCTTTGTCCTGACAAGAATTATCCAATTTAGTGCAGTCGTTCGGAAGTTATGCGCGTACAAACATTTTGGCGATTCATTTTTATTTATACAGATTAACAACTGGTTAGTGTTCACTAATAAAAGTGAGAACTATGTGAGAACCTAATTTGGCAATTTAATTTTGTTTCGATATATTGATTTGCGTAACCATAGTTTGTTTTTAGCTAACAACTTCAAAATGTTTTCGAATGAATAGATTGGATTCCTTGTTTTTTTGGTGATATTACGCCAAAGACCGTTAATTTTATCATGATACATGTTCTAACTACCTTCATACCATCAGAAAATAACTAATTAGGTATAAAGTGCCTACCTATTTCTCCGGTAGTCTCCCGTGGGTGATACTGTACGTGGTATATAATATATTATGTGTATTTCTACGTTTATAAACTTCATGACCTGCTCGTCTTCTGTGCTTTGGAAAGAGGCTGCCGTGCCGAGGTTACGTATGCCATGTGGATTTATTAGAGGGTATGGAGGGTACGTAGCTGCATCTACAAGTAGCTAATAGAAGAATCATTAATTTGTATATTTGATTTTATTTTAACTTTATATTCTCACATTTGACATTACATTACAATACAATACATTCTTTGACTAATGCCAATAATTGCGTCCTCCTCTCTTCTAATGTTGCGGTGCCCGACGGGGTCCGGAGACTTTGTACATTTACCTAATCACACTTTGTACTACATATGGAAGCAATAATTTTGAATCTGAATCTTGATGCAATTGTCTTGAAAAGTACAAAACGAAAACAAATCATCTCCGGACACAGAATAACTAATAGTAAAAGTTCAGGAGTTAGAATTTGGGTTTATTTTCATCACATTCAAATTATGTGGGTAGGAAAAAGTAGTTAGATTGTCTATTGATTATTTTTGTATACACAGGGGCCATAGGGCACAAAAGCTGTAGTGTTTGTTGCCCTTAATTTTGCATACTTGTCAAAGTCCGATGACAATGCAATATTATGGTGACAGTCAGCTGATCTGATGATGGAGACGGAAGGTAAACAATAGAACTCCTTGACGGATAAATAGTAAACTACTAGTGTTTGGGCTCATTTTAATCTGCTCGCGGTTCCGATTACGAACTTGTTCAAAGCTTGTATTGAAAAATATATTTTACAACAAAAATCTTGTTAAATCTTCCGGTTACGTAGGAACTATTAAGTAAGCTGTTTTTTCGGTATAATTCTCTAAAAATGACAATTTAGTATGTAGAAGTAGGTGCCTAAAACTTTGATTGTTTAACTCGTTGAAATCGCCGATAACGAATCCGTACTCGCGATGCCAATGGACATTTTCGTGACACGTTACTTTACTTTTTTTTAATTCGCCCGTTTATGCAGGCTAGCGTCTCTAGTACTATACCGCCGTGTCTTCCGTAGTTTTTATTTGAAAGTTAAATATTCCATTTAATAAAGTTTTATTGAGAATGAGGGTCATCAGCAACAAGCCAGACCCTCTTCTAGTGCTTTAATAAAGTGGTGGAGCTTTATTCAACCTTTCCATGGACTTTTTGGGAGAAAAACAGCAATGTCTTTCTCTATTTTGTTTCATTTGCCTACAGTCGTGCGTGTTTACGAACACACAATGGTTAATATTCCACCGATATTACACATGATCACTCGAAATAACACTTGTTTGGAAAATAAAACAAAATCGAAAACTATAGTACTGTATTTCACTTCCCGCCAAAAAGTCCACGTTACTTTAGTTACTTCGAGTAGACAGCCAAAACTTTTTCTGAGTTTAGTTACATGGTATAAAATATATAAGTATCAGTAGGGTATATATATATATATGCACAGTCAAGTAAGGTATAGGTATATGTATTAATGAATGTGGGCTCAGCACATCCAAATATTAATAATAAATAACCATCAAGACTACCTACATGATCACCGACATGTAATGTCCCATGTCAGCGAAAGGCAGGCCCCGCGCGCTTGGTGCTTGGACCATGACCGACCTTACTGATAGTGGTACAAAGTCTATGCGTAAGTTGATAGATAATGCGGTTCCGGATGAAAGAAATTATCACTGCTCGGATGACAGTGTTCGACATACATATACACACACAATAGTGTCACTATTTCTTTTTCTTAAATAAAATAAACTGGCTTTGGCATCGCTTCGCCGGACACATTCTTAATAATATATATTTATATATTAATTAGTGCCTTTTTTATCAAGATATTAAGACAACTCGTTGTTTTGAATGCAAATATTTTAAACAAATAGAATGTTTTAAAATTCATGGACATGTGACATCTACCAAACCGCACTGGGCCAGAATGGCGGATTATGACCCATTCTCTCTATGAGAGAAGGCTCGTGTCCCAGCAGTGGAAACGTAATGGGCTGATGATGATGATCATATATGCAGCATTATAAAATAACGCAGAACAATTTGCCCTTATCTTCGATGCAAACATGTTTAGGACTTGGATATCGCATACATTTGCAGCTGATAAATAAGCTTTTTTGTTGAATATTTTTCAAGACAAGTTTTTAACAAATTCGTAATCGGAACCGCGAGCAGATTAAAATGATTCCACAGGACAAACATACATACATTGCAAGTAAAATAAAAGCTTGTGATAGGCCTCATTTGAAAACACAAATTATTTGCCGGTTGCATATCATCATAATGGATTCAAATAATGAACTTGCACCGTCACGACCGATGGTGACGACGCCGAGCGACGTTTGCATGACAGTTGAAATGGCCCGTCCCGGCATTGAGCTATTAGGTATTACGTAGTAATAGTAGCTCAATGCGTCCCCCGGCTAGATACTTTCTGAAAAGGCCTTTACAATGTATTTCACCTTATTATTTCTTCCTTATTAGTTTTGGGGAAAGCTAACCTTAATAAATTCAAGAACACTATCAACGACCACGTGTTTAAGAGATTATTTTTACTGCAACTTGATAGTTTGATAATAAGAGTAGGTAAGTAGCTTGAAGCTTGGTAGGTAGTACCACAAGTATATAGGTATGTAGGTACTCACTTTTTCAAATACTTGGTAGTTATCACTTCCAATAGCAATGATGACCTAATTTAGATACAAATTGGTTCTCAATGATGACTTCATGCAACTAGACCTTCGAAAATAAACGATAACCTTTTTAAATAAACAAAATGGCATCTTAATTAAGTCTCCACGGCCAGTAGTGGCAGTGAAAAAATACGGTCAACATCTTTGCTTGAAATACAAATAAAATAAAATAATAGACATCTTAATTTTAAAATTAGAATGTCATTTGAATATCGCGCCAAAATAACAGTGTCGCAATCAAACGGCAACGGCGATATTTACAAAAAATTGTTTAACGGAACTTGTGCTATGGGGGTAAATAAAAGGACAAACGGTTCAATATCTAAGAGAGCCGAGGCTTATTTGCAAGCTGTTGAGAAAAGCCAGGGTCCCCCAAAGGGTAGGTTTTCTGAAATATGGGCAAGGGATACTACAGAACATAAACCAGTTTTTTTTTTGCTTTACGTTTTTGTGTATTCATCCAAGATGAACAAGTTTTTAATATATTTTTTTATTCTTCTAGTGACGGCAGTAGCACAGAGACCGAGTATCCCGAGGCTGGAGGTGGTGTCAAGAGTAGCTGCTATCCCAATTGTGGAATCCGGCATAGATGTCACGGAAAAGGTCTACCACAAAATTAAGGTTAGCTTTAATATTCTAATTTGATAAATATTAACTTTTACAAAACCTGAAATTAATAGAGGGTGATTTTAGATCAGACGAAATAGCAGATTTTTAGCAAAATAATTAATTTATTATACTCCGTCCAACCATTTATTTAACTTTTGACAGCTCGATTAGTGATGTCCTGATGCGTTCCTGATTCGATTTATGAAAAATAAATCGACTTCATTTATGAATAAGTTTTAATCAATTTAATATTCCATTTTGCGCAACGTTTTTTATTGTTTTAGAGAAATAATAAGGTGTTTAAATGACTATACTGCATGCATGTATTCATAAAAAATACATTAGTTATGTTGTTGGTTGTTTTATTTGACTTTGTATCTTAACTAGCTGTTGCCCGCGACTTCGTTCGCCTGGACTGTAGTTTAACGCTGATGTAGAGACTTTTTTGCAGGGATCGGAAAACCTATTCATTAAGGTTAACCGTTTGAACCGATTACCGATTGAAACGATAACCTATTAAAACTGTTACACAATTATTTCGGTTAAAAATCCAAATAAAAGGGTTACCAAATGAAAGTGTATACCGAAACAATACCAATATTATACGGTATTTTCTCGTGTGTACGCATTTATTTGATTTAGAAAGAGATCGGTAGTGTGCGATCTTTTATCACGAATTAAATTCATTTTACGTCTTGACCTAACCTATGTATAATTACTCGTATCCTCGTCTATTATAGCAGTTATTTCAACGGAATCGTTGCAAATTTTCTTTAGTTCTAATAATCTTTTTAACATGTAATATGTCGAAGTCCAACGAGTTGGGCAGTCCAGAACTGCTTTTTTTTAATTTTCTTTTCTTATTTTAAGGTTCATTAGGGGGCGACGTAAAACCTTGACCGCTTGGCGGCATGTCTCAATAATGGACTCCGATTCTCGATCTTTCTATAAAGCGTCCTTAATACACATTTGCAGTGTATGCGCTGCACATGGTAGCGACCTAATCTCGAATGACCTTGGCTGTTCGATATTAATTAATTAATTAATATAATATAAAGCATATGACATATTGACAGAATTGATCTCCCACTTGCCGTTATGGTGGGGGGTAGTGTTTGGTACCGTTGGATAGAGGATGTTTTGAAACCAACCAGAAAAATCCGAAATCCATGGAAAGGTGTCATAGAGATGGAACTGCTCAGGGGATCTCGGAAACTATAAATCGGATGGGGGTACGGCTTCAACTAAATATGCCGCAAACCTTGGGCCATTTTTGAAAATTTGAAAAATAAGATGGCCGCCATACAAAATAAAAATGTAAATAAATTTTGAATGGTTAGGGATAGGTATAAGGTGCTCGACCAAATGTCATAGAGGGCAACGGGGGAAATTCGGAAAAGTTGGAAAAATTAAAAAAAAAAGAAAAAAATTGGCGGCCATTTTCAAAGTTGCTCCGATCCGACTGAAATTTTGCATCGGGGAGTTTTCTAGGTCGTAGATTCCGATTATAAAAAAATTTGGATTCCGCCATTTTTCAAGATTAGCTGCCATACAAAAGTTTTTTTTCCGGACAAATAAGCCAAACAAAACTTTTGAACCGTAGTCGATAGGAAGCATCTATGAAAAAAAAGCAACACCCCCCCACTGCTTTAGCAACAACAATTAAGATATAAGATAATAATAACAATTATTAATTATTATTATCGCGCACGCCACAAAATCACTTGGATTCCGCCATTTTTCAAGATGGCCGCCATACAAAAGTCTTTTTTTCAGAACACCTGAACTTAAATAACTTTAGAACCGTAATCGATAGGAAGCTTTTATAAAAAAAAGCAACACTCCTTCACGCGAGCTGCTTTAGCAGCTCGCGCACGCCACACAATCACTTGAAATCCAGCTTTTTTTCAAGATGGCCGCCATACAAAAGTTTGTTTTCAGAACAAAAAGGGTAAACAAAACTTTAGAACCGTAATCGATAGGAAGTTTTTAAAAATAAACAGCAACCACCCTCCCACGCAGTAGTGCGCAAGCATTACTGCGTTCCGGTTTGAAAGGCATTGTGGCCAGCAAAATTACTGGGTATATGAGACTTAATATATGATGTCTCGGGGTGCAGCTCTCCGCAGTGATTTTAATGGTATTAAGTTTGTTTATTGTGGTCAGGCGTTGTGCTTGCCATCAGGCGAGCGGCGAATTTTTTTTTATATATGTAACATTATGTATTATATCAAATATTACATTATTTTTTACATTATGAATTATATTACATTTTGAAACCGAGTTTTGAGTGAATCGAACTAAAATGAAATACATACAAACTTTATAACTCCTTTGCACACTTTCTAAAGGTAGGTAGGTATAAAAATATGTTTTATTACTTATTTTAAAGTTTGTTTGTACCAAGTATTGATTGAATCAGCCTAAAATAAAAATATATCATACAAACTTTACCAAAGCTTTGCCAATTATTCTGTCGCCAAGCAATAGTGCGCAAGCGTTACTATGTTCCAGTTTGAAGGACATTGTAGCCAGTTAAATCACTGGGCATATGAGACTTAATATCTGATGTCTCTACGCTACGCATTGCTTTTTATGGTATTCAGGTTCTGGGTGGCACTGCAATAATTGTTCTGGTGAAGCGTTGTGCTAGCCATCAAGCGAGCGGCGAAAAAAAATTTTTGTATATTATATATTAGGTACATTATGTATTATATTATATATTACATAATACGTTCTATATTATATGAATCCATATTATGATTAGGATTTAAACCAAGTTTTGAGTGAATTGAACCAAGCAATAAAATTTTCCGTAAAAAGTTTAGAACTTTATTGCACACCCCCTAGGGGTAGTATAGAAAATATAAAAAATACGTGTTTCATTATTTAGTTTCAAGTTTATTTGTACCAAGTTCTGAATGAATAAAACTGAAATTAAAAAAAAACCATACAAACTTTAAAACGCCATTAAATTTTTATGAGTAGTTTAAAAAAAAACATGTATCCAAATTTAATGTTAATAATAATAATAAAATAATAAAGTTTATTTGTTCTGAGTTGTGAGTGAATCGAACCACGGAATAAAGCATACACTGAAAAAACCGTACAAACTTTAAAACTCTCATGCACCCTTCCTAGGGGTAGTATTGAAAAAATAAAAAATGCCTAATTAATTATTAAAGTTTATTTGTACCGAATTTGAATGAATAAAACTAAAATAAAAAAAAAAACATACTAACTTTAAAACGCCCTTACACCTTCATTAGGGGTAGTTTCGAAAAAATAAAAAACACGTGTTTTAAGATTTATGTTAAAGTTTATTTGTTCTGAGTTGTCAGTGAATCAACCCTGGAATAAAGCATACACTGAAAAAAACCGTACAAACTTTAAAACTCTCATGCACCCTTCCTAGGGGTAGTTTTGAAAAAATAAAAAATACATGTTTCATTATTTAGTTTAAAGTTCATTTGTACCGAATTTGAATGAAAAAACTAAAATTAAAAAAAAAACATGCAAACTTTAAAACGCTGTTACGCTTTCTTTAGGGGTAGTTTCGAAAAAATAAGAAACACGTGCTTTAAAATTTATGTTAAAGTTTATTTGTTGTGGGTTGTGAGTGAATTCAACCACGGAATAAAGCATACACTGAAAAAAACCGTACAAACTTTAAAACTCCCATGCACCCTTCCTAGGGGTAGTTTTGAAAAAATAAAAAATACGTATTTCATTATTTATATTAAAGTTTATTTGTACCGAGTTTTGACCGAATTGAACCAAGGAATAAAAATGCTCCATACAAACTTTACCACCCTCCTTCACCCTCTTGGGGGTTGAGTTTTAAAAATTAACATAGCCTATGTTTCAATTCAGTGCTTAAACTATCTTTATTCCAAATTTCATCAAAATCCGTTCAGTAGTTACGGTGATACCTGGTAACAAACATCACACACACACAAACTTTCGCATTTATAATATTACTAGTATTTCGCCGCGTGCGCGAGCTGGTAAAGCAGCTCGCGTGTGGGGGTGGTTGCTGTTTTTTTTTTTAAAGCTTCCTATCGATTATGATTCTAAAGTTTTGTTTACCCTTTTTGTTCTGAATACAAACTTTTGTTTGGCGACAATCTTAAAAATTGCTGGAATCCAAGTGATTTTGTGGCGTGCGCGAGCTGCTGAAGCAGCTCGCGTGGGGGGGTGTTGCTTTTTTTATAGAAACTCCCTATCGATTACGGTTTTAAAGTTATTCTTTTTGTTCGGAAAAAAACTTTTGTATGGCGGCCATCTTGAAAAATGGCGGAATCCAAATTATTTTTTCATAATCGTAATCTACAACCCCAAAAACTTCCCGATGCAAAATTTCAGTCATTTTTTTTCTTTTTTTTTAATTTTCCTACTTTTTCAAATTTCCCCTATGGTCCTCTATGATATTTGGTCGATCACTCTATACCTATCTCTAACCGTTTAAAAGTTATTTGCATATTATTTTCACCTATTTTGTCATGAAAAAAAAACGTTTGTATGGCAGCCATCTTTAAAAATGGCGGAATCCAAATAATTTTTTCATAATCGTAATCTACAACCCAGAAAACCCCCCTATGCAAAATTTCAGTCGGATCGGAGCAACTTTCAAAATGGCCGCCATTTTTTCTTCTTTTTTTTTAATTTTTCCAACTTTTTCAAATTTCCCCCATCGCCCTCTATGACATTTGGTCGAACACCCTATACCTATCTCTAACCATTCAAAAGTTATTAACATTTTTATTTTGTATGGCGGCCATGTTTTTTTGTATGGCGGCCATCTTTTTTTTTCAAATTTTCAAAAATTGCTCAGGTTTTGGGGCATATTTAGTTCAAGCGGTACCCCCATCCGATTTATAGTTTCCGAGATCCCCTGAGCAGTTCCATCTTGGAAACCACTTTCTGGTGATTTTGGATTTTTCTGGTTGGTTTCAAAACATCCTCTATCCAACGGTACCAAACACTCCCCCCCACCATAACGGCAAGTACCACTTCTATTTCTGTCGCTATTATGGTCTTCCAGTTTTATATTATATTAAATTAAATTAAATTAATTAAATTAATTAAATTAATTAAATTAATTAAATTAATTAAATTAATTAAATTAATTAAATTAATTAAATTAATTAAATTAATTAAATTAATTAAATTAATTAAATTAATTAAATTAATTAAATTAATTAAATTAATTAAATTAATTAAATTAATTAAATTAATTAAATTAATTAAATTAATTAAATTAATTAAATTAATTAAATTAATTAAATTAATTAAATTAATTAAATTAATTAAATTAATTAAATTAATTAAATTAATTAAATTAAATTAATTAAATTAAATTAATTAAATTAATTAAATTAAATTAATTAGGATTAGGATAAAAAAAGTATGTAACTTGGTAATTTACGTATAGCGTTGTAGTGTTAGGTACACTTTATTTTATTGCAAGTTAGATAACCACAATATCAGACAATAACTATCTACCGGGCGGGGAATGATTTATAATTACGAGCGAAAGAGTAAGTACCTAAATAAACTTGTCAACAAGACCGAAAAAAAACGGCCGGCGCGTGGCGCATCGGCGACATATACACTGTCAACAACAAATCTATCTATCTCTTTCGCCATAGGGCACTTGTACGTTGCGAATGAGCGAGCGAGAAATACACGATTCCAGCGGGACAACGCCGCGCGTACGGTGCGTTTGCCAGTTTGTGGCAGTGGCTAGTAAAATGTAGTAATATTTAGTTTTCTTTGGTAAAATGCACACGCGAGAAAAAACCTATATCATTGCGGTTTCTGTTAACCGAAATCATTCTGTTACCGAAAGTTTCTGTTAACCGTTATCTCAAATCGATTAATACAGTTATATTACGGTTGTTAACCCTAACCGAAATATCCCTGCTTTTTTGTAAATTATGTACAACACATGTTATTCAACACACAAACAAACAGACAAGTATATCAATTAAGATTATATAATCCAACTAGCTTTTGCCCGCGTCTTTGTTTGCGTGGACCACATAAAAGGTTTTTTAAGGTTTTTTTTTTTAACTTTTACCATTTTCCGGGCTAAAATGTAAACCATAAAAGTTTCAGTAGTTGATGAATTCCTTTTAAGCTGCTACTGGAGTAAGTCACCTCATGCCATTTAAATATGATTCAACGAGTATAATCAAAATCGGTTCCTTACTTTAACGTTCAGAAAGACCAATTTCATGTTCTTCCTCGTTCTATTTATTAGGTATATCATTTAAGATTATTTATTAGGTATTCATTTAAGATTAAGGTAGGTATATGTATAATCTAACAACAACAGAGACATTGGCCAGTCGTGTGTTTTTTATTTTTTTATCTAACTGAATGACGAGACGAGCTGGTCGTTTGCCTGATGGTAAGCAATACGCCAGCCCATAACAATAACAGCACCACCCAGAACTTTGTTTTGCAAAATCCTGCGCGGCCCTGCACTGCGCTCGTTACCCTGATACAATTAGCTGTTGAGTCTCATAATGCCCAGTAATTTCGCTGGCTACAATGCCCAAAGTGTGCCCAAGTGTGTGACCAAAACCCATGTTTCCAGGAATCGAACTCGTTAATCAACTGGTACCTGTCCCTCGGTGAGAAGTCGCTCGCCACCGGCGTGCAGCTGGCGATGCCGGCGGTGCAGATCTTCGAGTCTCCTCTCCACCAGCTGGACAGGTTCCTCTGCGCGTCTCTAGATATCGTGGAGAAGAGAGTGCCCTCTATCAACATGCCTCCTCGGGCGGTGAGAACACTTCTATGATCAGCGTCTAGAGCTAAAGAGCACTTTCGTCAGGCCTAGCGCACTCCGCGCTGTAGGTTCGAAGCTACAAGTACATAGCCGGACACCGACGGCGGGTCGCGCGTCGTTACACCTGCCGCGTCAGAAGAGATAAGAGCTATGCGATAGAAAGAGAGGCGCTCTGTAGGTTAATATGACTGGTAGAGGTATGCAGCGCTACGCGAGCTGAATTCAACTTTATTGCGTCATATGTTTAAATTTCTTTGCGGAGTGATGCTTCTGTCCCTTAGTATTCTGTGCTTTCGTTTTATTTGCTTTGGTCCTGGTGTTCCTCATCCAGTAACCTGTGAAGGTGTTTTACCTGATCTAGAACCACTAGAACTTAACTTAGCAGGTTAATTATAACCAATATCATTAGTAAGCTTGCTATTGAACTTCGAAAAACAAATATCTCTGACAGAATTAGAAATCACTAATTATTATATTGACAATTTATGTTATTATGTATGGGTAAGGTAGGTTTTATTGAATAGATAGGTAGCTGTAATTATACAAGCAAATTTTATTAAACTAAAATGTATAAAACCCTCGACACAAAAAAACTTATAAAAAGTAAGACATGGCTGAACCGATTTTTATAAAACATCACCCTAGAAAACCTGCTTTCAAATTTAAAAAAACCGCATCCAAATCGGTTCACCCGTTAAAGAGCTACGGTGCCACAGACATAGACAGACAGACACACATAGTGGTCAAGCTTATTACACCCCTCCTTTGTACGTCGCGAGGGTTAAAAAGAATCAGGGAAGACTACTCATATAGGTATGAAATCCGGTTCAATGTTGTGAGTCCCGCCTGTCTCAAATCGAAGTTATCTGGCTAGACGGAGCAGAGGTCGCATTTAACTATCGGGTTTTAGTGATAGGTACACCACGAGACGAGACAAGTCACTCTTGATAATATAATAATAATGACTACGATTCTTGCATAACGCAACCTTACTTAATTGCATTTCGGAATGTTTTTTCATTCGAAGTAAGATCTTCATCTAATGGAATCAGCCGTGACGTTGCGGAAATTGATCTCAAATCTGAAACGCAATAAAAATATGTAGTGGAATTCCGCTGAATATTATGTAGGTAGATGGCAAAACGTGTCGTACAGGAAGGGTTGTTAGGGCATTCTTTATTTATTTATTAAACTCTTTATTTCAGGCAATATTTAACAACAATTATTATTTAACATTATTTACTAAACTAGCTGCGCCCGGCGGTTTCACCCGCGGTTTTCTGGAATTAAAAGTAACCTATGTTTTTTCTGCTGTGTAACCTATATTACTGTAAAGTTTCATCAAAATCCATTCAGTAATTTTTGCGTGAAAGAGTAACAAACATACATTCTTACAAACTTTCGCGTTTATAATACTAGCTGCGCCCTGCGGTTTCACCCGCGGCTTCCCGGGATAAAAAGTAGCCCATGTACATGGGTTCTATTCCAAGTCCTAAAGTACCTACATAGGTACCAAATTTCATCAAAATCGGTTCGGTAGTTTTTGCGTGAGAGAGTAACAAACATACATCCATACATTCTTACAAACTTTCGCGTTTATAATATTAGTAGGACTTAGTAGGATAAGCGGTGAATTTTCACATTCATCGAACTTCGCAACTTCAATTAATTTTATTAATGCTAATATTTCAGCAGCTTATTTATGCTGCAAATGATGATTAATCCAACATTAATACCCACCATCTAGTTAGTTAAACAATAGTTAGCATTAGTAGTAATATTTAGTTTTCTTTGGTATTAATTTGATTGCTCGAGCAGCTGGCTCGGTGGCCCAGTGGTTAAGGCGTCGGCACGGTATTCCGAAGACGCAGGTTCGATCCCTGCCCGAGCAATATCATTTTTCTTCTTTCTTATTCAAAAATCTTCAGATTTTCGCCTAGCATGCGCTAATGCATTCAATATCAAAAATAGTTAGTAATCATTGAAATGAAATGAATGAAATGAAAATTATTGTTAGTAAAAAGTTTGTGCTTGACAACATCAGGCGCATCTTAAACTATTACAATAACAATTATATTATACAATAAGATTAAGACACCGCGTAAACATGCCCAAAGTTGTTTACACTATTGTCAGAAACAATCTACATGTACCCTCCGAACTTGTGTAAAACTGTATGACGGCAGGGCAGAGTTTCTCGTCCCGCAATGTGCGCTGTGTTCATTACGCATGACGTATCTTAGTATATGTAATATATAAAGAAGTTACAAGTTCCCGTATTTTTTAATCAATGCTGCATTGGTTAAATATTCCGCTTTCACCCAGATGTACTCTGAGACTCGTCGGTACGTGCTGCGGCGCGCTGGCTCGGTGAAGCAGCTCGGGTCGGCGGTGCTGGACTCGCGGGTGACGGCTGTTACCGCCGACGCGCTGGACCGCGCGCTCTGCACCGCCGACAAGTACGTCGACAAGTACCTGCCGCCTGACTACCAGGATGCCAATGATGGTGAGCAACATATTTTTCACACAGAATACTAAGGGGCAGAGGCATCACTCCGCAAAGAAAACAAATAGCGACTCTTGCTATGACGCAATACAATTCAATTCAGCTCGCGTAGCGCTGCATAGCTGCATAGTGCATACCTACCAGTCATATTAACCTACAGAGCGCCTCTCTTTCTATCGTATAGCTCTTATGTCTTCTGACGCGGCACGTGTAACGACGCGCGACCCGCCGTCGGTGTCCGGCTATATACTTGTAGCTTCGTACCTACAGTGCGGAGTGCGCTAGTCCTGGTTTTATTTTTATTTGTTCTTGTTATGTTTTTCGTGTACAATAAAGCGTTTTCAATCAATTCATTGTTATTGGCAGGCGTGGTGCTTACCATCAGGCGAACGACTTGCTCGTCTCATCAATCAGTTACATAAAAAAATAGTAAACTCTTTACTTCTCTTTAGTTCTACTCTGTAGTCCTAATTAATGTTCTTAGTTTATTTGACAGCCTCTGTGGTGTAGTGGTTGGGCAGGTTGGCTCAAATCTCATACACCACTGAGGTTGCGGGTTCAATTCCCGCAACGGGACAAATGTGTGCAAAGTAAAAAAAGCGCAACCATTTGTTTTGTTTCTGGGTGTTGTGGGACCATGGTCCTCATAGTTTCTGTTTCCCTAGATACAGAGAATCCTAGGTAGGGGTCAGAATTTCAATACTGGACCACGGACCGTGGTCATAAATCATAGGTATTTCTAGAGAACCCATAACATCGCCTGACTCTGTCGGTCAGAAGGTCGGCTGATAACCGCGACTCGGCAGTCTGGAGTGATCTGGAGTGAGTCTACTGGACCTTGTCTAATTACTTGATTTCTTTCTTTTTTTTAACTATCGGTATACTGTCCCACTGCTGGGCAAAGGCCTCCCCCAATTCCTTCCACCTGTCTCGCTCCTGCGCCACCTCATACCAATTTTCTTGGTTCACGTTCACGGCTCACGTGGCCCGCCCAATCCCATTCGAGCCTGGCAGCCCTATTGCCTACATCTGTTATACCCGTTTTGGATTACTACTTAATAATTCCTTTAAATTATCATTTAATGCTCAAACAGAAACTGCCCCCCTACCCATATGTCCCTCAAGCGCCAATCGTATATCGTGTTGAGCTCAGATTAAGGTGTAGATTCACTGCGACAATGTCTTATGATGCCATATATTGTCTCATTAAGTTTATCTCAACTTGTAGTCATCGTATTTTGGTATAAATGAATAAGATTAATTCGATTCCTTGCCTGAATCGACAATAATTAGACCGTATCTTATTAGCCGCAGTGACGCTATACCTTAATTCGAGCTCAACACGATATACGATTGGCGCTTGAGGGACATATGGGTAGGGGGGCTGTTTGTTTGTTTTACTATAGTGCCTTAGTACCTTTTGGTCGCGACTTCGCCCGCGTGGGCACAGAATTGTGGGCTACAGAATATACTGCAGGGGTATCGGAATACTTATCTCCGAAGGTAATAAGTGTTAAATGGCGGTGTTGTCTAGTCAACCTCGTTGCCTTGTTATGGCTGAGGATGCGGCGTTTTAAAACTACCGGCGTTTACAATTTTTTTTTAATTAATATCGCTCGCTTACAAATGTAAGAGTTTTTATGCACGCTTTTTATGATCTAAAAATAATATACATGAACATAATTGAACTCCTAAACGAAATTTCACTTGCATGAATTGAAATTACTGGGCATTATGAGACTCAACAGCTAATTGTCTCAGGGTGACGAGCGCAGTGCAGCGCCGCGCAGGATTTTGCAAAACAAAGTTCTGGGTGGTGCTGTTATCGTTATGGGCTGGTGTATTGCTTACCATCAGGCAAACGACCAGCTCGTTTCGTCAATCAGTTACATAAAAAACAAATGATGCATGTTCCTCTGAACAGTCCATGGCTAATCGCATGCCTGACTCCGCCATCAGCACCGAAGTTAGCCTTACCCACGTTTGCATTTCTCTGTCTCAAATGTCTATATCTTTTGTTTCTTGGTCAGTTTGCGATGAAACGAACTCAAGCTTAAGTAATGCTCCAGATCACATTGTATCATGTTTCATATTGCAACCAAATAATATAAAGATAGCTGGTCGTCTGGAGCACGGAGGTGACATATTAGAGGCGATAGTGCGAAAGCAAAGTCCAACTATAGGGACTTTAATTGTTACTGTACCGTTCCATAGCTATAAATTACTTATTTAGATACTTACCTACTTATACAAGTATTATTACTTTGTTACTAGTGATTCGCTTTGAACTAAGGCCTCGCGATTGCTACATTTTAAACCTTATGTCTTTTAAATTTCAATAACCCTTTGAAAACTGTCATCTCCTAACTTCATCATCATCATCATCATCAACCCACGGGCCTTCTCTCATAGAGATAATAAGGGCCATAATCCACCACGCTGGCCCAGTGCGGGTTGATTAATTCTTGGACATGCGGGTTTCATCACGATGTTTTCCTTCACCGTTTTTACAGCGAGTGTTAAATCCGCACATAACTTAAGAATGTCAGTGGTGCGAGACCAGCGGGATTCGAACTCGGGTGCGTCGGATCGAACTTGCAAATTATAAAATCCGATCAACCCTGCGATGACATAACTATAAATTATTGCATGGTAGTGGGATCAACCGTTCGAAAGATTCAATCAAATATACAAATACCGAGTCGAAATTGACCTGCGCACGAGCGCGAACCATCCACACGAAGCGCAGCGAACCGCTGTGGAATTGTGGATACAACAGTCAGCCCAGCACTTTCAACGGAAAGCGCACGCGCATTAAGCATGCGGTTGGCGTGCTTGCTTTACTACTGCATAGTACATTAGTGTTCGCGTTCAGTGTCTATTTATAGTTATTCTATTCACAAACACGTGCACGACACGATGTGACTGTTACAACATGCACGCGAATCGCTTGTGATTATGTTCACCACTGTTCTCTGATGCACGCAGACCGCGCACGGTTCGCGCTCGTGCTCAGGTGTGGAAAAGCCAGTAACTCGATAAACTTGCGCTCGTTCTATAAAATAAATTCCACTGTTGGTATCGCCTGTCCCAGTGCTACTATCACAGAATAATTTATAGTGCTTACGGAAGTGCTAGTGTTAGTTATTAATATTTTGAATAATATCGAAGCTGTCGCAATAAATAACAGCGTCACAGGACTTCATTGATAAATGCTGTTATTTTTCTTTCATTCATTTTATTGTTTGTGTTACCTACCTACCTACCTCTACCTACCTACTTACCCACTTCATTGCATGTTTACATTAAATTAGAAGTCAGTTTATTCATTCTTCATTTTATCTAAACATCGGCAGTAGGTTAGCACAGAAGAATGAAGTACGTTAACTAATTGTTTGCAATAACATTATGCCCTCAGTTTTGGGCACAGCGCAGTCAAATAAATATGTACAAATATAAGTACATATAAGTATATTTGTTACACCACATCACTAGCTAAATCTAATATTAAAATTTAAACATATTAACCGACCGCTATCTACCAAAGTTACATTTTAAGAGGAAAGCTACCGTAACTGCACCTTTTTTCTTGCACGTCCTGGATGATTGGTAGCAAATGCTATGTCCTCCATGTACAAACTGTTCTGTGCTAAGGTATAAATAAATAAAGTAAATAATTCGCACTCGTGATGCCGATGATTTATCCAGGATTGCTGGCTTGGATGTCAAGGTATTGTACAGCCAAGGATTGCCAACGTCTGAGTTTCCTGACAACTACAACCTGGGAGTCTTCAAATGGTAAACAGGTATCTTCTAGGCGAGCGTGTTACATCTTAGTCTACATCATCGCTTACCATCGGGTGAGATAGTGGTCAAACGCAAGCCTTTAACCAGTAAAAATAAATGTTCGAGACCGCATTGAGGCTTCCCTCTTACCTTACAATTTAGTGGTGATCATAGTGACGAGCGTGGACGCCGTGGACGGCGGCAGCGGCAGCGACGGCGGCGAGGAGTCAGGGCGCGCCAGGGCGGCGCACGCGGTGCAACACGGCGCCCGCCTGGGCAGGAAGCTGCAGCGGCGGCTGACGCGCCAGGCGCTGGCCGAGGCTAAAGCCATCAAGGAGCAGATTCATGTGCTGGCGTACGTCGCCGAGTTGGTGAGTACTTCAATAAGAGAAGAGTTTATTTGGTAAGATTACACTGAGGCACGCATACACATACACACACACCCTCACCCCCACATACACTCTAATAACATACCCTCAAATACAAACATAATACTGTTTTATATATTTATTATTATTTTTTTGCTTCTGTTATTGCTGTTCTTGTAATGTATTTAATGCAAATTAATTCATTTATTTATGTTGGTTTCATTTCATTTTTTATTTAATTTCCACTAGCTGCGCCCTGCGGTTTCACCCGCGTAGCCTATGTGTTAATCCAGGGTATAAGCTATCTCCATACCAAATTTAATCAATATCCGTTCAGTAGTTTTTGCGTGAAAGAATAACAAAGGTACATCCATACATCCATTCTTACAAACTTTCGCGTTTATAATATTAGTAGGACTTAAAACAGACTTCAAAAAAAGGAGGATGTTCTCAAGTTGATTTTATTTTATTTTTTTATGTTTTTTACCTCAGAACTCCGTCATTTATAAACCGATTTGGAAATTTTGCTTTGTGTTCAGTATCGCTACAATGTCGTCCCATATAAATTTCATCGGTATGTGACCTTGGACTTCGAGGATCATTTAAGTCGGTTCTTTTTTGTTAAATGAATTATTGATTTCATTTTCAATGTGACCTGCAGGTGGCCACCGACCCAGCGCTGGCGTGGCAGAAGGCCAAGGAGCTGTACTCCAGCCTGAGCGGCGCGGAGCCGGAGAACCAGGCGCGGCCGGCCACGCTCGAGGAGCTGCTGGTGCTGCTGGCGCGCGAGGCCGCCAGGAAGATGGTGCACCTCCTCAACTACACGCACACCGACCTGCCCAGGTCTGTTCCAACGACGGCTTCCACACATGCTTCTTTAATCTTTCCTCCTCCTCCAGTCGTTTGTTCACTGCTGAGCGAGCGTCGTAATGTTCCCGACCACACCTGTCCTTGATAATCCTCCGCCACTCTTGACGATCTCCAGCACAGTGAATGCGAATATGTTTGTGCCCAGTTGTTTCGACATTTGGTCAGGCCATCGTATTGCGCTACGACCCCTTCCTTGGTCTCTTTCCTCCTTCCTTGGTCTCGTGGTGGTGGAAAGGTGTTGGGTTTTCGAGCAATATATCCGATATTTTGCAGGCATTTTACAGAGCCTTTGAGTTACCCTAAGTTCTTTTAACTTTGACACTTTCGTCCTGTGAGCCGTCCACGGAATCCGTAACATGCGTCGCCAGCACCACATTTCGAACATTTCGTTGCGTCGTCTATCTGCTGCTTTTATAGTCCTTTAATCTTTATGTCTTTGCTATTTCCTCGTGGTCGTAATATTTTATAACTGTGTGCGCGACGAGCAGGTCGTAGGGATGCAGGGGTCGCCATGTAGGGATGTACATAGTTGTGGTAGGGTCATCATGTTGCCTTTAACTAATACACACGTATCAAGAGTATCGGCCTTTCACTAAGACCCACCATCACCATCCACCTGATTTTAAGCAACACGCCTGCTCATTACAGTGACAGCACCACCCAGAACATTGTTTTGCAAAATCCTGCGCGGCACTGCACTGCGCTCGTCCCCCTGTGACAAAAGCACTAGAAAAGATTTTACGTTATTTTTTCCATTATTTGATATTTATTTAAAAATACTTAAAATTAAACAAAAAAAAAACTATTTAGGTACTAACACAGCCTAAGAAATTTACAAAAAAAATGGATCTTGTATATGAATAAAAATTTATTATTATGTCGCTCATTCTCACGGGTTATACACCCGGTCCTTTGGAAGGCTTGCGCGGTGACATGAGTCCAACACGTGGAGGCCTCTTAGAGCATTTAATTTAAATATGTAATTGGCAACACTTATCGGGGACTGTCTCTAAGTGCAACATTAAGAAGATGCAATCAAAGACAGCCCCTGATAAGTGCGAGGGCTATTATTGGAGATATGAAAATTACTTATGATTGGGCTATTGAGGCGATTTTTTTTTTGTTATTATTATTATATTTCAGGAACGTTCGCCAAGGAATGTCATTGGTGACCAGGCACCTGTCTACTGCCGCTGATGCCCTCCTGAAGGTAGCTTATTGATTCTTTATCTTACCTTTGATGTAGATACTTATATAGCTACGTATTTTGCTAGTAGCTACCTACCAGTAATTTAGCTGGCTACAATACTTATATCTTCTTTTATCTAGTCTTTGCCGGTGGAGACCGCCATCACGGAGGTCCGCGGCTGGCGCTCCAAGCTGCAAGCTCTCCTACAGCACCTACAAGAAGCTTCCAAGACCTACCTGGTGAGAATACAACGCTTTTTACAATAGGTACCTACCTAATTAAATCTTCAGCCTTACTTTGTATTCGTTTTCAGGAAATCTAGCTTGTGCCAGCTTTGTTGACAGCCTCTGTGGTGTAGTGGTTAGACAGGTTGGCTCAAATCTCACACACTACTGAGGTTGCGGGTTCGATTCCTGCGATGGGACAAATGTTTGTGCACATAAAAAGAGCAAGCATTCGTTTCGTATCTGTGTGTTGTGGGACCATGGTCCTAATAGTTCCCGGTTCCCTAGATACAGGGAATCCTAGTTAGGGGCCCGGATCTATGTATGTGATCGTTGGGCGTTATTTATTTATCCGTACAGGGTGGGGGTGGGTATTAATGGATGTTTATACCTAATTTAATCACCAATCACGTCAAAACAGCTACCTAATTACAAAATAGTTCAAAATTATTTTGATGAAATTTCGTATAAATTCTCCTTGAATTTTGTAGATACCTAGGTACTTACTTGACTCTGGAATAGAACAAAGATGCTTTTTATTCCGGAAAATTGTCTACGCGGAACCGCGGGGCGCAGCCAGTAAACGTATAAAATATATGCAAATTATAAATATTTAATAAAACGGCTAGGACTCAAGTAGTTTGTCGAATTAGTTCGCCGCGATCTCGCAGCGTAAACTCGCCCCTGAAAAAGAGCATCGGACATGCTCGAAACCTAGGTCGGTAGGTCAGTATAGCTATGAAGTGGTCCCATATAAATTTCATCGATATTTAACCTTGGACTTTTTGTTTTTTCTAAAAAATATTACATATTCATAATGAATCAAACTCACGAAAACTTCGATACTATAAATGCAAATTAATAATTTCAGGAGCACCTCGCCATATTCGTGGCGGGCAATGAGGAGCGTGAGAAGATTGCCCCGAGATCTATGTACGAGCAACGGGACGACTTGGCCGCCATCAACGGCCTCCAATAACCATTACCATATCATATGTGTTACAAGCCACAATCATTTTATAGTAATGTGTCGTGTCGTGTCGTGTTGCAACATTCCAAATAACATAACATGCCAAGTATTCGAATTATCACTTTAGTGAATATAGTTTATCTTGTGGCGCTAACGCGATTCCATCAATTTATTCTGAATACGCCATAACACGCCACGACACATTGTTCAGGCTTCAAACTAAAGCTAAGGCTAAGCCTAGCAATAGATTTAAGATATATTAGCGTAGACTGTTAGATTTTTTTAATGTTGATTTTATATTGAATGCTCGTTTTATATTATTTCTTATTAAATGATGATGTAAAGTTAATTATTAAGTCTCGGTTAATAATGTCGTATAGACCGTATAGTTAAATCTAATTTAAGCTGAATATTTATGTAGGTACCTTATAAAAATTATGTTATATTGATATGAAATAGTCAATATTTATTTTAATATTTTATTGGCGGAGTTGATCGAAAATAATAGCTTTAATAAATCTATATATTTATGTTCCATGGGGACCGTTTGTGTTTTCTTTTATTTGCCGCTCTTGCCTTTCTACCTTTTATTGCGATAGGTACCTAAATAACTTGCAAAAGAGTAGATTGTAGCAAGCGAAATTATTGGGCATATGTCGCGGGGCGATAAGCGCAACGCAGTGCTGCGCAGTGCTTTTTGTGGTACCTATTAATGGTTCTGGGTGGCACTGCAATTGTTATGGGCAGGCGTGACGCTTACCATCAGGCGAACGACGTGCTTGTCTCATCAATCAGTAGAATTAAAAAATGAAAATATATATATATAGATACATATATATTTTATAAGAATTTATTTTGATCTTTGCCGTACATTTTTTTTAATTTTGATCTCTAAACTGGCCTGCACATGTCTTGCTTAAAATAACATTGAATAGGTTAGGTACAGTATGTGAATGTACGACCTCATACCTCATGTGTACAGCATGTAATAAAGGGAACCCTTGCATGCAAGCACAGAAATCTAAATAATAAGGTACTTACTAGAAGTCACTTACCTGATTCCTGTACAGGCTCGCAACTTGCAAGTGGTGTACCTACATAGGTATATCTTAATCTGAGGGTTTACTTCAAAAATTCTTTATCTTATTGGTGTGTATACCTACCAAGCAGAAAAAAAGAAACACTAGTCTTGCACATAAGATCTCTTTTCAGATTAATTCTATAGATTATAGATTAAAATACCTTTTTAGACATGACAGTTTTAAAAACATGGAGAAATGACAATAGTTTATTTCGCCAATTTGTTGAAATTTCAGCTATGATTTAGATTTTCAACATAAAATTAATAGGTTTAAAGGTATAGCCGTTGGATATTGGTCTTTCCAATATAACTAGATACGTGCATACCTATACTTGCTGAACAAAATGACTAACTCGGGCACTCCCTGCATTTATTACGTAAGTCACCAGATATCTCTACTTTTTTAAGAAATTAGTAGTATCTTAACTGATCAGGTCGTTCCTTTGATGGTATACAATAATCATGCCCATAACAGTTGCAGCGCCACCCACAACTTTGTTTTATAGTCCTACGCGGCACTGCACAGCGCTCGTCACCCTTAGACAAGACCTAAGTCAAATAATGATCCACCCAGTACTTTCGCCAGTAATTTCATAGTAGGTAATTTCGCTGCATACGTCCTTTAAACATAGTATCAAATGCTTGCGCACTACTGCTTGGTGGCAGAATAACTGGCAAAGCGGTGGCTTACAATGTAATACACATTTAACTTAGGAACTGAGATGTCACGCACCCAGTTCCTAAGATAAATGCATACTACATATAGACCCTCCATTACACCCTATTTTCCACCACTTGACTGAAACACTAAAGGGTCTTCTAGTGTTTCAGTAAAGTGGTGAAACTATACATGAAGCTTCTTTGAAGGACTCCTTGGAAGAACTTGAAAAGCAATGTTATGTTATATTATTTTGTATCATTTGCCTACGCTCTTGTACATTTACAAACACATAGCTAAGGAACACCTTATCAGCATCTTTCTTTCCCGATTCTTATAATCCAAGTATCCTAGTCGTGTTTCGGGATGATGTTCGGTGCACCATCGGGGAGACGGGTCTGAGCTGCCGCTCAACTGCCGTCTCTCTCTAGATCTATGTGCTCCATCTTAGGCCACATCATCGCTTCACATCAAGCGCAATAGTGGCCAAACATAGATCTATTAAAGATTAAAAAAAAAAGGGTTTACTGGTGGTAGGTTTCTCGTATGCGAGAGGCCGTCTGGGTGGGTACCACCGCTTTGCCAGTTATTCAGCCGCCAAGCGGTAGTGCGCAAGCATTACTGTGTTCCGGCTTGAAGGGCATTGTAGCCAGCGAAATTACTGGGCATTATGAGACTCAACAGCTAATTGTCTCAGAGTGACGAGCGCAGTACAGCGCCGCGCAGGATTTTGCAAAACAAAGTTCTGGGTGGTGCTGTTATTGTTATGGGCTGGCGTATTGCTTACCATCAGGCAAACGACCAGCTCGTCTCGTCATTCAGTTACATAAAAAAAAAAGAAAAAGAAAAGGGTCTTCAAGTCTCGAGTGAATCGGTATCTTCTAGGCAAGCATGATCCGTCGTCGACCACGTCGTCACTTTCCATCAGTTAAGACTGCGGTCAAATGCTAGCCAATTCGGTAATAAGAAAAAAAAAAAAACATAAAATGGTTGATATTCCACTAATATTACTCTTTATACCTACCTACCTCAAAGAAACATTTTGAAACAAAATCGAACTCATCACTTTTTATTTTCCGCCATAAAGTCCCATTTATACTTGTTTTATTTTGTTACGCATAATGGACCTATGTTTGGCCGTTTGGCCACTATCTCGCCTGATGTGAAGCGATGATGTGCACATACATCTAGAGAGAGACGGCAGTTGCTGTTTTCCAAACGTGTTCAATGATCCGCACTCCACATACAACCATAATAAAACTAAACATGTATCTAGCCTTCTCTTTTTAGATTGGAAATGAACCTAGTGAAAAAGACTCATCGACTCGTAATCCAGTCGATGAACCTCAATGGCGAACACAGACCACGCTATGGATGCTTATTTTCGCGCTATTCATTTGGCTGATAACATACTTGATTGTGATGACGACTACCTTGTGTTTCAAAGCCGTGGATCATTTTGGTGGTACTATGATTACGTGGTACAACATATCGTCTCTAGTTTACAATGATGCTTTGGTCTTCACGCAGTGATTTCATTGTTCTGTAATTTTGAGTAGGTACCTATTTAAATTACTTATGTCAATAAAGGATGTTTTCATGATCTATACTTTTATTCTTCCTTAGAAATATTTTTACATGTTTCCATAAAATTCAAAATAACTCTTGTTATAGCGTGACATAGGTCTTATACGTATTGATATCATAAAGAAATTATCAACAAGTTAAAAATTCAATCAAAATTGTAGAATTTATTATCAAATTTAAACATTTAAATCTGCCCCATACCGGGGGCAGATTTGAACACAGCTGGGGCACCTACATACACAAACTATTTTCCTAATATAGGGTAATATAGGGTAGAGCAATCAAAGAGTACGCACTTTTGAAACTTAAATTTTTTTTTGGTTCGTCAGGAACATATTTTTAATTCTTAAAATAAGTAATACATATTACTAAATATATATAAAAAAAAATGCCTTGCCTTATGACCAGTTCATCGCGTACTCTTAGCCTGCGCTATAGCTAAGAGTACACATTGAAAAATTTTGATATTTATTTGTAGTAATACCACGGAATACAAAAAGAACAGAAGCAGCACTCCGCGAAGAAATTTAGACAAATAGCGACTCTTGCTGTGACGCAATAAAATTCAATTCAGCTCGCGTAGAGCTGCATACCTATACAGCTATATAAGCAGAGACGTCTCTCTGCTCCGCGCACCCCTTTCACCCACCCGCTAACATCTCCCCTCGCTCCCTTCTTACCGCGCAGGCGATTCGCGAGTTAAACGGTCGGCCTATACCAGTCATATTAACCTACAGACAGTGGCGTAGCTAGGTAACCAAAGGCCCTAAGGCAAAAAATAAACAAGAGCCCTAACTAAACTATTCAAAATCGTTTATTCTATTCCAGTTTCCAGTTCGTACTTCAGATTCGTCATCAGAAACTTGCGGGGAACACCCCGCAAATTTCAAACAAAAATGTTCGTGACTTGTTTGGAATACCCCGGAATTTTTTCAAATAAGTTCCCATTATTAAAGTCGCGTTCCTGGAACTTGTTTTGGTTCTATTCCGAATGTGGGAGAAACTTTCATTAGTTCAATTTATAGTTTGTAAGTCAGAGTCCGTGTGGCCCCCTGAGCTTGGGGGCACTGCCCCGTCTAGCCCTCCGGTAGCTACGCCACTGCCTACAGCGCGCACGCGGCACGTGTAACGTTAGGGTTGATACTTGTGTTGTGATGAAATAATATTATAAATGCGAAAGTTTGTGAGGATGGCTAGCTGGATGGTATATAATAATACCTAATACCTACTAATAAAATTCATCATTTATATCAGAATAAAAGTTTTGAGTAGGTAGGCAATTCTTTGTTATATGTTATGTATATGTACCTATATACAACGTGTAACATAAATGTGTAGTAATAATTAAACCACGCATATAGAAGCTTATTAATAATTCAAGTCCAAGTGCAAATCACCAGAAACTTTTTAAAATCACAAGATATGATAATTTAAACATTTCTGGTAATCAAGTTCATTTCAACCCTAACAATCAGCTGATAAAGAGCAATGAACTTGTGACAAAGAATATTAGTGCGCCGCGTGTACAGATCTGACAAACAAATTTTATCTTCAGTTAGCAAAGCCAGCTGTCCTACCAACCTTACTTTACAACTAACTTTCAAGCAAACTGCTTTTTACGCGACTCCCCAAAAAAGGAATATAATGTTTTCGGGGTTAATGTATGTGCGTTTTTTTATTACAAAATGCCTCAACAGATTTGGATGTATGGGGTATCCTCGGAATCCTTAAATCATCCCAAGTGATAATGTTTTTGGCAGGGTATTTTTTTATTTTTATTAATGCTTACTTATTAATTACAGCATTAAACATCATCGCTCCAATTAACATTCAGGAATAAGGATCTAATCAGTGTAAACGCCTAATAAGAGCGAGCATGGCTGATGTTCTTAAAAAATACGTGAGGTCACCAACCACCGTAGGAATAGGATGTAAAAAACATCATGCATGAATTTCAACAGTAGGAATGTAATAGGCTGATAATGATGATTAAGACATTTCCAACATTTGATTTCATTGCATAGTAAAAGAGTGTTCGTAAGTCAGTAATCAATAAAGCGTCTTTACTTAGTCAGTTTTCAGAAATAAACCTGTTTAATCTTTGACAAAACGCGGCAAACACTAAAGCTATCAAACATTCGCCGCCGCTTCATGATTCGCTAGCCTTGTTTCGTATTGCACCAATCATAAAGATGTAATCCTAATAAATAATAGCCGCTGCTCCTCATTGGTCGAGCGGCACAAACAAAGTTACCTTCTAACGCCGCCCCATAAAACTCCACCGAAGAGGACCGTTTTCGTTTCGGAAATTCTTTTTAGGTTATTTCTGAATATGAATTCTAAGACGTCAAGTTGGATAAAAATTTGAAACTAATCAAGGCAAGGCTAAGTCGGGTACGTTCGCGGAGATTTTTTTGTATACCGGTTCCGGAACATGCAAAAAAACTATGGTAAAAAAAACTTAAACCTATGTTTTTATTATGGTTTTAATGCATTCAAATCTGTCCAGGCAATAAGAAGTAATGGTGGAATAAATAAATACATACATACGTAAACCCTGAAATACTCCTTTTTGGGCAGTCGTGTAAAAATGTGGAAATACCCTTTTTTACGAGTGGGTTCCGGAACGGAAACGACCAAGTCCGAAGATCCGTTCAGTATGAAATTCCGGTATTTGAGACTCGAAATCAAGCCCTTGTAAAATGTTCGGCGTTTTCAAAGACAGAGCGCCTAGGCCACAAAACAGATAAATACAGAAGTTAATCTCATGTATGTACTTTTCATACATTTCATACCGGACGGCGCAGGAAGTTTTTGGGAGGAAAATTGATTGATTTAAAAATATAACTGTACACGATATCGACATAATTTTTTCGCAGTTACTATTATAACTGAATAAAGTTTTTTTGAAGACAAAACAAATGCGATTAGTTTACATTAACATCTTCCTCATTAGATTATTGAACACAAGGCTAACACAGCTTATACTACAATAAATATCTAATTTTAAATTGTAAAAATATGACAAGGCTACAAACTTATGTTCGCTTGTTCGGCGCAGGGCCGGGGGCTGGGGCGCTTACCTACCTACCTAACTATTTTGTGCTACGTGAAAACAAACCATCAAAATACAAGCAAATACCTACTTACCTCTCTGAAACAACTGGTAGCTTAAAAAACGACAATTCACCGTTTAATGTTGAATTTAAACAACCGTCCACCAAACAGTTATAATAACCTATTTTTCGTTGCTCCATTTTTGCACAAAAACGTTCACAGACGCGTGTCTCAAGCGGATGGCACTCGCATCCCAACTGTGCCCAGATATCGTGTCTGTGAGCGGTGTCTATGTGTGCGTTGCTCGAGCGCACTTTGTATGTATGTAGATTTCTGTACTAATCTGTTTTGTGCCTAGGCACAAAGTAGCTCGGTCAATGACCCGTACTACCGCGACTAGGCAACAGCTTGTTAGGATTGTCCAAAATAATTCAAATAAATAATTTTTAAACTTTGTATGGAAAATATAATAGTGTTTTTTTGGTTGTATATTCTGCCCAATGATTCATGACTAGATACCCATACACACCTTTCAGTATTACTACACATTAATGTTATTCCCTGTATATATATATATATATATATATATATATATATATATATAAATAAATATATATATATAAATATATAAATATACATAATATATATATATATATATATATATATATATATAAAATATATATAAATATATATATATATATAGCTTCTAAAAGAGAGTATTTCAGCTGATCGAGTAGTGAGAGCGATGATTCCGATAGTGAACCTATGCCAAGCAACTCACATGGTACACACGGGGCCAACGACCTTATGTTAGGAATTTACCCTCTCAGTGACAGTGATTAAATATAAGCTATGTGTGTCTGTGTAACATACTCCATAATAATAATAAGTGTAAATATTTAATGATAAGTGTAAAGTGCTAAATAATGTGTATGTTTGTGCTAAATATAATGTGTGTGCTAATAATGCGTATGTGTTGGTGAAAAAAAAAACCGTCTAATGCTTTTTACTATTTCACGCGAAAACTACTAGTAGTTTTCGCGTGAAATAGTAAAAAGCATTCATACATCGTCACAAACTTTCGCAATAAAAGTATAAATTTTATTCATTTTATTTTTAGTAACAGCTGTAACAGTTTTCTTCATCAGTGTACATGCGCTAAAGTTCGCAGAGCCTATGTTCAGACTCGCCAAGATACGTCGACCGTATTGTAGTCTAGTCTAGTGATGGTCATGTACAAAAAATATCGATATTTTTTCCGATATAATATATCGAAATATTGTATCGATGTTTAACGATATATCAGTCAAAAACATCGATACTTTCGATATATCGTATTGTAGAACGGAAAAGACTATTAGGAGTAAATAAGTCTGCCCACCATGGTCAAAAATCAATCAACTTATCATATATACAACGTGTAACATAAATGTGTAGTAATAATTAAACCACGCATATAGAAGCTTATTAATAATTCAAGTCCAAGTGCAAATCACCAGAAACTTTTTAAAATCAGAAGATATGATAATTTAAACATTTCTGGTAATCAAGTTCATTTCAACCCTAACAATCAGCTGATAAAGAGCAATGAACTTGTGACAAAGAATATTAGTGCGCCGCGTGTACAGATCTGACAAACAAATTTTATCTTCAGTTAGCAAAGCCAGCTGTCCTACCAACCTTACTTTACAACTAACTTTCAAGCAAACTGCTTTTTACGCGACTCCCCAAAAAAGGAATATAATGTTTTCGGGGTTAATGTATGTGCGTTTTTTTATTACAAAATGCCTCAACAGATTTGGATGTATGGGGTATCCTCGGAATCCTTAAATCATCCCAAGTGATAATGTTTTTGGCAGGGTATTTTTTTATTTTTATTAATGCTTACTTATTAATTACAGCATTAAACATCATCGCTCCAATTAACATTCAGGAATAAGGATCTAATCAGTGTAAACGCCTAATAAGAGCGAGCATGGCTGATGTTCTTAAAAAATACGTGAGGTCACCAACCACCGTAGGAATAGGATGTAAAAAACATCATGCATGAATTTCAACAGTAGGAATGTAATAGGCTGATAATGATGATTAAGACATTTCCAACATTTGATTTCATTGCATAGTAAAAGAGTGTTCGTAAGTCAGTAATCAATAAAGCGTCTTTACTTAGTCAGTTTTCAGAAATAAACCTGTTTAATCTTTGACAAAACGCGGCAAACACTAAAGCTATCAAACATTCGCCGCCGCTTCATGATTCGCTAGCCTTGTTTCGTATTGCACCAATCATAAAGATGTAATCCTAATAAATAATAGCCGCTGCTCCTCATTGGTCGAGCGGCACAAACAAAGTTACCTTCTAACGCCGCCCCATAAAACTCCACCGATAAGGACCGTTTTCGTTTCGGAAATTCTTTTTAGGTTATTTCTGAATATGAATTCTAAGACGTCAAGTTGGATAAAAATTTGAAACTAATCAAGGCAAGGCTAAGTCGGGTACGTTCGCGGAGATTTTTTTGTATACTGGTTCCGGAACATGCAAAAAAACTATGGTAAAAAAAACTTAAACCTATGTTTTTATTATGGTTTCAATGCATTCAAATCTGTCCAGGCAATAAGAAGTAATGGTGGAATAAATAAATACATACATACGTAAACCCTGAAATACTCCTTTTTGGGCAGTCGTGTAAAAATGTGGAAATACCCTTTTTTACGAGTGGGTTCCGGAACGGAACCGACCGAGTCCGAAGATCCGTTCAGTATGAAATTCCGGTATTTGAGACTCGAAATCAAGCCCTTGTAAAATGTTCGGCGTTTTCAAAGACAGAGCGCCTAGGCCACAAAACAGATAAATACAGAAGTTAATCTCATGTATGTACTTTTCATACATTTCATACCGGACGGCGCAGGAAGTTTTTGGGAGGAAAATTGATTGATTTAAAAATATAACTGTACACGATATCGACATAATTTTTTCGCAGTTACTATTATAACTGAATAAAGTTTTTTTGAAGACAAAACAAATGCGATTAGTTTACATTAACATCTTCCTCATTAGATTATTGAACACAAGGCTAACACAGCTTATACTACAATAAATATCTAATTTTAAATTGTAAAAATATGACAAGGCTACAAACTTATGTTCGCTTGTTCGGCGCAGGGCCGGGGGCTGCGCTTACCTACCTACCTAACTATTTTGTGTTACGTGAAAACAAACCATCAAAATACAAGCAAATACCTACTTACCTCTCTGAAACAACTGGTAGCTTAAAAAACGACAATTCACCGTTTAATGTTGAATTTAAACAACCGTCCACCAAACAGTTATAATAACCTATTTTTCGTTGCTCCATTTTTGCACAAAAACGTTCACAGACGCGTGTCTCAAGCGGATGGCACTCGCATCCCAACTGTGCCCAGATATCGTGTCTGTGAGCGGTGTCTATGTGTGCGTTGCTCGAGCGCACTTTGTATGTATGTAGATTTCTGTACTAATCTGTTTTGTGCCTAGGCACAAAGTAGCTCGGTCAATGACCCGTACTACCGCGACTAGGCCACAGCTTGTTAGGATTGTCCAAAATAATTCAAATAAATAATTTTTAAACTTTGTATGGAAAATATAATAGTGTTTTTTTGGTTGTATATTCTGCCCAATGATTCATGACTAGATACCCATACACACCTTTCAGTATTACTACACATTAATGTTATTCCCTGTATAACCAGCCATCTTATTTCTACTAATCCACCATAGATAATACAATATTTTTTTAATATTTTTACTGGCCCGGATACGATGTCCTTTAAGCCATGATAATACAATAATCAAAGTAGATCTGCAACTCGATCATGGTTCAAGCGGGGTGATACAAGCACAGTGCTGCCTTCTTGAGAGTATTTCGTGAATCCGAATCGGGTTGGCGAACTTGAACAACAAACTAGATAGATTGGATATTTTTTGTGGTTGAGTTTTTATTGAAAATTAACGATAGGTGTACCTGAAGTATACGTTTTGAACATGTTTGAAATGAATAAATATGTAAATGAATTAATTATGAGTATTCCTAAACATTCTAATATCGTACGATATTTCATATATCAGATAAAATATATCGATATTATATATTGACTTCAATGATTCGATAATATTGAATTGATTCGATATATCAAATAAATGAATCGATATTTTATCACATATCGATTCATATCGAGCACCCCTAGTCTAGTATGTGGTTCATTCATTCAAGGACTTTTTGGCGGGAAGTGAAAAGTGATACAGTTCGATTTTGTTTTATTTTCCAAACAAGTGTTATTTCGAGTGATCATGTGTAAAATCGGTAGAATTTTCACCATTATGCGTTCACGAGTGTAGGCAAATGAAACAAAATAGGGAAAACATTGCTTTTTATGTTCTCCCAAAAAGTCCATGGAAAGCTTGAATAAAGTTCCACCACTTTATTGAAGCACTGGGAGAGGGCCCGGCTTGTTGCTGTTGACCCTCATTCAACAAAAGTATAATAAATGGAATATTAAACTATCAAATAAACAGAGATGTGACTTATTTAAGATACAAGTATCTGAAATACAGATACAAGATACAAAATAGGTATTTTCATCTTGTATCTAAAATACTTTTCTAAAATTAATCTTGTATCTTCTATTTAATAACCTTTTGTTGGTATCTTAGTATTTTGTAGATACTTTTTATTTGTAAAATACTTTTAGTAATAGCACAGAATACTTTATAGTTACCAATAGTCATCTATGCATTTATTCACAAAATGGGTTAAGATTCTATGCTGTTATTAATTTTATATGTCAATGTCTTTTCCAGTTATTATGCTGCCAAGCAGTAGTGCGCAAGCATTACTGTGTTACGGTTTGAAGGGCATTGTAGCCAGCGAAATGACTGATGTCTCGGGGTGATGAGTGCAATGCAGTGCTACGCAGTGCTTTTATGGTATTAAGAGTTCTTGGTGGCACTGCATTTGTTATGGGCAGGCGTAGTGCTTACCATCAGGAAAACGACTTGCTCGTCTTATCACTCTGTTCCATAATAAAAAAATAAAAAAGATAAAACTGAACGCCCCGTTGAAACTTTAGTCTGGGACCAAATTGATAGATGAAGATTCTTTCTTTCTACAAGTGTACATCGGCTATGAATAGTCGTGTTAACAATGGCTATACCTAAACAAAAAACGCGTTATATCTAATGCTATAATATATGCTATAATATAGCATACAAAATTCTGCGCGAGCTTATCGCAACAGTAAACTGCGTTTCTTTTTGCGCTTTTTGGATCTGCTTAATAAATTATGCGTTCCGTGTTTGGCGTTTAAACGAAACACTAAGCGTTTCATTTCTACTGTGTAATATAACTAGAAGGGGATGTACATAATATCGTAGGATTCGTAGGTAACTTTAAAAGCTATTATCCCTTCAAACGCCAACAAATTTTATTGCCAACAAAATTGACCCACTTTAGGCATTTTGTAGTATGAACAAATATTTAGAAAGTATATTATAAAGTAGGAACACTTAACCTCTAACACTAAAACTAAAGAAAATAAGAAGAAAAATTAGGAATAAAATGTTTGAAGAACTGGCTTTTCTTAAGTCTCAATTACAATATGATATTTTGTCTTATCGCATTTGCGCGATAATCGCGATTTATTCGTAAATAATTCACGTGAAAAAATAAACTTACATTCAATAAAACTTTTCTTACAAAAGTATTTTATCTTTAAAAAGTATTTGGAAGATACGTATTTTGTATCTAGTATTTCAGACCATTCCAGAAAGGTATTTGTATCTGGTATCTGAAATACTTAATTTGAAAGTATCCTGTATTTTGTAGTCCAGATACTTTGTATAGGGTATCTTGTACAACACTGCAAATATGTAAACACTAAATACGTAAGACATGGCGGTATGGTCCTAGAGACTTTAGCCTGCCCTAACGGGCGAACATAAAAAAAAAATTCATACATTCAAGGCCGCGTTCAGAAATGGGTAAATGTTCACGAGTGAATACTTGTCAGTTAATATCAGTGATATGCCAAGTTAAAAATTAACTAACGCCTTTCTGAACGGGCATCGAGTAATACAATAAGCCAGCCAATTAAAACCAATCATTTTCAAGACCGAGATTTCCCGCGCTTTTGTTTATCAGATTTAACTGCGTTATTTTGGCTAATATCGGAATTTTACCGTATATTTTGCTTCAAATACACGAATCGCTTATTTTATTTGTATGTACAGAAAACAATGCAAAAATATTGCAAAATGTTAAGGAAAATGACAACTGACAACTATTACCTGACAGGTGAGAATCGTAACCCGCTTTTATATCGGTGAATATTTTCACCTGTCAGGTGAACTTTTACTCTCCCCAATTGGTTTTCTGAACGGCTCAGGGTAAATGTCAAAGTTCACCTGAGTCATTTCTGAACGGCGTTAGGGTAATAATTACATTAACTGAGTGATTTCTGAACGCGGCCCAAATAAAAAAAAAATGTGAGATTTTAGTTCACACAACACTAATACTGTTTTAGTTTTTCCTTTGTGACACGTTAATTAAAATAAAGAAAAGTAAGTGATAAAAGCAAAATAGAAGGTGACGATGCCTTCGATTGACGTGATGGCCCCGCCGGGGCAGGGGATGGACGTGGTCCCCGAGGAACCGCAGCCGCCGCCAGCGCCCGTCATCGGCATCATCTATCCTCCGCCTGAAGTCAGGAGTATCCTTTTCTCAAAAATTGTGAATAATTGGCGAGAAACACTTTCTGCAAGGATTATTTTGAAGTTTTGGTTTAATATAACCTATAAAACTAAAGTATCACAATTATGCACCGAAACACAGTTCTAAATAATGGCATTCCCAAAGATACCTTGTCTTATTGTCTTCCTCAGAAGTCACAGTAAAGATGCAAAGTTTACAACATGTTGTTCTCCGATCGTAGAAAGAAGATGCAGGAGTTAGGTTGTGTAATTCCATGGTATCCTCACTTGTGATGTATTCTGTTTAATACTGACAGGCTGGCAACATCTATATCAATGTTTGAGGGCTTAGTAGCGTAGTTTCAACGAATGTATTATTATGGAACTAGCACGGAACGGACATTGGCAGAATTGTGACAATAAGAAACAGAAGCCATAAAGCAAGAAGTCAAGTGCATTATCACGAAAAGTGAATATACAGTAATGCGTAAGGAAATTAAATCTAATATAAATTAAGGTGTTGATTTGTGTGTTTATAATAATTTAGGTTTGAACTATTATAATCACAAATGAATCGTGTATCAAAATATGTGTAAGCTAATTTTATTATTATTTTATTTCAGATTTTATTCCAAAATCATCCATATTTCTTTAACCATATCCTTCAGACATTGTCGACAAAACTGCCAGCTTTGTTGCTCGCAATGGACCAGAGTTTGAAGCCCGTATCCGACAGAATGAGCTTGGCAACCCCAAGTTCAACTTCCTTAACTCGGGTGATCCGTACCATGCTTACTATCAGCATAAAGTCAAGGAGATCAGAGACGGGAAGGGTAAGTTTTGGTTCTCATCTTGTTCTTGATCTGTGTAGCATGTCCTGCAACAACTTTCAGTACAGGTTTATTGTGTGTTTCTCTGGCCAGTATCTACACAAGCCATCTCAGCTCCATCATGTAATAGAGGGTAACATAGTGTAGGGGGCAGGGCTTGATTCAGGCTGAAGAAAAAGGCTTCCAGTTAAACTTGCTGCTCATGGGCTCTTTGAGGCGACTCTCTGCAATAAGATGCAGGAGGCGCTTCGAGAAGTCGAGAGGTGGTGCGAACGCCACAGTCTATCCTTTAACCCACACAAAACAGAAATGGTGCTGTTTACACGCAAGAAGAAAACAACAAGTCTGAAACTTCCGACACTATTCGGAATTACACTCAGCCTTAGTAACGAAGTAAAATATCTAGGCATTTGGCTAGACAGTAAACTACTTTGGGGAAAACATCTCCATCATATCACCACAAAAGCAACAAATATTCTATGGCAGTGCACAAGAGCTGTCGGCAAAGACTGGGGACTCAAACCAAAACTTTGCCGCTGGCTATACACTGTAATAGTGAGACCAGTGCTCACCTACGGATGTGTAGTGTCATGGCCGCGAACTAATCTGGCGACCATAATCACAAAACTGCAGCAAATACAACGACTGGCTGGCTTGTTAATCAGCGGGTGTAAGAAAACGACACCGTCAGCTGCACTGGACAACATCCTTGGCCTGACGCCGCTGCATCTGCACTTACAGCAAGAACCAATGGTATCAGCACTAAGGATTAAATCTACAAACCAATGGAAGGATAATGGGCCCACAATAAACTATTGCAAAATTTTTAACAAAGCAATACACATCATACCAGAGGCCAGTAAAGGTACTGATAAGATAGCTAGCATGCACCTCGACAGTAAGAGGTACGAGTTAATTACAGAGGACAGCGCCGAGGAAGATCCAAGACCTTCCTACAACATATACACTGACGGTGCTAAGAACAAAACGGGGGTGGGTTGCGGTTACGATTCACCGGAACACAGACTTGCTGAATCCAAGGCCCTTAACAAAACTACAACAAGTAAAACCACCTAGCTTGAAAAAAGACCAGGAGGATGAACTCCTCATCTTCATCACGGACAGTGCGGCGATCATATATGCACTCAGAAGACCCGTCACCAGATCCAGGATCGTAGCAGAGTGCCATAAAGCTCTACAAGGACTGACCGAAAAGTATGAAATTAAAGTTAAATGGACTAAGGGCCACAGCTCCTGTCCAGGCAACATCACTGCGGACACCCTCGCTAAAGAGGGAGCAAAGAAACAGGTAAGTGACGAAGCAGAGGTTTTCTGCAAACCATCAGCGATGGAAGTACGATAACAGCTGCGTCGTCATACGGAAGACCAACACCAAAATCTGTGGGACAAGAGAACGGACTGCAAACACACCAAAGCCGCCTTCCCGACTCTTAATAGAAACATAACCAACAATCTTATAAAGCTGCAGCGGAAGGATCTCCGCCTTATGGTAAGCCTGATAACAGGCCACTGCAACTTAAACTATTACCTATATAAAACCGGAGCCACTGACAGCCCCCTATGCCGAGGCTGCATGCTGGAAAATGAAACATCTGAACACGTGTTACTGCACTGTGCGGCCACGGAAGACATTCGAACAAAAGCAACAAAGCTACTAGACGGTACGGCAGAAACCGGACGCATATCATCACCTTCATTACCACCATCATCTTCCCTACAATCAACTTCAACACTGGAGCAGCTATGCCAGCGCCCCAAAGTCGCACTCCGTTACTTCAAGGAGTTGGGATGGCTTGGGTAAATGCTGGCGGGGGAAATGCACAATACACCCCATGCGGGACGTCAGTGCAGGACTTATCGCCCCCTTCTTGAATAAGAATAAACTTGCTTCGACTTTATTTTTCTTGTTTACTAGTGGACTGTCTGATGCTGACTGATCTCGTTGAAAATTGTTCAATTTATATCTAAATTTCGTACCACGCAATCGCCCCCAGTCAGAAGGAGCGACGCATGAGTCTCCACCAATAGCAGAGCCGCGATAAGTTTGTCATTGTCTAGAGTGACCTTGAACTCTTTCGATGTTTCCCTATCTCTTTCTATTTCTTTTGTTTTGCTAATTTCTCTATTTAACCGGGAATTTTCCATGTGTTTTGGCTCTGCTATTGGTGGAGGATAATAATAAAACAACCTAGCTTTACATTTTTATACTAGGCCCTAGCTAAGTAATATTCAGCTTTATTTCTTATACTATAAGTCTTAACTATGTTACTAACAATATCAATTAATTACATTAGACTTATTAATTTCATTCTATGTTGCTAACACGTAGGGTACTCAGGTGGGTTTTCAGGGTCCTAAAAGAGGCTCTGAAGAGGCACTGCTTCTTTTAGAGAGTGTCATTGGTTTTCATTTAGAGCTAGTTTGCAAAAAGCTACTTTATGAAACAGTAAAGTTATCCTCAATCCTCACTTTAGGAAGGAGACAAAAATGTCTAGCTGCTCACACATTAACTTTTGAATTTGATGTGTTAAAATAAAACTGAGCATCGGGTCAGGTCCGGACCCGTCGGGCCCGCTGAGCACGGCGCCGCCGATGACGCGCGCGGGGCTGGCGCCGGCGACGGCGGCGCGCCAGCAGGAGCTGCTGAAGGCGGCGGCGCCGGCAGAGCCCCCGCCGCCGCGCGACCCGCCGCCCGATTTCGAGTTCGTGGCCGACCCGCCATCCATCTCGGCGCTGGAGCTCGACATCGTGAAGCTGACGGCGCAGTTCGTGGCGCGCAACGGCCGCCAGTTCCTCACCGACCTCATGAAGAAGGAGGAGCGCAACCACCAGTTCGACTTCCTGCGGCCGCAGCACTCGCTGTTCCAGTACTTCACGCGGCTGCTCGAGCAGTATACCAAGGTGCTGCTGCCGCCCAAGGAGCTGGCGGCGCGGCTGGGCGGCGAGGCGCGCGCCGGCGCGCTGGGCGCGGCGCGCGCGCGCGCGGCCTGGCACGCGCACCAGGCGCGCCGCCGCGCTGCCGACGAGGCGCGCGTGGAGCGCGAGCGGCTCGCGTACGCGTCCATCGACTGGCACGACTTCGTGGTTGTGGAGACCGTGGACTACCCGGCCGGCGAGCCCGGGGACTTCCCGCCGCCCACCACGCCGCTGGAGGTGGGCGCGCGCGTGCTGGCCATGGAGCGCGGCGAGGAGGCGCCGCGCGACGACGACGACACCGAGATGCAGCTCGAGAGCTCCGACTCCGACTCCGAGTCGGACGGGCTCGACGAGATGGAGGACCGCACGGCGGCGTCGGCGGCGGCGGCGGCGGCGGCCGCGGCGCACGCGCAGCGCCCGGACGACAACCGCGTGCAGGACATGGAGGAGGACAGCTCGTCGTCGGAGGACGAGGCACGGCCGCCGGCGGAGGCGCCGCTGCCGCCGCGCGCGGACCGCGTGGTGGTGAAAAAGTACGACCCGAAGCGCGCGCGGCCGCCGGCGCCGGCGCACGGCGAGGAGTGGCTCGTGTCGCCCATCACGGGCGAGAAGATCCCGGCCAACAAGGTGGCGGACCACGTGCGCATCGGGCTGCTGGACCCGCGCTGGCTGGAGCAGCGCGACCGCGCCGCCGCCGAGCGCTCCGACCGCGACGAGGCGCTCGCGCCCGGCGCCGCCATCGAGGCTTCACTCAAACAGGTACCTCTACCTCTCTCCGCATACACCATCCGATTCAACTATGTTTGTATTGTGTCTCAATTAGAATCAAATAAGGACGAGTATCATGACTCGCTCTTGGTAAAAAAAATATTAAAATAAAAATTCAAAATATTTACAAGTTTCTAAGTACTCGACAGGAGCTTGAAAGTTTAGGCATAATCACGGGTTTATATCCCGACCGGAGTCGTAATCTGCGTACCCTAACATTTATTGACATAATGTGTATTGAACGAAGTAATAACTGACGTTTGTAACTGCGATCCCTCACTTGAAAGAATTAATTGAATCCATACCTAATAGTATAGAAATGGGTGAAAGGAGCTGGAGGAGGCACTCGCCAAAGGGCACACAATGATGATACAATACAATGAATAAATAAAAAATGATAATGTTAAAATATTGCAAGCTTTTTTTATTATTACAACTAAAAATTCAATTTATATAATACAATTATAACTAGGCAATTACTGTAAATTTCATTCGATATGTCTGAATAAAAGGTTTATTTATTAATTTTTTTATCCATGCCTAAAACTAATTTGTGTGGTATGTTCCAGCTCGCCGAGCGACGTACGGACATCTTCGGTGTGGGCGACGAGGAGACCGCCATCGGCAAGAAGATCGGCGAGGAGGAGCGGCGGCGCGACGAGCGCGTCACGTGGGACGGGCACACGTCCAGCGTGGAGGCGGCCACGCGCGCCGCAAGGGCGCACATCACGCTCGAGGACCAGATCCAGCAGATACACAAGGTGAGATCGGCGAGGAGGAGCGGCGGCGCGACGAGCGCGTCACGTGGGACGGGCACACGTCCAGCGTGGAGGCGGCCACGCGCGCCGCAAGGGCGCACATCACGCTCGAGGACCAGATCCAGCAGATACACAAGGTGAGATCGGCGAGGAGGAGCGGCGGCGCGACGAGCGCGTCACGTGGGACGGGCACACGTCCAGCGTGGAGGCGGCCACGCGCGCCGCAAGGGCGCACATCACGCTCGAGGACCAGATCCAGCAGATACACAAGGTGAGATCGTCGAGGAGGAGCGGCGGCGCGACGAGCGCGTCACGTGGGACGGGCACACGTCCAGCGTGGAGGCGGCCACGCGCGCCGCAAGGGCGCACATCACGCTCGAGGACCAGATCCAGCAGATACACAAGGTGAGATCGGCGAGGAGGAGCGGCGGCGCGACGAGCGCGTCACGTGGGACGGGCACACGTCCAGCGTGGAGGCGGCCACGCGCGCCGCAAGGGCGCACATCACGCTCGAGGACCAGATCCAGCAGATACACAAGGTGAGATCGTCGAGGAGGAGCGGCGGCGCGACGAGCGCGTCACGTGGGACGGGCACACGTCCAGCGTGGAGGCGGCCACGCGCGCCGCAAGGGCGCACATCACGCTCGAGGACCAGATCCAGCAGATACACAAGGTGAGATCGGCGAGGAGGAGCGGCGGCGCGACGAGCGCGTCACGTGGGACGGGCACACGTCCAGCGTGGAGGCGGCCACGCGCGCCGCAAGGGCGCACATCACGCTCGAGGACCAGATCCAGCAGATACACAAGGTGAGATCGTCGAGGAGGAGCGGCGGCGCGACGAGCGCGTCACGTGGGACGGGCACACGTCCAGCGTGGAGGCGGCCACGCGCGCCGCAAGGGCGCACATCACGCTCGAGGACCAGATCCAGCAGATACACAAGGTGAGATCGGCGAGGAGGAGCGGCGGCGCGACGAGCGCGTCACGTGGGACGGGCACACGTCCAGCGTGGAGGCGGCCACGCGCGCCGCAAGGGCGCACATCACGCTCGAGGACCAGATCCAGCAGATACACAAGGTGAGATCGGCGAGGAGGAGCGGCGGCGCGACGAGCGCGTCACGTGGGACGGGCACACGTCCAGCGTGGAGGCGGCCACGCGCGCCGCAAGGGCGCACATCACGCTCGAGGACCAGATCCAGCAGATACACAAGGTGAGATCGGCGAGGAGGAGCGGCGGCGCGACGAGCGCGTCACGTGGGACGGGCACACGTCCAGCGTGGAGGCGGCCACGCGCGCCGCAAGGGCGCACATCACGCTCGAGGACCAGATCCAGCAGATACACAAGGTGAGATCGGCGAGGAGGAGCGGCGGCGCGACGAGCGCGTCACGTGGGACGGGCACACGTCCAGCGTGGAGGCGGCCACGCGCGCCGCAAGGGCGCACATCACGCTCGAGGACCAGATCCAGCAGATACACAAGGTGAGATCGGCGAGGAGGAGCGGCGGCGCGACGAGCGCGTCACGTGGGACGGGCACACGTCCAGCGTGGAGGCGGCCACGCGCGCCGCAAGGGCGCACATCACGCTCGAGGACCAGATCCAGCAGATACACAAGGTGAGATCGGCGAGGAGGAGCGGCGGCGCGACGAGCGCGTCACGTGGGACGGGCACACGTCCAGCGTGGAGGCGGCCACGCGCGCCGCAAGGGCGCACATCACGCTCGAGGACCAGATCCAGCAGATACACAAGGTGAGATCGGCGAGGAGGAGCGGCGGCGCGACGAGCGCGTCACGAGGGACGGGCACACGTCCAGCGTGGAGGCGGCCACGCGCGCCGCAAGGGCGCACATCACGCTCGAGGACCAGATCCAGCAGATACACAAGGTGAGATCGGCGAGGAGGAGCGGCGGCGCGACGAGCGCGTCACGTGGGACGGGCACACGTCCAGCGTGGAGGCGGCCACGCGCGCCGCAAGGGCGCACATCACGCTCGAGGACCAGATCCAGTAGATACACAAGGTGAGATCGGCGAGGAGGAGCGGCGGCGCGACGAGCGCGTCACGTGGGACGGGCACACGTCCAGCGTGGAGGCGGCCACGCGCGCCGCAAGGGCGCACATCACGCTCGAGGACCAGATCCAGCAGATACACAAGGTGAGATCGGCGAGGAGGAGCGGCGGCGCGACGAGCGCGTCACGTGGGACGGGCACACGTCCAGCGTGGAGGCGGCCACGCGCGCCGCAAGGGCGCACATCACGCTCGAGGACCAGATCCAGCAGATACACAAGGTGAGATCGGCGAGGAGGAGCGGCGGCGCGACGAGCGCGTCACGTGGGACGGGCACACGTCCAGCGTGGAGGCGGCCACGCGCGCCGCAAGGGCGCACATCACGCTCGAGGACCAGATCCAGCAGATACACAAGGTGAGATCGGCGAGGAGGAGCGGCGGCGCGACGAGCGCGTCACGTGGGACGGGCACACGTCCAGCGTGGAGGCGGCCACGCGCGCCGCAAGGGCGCACATCACGCTCGAGGACCAGATCCAGCAGATACACAAGGTGAGATCGGCGAGGAGGAGCGGCGGCGCGACGAGCGCGTCACGTGGGACGGGCACACGTCCAGCGTGGAGGCGGCCACGCGCGCCGCAAGGGCGCACATCACGCTCGAGGACCAGATCCAGCAGATACACAAGGTCACTCCACAGATTAACCTTTGATATTTGATTGGACCCGCCGCGGGGTGATGTTTACGCTGTGGCGTCAAGCTTTGAAGGTGAAGACTGCATTTAGCACTTTCACTATCTAGCGTCGCACATCATTATTCATTATGCTAAATCTCCAACATCGTCCTCACTACTGGGATACTTTTATATTCTTAGAGAGACAGTTTGGACTAGTCCAAACTGTGACCTTAAATAATTTTATTTGGGGGCTTACAGCTAATATTATAAAATATATTTTCGAGCTAATGTTAAAATTCTTCATCATTTTGGAGCGAGTTTTAAATTTTATCTTTAGTTATCTCTCGACTACGGAACATATAAAGGACTATACCAGACACTACGAAACTATATGTGTATATAATGATAACCTAAGTTTTACCTAAATCAATGTGGAATTCGATTTCCGCAGGTCAAGGGCCTCCTGCCGGACGAGGAGAAAGAGAAGATCGGTCCGAAGCCGGTGTCGGCGGCGAGCGCGGCGCGAGGCCCGGCGCGCCCGCCGCCGCCCCCCGCGCCGCGCGCGCCGCCGCCCCCTGCCCCCGCGCCAGCGCCCGCCCCCGCGCCCGTGCTGCTGCCGCCACTCGCTTCGCTGATGGTGCTGCCGCCGATGGCGCCGCGCGCGCCCTTGATCGCGACGCCGGTGGGCGGTGCGGGCGCGGGCGGGTTCGGGTTCGCGGCGGCCGCGCCGGCCGCGCCGCCGCCCGCCGACGACGACGACGGGCCGGCTGCCAAGCGCCTGCGCACTGAGGACGCGCTGGAACCCGAGCACGCCTGGCTCGCGCGACACCCCGCCGCCGTGCCGCTGCAGGTCAGTTACAATAAATCTCTAACAATAAAACTGACTTAATACGATAAAAAGCACTGCATTGCGCTCATCACCCCAAAACATCAGATATTAATTTTATTTTAAATTATTTTGCAATTGAATGCCATGGAATCGAGTGATGTTATGTTGCCTAATATATGACTGAACCAATGACATCTTTAGTTAGGCAGCCAATCAATAAATATAAAAATTTTGAACGAATTAAAATGGCGAGCGCCGTTAGCGACACACGCGTGTCTCTTGGACATATTTGGGGTTAAGGGACGACGTGTATTGGCGACGAGAGGGGCAACGTTGGTGTGGGTGGCTAAAGGGTGTCGAGAGGTGTGCTGCAGTTCCACTTAACTCTACTCCCGGCGTTACGCCCTTTTAACACTTCCACCCTTGGAGCTTAGTTCTTAGCTCTTATATCTCCACCCCTGGACAGCCAGTTAAGGCAACTCGAGGGCTCCGTGTCGCCACGCACCGTCGACTCGCCACAAAGTCGCCCCTGGCCTCCACATAGTCATCCCTGGCCTCCACAAAGTCATCCCTGGCCTCTACAAAGTCGCCCCTGGCCTCCACAAAGTCATCCCTGGCCTCTACAAAGTCGCCCCTGGCCTCCACATAGTCATCCCTGACCTCCACAAAGTCGCCCCTGGCCTAATTATTATTATTATTATTATGATCTGCAGGTGATGATCCCCTCGATGCCGGAGCGCGAGTCGTGGCGTCTGGACGGGCGCGCGCTGCCGCTGACACTGCCGCTGGCCACTACCGTCGCCGAGCTGAAGGGCATGCTGCAGAGGAACACAAACATGCCCATCGCCAAACAGAAATTGCACTACGAGGTCAGTTTCAAAACACTAGCTCACTAACAAACACTGAGTCAATGTTAGAAACATATTATAACGAATGTCAGTAAACTAAAATTTAAACACCCCCGACACAAAAAACCTATAAAAAGTAAAAAACAGCTGAATCGATTTTGATAAAACATGTCTAAGAACCACCATTAGAAAACCTGCTTTCAAACAAAAAAAACTGCATCCAAATCGGTCCCGTTTAAGAGCAACGGTGCCACAGTACACCCTTTGCGTCCAATGGTTAAAAAGAGATGTATATCAAACGTCCGATCAGTGGGTGATTAAATCCCTGTGGCAATGCAGGCAGTACCTATCCCTTCAACTAGAAAGCCATATAAAAATGAATCCTACAAAATTGGTAAGCTGCTATGATAACTTCTTACACAACTGGTTTTAGTGAACGAAGCCTGTGTCACAAAGATATGGATATGATTTGTAAAAATGTCTGATTTACACAGATTTTTAGCTGCTCTCTTAATTATTTTTTATAATATATATATTAAATATTTTATATATTAGTAAATTTTCATATGTTCATTACTCTAGCCCCGATTGCGGCCGTTGGAACCAAAAAAGCATCAGTACAACTTAATTTATTTAATTATTTCCAGGGTCTATTCTTCAAAGACACCAACACACTGGCCTACTACAACGTCCCGCCCGGCGCCGTCATTCAACTGCAAGTAAAGGAGCGAGGCGGTCGCAAGAAGTAACCGAAATCGTTCGACTTACCGACATGTCTGTTCTAACAAACTTGCTTGTTACTCTCCTAAATGCGCTCGTAGTCAAATTATTTACAGTTTGATGCTACCTGTGTATGAGTTCTTTATGAACTTGTACAGTCAGCGACAAAAGTAGCTGAGCATTTGTGAATCTTAAATTGACTATGCTTCAACGTTTGTCATTTTTCACTAAATGTTTGATTTACAAAGCCTGCAATTATCCTGTGCGAATGGAGAAATTGCAAAATATTGGATGTCATTTTTATATTTTCGGTGTTCTCAATTGAAGGATTGTGAATGTTGTTACTTTTCTTGTTGACTGTACCTTTGTACTCTCCTATTATAACTTAGGAAAACGTAATTGGTATTGAATATAGAAGCGCTCGTAAGCTGTCATGACGGAATATAGGAATAAATAATCTATAAAAAATTATTAATGTAGTTTTATTACATTCTACATTGTAACTCCGTTCAAGATACATATTATATTAAAACTGGCCCTAATTATATGCTTTCTTGCATTCTGTAAACCTAATTTGCACTAAGTTAGAGCTAAACACACTTTCGAATTCTGAGGCGAACGCTATACTTATTTTTAGAGAATCGTTTTCGCGACTGTCTGTCACTTTTAACGTAAGTTTAGGTAGAAAATCATTGAGGTCTCGTGTCATTCCTCAATGTAAAAAATACTTAATTTTAGTGCTGTCAAATGTAATGTAAATTTAGAGATCGCGGAAAGTAGAAAATGAAATACATTAATTTTAGATAGTTTAAAGTTAAATTTAGGTTTAGAGAATGCAACACAATGAATCCTACTATTTGACTACGCTACTACACAACAGGGAATTGTATTGCCTTCGTTCCTTACACCGGTTCGGCAGTAGACTACATTATTTTAGGCATTGTAATATGAATGGGATTTTTATAAAAAATACGTTATTTATTATCATTTTTTATTAAAACAATATAAAATTAACAAAGCACATATAAAAGAGTGTACCTAATATAAAGTAAAGATCAGGAATGTAAATAGTTTCTTTAATAAAACATTGCACCTTGCATTGGTTACCACCAAGCACCTGTCGATATGTCAGATTTTTTTTTTATTAATTGTTCTAAGCTCTATCTATATAAAATATTTATGCATATATTACTTTATTAATAATGAGTACACCAGTTTACTTAGGATCACAAATTCAGATTCTTTCAACCAATATCTAATTAACAAAAACTTTAACAATAAAATTGACTAAAATAAACGCTATCAATGGAATGCTAAATGCGCTAAAATGCATAAAATTTAATATAATATTGAGTGCAAATAACAACTCAATGTTAAGATAACCAGTAAAATATCAATATCAATAATAATAGAAAATATCCATAAAAAGATATTTTTTATCAGTATGAGTCCTATGTATAAAGAATTCACTCTAAGTGCACTTGTTATTCGTGTAAAAAGCTTATAAAATTGCGAAGTACAAATATAGAAAAGCTATGTGGAACTTGCATAATGCAGTCATGAAATCTTATAAATTATTAAGCTCATAGTGATAAACAGCAGTCGATTTCTCTACATGGAAAACGAAATTTGGCATGATGATTTCAAATCTTAGAGCATAATATAAATTTCTCCAAACTTTAACAGTTTGTGAAAAGAATTATCAGCATTGCTTATAAAGTTTAGCTTTTCTTTCGAGCGATATGCAGAATGGATAAGTTTAGTTATAAGATTCCAACTTGGGTATGTTTTCAATGATCTGCTTGTACCGTTCCAACATCGGCGTGTAGATCTTGTCGTGGTCGGGGTATGGTGTCGCCACCGGAGTTACTGTTGGCTCTGAACCTAAAATTAGATAGACAGATAAACACTTTATTGTTAGAAACCTTAAACATAGGTACATGAAAAACTACATTTCACAGTAATCAGCATAACAATAGGCGGTCTTATCGCTCAGAGCGATCGCTTCCAGACAACCTTTGAACAGAAAGGACTAACAATTTGGAAGGACAGTGGATTTTGAAACAAATGCATATTAAATTATAAATAGATGTATAAATATAGTAAACATATATAGCATAACAATAGGCGGTTTTATCGCTCAAAGCGATCTCTTCCAGACAACCTTTGAAAAGAAAAGACTAACATAATTTGGAAGGACAGTGGATTTGAAACAAATGCAGATTAAATTATAAATATAGTAAACATATACCTAGTCAGGTCATAAATTCTGTCACAGGTTTAATATAAAATAATTGAAACAAGTTTATTCATTATGTAACCATTTATATACCAAAATGAACTTAACAAAACATAGATTCTTATGACAATAAAGTTTATTTAAAATGACCTCCGTGATTTTGAATACAGGCCTTCAATCTGCGCGGCCAGTCGTCTATCGCAGCACGAACGAGGTCCATGTCAATATCGGCGGCTGCCTTAATCAAGGATGTCTTGAGTGACTCCAAATTGGGATGAGGCTTTGAGCACGCCTTTTCCTCCAAGTGTTGCCATATCTTGTAATCTAACGGACTCAAATCTGGACTGGAGGAGGGCCAGTCTTCGTGCCGGATGAAGTCGATTTCACGCGCCGCCAGCCAGTCTTGTTTGCTCTTCGCTCTATGAGCTGGCGCCGAATCTTGTTGGAATACCCAGTGCCTGTTATTGAACATGGTATGAGAAACAGGTTCCACAAGGTTCGTCAGGACTGTATTTTGATACACAACTGCATTCGTTTTTACACCTTTCTCACAAAAATGTACCTCTGTTAAGCCCCAATAAGAAACTCCCAAGCATACCATGAGCGAGGATAGAAAATGACCTCGTTGGACACGCGGAATACGGTTGCTCGCTTCTTCACTACTGTGTGCGTTCACCTTATCATTTTGTTTGTTGTAGCTCTCTTCTACGGTAAAATTTTTTCCATCCGAAAAAAGAATTTCTCGATATTTTTTTCCCGCGTACCGCTTTATCAAAGCGCGGCATCTCTTCAGTCTCAGGTCCATCAGACGAGCATTTAAACGATGTCCTGTTTTTCTTCGATATGCCCGAGGCCCTAAGTCTTCATTTAACACCTTTTTCACCGTGGTTCTGCTTAACCCCATCTGAAGGGCCAACAGTTTCTGCTTACATTTGGGATTTCTTTGAATTCGCGCCTTTACAGCTTTTATCACTGCTGGAGTCCTAACAGACCGAGGGCGACCACTTCTTGACCTGTCATCTACACTAGAGTCTTCATTGTATCGTTTGATGGTACGATAAACGAATCTTTTGGTTATATTCATATTTTTCAGTATGTCAAAAATTTGAATTGGCGCGTAACCGCAACGATGCAACGCAATAACTGCAACACGGTCTTTTTTAAGCGTCCACTCCATATTTAAAAATGAGTAAAATTCTAAAAAGTATACATTTTTATTTTCATGAACAATTCGAAATTCGAATTTAATAAACTTTTTTGTGGCCAGCATTCTAAAAGAAATGTTTTTACTGTGTGACAATACTTATGACCTGACAAGGTATATACATATATAATATATGAGATATACATACATATAAAAGCATAATATAAGTAAGCACAAATAGTAAGCACTATATCTTCAAAATGTATATATACAGAAACTTTTTTGGCATTGATGAAAGTTAATCCAAAGCTCGTAGTTACTCACATACTTACCTAACATAGGATCGTATAACATATAGCCGCTTGATGCAATAGGGGATCGGACAGTAATCGAGAAAAAATCTAAAATGTAGTTAGAACAAATGTTCGTCGAATCAGAAAGATCAGTCAACCAATATTTTTGTTAAATAATAATTATTTATATTTTTGAATCAATAAATAATTCTGACATTTTTAATCTGTTCTTCATCTCAAACGAAACAACAATCACAGCGTATGACGTCATTTGTAGGCAAATGCCGTGAATCAAACTTGTGTTTATTTTACGTTTGTGCTTTTCATAAAATGTATTTTTGCTAATTTTTTCGTTCCATTACTACTACATAACTTATTAGAATCTCTTTGCAAGTTTTATTTCGAAGACTGTCGTTTTCTACCTACATATGACGTCACAAGTTTTGAGGAGACTTTTTGCGCGGCAATATTTGAAACATAATATTTAAACATAGTTTTAGGTTCTTTTAGATCGTTATTTAATTAAAATAGTATTTTTCATGGCTATATATATTCATTGTAGTTAATTTAAAACACTTTCTGAAAAGTTGTCCGATCCCCTATTGATGCAGATGACTCATGATAGGTATCTAATTATATATGTTACAGTAATTACATGTTTAAGTTTTATAGACTGCATTCATGTATTATGTACTTAGTTGTCCATCTGTGGAAACTTTTATAAGCTACCAACCTGTCCATACATTTATACCGACATTATACAAAGTTTAGCCGTGGTTTTCCTAAAATAATAAATAAATAAATGTGATAATAAATGATAATAATAACACATATAATTAAGACAATATGCAAATAAAACGATTAACCTTCTGAGCGCCGCGCTATAGAAGTAAAACCGTGATCTCCACGCCAAACTACGCAATTTTCACACGTTTTAGTCGGCTCAAGCCGACCTCGGCGTAGAGGGCTTCTTCGTTTGGCGAGTATAGGCAACCGTGGCGGTCAAGGAGTAATACTTTAATGGAACTACTGGGAGAAAATATCCCAGTAGTTCTATGATAGAACTTCCTGACGTCATCATCATCATCATCATCAGCCCATCACGTTCCCACTGCTGGGACACGGGCCTTCTCTCATAGAGAGAGAATAGGCCATAATCCACCACGCTGGTCCAGTGCGGGTTGATGAATGTCACATGTCCTTGACTTTTTGTGAAAAAATCTTGGACATGCCGGTTTCCTCACGATGTTTTCCTTCACCGTTTTAGAGCGAGTGTTAAATCCGCACATAGCTTAAGAAAGTCAGTGGTGCGGGGTCAGCGTGATTCGAACTCGGGTGCGTCGGATCGAAAGTCGCACGAGCTCCCACTGAGCCACACTCGCTCTGTGCCTTATAATTTGTATATATGCGGAGTGGCCCAATTTTAAAGAAGCGTAATTTAAGCTGCAATTGTTGTCGATGCGCCAATTTTTACGGGATTCACGCGGTCTAATGAATCACCACCGATAGCAATAACAACATTTTGTAGCATAGTAAGACAACAATTTATCTCCCTCTCGTCTGATACGTCCACGTCCTGTTCAAAGTTCTTCAAAGCATATAGGCGGGATATCTTCGGCAAGATGGTGTAGACACTTCTCCCACAGTTGCACGAAGCTCGAAAGCCCATAAAATACCAACACCCAGCAAACAAATGGCGCATACGTCGTGAAGTATCACGACTGCATTTGCTAGAATTTCATCCCAAATTTGGTCGTCATTCAGGAGGCGCCTTAATCTGCAGGCTGCATGGAATGTACGGCATTCAATACTGTCGACTGTGTTGAGGAACGCAAATGAGGTAGCGCCGCTGACAGAAATCGTGTATTAGCAGCTGTAAATAGTAGCAAGCTTTGTTACTGGTATTGACAGGACAGTGTATATTGTCCTGCCTAAAGCATGCTTCTTAAAGACACTTGGTGCTCCCACCATATCGCTTCGTCATCTGTTAGATAGATCAATTTGTTTTTCGTTGAACAAAGGTACTTCGTCGTACATTAAAGTTTCTGCAGAATTATCCTCTTGGAAAATCTTTAAAAACGCCAGAAGCACATTTCTGACACACGTACCACAGACCACAGTCTGGAGAGGGTTTTAAAAGGCTTTTGGACGGTTTGAGCCGGATTGAGCCGGACGGTTGAAGCCAAAATTCGCCACACCGCTTCAGAGGTACCTACTGATATACCAATCATAAATCAGGTAACGTCGACCTAAGCGAATTGGAAAAGAAAAATATTTTAACATTATTCACTGGTCTGGTGCATTCCATAAAGTAATTTTATGGTTGCGAGTTTTAATTTTACCGCCATCTACTTTCTATTGCATAAACTAATTTTCAAGTGTTGAAATAATTATTTTTTCTTTCGTGTAAAGATTCCAAGTTATTTTGTAAGATTTCCTGAAAACGCTGAAATTATATTTCTACCATGATATTTTTTTATGTAATTATAATTTGACACCTATGTGTTTCATTCATTTTCGTAGTCTACACAGCGTTTGAAAGTCAGACTAATTTTATCTATTTTCTGCCGTCATTGCTTAAAGAAGCTAAATTCTGAAAAATGCTCGAACCCGTATTTATTAATTTGTAATTATAAGTATTCAGTCTGAGTTTTAAGATTCTAGGACAATCAAATAACTTTTTTCCATACTAACTTCACCCCCCATTTAACCCCCCCATAAGTAGATTTTTCAAAATTTCGATAGCCTATATTAGAATCAGGATTTAATTAAACAAATTCTTGGAAATTTTATCAAAATCCGTTTAGTAGTTTTTAAGTTTAACGCTTTCAAACAAACAAACAGACAAACAAACAAAAATTTTGAAAACTGTTTAAATATGTTCAGTTACTCATTTTAAGTCGCCCTGGTTGATTTTTTTTCGAATATCTTCCATGTACAGATTTTTTAGTTGTACGATTTAATTATATGTATAGATGTATAGATACTGACGGTAGGAGCAGTAGTGTGTACCTTGTAGCTTGACTCCAGTTTCCGCACTCCAGACTTCCGCCGCACGTATCGCTGCGCCCAGTAAGGCTGCGTTACCATGTTGCTCCTAAGACACAAGACATAACCCTTTATTTATTTAATTCATTCATTCATTAAATTCAACGCCTCTGTAGTTTTGTCAGCCTTTGTGGTGTAGTGGTTGGGCAGGTTGGCTCAAATCTCATACACCACTGAGGTTGCGGGTTCGATACCTGCGACGGGACAAATGTTTGTGCACAGATAAAAAATGCGCCAGCATTTGTTTCGTGCCTGGGTCTTGTGGGACCATGGTCCTCATAGTTCATGGTTCCCTAGATACAAGGGAATCAAGGGGCCAAAATCTATCGTTGGGCGTTATTTACTTATTAGTTTTTATTGTTTCTTGTAGTTGACAAAGCTCTTTGTAATTTTTAAGATTTCACGTTAGTTATATACAGGTGGATTCTGAAACCGCACCCGGAGGGAAAGTACTCTAAATACTGGAGATAGCAAATTTTCCGCAAAGGATACATTCCGTTATTTTTTAAAAGAAACAAATCTGCATTCAAAGATTTTGCTAAACTCGCTTGCCACACTCGGGAATCGAACCGGCTAAACCCTGAAAAAATAACACCCTTTACTTCTATGGTATCAATCGATAGGGTCAAAGTTCCCTTACCAAGACGTAGACGGGCGTGTTGAAGACATCTGCAAATATCTGCAGCAGCTCCTTATTGACCGCCGCGCCGCCTGTCGCGATCACTCGCGATGATTCATCTGACAGAAACACATCATCAGCCGATTAATGCCTATTAACGAGGACCATGGTCCCACAAAACCACAGAATACTAACGGACAGAAGCATCACTCCGCAAAGATAGCTACAATCTGGGTGTCTTTAAGACAAGAGTGAACAGGTTTCTTCTAGGCGAGCGTGCTACATCTTCGACCGCATCGTCACTTAACAACAGGTGAGATAGCGGTCAAACGCAAGCCTATAAATAGTAAAAAAAAAAATCTCCGCAAAGTAATTTAAACAAATAGCGACTCTTGATATGACGCAATAAAATTCAATACAGTTCGCGTAGCGCTGCATACCTACCAGTCATATTAACCTACAGAGCGCCTCTCTTTCTATCGCGCCGCTCTTATCTCTTCTGACACGGTACGTGTAACGACGCGCGACCCGCCGTCGGTGTCCGGCTATGTACTTGTAGCTTCGTACCTACAGTGCGGAGTGCGCTAGGTCTGGTTCAACATCTAGGTGTCTTCAAGTCCAGAGTGAATCGGTATCTTCTAGGCATGATCCATCGTCGACCGCGTCATCACTTCCCATCAGGTGAGATTGCGGTCAAATGCTTGCCTATCAGGTGATAAAAAAATAAAATAAAAACTGCTGATTATAATACCCAGTTGAAAGCCCATTTCCTCCGCATGCACCCTCCGCGCGATGGCCTGTCCTTCCAGCAAGGCCCGCGCCTCGAACTGCGGCGCGGGGCGCTCCGCCGCGCGCCCCGCGCCGTCCCACAGCCAGCGCCCCGGCGCGCCCCGCGGGACGATCTCCGCCGTGTCGTAGTATACACCTGGAAGCATGGAGTACGTCATTGCCTGCAAGTGACGTCAAAGCGAAGAAACAAAGTTATTTTTCTACAACAGATGATAAACGACGATGTAACGTTAACGTTATTTAGATACAACCAGGCCTAGCGCACTCTGCACTGTAGGTACGAAGCTACAAGTACATAGCCGGACACCGACGGCGGGTCGCGCGACGTTACACGTGCCGCGTCAGAAGAGATAAGAGCTATGCGATAGAAAGAGAGGCGCTCTGTAGGTTAATATGACTGGTAGGTATGCAGCGCTACGCGAGCTGAATTGAATTTTATTGCGTCGTAGCAAGAGTCGCTATTTGTTTAAATTTCTTTGCGGAGTGATGCTTCTGTTCCTTAGTATTCTGTGATACAACGAACAAAATGGCGTCGTGCGCAAATTTAATAACACCAACGTCAATTTTCATACAAAAAAACCAAGATCTTACTTGAAAAAAAAATGATATTAATGTATACACCCCAATATCAGTTTTTGTTTAAATTGAATGACGTCACCTGATGGTAAGTGCGACGCCTACCCATAAAAATTGCAGTACCACCGAGAACGTTTAATACCACAAAAAGCAAGTATTGCGCTCATCTCTGGTACCCTCATTTCCCTGTGACAGGTATTTGTTCAAATCACTAGATGTTGTTTAGGGAAATCGTGGTACTTTAACATCATCCGTGATTTGATCATATCACTTAGGGAATTGACCAAACCTCTGTTTTTATCATATCCCTGCGACTTATAGATTAGATCCACAAAATCAAAATCTCTTTAATCATTTTGGCATCACAGACGCACTTATGAAAGTCAAATTATCACAATGACTCTACCACAGTATCGGAAAAAGAACCACTACTCAGAAGATACGGCAAGAAACTGAGGGGCATACTTTTTAGAGATTTTGTTACAATTTTTTTGTGTTTCTACAATGTTATGTTTCTTATGTACCAGTTGGCTACTTTGCAGAAGTGGAATGTTCTAAGCATCTTTGTCTTCTATGTAATTACGAACAGTATAGTATGCTTTTCTCATTAGAACATTCTTAACGCGTCATTTGAATTTACTTTCTGTGAGCTCCGTTATACATTTCGGAATTTTATTATAAAAACGTACGCAGTTGGCCATAAAGGACTTATTCGTTTTAGTCGGTCTATACCTAGGTACAACAATCATATCCTTATTTCTAGTGTTTATGTTATGATGGTCACTATTTACTTTGAATTTGTGGAAGTTTTTACCACTCACCCATATATCCCATATTGCCTCGGACGGTGTCCCGCAGTAGCTCGTTAAACTTGTCCCAGCTGGCGCCGGCGAGGCGGTCACGGTGCCCCTGCCGCGTCAGCGAGCCGTTAGAGAAGCACAGCAGCGCCATGTAGGGCGCCGCGGGCGTCGGGCCCGTCAGCACGTGGCCGGCCTGCGGAGCCCCCGGCCCTCGCAGCCCCAGCAGGAGAGTGTCGCTCGTGCCCAGGCTCAGCCCCACCCAGCCCGACCGGAGCCGGAGCCCTACCACACAATTAATAATAAGTAATAAGTGTTGCCCATTACATATCAAAACTAAATGCATCTAAAAGGCCTCTACGTGTTGGACTCATGTCCCCGCGCAAGCCTTCCAAAGGACCCGTGAGAAAGAGCAACATACTAATAATACGCCCAACGATCACATACATAGATCCTGGCCCCTAACTAGGATTCCCGTATCTAGAGAACCAGGAACTTCGACGACCATGGTTCCACAACACAGACACGATACAAATGCTTGCGTTTATTTTTTTCTGTGCGCATACATTTGTCCCGACGCGGGAATCAAACCCGCAACCTCGGTGGTGAATGAGATTTAAGCCAACCTACACAACCACTACACCAAAGAGGCTTTCAGTTTGTGATAAGTGTTATTTTAAGTGTCTCTAATGCTAATACTTAACATTACTTTCATTTTGAAGCAGTTTTTCTAAAGGCTATTTTGTAACCGACTTCAAAAAGGACGGTACTAAATTCGACTGCATGTTTTTTTAAGTTTGTTACGCAATTACTCCTTAATTTATAAACTGATATGGAAAATTGTTGCGTTGGGTTCGGTAGACTTAATCCTTACTAATATTACAAACGCGAAAGTTTGTTCGGATGTATGGATCTTTATTACTCTTTCACGCAAAAACTACCGAACCAATTTTGATGAAATTTGGTACCTATGTAGGTTCAGGACTTGGAATAGCACATAGGCTACTTTTTATCCTGGGAAACCGCGGGGCGCAGCTAGTTTAAATATCGCGGGCGGTCTTATCACTTAAAGCGATCTCTTCCACAGAACCCAAAGGAATAAAATCAAAATATGCGGACAGCGTTATCAAGAGGTAGATGCAATACCATAAAGAAATTTCAAAATAAATATAACGTTACAAATTAATAAATTAAAAGGTAAAACCTACATAAAAAATATACTTGTATATATTAAAGGCAAAGATTATTTTGTCATATAAAACCATGTTTACATATCTCGAGTGGATAACGAGCCAAAAGGCATTAAAGTTAAATTTAATGATAGCACCGCTATCAGCCGAGATAGTGTCGAAGAAACAGTGATAAGTTGTCACATGGTATCATGTCGGCTGTTTACTGAGCTAATATTTCTGTATGAGAAGTTTGTTTGCTGAAATGACTTGCTGTTTGCAAATGAAGACATGATAATGTTTATGGAAAATAGATTAATAGATGTATGGATGTTTGTTATTAAACACGCAATAAATACTAAACGAACTAACTAAACTGGTGGTAGGTTTCCCGTATGCGAGAGGCCGTCTGTGTAGGTACCACCGCTTTGCCAGTTATTCAGCCGCCAAGCAGTAGTGCGCAAGCATTACTGTGTTCCGGTTTGAAGGGCATTGTAGCCAGCGAAATTACTGGGCATTATGAGACTCATTGTCTCAGTCATTGTCTCAGCTAATTGTCTCAGGGTGATGAGCGCAGTGCAACACTGCGCAGGATTTTTCAAGACAAAGTTCCGGGTGGTGCTGTTATTGTTATGGGCTGGCGTATTGCTTACCATCAGGCAAACGACCAGCTCGTCTCGTCATTCAGTTACGTAAAAAAAAACTGTTTTTGATGGAAGACATGATAATGTTTATGGAAAATAGATTATTAGATGTATGGATGTAGGTTCTTTAGGATTGACCGACTCGTCGATTCCGCTGCGTGCGGTCCCGCTCTTTGTCTCGCTCTAGTAAATGACGTTTCTAAGTGACAGAAAAGGATAGAAGCATAGGAAAGTGCGATTCGGTGCAGCCAGATGTAGTTTAACCCTTAAGCTTAGGTGGAAAAGAACTTAGGATACTTTTATTCTGAAAAATTAACCTCGTTTTTTATGTAAAAGAAGAAGCAGTCTCGCAGACGGTTGAAGGACAGCGACCACCGTCGTTTTCGCTTATAGACACAATTTATAGATAGTAACAAAACTATAAATAAAAAAAAATACCCCCCGACACAATAAAACATGTCTAAGAACCACCGCTAGAAAACCTGTTTTCAAACAAAAAAACTGCATCGAAATCGGCTCCCCGTTTAGGAGCTACGATGCCACAAACAGACACACATAGTGGACAAACTTCTAACACCCCTCTTTTTTGCGTCGGGGGTTAAAAACAGTGGGTACCACATACCAGCAAGTGCAGAGCAGTTGTCCCCAGTAAAGGCCACCACGCGGCAGTCTGGCCGGAAGCCGTACCGCTGCGGGAAGTACGGAGATATCGGGCCCAGGTCGGTCGCACTCGGGACCGGGACTCCTAGCTTGCTTTCTAGGGTCTCGTCGCCACACGCCTGGAGGAAAACGACATTAAGTTCTGTTTGAATCAATGTAGTAGCGAAGTGAGCATGGAGTTGATGAAATGAGGACAACACCACTTAGATCTTTGCTTCAACGATAGTACAATACGATAATAACGATTTTACAATAGTTAATTGCTTAGTACAAAAATGGTAACGTAATTACAAGATGCAAGTAACGCCTACAGTTGGTACTCGGTTATATGACGCGATCAGGAAGCGCTGCGATTGGCTGCCGATGACGTGCAGCTGTATTTAATGCGTGAACATCGCGCGAGGTGGTCTTGTCGGTGTGGCACTACAGCGCCCTCTGGTCTAGGTACATATGTACTACGGCGTCAACAATCAATGCTGTTTGGCTCGAACAAGAATACCATTCTAGCTAGCCGATTCACTCGCGATATGTCACTGTACGATTCGATTAGAGATATCTTACGATCCAAAATATTGCACACAAAGAAATTCCGTAAATGCAACATTTTATTATTTTAATTTTTACATCTGACTAGGCAACCATTTGACCACGATCTCGCCTGATGGGATGTGACGATGCGGTCGAAGACGAGTGCTAAGAGAATCTAGAACATCGAGTGCTAAGAGAATCAAGAACATCGAGTGCTAAGAGAATCAAGAACATCGAGTGCTAAGAGAATCAAGAACATCGAGTGCTAAGAGAATCTAGAACATCGAGTGCTAAGAGAATCAAGAACATCGAGTGCTAAGAGAATCAATAACATCGAGTGCTAAGAGAATCAAGAACATCGAGTGCTAAGAGAATCAAGAACATCGAGTGCTAAGAGAATCTAGAACATCGAGTGCTAAGAGAATCAAGAACATCGAGTGCTAAGAGAATCAAGAACATCGAGTGCTAAGAGAATCAAGAACATCGAGTGCTAAGAGAATCTAGAACATCGAGTGCTAAGAGAATCTAGAACATCGAGTGCTTAGAGAATCAAGAACATCGAGTGCTTAGAGAATCAAGAACATCGAGTGCTAAGAGAATCAAGAATATCGAGTGCTAAGAGAATCAAGAACATCGAGTGCTAAGAGAATCTAGAACATCGAGTGCTAAGAGAATCAAGAACATCGAGTGCTTAGAGAATCAAGAACATCGAGTGCTTAGAGAATCAAGAACATCGAGTGCTAAGAGAATCTAGAACATCGAGTGCTTAGAGAATCAAGAACATCGAGTGCTAAGAGAATCAAGAACATCGATTGCTTTGAGAATCAAGAACATCGTGAACGTCAAAAAGGAGGGATCATCCATCCAAGGGGAAATCCAAGACTTGGTCCCTCCATTTTGACGTTCACGGAATATCGAGTGCCCTACACATAAACGACTAACTTGCTCTTTCACTGAAACTGTAGTATTTGGTTCCAATTCGTTTATTCCCAGCTGTTTTGTTGGGTATTTCCATTTATACAACTTCTGGTTTATTTTAACCTTCCCTGACGATAATAGCATGCCAATTACAACCTGGGTCTCTTTAAGACAAAAGTGAATAGGCACCTCATGGGCAAACGTGATGCACGTGCAAATGTGGGCACCTTAGATGTTGTCAAACATAAGCCCATTTCATCATAAAAAAAATGTATGGATAGAAGACACCTGTTTTTTTATGTCACTGAATTAAGAGACGCGCTGGTCGTTTGCCTGATGGTAAGCAATACGCCAGCCCATAACAATAACAGCACCACCCAGAACCTCTTGTTTTGCAAAATCCTGCGCGGCGCTGCACTGCGCTCACCACCCTGAGATAATTAGCTGTTAGGTCTCATAATGCCCAGTAACCTGTTACTCCTCGAAGACTCTGAATACATGAACCTGACCTCCTAGAATACATGATCAAGAAACGAACCTCACCTGCAAAGCTTTCTCATTCCACTTCATAGTCCTAATATCCAGCAGATTCATGCCCGATCCGTCGGCCAGGTCGATCGGCGCTATCCTGCCCAGGAACAGGGAACAGGCGAAGGAAGACACCAGAGATATCCGGGGGGCGGCGTGGTAGACTCGCGGCCTGGTGCGATACATCTTCCGGATCTGAGGCCCTGTGAAGCGCTCGTAAGCGCGGGAACCCGTGATCTTGGAAAGCTCCTGGAAAGAAAAGAGGTTATCTCTAAGATTACTTGTGGTAAGTCTCTCGTATGCGGGAGGCCGTCTGGGTAGGTACCACAGCTTTGCCAGTTATTCTGCCGCCAAGCAGTAGTGCGCATTTCAGTGTTCCGGTTCGAAGGACATTGTAGCCAGCGAAATTACTGGACATAGACTTAATATCTGATGTCTCGGGGTGATGACCGCAATCCAGTGCTACGTAGTGCTTTTTATGGTATTACAAGTTCTGGGTGGCACTGCAATTATTATAGGTGGCGGTTGTAGCGTAGCTCGCCAAGCCGTTCGTAACAATTCTTCTAGGTTAAGCAACTTTTGCAGCGGTCACAACTTGGATGGGTGACCGGTTGTGTGGTATTTACATCTGAGCGCTACCGTGCTTCGGAGGGCACGTTAAGCCGGTCCCGGTTCTTGTCTGAGGGCAACAATCGTTAGACCATGTCGGAGACCTCCGGGCGGTCTAAAAACTCCGACACCAGGGTTGGCCACACCCACACAAGAGAAGAAGAATGTGCAACATTAAAGGTACACAATATAGGAATCAGCTCACTGGATCTAGTCAAAGACCTAAGGAACACGCAGAAATGCCTTCCATCTTTCTTCCACAGATGTCTTCCCGCACACATAGATCGCCAACAAATCAGCAATGGTTCTGGTGTGCCATATGCAACGGTGACTGCGCACTATCTGTCGAACCAACAGCTTGTGTAATGTGTACTCCATGGCTTGTTAGCTACTTTAAACAAGAATATCCATTTAGGTACCATTTATTCAGATACCTGTGAAAACGGTGAAGGTTTCCATCGTGAGGAAACCGCCATTCATAATAATCATACATTGCCTCAGGATAACGAGCACAGCGCAGTGCTGTGCAGGATTTTGCTCGTCTTGTCAAAAACTCAAACTCGCACTGGGCAGTGTAGTGGATTGGCCTATTTACCTTTTATTTATTTCTTTATACCAATTTGTTATAAATCAATTTGACATACATTACCAGAAGGTCCGTGTCCCAGCAGCGGGAACGTAACAGGCTGATGATGATGATGAAGTACCATTAGTGATGTTTCTTACCTCTGCGCCGCCCACCGCTTCCTCAAGCGCGCGGCAGTCGGCGCTAGTGCTTGAGTCGAGCCACACGGGCGAGTCGCACAGGAAGGCGGAGGACAGCTGTGTGTGTAGGAACTCCTCCGCAGACAGCTTGCTCAGCTTGGACTCCGCCTCTTTCGACCACCACACCGAGCCGTGTTGCTGGAACAACAGTCAACACTTTCAAGCTTTGTTACACCAGTGGCACAACATAAAACCTAGTGGAATCAGTCTATTTTTACTCATGGTTGGTCAGTAATTTCGCTGGCTACAATGCCCTTTTGGCGGCAGAACTGGCAAAGCTGTGGTACCTACCCAGACGGCCTCTCGCATACGAGAAACTTACCACCAGTAAATATGAGACTTAATATTTTGTCTCGTGTCTCTGGGCGATGAGAGAAAAAAAACAGGACCTGGGTGCGAAATACACACTTTCACATCTGGAGATCTAGAAATCCTGAATTTGTTTCAAGTGCTGAAATATTTTTAAGGATTTCTAGGAAAGACTTGAAAGGATTGTGCTTGTTTCAAAAATTTATTTATTTATTTAATACTTTACTGGTGGTAGGTTTCTCGTATGCCAGAGGCCATCTGGGTAGGTATCACCGCTTTGCCAGTTATTCAGCCACCAAGCAGTAGTGCGCAAGCATTACTGTGTTCCGGTTTGAAGGGCATTGTAGCCAGAGAAATTACTGGGCATTATGAGACTCAACAGCTAATTGTCTCAGGGTGACGAGCGCAGTGCAGCGCCGCGCAGGATTTTGCAAAACAAAGTTCTGGGAGGTGCTACTATTGTTATGGGCTGGCGTATTGCTTACTATTAGGCAAACGACCAGCTCGTCTCGTCAATCAGGTACATAAAAAAAAATAGTTTTGCACAAAAATGGTACAAAGTGTTATTTATTATACTTTGTTTTGATTTCTTATTATTGGAGAACACCTATGAGAAACTTGAAGCACCCACCTGTCCAGCCCCGGACAGGGCCTCAATAGCCTCGAAGTCGACCCCGGCCACCACCAGCCGATCCATCACCATGTCGAGAGCCTTCACCCACAGCAGCGGCGGTGCCAGCACCTCCCCTCGGGCTGCGCCCCGCACCACGCCGCCCGCCGTCCTGCCGCAACAAATATTTGTTAATGTAAGATTTTTTTTTAATGGAACTGAGTGATGATGCGAGAAATTCGTTCACCTGATGGTAAGCGCCACGCCTGCCTATAACAATTGCAATGCCACCCAGATCTTTTAATACCATAAAAAGCATTGTGTAGCACTGCATTGCTCTCATCACCCCAAGACATCAGATATTAAATCTCATATGCCCAGTAATTTTGCTGGCTACACCAAACTAAAATTTAAAGTACCACCGCTAGAAAACCTGCTTTCAAATAAACAAACCACATCCAAATCTACAGTGCCACAGGCAGACACACATAGTAGCCAAACTTATAACACCCCTCCTTTATACATCAGGGATTAAAAAATGGTAACAACAAAAAATATAGATAATCTCTTAAGACCATTTTCCTATATCTCATAGGTGTTCTCCAGCGGTTCAAGAAGCTACCCTGCAAGTCCCATCTCAAATTTCCACCCTGTATATTCTTTTAGGTAGGTATCATGGTATCATCTCATGTAGTCTTATGTATCTTATTAAGATAAGAGAATCTGCTTAAGGCGGTACATATTTTATAATAAATTCAACCATTATTAACTTGTTCACTGAATAGTAGAAATGCCTAAATTCATGCATTTATAAAATGGTACAATTTATATTAGAAACCTGATATAAATTGTACCATTTTATAATGGTTGAATTTTGTTTGAAAAACATACCACCTTAATATGAGTTTTTGTTTTACCGAAACTCTGGGAGGTCCACATCAAACTCAACCTCGGCTTCATGCAGCACTCCATAATCTTCTCCGATTACCAACGCTTTCAACTAAAACAAAAGACAATTACTTTAAGATAAGATATTTAGTCACAATGTGAAAGGGCAAAATGCAAGAGTAATATTTTACTTGCTTACTTATGCTTTTAAATGTCTAGCAATATTTGTATTTTTAAACAGTTTTATTTAGCTTTCCCTGTTTGGCTCAAATTGAGTAGTAATTAAAATTTTAACCGCTTCCTGTTGAGCGATTTTAACTCGAATTTTATTTTTGATTGATGAGAAAAGTAGTGTGATGACTGGTGCCTACGACCAACCTAATTATTTTTTGGCTTTTAGTACCTTATCTTTCTTTTCAATAAAACCGTTTAATTAATATAAAAAATATTGTTTACCTATTTTGTTCTAAGTTTGATTTATTTTTATTACATACCTACCTATTGAAGAAAACTTACTTGTTGAGCAGAAACAGTAGTTTATGTAAAGAAGGTGCATTTTAAACAGCTCATAACTTGTTTTACTGATATGAACCTTATGCGCTTTATTTATTAATTAAAACTAACGCAAGTAAATACCTAGATAATAGTTTAGAGTTTAAAAATTATATTATTAAAGTTGTAATAAGTAAAACTGTATCTAAATTGGCAAGTTTTAATTAACCAGATTCAAAACAATATAATTGTAATGATTGTAATGAACTTCGTTGTGAATTTCATTTCAATGCCATTGTCAAGTTGAAAGTCACTCAAGCAAGACCTTGATACTCTAACTTGTGCCACCACCTAAGCAGCACATGTATGTAACTGATCCGAACTATCATTTATTTAAGCCAGATGTGCATAAAATGGTACCTTAAATTTACAACAACCATATGTAAATCCTGTTCATGTAATTTATAAATAAATGCGCTCCTTTGAGGTGCGACATGTTTATTTTAATGAATAAATTATCCACGAAAGAATGGTGAATTTATAAAAACTATAAGATCTATGGTAAAACAAAAGAATAGAATAAAAGGAATCCATTTCTAACTCACCCTCTGTGTACTAAAATCAAATCCCAAAAAAGTTTTTTTCCGGGTTTCTTCAGTCATGTTTTTCTTCTATATTTTGACAGCGCGCGGCCAGTGACACGGTGCGATGCGTTCGGAAACGTGTATTGACTGGACGTTTCGTGACTAGATGTCGTTTCCTAAAATTCCAAATTCCAACGCGATTTCACGATATCATTTATTATATTTATTAGACTATACAATAACGAAATTAATCTCAACGCACGGCTGTTTTGACTTATTTCTGATGAAATGCTACCCAAGGTTACCGTTATCTGCCGTAACTTTTATGATGTAGACTCTACCATTCTCTACGATTAAATAATGGAGGATAGGTAAGCATAAGTTTGAAATTATAAATTTAATTCAGATAATGTAGTTAATGTTTATTCATAGATGTTATATATGTAACGAAAGAATTCAAGTAGAACATTGACTCTACTCATTTGGTGTGTATATTTAGTGTAGGTTAGTACCATAGTTAGCACTTAAAAATTTAATATGGGTTTATAAGTAATTTACCTCGCATAATTGCCAGTGTAATGTGTACTGTAATGTGGTAATTATATACATGATGATGTGGTGTATATGATCGTACTAAATGCATTACATTTGAATGTTGAACTTATGTGAGTATCAAACCGTATGTAATATGGATATGGGTTATCCTACGAATAATAATAAGTCCTTGTAATATTATCTAATTATTAATAATAGTACTAATACTTTTATATAGGTATAAGTAGTACTTATTTTTATTCGTAGGGGTTACCTTAAGGCTTAGGCTTACCTACTTGCGTAGGTATATGGAGATTGGTGTAATCTTTACCTGTCCGTGTGTGGTGCATATTAATTATCTACTTATTATACTAAATGGGTAGGTACATGAAGTACTCGCTGGTGAATGGGTATGAGTCATAATATAAACATAAATTATGCGTAACTTTCACTGTGTGGATGTCTGATTGTTTGCTACTGTAACCTAATATGAATAGTATTTCACAAGATAATCAATCGTCACACAATTTGATTGTCCTATTAATAAGTGGTAGTGAAAAAGGTAAGCACACACTTACCTTTTTTCACTTACCATGTCGGGCTGTAATGTCTCCATGACATTAATAAAAAACATGAAAATTAAGAAAAATATTATAATAGAACCATTGAGGAATGACACTACCTCAATGAATATAACAAATAAAAGTAGATATCTCGCTTTTATAGCGAAAGGGCAGACTCGCACTGGCCGGTATTCTTGCAGATATCACGGCCCGCGGACCCACTGCTAACACACCGCTAATACTGGTGGGTAGTGCTTGAATCAAAATTAAAACTTTATTTATGAACAAAGTAGGTACCAAGATTTAAGCATACATAATTTTTTTTACACACTTAATAGGTCTATGTTTGGCTACTATGTCGCCTGATGTGAAGCGATGATGTGGCCTAAGATGGAGCACATAAAACCAAAACCAAGACGCTGAAAAACGCACAACGTGCGACGCCAAATTTCTCAGTAAGAGGAGAAAAAGAAAGTATTAGGAGGTAAGAAATAAGATTTTTATACTTAGGTACATACGCATAACATAATAAGTAGTAAGAAACTATTGAGACTGCCGACATACTGGAAACGCCTGCTAATAAAGTTGTTACAAACATAAGCAACTAGTGGCAGCAGCTAGAACTAGCAGTAGTACCTATTTAGTATTGGTATTTTCCGCGCAAAAGTGGAGAATGACATTACATGGAATGGAATGGCATTATGGCATTTACGTGTAGGTAGGTAATATAATGAGTAATCAGAAAATAGGTGTTACAAAGCGACCATTGATTTGTCGTTCGTTTTTTCTCCGGATTAGGTATCAGGCGCACTACTAATATTACTTTACGATTAAAAGCTCATAGAATAGAATAGAAAAACTCTTTATTGTATACCAATTTAAAGAAATAGACAATAACACAGTCCTTAACTATGGTAGTACAATGGGCGGTCTTATCGCTTGAAGCGATCTTTTCCAGACAACCTTTGGATGGACAGTATCGGAAGAAGAAGTAGACGGCGGTGTACAACAAAATTTATTAATTACAAATAAATACCTACATAATCATACATACATGCTAATATTTACCTACATTCTAATACACACAAAAACAAAAATATTATTATTAAAATAGACTAATATATACTTATCAAAATATTATTCTAATACATTCAATATAAAATAATAATAGCAATGTAATTGGTAGGAAGATAGATGAGCTTTGACCATTTGTTTAAATATTGCCAAAGATTTTCTATGGAATGCTTTTCCACGTGAAATCAGATTTGGCACGTCTGATTTCACGTGGAAAAGCATTCCATAGAGGGACTGGGAAGTGTGGGAAGGTGTTTTAAGCTGCAAAGTTTCGGAGGAGCGCAAGGATCGGGAGTGGGAGGTATGAAGGAACTAAAAGTGTTCTCTTTATAGGAATCACTTTGGTGGTTGTCTATCTGTCACTGTGGATTTAAGAATGTTATTGCATTACACGTTCCATAATAATATAAGGGTAAGTACCTACTTACCCCTGTTGTTCATTAGTAACATTGAAGAATTTAATATATTGTATGAAGGTATGAGGTACTTGACCCAATGAAATCCGCACCGTACGCGTCATCGTAAGGAAATCGCACTCGCGATGCCACGGGGCTGAGGTGACGGATGTCAATGTGTCTAAATAATAAAGAAAATATACAAGTATCCTGTATCAATCAACATTATTGCCCAGTGAAATTCAAAGCATTAATTTATTCAGTATCCACAAAAACGCACTCGCATAAATAAGCTGCTCGGTCAAAGGCTAAGCACTCTATTGACTGATGTCACATTTAAACCCTCAAACTTTGTGGTTGCAATGGGGTTGTCCTCACAATCCTTTAAGATGGTGTATTGTATGTAATGATGAAATCGCTAGTGCAGGACTGAGCTAAGATTCGACCTCAACTTCGATTTGAAAGTATCACGAATTCTAGACTCTGCCTTCAACGAATCAATACGTAGGTAGGTACTAAGGTACCTACTTCACAAAAAAGGCCGTAGCTAAATCTCATGCTCTAAAAACTACAGATCCCCATGACAGTTTCCGCGTGGGCTTACCGAGGGTGCATGTAACACGCTGGACGCCGCCTAATCAGGTGGAAAACCTACACGGCCGCCCGCCCTGGCCGCCTGGCCGCCTGCCGCGGCGACTGCGGCTATATATAGCATGGCACCCCTGCAGCCGCTTGACGGCACGCTCATCACGCCGGCAGCACTTCAAATAGGCTTAACTTTGAACATTAGGGGGTCAACGGCGTGGTATTTCACAGTTGGCAGGACCTACACAACTTACCCACTTACCTGTAATAGACGAGTACTTAATTTCATCGGTATTTTTTAAATCAGCTAAATCAAAGAAGGTTTTAAGGATAATAAGTAATATTTTACTATGAAAATTAAATAAATAAATAACGCCCAACGATCACATACATAGATCCTGACCCCTAACTAGGATTCCCTGTATTTAGGGAACCAGCCCCCCTACCCATATGTCCTTAAAGCGCCAATCGTATATCGTGTTGAGGTCGAATTAAGGTATAGCTTCACTGCAACTAATGAGATGCGGTCCAATTATTGTCAATTTAGGCAAGAAATCGAATTAATCTCATTAATTTACACCAAAATACGATAACTGCAAGTTGAGATAAACTTAATGGGACAATATATGGCATCATAAGACATTGTCGCAGTGATTTTACACCCTAATCTGAGCTCAACACGATATACGATTGTCGCTTGAGCGAGATATGGGTACGGGTGCAGGAACTACGAGGACCATGGTCCCACAACACCCAGACACGAAACAAATGCTTGCGTTTTTTTTTTCTGTGCACAAAAATTTGTCCCGTCGCGGAATCGAACCCGCAACCTCAGTGGTGTATGAGATTTGAGCCAACCTGCCCAACCACCAACACAGAGGCTGTCGAAACCTCTAACGTGGTCTGGACAAATTCTTAATAATAATTTACTCGCACAGTGCGAGGCGCGACGCGTTCGCGAGCGTTCCGCACTCGCATTGAAAAATACCACCGGATGTGGTTGAAACTATAGTTGGATTACTCCAATTTAAATGTGAGTGTCACCCGTAAATTATTATTAACATTTAATCATATTACTTATTATCCAATACCTTTGATTTAGCTGCAAAATACAGTAATATAAGACCGTTAGATAGCTAGTCATAACCTAAATATATATAAATATACAAACCATAGAATAAATAATAGTAGGTAATACCACAGAATACAAAAGAAAGTAATACACAGGTTAGTTAGATAGGCTGCACCTCATTTTGTTTCACGGCGCTGAACGCTTGTTATACATTTAAGAGACTTCTTATACAAGCCCAATATTATACCTACATACTTAAAAATATATTACAGTATCATGCATGGGCGACTACATCAGAGACTTTGATAGCCTCTGTGGTGTAGTGGTAGGCAGGTCGCCTGAAATCTCATACACCACTGAGGTGGCGGGTTCGATTCCCGCGACGGCACAAATGATTGTGCACAGGAAAAAAAACGTGGATTTAGGGAATTGAGTGATGAGACGAGCTGGTCGTTCACCTGATGTTAAGCGTCACCCCTGCTCATAACTATGGCAGTGCCACCCAGAACTTTTCATGCCATAAAATTTACTGCGTAGCGCTGCATTGCGCTCATCATCAGATATTAAGTCTCATATACCTACCTAGTAATTTCGCTGGCTACAATGCCCTTCAAACCGGAACACAGTAATGATTGTGCACTACTGCTTGGCGGCAGAATAACTGGCAAAGCTGTGGTACCTACCCAGACGGCCTCCCACATACGAGAGACCTACCACGAGAAATCAAGCATGCATCGAGAATAGGACTCATTAACTCAGTCACAAAGTGTACTACAACAGAATACTAAGGGACAGAAGTATCACTCCGCAAACAAATTTAAACAAATAGCGACTCTTGCTATGACGCAATAAAATTCAATTCAGCTCCCGTAGCGATGCATACCTACCAGTCATATTAACCTACAGAGCGCCTCTCTTTCTATCGCATAGCTCGTATCTCTTCTGACGCGGCACGTGTAACGACGCGCGACCCGCCGTCGGTGTCCGGCTATGTACTTATAGCTTCGTACCTAGAGTGCGGAGTGCGCTAGGCCTGACTATAATCAGTTATCTCGAGGAAAGCTCGTCGAGCTGATCTAACTTGGCACCACGATGACCTGCAATTGCTCCATCTGACCTGGTCGTCTCCATACTTGGTAGTGAGACCCTGTATGTTTTTTTTAAATAATACACTCAACGATCAAACATAGATCCTGCCCCTTAATAAGTGCTTACGTTATCTTTTTTTGTGAACAAACATTTTTCCCATCGCGGGAATCGAACCCGCAACCTCAATGGTGTATGTGATTTGAGCCCACCTGCTCAACCATTACACCACACAAGATGTCGTGAATTTTGTACGTTCTCTGTGCTGGTCGTCCTCATACTTGTTAGTGGGACCCTGTACAGGGTACACGTATTACATTTCTGAAGTCTAACAATACGTACTGTATATATATAATTTATTTATGAACAAAGTATGTAAAGTAGAAACAATTATTTACAAATATATACAATGATTAAGACTAAACTAATACGTACTGTTGGACTTCAGAGATGTAATACATGCCTGTGTAAGCAGTGAAGTACCTACTACTTAGGTTTTTTTTATACTTAAATGGGCTCACGTTTGACAATAACTCCCCTGATGGCAAGCGTAGTTGCGGTCAAGGTGGAGCACGTTTGCCCATGAGGTGCCTATTCACTCTTGTCTTAAAGAGACCCAGGTTGTAATTGGAAGGAAATAAGTATTCTGGTAGAGAACTCCACTCCTTTTTTACTTAGGTATGTTTCAGTATAAAAATCCTATTCATCCAAAAATTTGATGTGTAGAATATAATACTAGATAGCAATAATGATAATCCAGAGTGATCTCTTGAAGCAAATTCAAATTCAAATTCAAATTGTTTATTGCTAGAATGTTGTATATACAAAGATGACAAATTAAAATAATTCCTAATATTCTACCATGACAATGGTGTGCAATATTAACATAATTTCAAATAACATAATCAAATTAAATTCAAATTGTTAGATTATTATAAGTTGATTTTATTTAATGTCAAAATGTCGTCAATAAAAATGTCAGTATTCAAAATATTATGATAAATGTAATAAAAATTAGATGTATATAAATTAAATAGTTATATTTCAACATTAATTAATTACAAAATTTATTCAATTAATTAATAATAATGCAGTACAATGAGTAATAATAATCAATTAATTAATAAGCACGCTACCTATACATTGTATGTCATCCAAAAAGCGCCCTGCGCGATTGGAGGCATAATCTACGAAGGTAGCAAATTGTATTAAAAGCAGCAGGTTGAGCTGTGTTGACCTTGACAGCCCTTAGCTCAGACTGCCTGATTAGGAAAACTTGTATAGCCCTCAGAGTAGCCGAGATCGTGACCTCTATGAACAGTATTCACTTAATATCATAATTAGGTAGTTGACAAGTTGGCGTGATAGGTTGACAAGAACGTGCTTTTTTGATCGATTAAAATTTCAGAATGAATACCTAGGTAGAGTACATATCCAGGTATCTATACTCCGTCCGTCCGAAGTATTTATTTAACTTTTGACATATGTACGCCTATGTAGTTCCGTAATTATTAAAGTGATGAACCATAGTGAAAAAAATGCAATACTTATTGGGCACTGTTTTTTTTTCATTATAGTGACGAGACTTGCTAATTATCTTCGATAGTTTTTGAGCCCATAAATTGATAACTAAAATTATTAAGGTGATTTTTCCATAAATATATAAAGGGTTGTTACATGTTTTCATCTGTATATAATTATTATCGATAAGTAAAAGTTTAAAAAGTTAAGAAGTCTAATAAAGCAAATGAAACAATCAAAATAATTAATATTATTTTTTATATTACGAACTGTTGTCGGATTCTTCTCCATATCAACTGGAATCATCACTTAACTCTTCTGTAACATTGATGATTAAGTCTTGTATAGACAAAACTTCTAAAACTTCTTCATAAATAAAGTCAATTGTTTTCAAAAATTGAATCAGTAACGCTTTTAGGACATCACTAATCGAGCTGTCAAAAGTTAAATAAATGCTTAGAATAAATGGTTGGACGTAGTATAGGTAGACTATGCATACTCTACAACTTGGATATTAGCACATATTAGTAATAATACACTCGAGAGCAATGAATCCGGGTCACTTAAAGAATGTTAAAAATCTCGGAAACTAAAAATGATAGGTTAATGCAATAAATTGTATTTAATAGACAATGTAATACTCCTTAAATGAAAGTAAAAAAAATATGAGTCACCATACATTTTATTAACACAAAATTACATAAAGAAAAAAACTGCTGATCTCTCCTTAAAACAAAAATAGGAAACATGAAATTTTTGAACTTTATTACGATTTTCTTGAATTTTAATACTTCGTATTGCCTCCTCGTGCTTCCATTACTGCGTTTACGCGGTTTGGCATGCTGTACACCAAGTTCCTTATACGATTTTGGGGAATATTCTCCCATTCCTCTGTGAGAGCAATTTTGAGCTCACGAAGCGTGATTGGGGGAGGGTTTCGTTGTTTTACGCATCTGCCTAGCTCGTCCCAAGCATGCTCGATCGGGTTGATATCCGGGCTGCGCGCTGGCCACTCCATACGAGTAATGTTCATCTCTTGAAGGTAGTCATTCACAATCCTACCTGTATGAGGTCGGGCATTGTCATGCATAAATATAGCATCCTCACCTAAATTGACCATAAATGGACCAACGTGATCATTGAGGATTTCTTCCACATATCTTACGCTAGTTAAAGAGCCGTTTTCTATGATCACCAGCTCTGTGCGACTTTCAGAAGAAATTCCGGCCCACACAAGTACAGACCCACCACCGTAGGCTACTTTTTCTTCGATGCATGCTTGCTTGAATCTTTCCCCTGGTCTTCGATACACTCTGTGTCTTCCATCGTGCTTGTAGAGCATAAATTTTGATTCGTCGGAGAACATAACTTTTGACCAATCTTCAATACTCCAATTTACGTGGCTCTGGGCATATCTTAGTCTCGAAATACGATGCCCACGCTCCAGTTTAGGGCCGTTTGCAGGTCTAAGGGGTTTTAAGTTAGATTCAGCAAGCCGACGTCTTACTGTCCATGCACTTGGGTTACTTCCTCCGAGGCGTCGAAACTGATTGGTGAGTTCAGTTCCTGTGAGAAAGCGATTTCGAAGCATGGTGTTCACCAAGTATCGGTCTTCTCGTGCTGTGGTACACCTGGTTCTGCCCGTTCCTGGTCTGCGTAGGTTAGAACCAGTTTCTTCGTAACGTCGGAGAACTCTTTGTACTGTTGACAGCGACACACCGACAGTCCTGGCTGTATCGCGCTGACTCCGGCCGGTTTCCAGCATTGTAAGTATTCTGGTGCATTCTTCAGGCGTAAGCGACATAATTTCAGCTTGAATAATGAATATAGAGCACTATCAACATGGTTTATGTACCCACATAAATGACAGATTACAAACAAAAGCAAAACCAAATGCTGTAATTTCGTAGTTCCATCTTCGAAAGTGGCCCTTTTTCAAATTTGATTTTTTTATGATATAACTTTACAATAACTAAGAAGTTTTAATACCTTCATTTAAGGAGTATTACATTGTCTATTAAATACAATTTATTGCATTAACCTAGCATTTTTAGTTTCCGAGATTTTTAGGATTCTTTAAGTGACCCGGATTCATTGCTCTCGAGTGTATTTACAAAAGCGCTTTATACCTTACTAGGTCTTATACTTTCTTAAATACTTACCTAAATAGGTTAGTGTCATTACTCAGAGGTAAATAGCATAGAAATCTATATATATAAATCTATAAGTAGGTACCTTATTATTTAGATTTCTGTGGTAAATGGGTGTCAGTCTATCTGACTTATGTTTTTTATATAAATCTACGACAGCTATATCATGATTCCAGTCCTGATTTCGCAGAGAAAAAGAATATTACAAATTCAGTGAAGCTTCCGAAAGAGTTAAAAATTTCTTTCCGTTTCTTGTAGGTATAGAGGTTTTCCACGTGCAAAACCATGAATCAAGAGCCAGTAGAACCGATGTTGAAATTGGTAGTACTAAATGGATAGTAAGACATAACATCATGCTATCAAGTTCTTATAATAATAATGCGCAGCTCGGGCCGCGGGGCGGGCGGCGTGGCGAGCGGCGAGCGGCGGCGAGCGGCGGCGGCGGCGAGCGGCGGCGCGTTGCTCGCTCATCGGCGGAGCGGTGTGCGCAGCGCTGGCGGCGGCGGAGCGAAGCGGCTTGGAGCGCGGATGCTGCGCCTCTTCCATGTTGTAAACAAGAGCTTTCCATTGGAGGCGGCATCGCGCCTGCGCAACCAAGATATGCTTGTCGAGACGTACTTACTCGGTACTTTTTATTTTGATGCAATTTTCGATTATACCACTAAACTGACAAAAATCTACTCAAACCGTATGATGGTATGATTGACTCTACTTACTTCCTTTAAAATTTATCTTAAGAGCGTAGATTTTTTAAATTTGTCTAATTTAACATAGTGGATGAAGCTTTACTTAGATAGAGCTTTCCTTAACAAAGGTAGGTAAATCGTTCCGAGCGACCGCGGGCTCATTTCAGGTCCAAAGCTAGTTAAAAAATGTATCTAATACACTCTGTCTATTGTTTCATGATGCATTCATCAGTGTAAACTTAAATTCCCCCGAAGATAAAGGTAAAATCGATAGTGATAGTGTCTTGCCGCTTCCTCTGTGAGGTTGTGTCGCTCGGGTGTCGGGTGGTGGTCGGGTGCTCGGGTGCCGGGTGGAGCGTGCGCTGTGGGGCGCTGGGCGGCGCGCGGCGGGCGGGGGCGCGCGGCGCGCGGGGCGCGGGTGCGGGCGCGTGCGCGGCGCGGGGTGGGCGCGGGCGGCAGACGCGCCGCGATGGTGGGCCGCGACAGCCGCTCGAAGAGCGCGGCGCGCCCCTGGGCGCCGCGGCATGAGTAGCGCGCCCGCCCGGCCCGGCCCGCGCGCCCGCCATGGCGCAGGCCGCGCCCGCGCCCTATCGCACCCACTCCTTCGCGAAGAAGACCTTCCACAAGCCCACGTACTGCCACCACTGCTCGGATCTGCTGTGGGGCCTCATCGGGCAGGGCTACGGCTGCGAAGGTACGACGTCGCGCATGCGCCCCGGGCGCGTCGATACCGTGCGCGCGGGCCCGTCGCCGCCGCCGGCACGATCAGCGCGTTATGCAACCGGACCCGGGCGCGGGCCCCGGGCGTGTCCGCGCGCCGATCGATGCGCCCGCGGCCGCCTCCCGGCCGTACGGCGTGCAGCCGGTCAGCCTCCGGCCGCCGCACGTGCACACCGCCCGCCCGCACGCGCGCCGCTCTCCCAACCGCGCGACCAGAGCCTTGCACTTGAATATTTCAAGGACGTCACCGGCAAATACACTTAGAACATATTCTCGTGCTCGCCGCCCTCGCCGGATAACTTAATCTACCTATAGGAATAAGGAAAACGGTGTGTAAGTCGTGAAGGTGCCGCCGGTGCCGCTGAGCCGGACGTGGATCAGCTGAAAATCAGTCGTGTCGGCGAAACGAGTGAACATAAAGCATATCGATCGATCTGTTTTGTAAGAGGTTTTTTCCTAGGCGCCGCGGGGCGGTGAGGGCGGCGCGCGGGGCGGGCGGGGCTGCATCCCCGCGGTAGGTGCTGTTGACGTGATCCTGACTCCTGACCGTGAGTGCTGCTGGTGAGTGACTATCATTGGGTGCGCCACGAGCTTCGGACGATGGTTCCGAGCCGACTACGCCGCCTGGCTTGGACGGAGGACATCTTGTTTTTGCGTATTTTAATTTTTTTGATCCTTCGGGCTTTTGTGCCTTGCAACGTGGATCGCCTGAAAACCAATATGTTTTATCATTTGAAACTATTCTCCGAAATAAGTGATCTTTACTGACTACTCGTATTAGCTTCGTATCGGTATGTGATCGTACTGCAATTTCTTACTTTTTGCAACTCCTTATAAGGCAACTAGCGGAAGCGTACCTATGTCAAATAGGGAAATATCTAATGATCTTCCCTGAGAGACTTTCTGAAACAGCCATATAAGTACTTAACACTGCGATCCCACCTTACTGACTCGTCTATATTTCGCCATATCGTGTTCGTTGTTTTACAAACTTTAATTAATGTATGTACCTACTTACAAAAAATATTACAATACAATACAATACAATTACACTTTATTGCATAACACAAACATAATAACATGAAAAAAAGATAAACCTTAACTAGAGTAATACAATCGGCGGTCTTATCGCATAAAGCAATCTCTTACAGACAACCTACCTTATTACGTCTAACCTCAGTTATTAAACCTGTGACTGAATCAACCCGCAAAAAACACATATATTTATAAAGTAGTTTAGAGCTCTGTACTTAAATTTTTTTTAATTGTACCTAATTTTCAAAGTTATCAAAATAATAATAACTGCAATTCACGACGATAGTCACCCACAGTGAAACTCTTAAGAAACACACCATAACCATTACTTATTTGCTACTTAATCGAAATCTTCTCAAAGATGCTATTTCAACTTCATCACCACACACCCCATTAATCTCATAATTTGATGATAAATAAATGTGTTAAAGTGACGAGACAAATGAGTCAGCCTGATGGTGGACTCCTGCCCATAACTTTACTATCAAAACTGCATAAGTAACTCTAAATATTGAAGGTTTGAAAGGACTCACAGTTACAGGAGTCCAAGGTATGATTATTTATAACCAATTAATTTTTTTTTTTTAACATATAATGTCCCACTGTTGGGCAAAGGTCTCCCTCAAGTCTTTCCAGCCGTCTCTATCCTGCGCCACCACGCACCAGCCTTCTTGGTATGCATCCAGATCGTCCCTCCATCTTCTTTTGGGCCGGCCTGGGCGCCGTCTTCCATCTTCAGGCACCCAATTAAATTGTAAACATATTTTTTTTGGTTCACAGAACTGGGTACACACTGACCACACAAACAGTAAAAAGCATAAACAAACATGCGTACGTGTATATCATTAACACTGCATGCGTTCAAATATAACAAAAGGTTGTGTGCTTATATGACTTAAATAATATTTATATTTAAAGTACGAGTAGCAAGTTTATGAATTTAAGTCTCTAAATACTAGAGACTGATGCGTAGAAAATGTCCAGGTTCTGGCAAACGTTAATTTAATATTATTTTGTACAAAGCCCAAGCCTACCTGCAAAGTATACGAAATGGCTCAATTAATCAAGGTTCAAAGTAAAAACATGAGAAAGCACTACAAATCTTTCAATAACTAATACGTCGTAGACCGTAGAGACTACGTTCGTAGCTGCGTTGGGAGTTCCGTAGATCCTACGTAGAAGGGCCATCGTAGCACTCTGTAGAAACGGACGCTCGTAGCACCAGCTACTAGTACGGTCTGAAAAGTAACTCGAAAGACTAAATACAATACAATATAAAAACTTAATTCACTTAATTTACTTAATTTACTATTTTTTACTTATTTTTACTTTATTATATACCAATTTACAGATATTTACAATAACACTAAGTCTTTAACTATGGTAGTAAAATTGGCGATTATTGTTCTGATTAGTCTTATCGCTTGAAGCGATCTCTTCCAGACAACCTTTGGATGGACAGTATCGGAAGAAATTGTATAAATAAATACAGAACAAACGTGGCTCTACCTTTTACTACTTTTAAGAAATTATGTAAGTTCCTACTTAATAAAATTAAATCCCAGTAAATGCGAGTTAAACGAGCGCACCAAGTCTTATAACTTTTTTACAATAGCAAATGTTTTTATTACTAAAAATAATTCTACACTCCACTTACTAAGACTAAACTAACTACTTACACGGAGAAGCAATTGGACAACCCATAGACCATTAAAGGCCTATAGATAGCCCAAATGATCCAGCCTAACTACCAGTTGGCAGCGTACCTAAGATGCTGGCAGTATTGCCCCGTTGTATTGCAAAGTATTAAAACACTATCCAAGTCTCAAAAAAAGTTTGGGTCTTGTTAGGTACTTAATTATTGTTTTTATAATCTGAGACGAGACGAGCTATTCGTTCGCCAGATAGTAAGCGTCCCGCCTGTCCATTGTAATTGCAGTGCCACCCAGAACTTTTAATTCCCAAAAAAGCACTGCGTAGCACTGCATTGCGCGAGACATCACATATTAAGTTTCATATGCCCAGTAATTTCGCCAGCTATAATGCCCTTCAAAGCGGAACACAGTAATGCTTTCGCACTACTGCTTGGTGGCAGAATAACTGGCAAAGCTGTGAACCTACCCACACGACCTCCCGCATACGAGAGACTGCCCACGAGTAATATGTACCTATCCAAACTTTGCATTGGGCAATCAAAAATCTAGTGCATTTTATTAGCTCATATTTTAGGATTAGAATCGTCTATAATAAAATAAAAAATAATATTCGTCAATAATTGTATTCACATTTTGCTATATAAAAATTATTTGTGTGGAGTTCAGCGTTCAATATGTCCACTAGAGATAAGAGCTTGTCGTTAAGGATAAATTTATACATAAATAATATTTAAAGCATGCTATTTTATGAGCACATCAGAATTAATTATTATTACTTTTTATTTATTATTTTTCTGGCAATATAAAAATACAACAAAGTAAAATTAACAGAGGCTCATAGAATATAGAGGCTTATTTTATATAACTTACAGATTAACATATATACAAATATGTAATAACCGTACACACTACGTTAACAGGTTTCGAAAATTTCGCATCTTTGTATCTCCCGTATACTACAGGCCAAAAGTTAGACTTCAGGAATAATTCCTTAAGCACCGCCAAAACTTGATACTTTACTATACTTCTGGGTTGAAAATGTAGGTTAAAACAGATGTGATGGTTTGATTCTAAGATTCTAAAACACTATAACTAGTAATGTAATGGAATCAGGCGTGACGTTGCGGAAAGTCAATATAAATGTAGGTAGTTCCTGTCCAAAGTATCAAGACCACAAAATGGTCCTTCTTAGATCCAGCTCGACAACTTATTAAATTCATGCTTTGCAAACTCATCTCAAATTCCTAAAGTTATCCGCGTCGTTCAATGTAGTATACAAAAAGAATTACTCAAACATGTTATTTTACCACGTTTTTATTAAGTCACTTTCTTGTTTGTCTGTCTGTCTGTCGGTCGTGCCAGGGGAATTTTGCAACTCAAATTTCGAGCACTTCCCGATTAGCTATCCGGATTCCCGAGTAGCTCTTAATTCGATGACAATGCATTCTAAATCCATTTATAATTTTTAAGGCGCATAAAAACGTAGTATTTGACTAATGTTTTAATTTACATTATAGCCTTGTTTTATTTGTGAAGTCCACAAACTTCCCCGTTGCTTTAGTATGTGGCGAGACGTTGTGAATGAAACAATGTTTACCTGAATGTTATCTATAACCTATATATTACAGCGCATACGTAGAAAGGAAATACCTAAAGTGTCATATTTCTTAACATTAAATTAACTGAAACAAAAGAAACACTGCCATATCAAAGTAAACCTGACAGTGTATCCCTTGCCAATCTACTACGCCACCCACGCACTAACAAAAGATTTCAACTTAATACAACAGCACAAAACATCGGTGCAAAATACAATAACGGCACACAGTCGTTATAACGGCACAACACTTCGTTATAACAATAAAGTTAGTTATAACGTCACGTTGACGCGGCGTGGCGCTATCTAGACACACGTCGCGGTACAATGCCGCGCATAGACAATGTTCCATAGACAATGTGGGCATAGACAATACCCGTCCGCAGTTCCGACGTCGCGTGGGCTCGCCTTTGTGCACTCTTACAAGATAAGCGACGTGTGGAAACGAAATGGCCAACTTCGTAAGAGTCGTTGAATGCTGTTTACTTGCTTCACTTTGCTTTTCATAAAGCAAGTGAGCTACAAGTAGCTTTTAACGCAGATTGAACTTAAAACCGTTCGTTGGTGGTTTCATGGAAAGCCAGGACCATAGACAGGACAAAGTATACCAAAGAGATAGAGACGGCAAAGCTTTTAACAAAGCTTTCAACAACAGCATAAGCTTAAATTTATATTTAACTGAAATCTATCAAAGCGGTGAAAATTCGGAAGCTAGTTTCTTTTGTTTAACATTATCGTTATTTGTTATAAAATTTAGCATTGATTAGATAACATAACGTTATAATACACCAGCTTAAAATGTGCTATAACAAGTTATAAGATAAACTCTTCCTTAAATTAATAATAATAAATGTATATAACAAACTTATCACATACCTACCCACTACCCATACCACCTTTACTTTAGCAAAACAAAATTTACCGCAAATTAACTTAAATATATAGCTTGTAACAAAATTAAAGAATACGAAGAGGCACCTTAATATAATAAAGCTTTAGCTTTACTGGTTTTAGCTTATCCTTGACGTCAGACCTGTCCTCGGGGACGCCGCCGCCGCCATGGAACATACCTTGAATCTACCATTTTCGGGTCCCTAGCGTCTTCTTGCGCGAAATTAATTTCGTGCGTGCTGCCTTGTTTAAATAAATTTGTTATGGTTTGTTTTGTATTCCCATTTATTTTGTTATGCTAAATTATGGACTTGGGAGTTTTTACTGCGAGTGGCCGCTGCCTATATTTCGTAAATTTTTTAGTATGTAATTGTTTTGAGATTTCGATATTTCGGTACTGTTGCAAGTACCATGACCATGATACCTTCTACGTAACGGCCTCCCACACGTAGGTATCTTCGTGATCATGGTGCTTGCAACAATGTCAAAATATCGAGAACTCAAAATAAAACAGATAGGTACACGGTGAACATCCCGTGTCTAAATCAAATTCTAATATTGCTTTTTAAATTTGGACTACTTAAAAAACATAAGTACATAACTCCAATTTCATCAAAATAAAAAAACAATACAGTGCTTCAGAAAAATTGGTATTATATCACGTGGTATACCTACTATAGAATTGAAACCAATATGCTATAGGAGAACAAAATTATCACATAATTATATTTTATCGAGATATAAATATCGGTGATAAAACCATTTCAATCAATAGTGTTCGTCATAGAACATTTAACTAAGTAATTGGTATTTACTTTCACACATATCATTATGTTGTAGCATAGACCAACTCCATATACAGACAATACCTAATAAAAGATTAGGAAGAGACTGTTGGAAACTGTCACGAACCAACACAAATTATAACTCACTCCTTACCGCTTATTGTCGTTCTAAATATAGAACTCCTTGCTCTTGCGAGGCGAAAAAATCATAGCAGCAGCGGTGATGGTAAGCATGATCCGGGACTACGCCCGGCGTATGTAGGCCAGTCGTGACGTCATGCCGTGATGACCCACTTCCAGTGCCATTGAGAGACGCGCGTCAATGGTGCCCCCCGGCCCCTGCACCTTCCCCCCGCACTGCAACACCCCCCTCTTCGATACACGTGAAGGGGGTGTGTCAAAATTGGGACGAAAATAGAACGCGGAAATGGTTCAAGGAACTAGGCAAATGTAACCAAATTTAACGGTTAATTTTAGCCAATGGTTTGTTTACGGGTTTAAGTATTACAGTGGTGGCTTAGAGTCCGTAAAAGACATTTGCCTAAATATATTTTATAAGGGTTGATATGGTATATATGTATGAAGGAAAAAATGCGTAGAAACTTTCAGTGAAAATTAATTCCACCCAGGACACAAGGTATCCGCAAGAGCTAAGCGAAGAGAATATATTACTCAAGTGGAGGCAACGAGAACATGCAGGCCTTGTAGGAGTTACAAAGGAAGTTCGTATCTAGTTCTTGAATCTTACACGTGCGTCTTGTTATCATAAGCTGCAGGCGATGACCTTAAAGCTAGCTATAGATCTATCTAGAGAGAGAGAGATATATATATATATATATATATATATATAGTATAATACACACACATATATATATATATATATATATATATATATATATATATATATATGTGTGTGTATTATACTTTAAAAAGTATTGTATGTATTTAGATAATTTACTATTTTATTAGTGTGTATTTTATGTAATTGGTTTATGTAAGTGTAATGAGATATTGGAACCACCGTGCATTATTTTTGCGTTATTCCTCTCTCTGCACGGTTGTCTGGAAGAGATCGCTTTTAGCGATAAGACCGCCAATTGTTACACTATAAATAAGCTTTTATTGTTAGTTTTTAATTATCTGTGTGTGTTTCAATAAAAAAATATTTCATTTCACTTTTTTTTAATGAAAAAAATAACTAATAACCCATTTTCGTAGTAAAATTTCATTAGTAATGTTGTTGATCATTGCTCGGGTAGGTTCTATATCAACTGACACTTGCTCATTAGAATTTTAAACGAATCCTTAATTACCTTTATCTAATTTGAAATGGCAGTATTTTGAACTATGAAAGTTTCATATAATTTCTGCTTCGTTTGAAATTCCACTTTCATGCAGCACACACGGCACTTACCACCACTTCACAGAACTGACAGTGGTCGGTCAACATTGTAAACTTCTAATTTCAAATGCTTCCTGTTCTCAGAATGAATAATTTAGACTAGAATAATCTAGACTTGTAGTAAGGAACCTACTTAATATTCTGACAACTGATATGTAGTAGTATATAGTCTTATTCAAGCAGCTATATCCGCACCTTCCCATTCAGACTATTCCGTACAAGTACTTACATATGCGCACTTATAATGATATGATAACAATAGCGCCAAAGTTACCTCTAGCTCTAGTGCCGTAGTTGCACAAAATCCTCTTTCAATGCACAATAACAAAAGACGTAAGAGCACAATGGGCAAACACTCTGTCTGAGCGCAGCCGGGGCAGCCGGCCCACTGTGCGATTTATTATTTAGAAGCGAAACGGCCTTTGTATAAGTTTGCTTTTTAAATTATTAATGCTGTTGCAGTTGGCTTTGTGTCCTAAAGGGGTTCCTATTATGATGGTTAGGTACTTGGCGCTCATTAGTTTCCAACTCGCTAAGATGACGCTTACAATGAAGGTTTAGAAAAGTGATCCTATCCAAGTAAGGTATAATAATATAGGTGTATACCTAGATATTTTAGATAATATAAACGATGGTGGTTAGGAAACTACCCGGATATAAAAAAATATGTTAACTATATAGAAGACGGGAAACATCACTAATCAGATTGTATCTCTACCAGGCCTAGCGCACTCCGCACTGTAGGTACGAAGCAACAAGTACATAGCAGGACACCGATGGCGGGTCGCACGTCGTTACACGTGCCGCGTCAGAAGAGATAAGAGCTATGATAAAAAGAGAGGCGCTCTGAAGGTTAATATGACTGGTAGGTATGCAGCGCTACGCGAGCTGAATTGAACTTTATTGCGTCACAACAAGAGTCGCTATTTGTTTAAATTTCTTTGCGGAGTGATGCTTCTGTCCCTTAGTATTCTGTTTCTCTACTGAGATTGACTATTATTGAAAGCATACTAATACTGTTCGTAATTATATAGAAGACAAAGATGCTTGGAACATTCCACTTCTGCAAAGTAACCAAATAGTGCATAAGAAATATAGAATTGTAGAAAAAAATAATTTCAAAGAAATGACCCTCAGTTTCTTGCCGTATTTTCTATGTAGTGGTTCTTTTTCCGATACAGTGATAGAGTTCTGGTGATAATTTGACGTTCATAAGTGCGTCTGGTGATGCCAAATCTGAATAAAGAGAATTCAATAAGATTTGACTTCAGGGTAAATAAAGTTTAATCAACTAAAGCAATATTTAATAAAGCAATTATAATTCTTATCTTTTTGTATATAAATTAATAGTTTGTCAAAAAAATTGCATTGGAGGGTACGGACATATTCCCGAATGGTGAAGTCACTCTTCAAGTTTTTTTTCTGGTTATACGCTTGCGTTTGACCACTAACTCACCTCATGGTAAGCGATGATGTGGTCTAAGATGTAACACGCTCGCCTAGAAGATACCTGTTCACTCTCGATTTGAAGACTCCCAGGTTGTAGTTGTCAGGAAACACAGACGTTGGCAATGAGTTCCACCCAAGTCAAGTAAGAGTTAAACTAAAGATTTGAGGCAGTCATGGTCTTTTGTAGACCGCGTGATCATTTTCGAACTGATGTGAGACTGCAATCAAATGCTTAAATTATTCGCCGATAAAACTAAACGAAAATGAATGGTTGTCAATTTAAATAAAAGTCAATAATTTTGGAATTATATTGGCTATTAAAGTTTGGCAATGGCGCGCATGTGGGTCATCAAACACGGCGCGCACAATAGCTCTATTTATATCAAGTCAATTCTAAAATAACGCACTAATATCGCAGTATAATAAGGAAGCAGTAAGGGATTTCACATTTTTACAATGTAAAACATCACATAAGTAATGTTATTTACATTTAAAACACTACATAAGTAAGTAATAATAATTCATTTTTCAACGAAAAAACTGACTACTATCCTGTTGTATTTTCGAAGTCCAAGGTCGAATTTCAATAAAATTTATATGGGACCACCTTGAAGCCCTATTGAACCCAACGCAAATTGAATTTTCTAACGCGCTTTACAAATATAAAAAATAAAACATGTATAATAATCGAATTGAGAACTTCCTCCTTTTTTAGAAGTCGGTTAAAAACAAAGTCCATTAAAAATGTTAGTATGTGGTGGTGTGGTTATGATATTTTCCTTTTTTATTAGTCAAAAAACTAAATATTCAATATATTTTTTTGGACTCAGTATTTACATACTATCGATGAAAATCCGCGCGAAAGTGTCTCAATTACCCTAGAAACACTATAATCAAAGAAAACTAAATATTACTACGTAATATACTATATTTGAAAATCGGATAATTATATTTTCACTTACCTATAACTTATTGAAAAGCACAAGTATACATTTTATGACAAACACAATTCAATTCTGTATCTTCCAAGTCCAAGGATTTACTATCTATGATCGATGATAATCGATTATCGATCGATCGATCGAAATTTATACATGGGACCACCTTGAATCTACAGTGACATAAATTATTTTTCAAAAAAAACTAAACCGACTTCAAAACCACAAATGGCACTCAAAAGTAAAAAATAAATTAATATAAATATCATAAGCGCTACCCACTCATATATTTGAAGTCGGTGCCAGCCAAGTCTGAAAGGTAGTAGATAAATACTATGTATATAGTAAGTACTACTTGTAGGTAGTATTTATCTACTACCTTTTAGACTTGGCTGGCACCGACTTCAAATATATGAGTGGGTAGCGCTTATGATAATTATATTAATTTATTTTTTACTTTTGAGTGCCATTTGTGGTTTTGAAGTCGGTTTAGTTTTTTTTGAAAAATAATTTATTTTAACCTTTTTAGTGAAAAACAAGTTTTAATTAAATTAATTCAAAAAGTTTTTAAAGACAAGCTTTTATGATCTAGAAGCCACATCATGACGAAGTTTAAAACGGGCTATCACAATTAAATGCATGTGCAAAAAAATTTCATGTCTGTCCTATTCTCTGTTGAGGAGTTCCCTCGCCGGAAGTCAATCTTGGGTGTATCTGCCATGTCATGATGGAATTTAGAACAGGCTATTATGGTTAAATCCATTTACGAAATGTTGTGTCTGTACTATTCACCGTTGAGGAGTTCCCTCACCGGAAGTCAACCCTGGGTGAAGCAGGTGAAGCAGTCGAATACAAACCTCCACCTTTAGAAAGTTGGTTACGAAAAAAACAAGAACCGACTTGAAGATTAAACTTATATTTTTTTGTTTTTGCTATTTTTTTCAAAAACTACTGAATGAATTTCGATAAAATTTATATGGGACCACCTTTGAAGTATTACCTACCAATAAAAAAAAGAATCATCGAAATCAATGCATAATTGGCGGAGGAATCGCGTAACAAACACACAAAAAAAAAAAAAAAAAAAAACATACCGTCGAATTGTAAACCTCCTTCTTTTTGAAGTCGGTTAACAAGAATCTAAATGAACATGGATGACATTTATATATTGACGCCGCCACTTTCAACGTCGCAGTGACGTCAAGATTTATCTTGACCAATCATATTGCAAGAAACGATTAGTTTCAACTTTGACCGCGTTCATCAATAACATCGTCGCACTATATACTCATCCCAACGCAAAAATAGTTTTATTTTATAATAAAAATCATCTCTTCTCTTCGCCTTTCCTATGTGTTCCGATCTTGCCCAGATCAATTATTTGCGTATAACCCTTACTTTTGTTTTGTTAGCTAACTGCTAGTATTCCTGTACGCACGGACGGAAATAAACACTGTTTATACATATGTAAGTATTCTAGTTCGGAATAACACTAGTAAGGTGCCCTACTTCACATAACGGCTGCGTCAAACGGTTTAAAATAACCACGGTTAATTCTGCGGTTACGGAGAGAAACGTATCGGTAATAACCGATGGCAACTGTGTCAAGCGTGAGTCGTAAAATGATTATTTGCGGATAGTTGGGTTCTGCCGATATACTACATCGATTATATTTTATATTTGTTTTTTATTTATTGCCGTGTAGGTATCCTTATTGTATTATGCTAGTTTTAATAACTAAATTAAATGTTTATAATATTAAGTTGAATTGTATTTATTTATTTATTTCAGGCAGTATTAAAGTACAACAAGGTAAAATTATCCGAGGTCCATATACATACAGACTAACATATATACAAAAATATAACACAATAATTATAATTGACCTCGTTTGTTTGGCTGTTTTGCTAATTTTTTTTGTATCTTTAACAGAGCCAAAAAAGATGAGGTTCTCAATTCGACGCGTATTTTTGTTACGGAAAGTTAAGTTTTACAAAAAATTATAAATAAGTTTGGCTAAAAGTAATATACCTTACTACATCAATAATAATTTGATGTTATTTATTTAGTAATTTGTTTAGTAGAGTGAGTGTGGCTTAGTGGGAGCCTGTGCTACTTCCGATCCGAGTTCCGAGACTCCGAGATCCGCACCTGAGTGCGAATCCCGCTGGCCCCGCACCACTGTCTTTCTTAAATTATGTGCGGATTTAACACTTGCTCTAAAAACTGTGAAGTAAAACATCGTGAGGAAACCGGCATGTCCAAGAATCAATCACAATAATTTAAGGACATGTGACATCTACCAACTCGCACTGTGCCAGCGTGGAGGATTGTAGCCCATACTCTCTCTATGAGAGAAGGCTTGTGTCCCAGCAGTGGTAACGTAGTGGGCTAATGATGGTAAATTTAATTTCTCTCAATGTACCTTTTGCTCAAAAAATAGCCGCACACCCACCATATTTCTTTCACGACCTGGAAGCTGGTAAATAATGATAAACTAAATAGCATTCATTTCTTGTACCATTTTTTGCAAAACTATTAAATGAATAAAATATATTTAATCAGACAATTATTTTGATGATTGTAAGATGCCATCAGTGCAAAATATAATCTCTAAATAGTATAAACAAAGTCGCTATCCGCGTCCTCATTTCTTTTTCTCCACTTACTTCTTCTAAACCACGCATCGGATTTTGATACAGCTTTCACTGTCAGTTAGAGATTTTTTACGGAAGGTTTTTGCTATACATTCTAACAAAGTTTTAGTATAATAGAAAAAAAATCTATATTTTGTAATGAAGTTATCAAAAATTGACCCACATTAGTAAAACGCCTCAGTACGAGTACTTACTAATAAACTGAAATGTAGGTTCATTTCTGTAAATAAAACCGGCCAAGTGCGAGTCGTATTCGCGCACGAGGGGTTCTGTACCATTATCTATAAAAACGGCAAAATAATCATGTCTGTTGTATGGGATCCCCCTTAAATATTTGTTTTATTCTGTTTTTTAGTATTTGTTGTTATAGCGGCAACAGATATACATTATCTGTGAAAATAACGGTCTAACTATCACGGTTCATGAGATACAGCCTGGTGACAGACGGACAGACAGACAGATGGACAGACAGACAGACAGACGGATAGCGGAGTCTTAGTAATAGGGTCCCGTTTTACCCTTTGGGTACGGAACCCTAAAAATGCTTATACTTTAGTCCATCATCACTTCAAACGAATGGAAAGTTCCAAGGGGTGAAGTAACCCCTACAATGTACAATACAGTTCCCTGGGGGCTCGACCCTAATGAGGTGCTGTTAAAGGGGCGACAGTGCGCTGTGACGTCAGAATACAGAAATAATTTGTATGTAGATATAGGTACACTTGGTTTTAAAACTTATGTATATATTTATTTAATATCATGGAGATGTTGTGCAATGAGCATATATAATATGAGTTATATACTTACCTATAAATTATTAAATGTAAGTATATGCTTACGCCCAACGATCACATATACATACTTCCTATCCGCACCCAGACATTAAACTAATACTTACGCTTTTTTCTGTGCACAAACATATGTCCCGTCGCGGGAATCGAACCCGCAACCTCTGTGGTGTATGAGATTTGAGCCAACCTGACCAACCCACCACGAAGCTGACAAAATGTGGCTTTCACGACCTAGAGTGGCATGTTAACAACTATATTTTAAATGCATTTGTAACTACCTATAATTATGTTTCCAATAGTGAGAAATCAATTATTTGAATTAAAATTTTGACTATTTAAACGTTTCGTAGCAAAACTCGTAGCTAAGGGTTACAAGAGGTGTAGCTCCGCAACGTAGCCGTAGCGATTTCGTAGCAAGGTCCTCGTAGCACGCGGCGCGGGCGTAGCCGTGAGAGCGCGGGCTAATAATAGCGCGTAGCGGCCGATCGAAAGTTTAAGCCTTTGAATTTAATATTTTTTTAATAACAATCAGTAAAGTGTAATGTAAATTATATTGCAATTATCAGTATCGCATATATGTAGTGTATTTGAATATTTATGTGTGATGTTATTCTACGATTTATTTTAAAATACTTCTCTTCTTCTTTCGAATCGCACAGTTTCGATATAAAGTTACATATAGTCAATCATAATCAAAATCAAAATCTCTTTAATTATTTTGGCATCACAGACGCACTTATGAACGTCAAAGTATTTACTAATTAGTACTTGTACGTAGTACTATCTAGTTTTCTTTGGTACTATTATTATTTATTTAATAGTTTTGCACAAAAATGGTACAAGGAATGACTTAATGCTATTTAGCATTATCTACCAGTCTTCCAGGTCGTGAAAGAAATATAGTGGGTGTGCAGCTACGTTTTGAGCAAAAGTACGTTGAGATATACTATATAAATGACATCAAAATAAATATAATAAATTGTATAACAATAGAAAAATATATACAACATCACATTATATTTATAATTATATAATATAACAATATATAAATATATATATATACATATATATTTATATATTGTATATATAACCTATATATAATTATAAAGTGATAGGATCACATGTAGGTTTAGGTATAGGTAAGAAAAAGCGGATTGAACTTTTCAAAACAGCAGTATTGAAGATAATGTTAGTCATTAGGGTAAACTTGCTTAATAAAATGTTCATGGACGAGACGCTTAAAAATGTCTTTACTATTACTTTTTTGGATATTACCTGGTAACGCATTCCACAGCCTTACTGCCACGACAGCAAATGAATTATCCATGAAACAAATTGAGTGTTTAGGAGTGGCGAGAGGTAAATTATTTGAGGATCTTAGCTGTCGGTCATGAGTGTCCCCAAGAAGTTGAAATTTTTGTTTCAGGTATTCAGGAGAATTTGGATCTTTTAGTACCGTAAAAAGGAGGCAGAGAATTCTTATATTCTTACGCTCACGAATTGGGAGCCATTTTAGTTTGGCACGATATTCGATATTATTAATTCTGTTCTATTTGATAGATTTGACGCTATCACTTTATTATGAGAATTAAAAAGCGAAAAATACTTTGATAACTACAATAGTTAAACTGTGAAGGATTTTCAACCACATCACCCAAAAAAAAGTGTAAAAATATTATCAATGCTAATAAGTAATAAGAAAAAAATATTATTATCTTATTATTGTCCAATTACTTCTCCTTGTAAGTACACTCGAGAGCAATGAATCCGGGTCACTTACAGAATCCTAAAAATCTCGGAAACTAAAAATGCTAGGTTAATGCAATAAATTGTATTTAATAGACAATGTAATACTCCTTAAATGAAGGTATTAAAACTTCTTAGTTATTGTAAAGTAATATCATAAAAAAATCAAATTTGAAAAAGGGCCACTTTCGAAGATGGAACTACGAAATTACAGCATTTGGTTTTGCTTTTGTTTGTAATCTGTCATTTATGTGGGTACATAAACCATGTTGATAGTGCTCTATATTCATTATTCAAGCTGAAATTATGTCGCTTACGCCTGAAGAATGCACCAGAATACTTACAATGCTGGAAACCGGCCGGAGTCAGCGCGATACAGCCAGGACTGTCGGTGTGTCGCTGTCAACAGTACAAAGAGTTCTCCGACGTTACGAAGAAACTGGTTCTAACCTACGCAGACCAGGAACGGGCAGAACCAGGTGTACCACAGCACGAGAAGACCGATACTTGGTGAACACCATGCTTCGAAATCGCTTTCTCACAGGAACTGAACTCACCAATCAGTTTCGACGCCTCGGAGGAAGTAACCCAAGTGCATGGACAGTAAGACGTCGGCTTGCTGAATCTAACTTAAAACCCCTTAGACCTGCAAACGGCCCTAAACTGGAGCGTGGGCATCGTATTTCGAGACTAAGATATGCCCAGAGCCACGTAAATTGGAGTATTGAAGATTGGTCAAAAGTTATGTTCTCCGACGAATCAAAATTTATGCTCTACAAGCACGATGGAAGACACAGAGTGTATCGAAGACCAGGGGAAAGATTCAAGCAAGCATGCATCGAAGAAAAAGTAGCCTACGGTGGTGGGTCTGTACTTGTGTGGGCCGGAATTTCTTCTGAAAGTCGCACAGAGCTGGTGATCATAGAAAACGGCTCTTTAACTAGCGTAAGATATGTGGAAGAAATCCTCAATGATCACGTTGGTCCATTTATGGTCAATTTAGGTGAGGATGCTATATTTATGCATGACAATGCCCGACCTCATACAGGTAGGATTGTGAATGACTACCTTCAAGAGATGAACATTACTCGTATGGAGTGGCCAGCGCGCAGCCCGGATATCAACCCGATCGAGCATGCTTGGGACGAGCTAGGCAGATGCGTAAAACAACGAAACCCTCCCCCAATCACGCTTCGTGAGCTCAAAATTGCTCTCACAGAGGAATGGGAGAATATTCCCCAAAATCGTATAAGGAACTTGGTGTACAGCATGCCAAACCGCGTAAACGCAGTAATAGAAGCACGAGGAGGTAATACGAAGTATTAAAATTCAAGAAAATCGTAATAAAGTTCAAAAATTTCATGTTTCCTATTTTTGTTTTAAGGAGAGATCAGCAGTTTTTTTCTTTATGTAATTTTGTGTTAATAAAATGTATGGTGACTCATATTTTTTTTACTTTCATTTAAGGAGTATTACATTGTCTATTAAATACAATTTATTGCATTAACCTATCATTTTTAGTTTCCGAGATTTTTAACATTCTTTAAGTGACCCGGATTCATTGCTCTCGAGTGTAGTTAGATTAGTTTTAGTGAGTAGAGTGTAGTTTGTTTTCAGTAATAAAAGCATTCACCAGTTAAAAATAAAAATCTTATGTAGTGATGATATGGATTCTGCATCTCTCATCCGTACAATTTAGCATAACGAAGGGTAAAAGTCCCCGTGGCCGACTATCTCTACGCTGCAACTTTGTGATTATGACGTCATCGCGCCCGACCAATCGTTGCGCGTCGACTGTCGCTGTGATATGATCGAGACTCTGAGGATATTACTCTGAGGATCGAGAGAAAATAAAACGCTTCCATTTTTTTTTATATTATGAAGGTTTCACCTCTATGTCATTTGATTTAAATGTCATTACTCTGAGTTTAAATGATTATTTTTATTGGAATGTTTAAAAAACACATCACGCACTTTACTGCACTATTTTTCTTGCACGTTTTAGATGACTGGTAGAAAATGCTATCTAGCATTAAGTTCTCCACGTACAAACTGTTTTGAACGAAAGTATAAATAAATAAATAGAAATATAACTGAGTTTAAATAATCTCTGGTGCAAGTAATTGTGCCATCCGTGACGTCAGAGCTATGGTGACCCAAAATACAGCTTCTGTTATGCATTTTGTTAAGATGGATAGTTTATAAGATTAACACGGTCAAATTAACATTATTACGAGAAGTAATATTAAAATATATGTAATTAGTTTTTTCGCAATTAGTACCTACAATTTTCACTTATCCTAATAGTTGACAGCCTTAATAATAATCATTATTTCTTATTGGTTCTCTGAGGCACGAGCGCACCAGTTCTCGGCCCGCACCAGTTTGCTCCGTAGTTAGTACGCGTTGCGGGCCCGGCTCTGACGTCACGGGTGACATGGATGCGGCCAGGTCAGGGGGTGCACCCGACCGGCTGGAGGCAGGACCGCCCCGGCAACCTAAATGGAAATCATTAATACATCTTAGCATAAGATGTATTTTATTTATATTTTTGTATATAAATAAAAATAAGACGAATTTGTTCGCGCATTTGAAAAAATCCTGAGCAATGAATCATTAAAAATAATAATCTCGAACATTGAAATAAAATTAGATGATTTTAACTTTGAAAAAATATCTCCTATCGCATCTTTCTTAGGTACTTGATACGGTAATAAAAAAAAATACCTGCACATTAAAGTATACCTACTCATCAGTCCATACATGTATACGTTTTACTAAATTATAATGAATTAAATGTTAAATACAACTAATATAACAAACGCGTAAGTTCGTAAGAATGTATGGATGTATGGATGTATGTTTGTTACTCTTTCACGCAAAAACTACAGAATGGATTTTGATGAAACTTTACAATAACATAGCTTACACATCAGAATAACATCTTATCCCGGGAAACCACGGGTGAATCCGCAGGGTGTAGCTAGTACAACTAATATTTTATTTAGGTTATCTTTTTTGGAACCCGTTCCGTCCTTAGGACACTTTGTGATGCGGGTTCAAGTCCCACAGGTCGTATTTAGTAGTTAATTACGAACCCTTAATATCTTGTACCCTTATTTATTTATTTAATAGTTTTGCAAAAAAATGGTACAAGGAATGATAATGCTATTTAGCAATATCTACCAGTCTTACAGGTCGTGAAAGAAATATAGTTGGTATGTTTGAGCTACGTTTTGAGCACAAGTACGTTGATAGATACTAAATAAATGACATCAAATTATTACCCTTAAATATTAATACACTCTTTCCTATTTATTTAAGAAAAAGGTAGGAAATAGTGTATTAATATTAACATCATCAGTTTTTATCTAGTTGCTCCATGTTAGAAAAACAATACGTACCTATAGGATCCCGTGACGTCAAAGCGCAGACTTCGTCCCCGCCTGAAATCGGGAGCCTTCACCTCGCTTGCTGAGGGATCAATGACGCATTCGTACTTATATTGGTCGGCCTTTCACTAGAACTTTATTGTAACAAAGTACGATGTAGGCTTTATGTAGGCCTGCATTTATTTGGTCACCTATAAAAAGTATACTTACGTTTAATCAAACAAAAAACCGACTTCATTGTATCTTCGAAGTCTAACGTCAAATATCGATGAAAATTTTTGGGACCACTTCGTAGCTATACCGAACTCAACGCAAAAAGAATTTCCCAAATCGGTTCATGAATGACAAGTTCTGAGGTAACATATAAAAAAATGTAATCGAATAGAGAACCTTCTCCTATTATAAGAATAGAGAACCGAGTTCAGTCGGTTAAAAATATATAGCAACCTTTTTCAGCAAAACTATAAATTTATGAATAACACAGATGTATGTTTCTACATTAATAAAAACGAATATTTTCTATACGCCAAGTTTCGATATTGCTAATTGAGATCATGGCTTTTTAGACATTTTTTTCTTATTAGTTTCGTAGAATAGTGTAGGTCCAACCAAATTCATCTCTTTATATTATACTTTTTTACGTTGGCAGTAGTTGACAGCTTCTATAGTGCAGTAGTTAACCCTGGTCAGCTCAAATCTCATATACGGCCGCGGAGGTTGCGGGTTCGATTTCCGCTAAGAATAATATTTGTGCATAGAAAAAAAGTGCAAGCATTTGTTTCGTGCTTGGGTGTTGTGTGACCACGGTCCTCCTAGCTTTCTGGTTCGCTAGATACAAAGAATCCTAGTTAGGGGTCAAGGTCTACGTAAAAAAATAAAAATAGGTACCCAGTTAATTCTTCACCCTTACGTTAACTGAGGACTTCTGGTAAACATGAGATTTGAAAATTTAAACAACAATTTGATATTAACGTAGTATTTATATGATTTTACTAGAGTGAACGCCCCTCGGCATCCGTATTCCTATTGTCTATTTATATGCTACTAGTGTTTACGCCAGGTGGCGCTAGTTCCGGCTGTATCCCCGCCTGTGCCGTAAGCTTACCTTTTAGAAAACTATTAAAATGCTTTTTTTCGTACGTTGCCTATACTGCGCGGCTACTAGGTACCTACGTCATGGATAATGCTGCCGTCATTGATATTTTACGACATCATCGATGTTTCTTTAGTTCATTCCTCACTCAGAAGTGTTTGCTAATAGCGTTAGAGATTCTTTAAATATAGCAGGAAATGTTTTAAGAGCTTGTATATGGTATTGGATAAAAATGTCAACAATTTTGAGTGGCTTTCCTAACACAAAAAGTTAGAACCAAAGAAGTATATTGAATATTTTCAAGTTTGAGAATTGACTGTGACACCTTGAGCTGCAACTTAGTAGATATATATACCTAACATAAATAAGAGTTACCAATTTGAGATTGTTAATTGTAGGTAGGCATAATGATGGTTTATTTAATATTTAGAAGTCTATAATAGATTTGTTTCAAATCGTGTATATAGATACATATACATAAAATATTCCACGAATATGATGCAACATACAGGTGCGACTATTCACGGAATTATGCAAACACACGGCTCTACCAAGCGCAGTTTGCAAACGCGGTTACATCATCAACATAATAATAATTAAAACAAATGCCCATAAGAGGGTTATCGTTCGCTAACTAATCATTATCGCGAACAAGTGCACGGCTCCCAAGCTCCCAGCGGGATAGAGGGGCTAAGTCGGCGCGGCGCGCGATTGGCTACCGCGCGTGACGTCAATGTCGACCTCCGCCGCCGCCGCCCGCACCCCGCCTCGCGCCCCGAAGGCCGCTTTGCTCTCCTCTGAAAAATAATCACGATTTTCGGACGAAACGTTTTTTTTTCTTCTTTGAGACTGCGGCACTAGAGCATTGTTCTAAACGCCATTGTGACAATAGAAATTTATACTGCACCTGCTGATCAAGGAGGTTTATATATGTTAGAACTTTTTTCTTTCGTCATTGCACATGATCTCAGATAAAATATCCACTCGAAGCACATAATAGATATTAAACTGGTAGTAGCTATAGCGTGCACTCTTCCAAAACTACTTTTATCATTTTCAAGGCTGTCTTACCTTTCCGGTGTAGTATGGTTGGTCAGGTCGGGTCCCACAAGGAGTTTATGGTTTTGATTTCCAATATGACACAAATAAATGTGTATAAGTATACATCATCATTATCATCAGCGCATCACGTTCCCACTGCTGGGACACGGGCCTTCTCTCATAGAGAGAGCCACCACGCTGGCCTAGTGCGGGTTAGTGGATGTTACATGTCCTTGAATTTTGTGATAAATTCTTGGACATGCCGGTTTCCTCACGATGTTTTCCTTTACCGTTTTTTAGACTGAGTGTTAAATCAACACATAACATAAGCAAGTCAGTGGCGCGGGGCCAGCAGGATTCGAATTCGGGTGCGTCGGATTGAAAGTCACACATGCTCCCACTGAGCCACACTCGCTCTCTGTTTGGGTACATACTTTTTACTAAAATTAGTAAATATATATAAATACTACTACAATTTAATAAATTAAACGAAAGCTCGTTGTCCAATATCATAATGTAAATCATTTCTCCGAACTTTAGGATGACTTCTCTTTGATTAATAATATACCTACCTCAGATCGAGCATGAACACTCCAAAGACGGCAAAATAAAACAGTGCTTAAGGCTGCCCGTCCACGTCAGACAATCGGTCTACGATTTTTCTGTCGGTGAAAATAAAATGTACGGACTTTCACATTGCAACGCTCACGTCCTACAAAGGTCACAAAATAGGCGAAAAATGACGGGAAAACAAATCGGACTGAATATCGGACCTACAAAAAGTGAGACATCGGCGGATGCACTAAAGAAGGCGTAAAAAAAGTACATTTGGTATAGACCTTTTGGCGGGAAGTGAAAAGTGATACAGTTCGATTTTATTTTATTTTCCAAACAAGTGTTATTTCGAGTGATCATGTGTAATATCGGTGGAATATTAACCATTATGTGTTCGTAAACGTACACGAGTGTAGGCAAAAAAAAACAAAATAGAGAAAACATTGCTTTTTATGTTCTCCCAAAAAGTCCATGGAAAGCTTGAATAAAGTTCCACCACTTTATTGAAGCACTAGGAGAGGGTCCGGCTTGTTGCTGATGACCCTCATTACAACATTAAAAAACATTAAAAAAAAATTGGTATATAGTACCTTTTTTACTTATCCTGTGGACCAAATAGTAATACGTCTTTGCTGTGGACCCTGTGACGTTGCGTTTTTGTTGTTATGCGTCGACCATCGCTTTGTAGGTACATTGCACGGAGAAAATGGAGTACCTACTGGCAGTTTCACAATCATGGCACTAACCTTTTTGAATATCAGGTAATAGAAAAAAAACAACATCCTAAAGCCTCACAAATTTACAGCTCTATAGTGTTTTCTTACTAATAAAAAAAAATAATATTAGAAATGCGAAAGTTTGTTAGTGTGTATGTTTGTTACCTCTTCACGCTGCAATGGCTAAACATTTTTGGACAAAATTTGGGACGGATATAGTCTATACTCTGGATTAACACGTACGCTACTTTTTATCCTAGGAAACTGCAGGTGAACCCGCAGGGCGCAGCTAGTAATTTCATATAGATAGAATATACCTGTATCAATAACTAAGTACATTTGGTATTATCTATACAACCTGGTATACCTATATCATGGTACTGGTGGTAGGTTTCTTGTATGCGAGAGGCCGTCTGGATGGGTACCACAGCTTTGCCAGTTATTCAGCCACCAAGCAGTAATGCGCGAGCATTAATGTGTTCCGGTTTGAAGGGCATTGTAGCCAGTGAAATTACTGGGCATTATGAGACTCAACAGCTAATTGTCTCAGGGTGACGAGCGCAGTGCAGCGCCGCGTAGGATTTTGCAAAACAAAGATCTAGATGGTGCTGTTATTGTTATATGCTGGCGTATTGCTTACCATCAGGCTAACGTCCAGCTCTTCTCGTCATTCAGTTATATAAAAAAAAACATATTATATGATATACCTATACTATACTAGCTGACCCGGCAAATGTTGTTTTGCCATATAAATTAAAAAAAAATGTTAAGGGTGAACAACCCTTATCACTTAGGGGTATGAAAAATAGATAGTAGCCGATTCTCAGACCTACTGAATATGCATATAAAATTTGGTAAAAATCAGTAAAGCCGTTTCGGAGGAGTAAGGTAACTAACATTGTGACACGAGAATTTTATATATATGATGTACATAAGTACGAGTATGACATTCAATATTTATAGCCGTGTGGAAGTTCAGAGAGTGCCGGCCAGCCGCGGCACGCGGCGGCAACAGGTGAAGAGGAGGGCGGTATAATTAACTATGAATACTAATTTCTTTCCTAAACGCTTTCTCTATTGAACGGTATATTTATTTACGGAACTAAGTGATGGGACGAGCAAGTCGTTCTCCTGATGGTTAGCGCCACGTCTGCTCATAACTATTGCAGTTCCACCCAGAACTTTGAATACCATAAAAAGCACTGCGTAGCGCTGCATTGCGCTCATCACCCCGAGACATTAGATATTAAGTTTCATACGCCCAGTAATTTCGCTGGCTACAATGCCCTTCAAACCGGAACACAGTAATGCACAGCACACAGCACACAAACACCGGAGCACAGTAATTTGATGGGGACTAGGCACAAAAAAGCCAATTTCTTTTTTCTGTTTGCATTACTGAGGATTATTTTCGTTGGGCTTTTGCTACAAAACTATCGCTGTTTTGAGCATTATCAAAAACGGGTCAAACATTTGTTGATTTTATTTCTTCCTACAGTAAAAAAAGATTTATCCTTCGAGTTTCAAACCTATTGTCTGTAACATTTACTTATAAATATAAATCAGTAACAGTTACTTTATGTGCCATCAGTAAAAACTATAGACCAAATTCCTGTTTGGAGAACCTTAACTCACTCAGTAAGTCCTTTGATATTGACCTATTCTGTACAAGTGCCGCATCGGCTGGACAGTTGTTGAGAAAAATTGAGATTAAAAAATCACTTTTTAAATTAAGTAACATTGCACCGTGCAAGAGCAAGTTGCAAGAGCGAGTGTGGCTCAGTGGTAACATGTGCGACTTTCGATCCGACGCACCCGAGTTCGAATCCCACTGGCCCCGCACCACTGACTTTCTTAAGTTATGTGCGGATTTAACACTCGCTCTAATATCGGTGAAGGAAAACATCGTGAGGAAACCGGCATGTCCAAGAATTTATCACAAAAATTCAAAGACATGGGACATTCACCAACCCGCACTGGGCCAGCGTGGTAGATTATAGCCCATACTCTCTCTATGAGGGAAGGCCTGAGTCCCAGCAGTGGGAACGTAATGGGCTGATGATGATGAACATTGCACCTTAACATTATTGTAGATAGTATGTAATATTAGTTATATTCAGTTACTAAGTATAGGTATGTTCTTATGATGTTCTCATAAGTTACATTTCATAACTTTTGAAACTATCCGTGAGGACCTTTAATTGGCTCAATGTGACTAGAAGTTATTTATATCCATTAAACAGCTGTTGGTCTTCCATAAAAATAAATAAATAAATAAGTAGGTAGATATTACTAGCAATTTTTCTGCTTGTCCATTTTCATTTTTTAATTGACTCTACTTAAACTATTTTTATAGCTTTGAAATAGCAGTAGCTATATTTTCATCTACCAGCCTATTTTAATCCCACTTCTGTATTATCAATGAACGTCTCGTAAGGCGCTGCCCGCGGGCTTATTTTAACCGGAGTCCGTAACCTCTGGTTCCGGAACCGGCGGCTAATTGCCTCTGAATCACCGGAATAGCTGCACTGTGCATAGCGCCGCTAATGATGTAAACAAATGCTACATTATCCGTGTATTTGCGTTCAGGAACTGCTACCGGGAATAACATACTGCCGTATGCAGTCCTCGATAAGCTTGAGGATAGTCTGAGGGAAACCTTAGGTCCACTTTCATTGAAATAAAAAATAACCGGCTAAGTGCGAGTCGCACTCGCGCACGAAGGGTTCCCAACCATTATCTATAATAAATTTTTAGAAAAAAACAAAAACCGACTTCAATGTATCTTCGAAGTCCAAGGTCACATATCGATGAAATTTATATGGGATCACTTCGTAGCTATACTTAACCCGACGCAAAAAGAACTTTTCAAATCAGTTCATAAATGACGGAGTCCTGAGGTAACAAACATAAAAAAGAAAAAAAATACAATCGAACAGAGAATCTCCTCCTTTTTTGAAGTCGGTTAAAAACGGAAACAATCTTCAAGATCAAGATTTTTTTATTTGAGCTCCCTTAAATATTTTTTTCTTTTTCTGTTCTGTATGTGTTATAGCAGCAACAGAAATACCTCATCTGTGAAAATTTCAATTGTCTAACTATCACGGCTCATGAGACAGACAGACAGACAGACGGAGGAGAGGAGTCTTAGTAATAGGGTCCCGTTTTCCCCTTTGGGTACGGAACCCTAAAAATTACTAATGGTCTTGGGTGCGTAGTAGTGTGCGTCTTACAATCTCTGAACGTTAGTTGGTAGAAGTTGGAGCGTCAATAAATTCACGAGCTTGAAGATCTCTGTTTATTTAAATAGTATTGAGTACAATAGTTAATCTAATGGAATCAGGCGTGACGTTACGAATATTCATCTCAAATCTGAAACGCAATGAAATTATCTAGTGTAATTCCGCTAATTCATAATTATTTTTATTCAGCGGTATTACACTAGATATATTCATTGCGTTTCAGGGCCCTAATTCACTATGACAGCTTGGCGATTCCTTGCTTCAAGGAAAGGCGATTCCTTCATTAATAAACGACATCTGTGAAATTTGTATTCTCTATGACGCGTCATATATATGAATATATGAATGCGTCATAGAAATGTCGTTTATTAATGAAGGAATCGATTTGATTTCGAAGCAAGGAATCGCCAAGTTGTCATAGTGAATTGGGGCCCAGGTCTTGTAAATACCAGGTAAATTATAATAACAAACTGTGTATTTCATTACTCGCATTATTTTTTTTATATATATAATGTCGTGTCACAATATGACACTTCATTAACATTACAATCTAGACTAATAACTAATAAGGCTAATAAGTAATTTGAATTTTACTTAAACTGCTAAGTAGAGTAACGTTCGCATTATGTGATAAAATAGTAATGGTCTTGTAGGGTGCGTAGTAGTGTGCGTCTTACTATCTCTGAACTTTAGTTGAAATTAAAGTTTAAATAAATTTACGAGTTTGAGGATCTCGGTTTAAAATATTGTGTATAAGTAATAGTTTATGTAATAGAATATCATTTTATTGCTGAAACTTAAAAAAAATTGTATTCACCAAGATTACCAAATTCGGGAGCACTTGCGAGTGCGTTTAGCAATTGAATGGCATGATTATAAAATTAGCGTTATGAATCAGTGAGCTCATACGTAGTGTGAGAACCGAGCGCGATCGGATACACATGCGCAAGCACGCGCCGCCTCTACCTACAAATACAACTCATATGAGGCTCTTAAGAACAAGCAAAAACATAATTTTCTCTAAAACTATAGGTACACCTATTTTAATAAAAACTATCAAACATTTCATCGTAACATAAACATTGAACTTCATAGATGACGATCGTCAAAAGTAGGCTATTGCCCTCAGACTATTTCAGTTTCCAGTTGCCTATCCGGCCGATGCGATGTTTACATTTGGCAGTAGCGGCCACGGTCCGTGCCGTGAGCCGAGATTTAAAAAGTTGGACGTCAGTTTGATAGTTCCATATTCGGAATTTAAAAGTTTTATTTTTAAACGTGCGTTAGCGTCGGGTTGGGTAGTTAGTGCGATGGTGCCGCGCGGACTGCGAGCGCGTCTGCGGCCGCGGCCCCGCCCCGAGGTTATTTAAATATATCGTGACGTATTAGCGTCAGAAACTAAACCACTAATACGTTTCCTTGATCCCCATCCGGCTCGGCGCCCTTCCGCGATAGAATAAAACTTTCAAAATACGGAGTTATTGACAAGCGCGCGCTATAAATACCGCCATTTGTTTTGGTGTCGAGCGCTTTTGTAAGTGCAATACGTTAGCGATAACTATTGTTAGGATAGCGTCTATAAACAAACGTTATGTACTGCAACGTAAAGCGAAATAATATTGTAATTTTGAATTTAACATCAAATACCGCTTGATTAAATCGCCTTCTAATTTTCTTCATTATATAGGTACATACATTATATTTCACAATGACGGTAGAGCGTCGATAACTGTACATGATTAGAAAATTGATTGGTCAAGCTACTACCGACTTTAGAATTTGCGTTACGATAGTTTATGGTACGATTTTAGAGAGACCGCCTACGCTGTGGCCTGCTACGCTGCTACGATGCTTCGCCGTAGCTTGTAGCAATTACTTTACAACTTTCTTTTGTATATATCATAAATAATAATATACAAAACTTTTTTTACATGACACTAGCAAATGCAATCAGTACTGCAATCCAAAGGGGCAATAGGTACTGCCAGCATCTTGGGTACGCTGCCAACTGGTAGTGGGTTGGAGCATTTGAGCTATCTGGCTGAGCTATTTGAGCCTTTAATGGTCTATGGGTTGTCCAATGGCTTCTTCTTGTAAGTAGTTAGTTTAGTTTTAGTAAGAACCTAGGTAGATTGTAGAGTTGTTTTCAGTAATAAAGGTATTCGCCCGTAAAAAAGCAAATGCATAAGAAGTTCGATGCCAATATTACAAAGAGATTTTGTTTTGTCAATATTCTCTATTTTGTGCGTAATATAGGTATAGGTAGGTATAGGTAGGTAGTGTTGGATAGAGAAAAAATACAGTTATTACAAAATTGACTGGCTTCATTACAGTACACTCTGTTACATAAGTGCGTTTAAAAGTAACTTTCTTAGTTCAACCGTAAACATCTGTAGGCATGGAACAAGGATGCATATACTAATAGCGAAACTGATAAGTTGTTATATCTATTTTCTCACTTACTTATGTGCCCTACCTGTATGCCCATTTACGTATGTGCCCATGGCCCGTGGTGCCTTGGCCGACCGTTTCAACTCGAGGATGGTGACTTTTGGAACTAATTCCGACACATGGAAACTCGATCTCGTGCGTACAGCTGCGCTATAGAATCAATGCCAGTATTCCGACTTGATCGCTCACAATTTAGCAATAATATTAGACATTTCGCAATTAGACATTACATCCCAGACACAATATGTAAGATAGTATTAATTAAGGACGATTGCCTTAACACGCGTTGAAATAAAAATATATACATAAAAATTATAGTCACGTTTTCTTCTTAAAGTAACCACTATACTCTGTTGCCGATAAAACAAGTGAACTTTGATACGAAATTTCAATAAGTATGTAGTTACATATTGCATAGTTATATTAGGCCGTGATTGCATCCTTTCCATCCTCTCATTGTATGTATTGTATGTACTTTCATTATAGTAAAAGAGCTCCACCAAGCCTACTATAAACGAATGCAAACGTATATCCAAACGGCTCAAATGTTAGCGTCCCATAGAGTTCATGGTGGTCGATGGAAATCATCTCGCTACAGTCTCGTTCCCAGCGGGCGCCGGGCGCACGGGCGCAGGGAGGGCGGGCGGCTGCGCGCGGCTATCGATCCGCCCAGCGCCACCGCCGCCCGCCCGCCGTCATCTCGCCGGCGCGGGCGGGCGGCGCTCCGTGAGCTGGGGCACGGAGATACGGGATAAATCATACCCGAATTGTAAAGTGATGAATTTTGCTGGACGAGTAGGAGATGCAAGATAAACGTCCGAGGATTAAAACACAATGCAGATGGTCAATTTGTAATCGTATTTATGAATTAGTCCACACATTTTCGAGAGCCAAATTTTACTTGAATTTTTCATTACATTACGGAAAGTCTATCGAGATGCAGCACGTTATACTTTGCTAGCTTTTTAAAAATTTACATATAGCTCGGTCATCTACCTACCTACTACTTCTTACTATAAGAATACCTATTTATTTGAATGATTTTGTTTCCATGGGAGTTGTAAGCTTATTAACCTATTGAAGTCCGCGTCGTAGGTGTTATCGTAGGTATATAAGGCATTCGCACTTGCGATGCCGATGGTCGCGGATTTATAAATTAATCGTTAAATTCAGATCATAATCACTCGCAAACTTATCAAAATGGGTCACATAAATGGTTCATTTTTTAAATTAATATCAGTTCCAAATTTTCAAGTAAACAAATTATAAAGTTCAAAGTTCAAAAGTTCTTTATTTATGTTTTGTCGTCACAGATGCACTTATGAACGTCAATTATTACAATGACTCTACCACAGTATCGGAAAAAGAACCACTACTCAGAAGATACGGCAAGAAACGGAGGGGCAATTTTTTTTAGAACTTTTGTTGCAATATTTTGTTTATTTTTGACAATATTATTTTTCTTATGTGCCAGTTGGCTACTTGGTAGAAGCGGAATGTTCCATGCATCTATATCTTCTATGCTCAGATAAAGTATCCAGCCACTCGAAGCTTCTATGTAATTACTAACTGTGTAGTATGCTTTTTTCATTAGAATATTTTTCACACGCATTTTGTATCTACTTTCCGTGAGCTCCGTTATACATTTTGGAATTTTATTGTAAATACGTACACAATTGCCCATGAAGGATATAATATATAGGTATAATATATATCTAGGTATATGTACCTAGATATTTTAATTCATTAATATATCAAAAAATATAATATAATATATATATTAATATATTCATCAAAGACTTCTGATGAAAATGAGTCATGAATTACTGTTTTTTGGTTTGAAATTTTGAATGGCACTTTGCCAGAGATATTACCTTACAGGTACGCAATAAAGTGTTTATCTATCTATCTATCATAAGATCAAGCTGACGTCTCTCAGTGATGAGCGCAGTGCACACTATCACAATCAAAATTTCAACTCCGTAGGATAAGAGGAAGTAGTTCTGATTTAACTTGCAAGATTTGACCCAAACAAACAAACATTGCAAGTTAAATAAAAGCTTGTAAAATAGCATTACTAGAGAGCTATCTACACAACAACCCCAGTCATAAAATTAAGTTCATTTTTACAAACGTTTATAAGTCATTTATAACGATCAAAGTCGTACAATGACACTATCCAAGGGGAAGGGCGTGGGATCTAGATAGGTAAATCGCATGCAACGCGGCGCCCTCGGCCCGCATGCTTTTATTAATGCCTTTACTTCATCACTGCTTGACGTCCAACTACTTTGATGAAACGTATAATATAACAAGAAATTTAAAACCTCTGACAAGAGTTCTCGGATCACATATTTTATAAATCAGGTATTTTATTGACTAAACGATACGTCTGTGAATACCTTACATAATCTAAATTGCAGAAAAATGCTCTGCTCTGTACATAATGTCTGGAAGAGATCGCTCTAAGCGACAAGAGCGGACTACCCTAGTTATAAGGTTTGTCTATAATAGTATGTTTATATTACTAGTATGCAATAAAGAGTTTTTGAATTGTATTGTATGCAGTTTTTTCAGAATTGAGCCGAATCATCTGAGAAAATATTAGGTTAATCTACCTCAGGTCAAACGCATATGGATATGTTGCTCTGCGGCTTACTCAACAAAAGCTGAAAAACATGTTTTGAACGTTTCTAGGAACATTAAGTGCGAATCGATGTTTATGGCAGATTGGATTTGCTAATGATACCTAACGCAATGACTCAAGACTAAAGCATTTTCCTCAATATGCTCTACCCTTTCCTAGAAGATACGTAGGTAATTCAACATGATCTGCACTCTTCCTAATGTCTTCTACAAATATCCATATCATGTGTATTCATGTTCATACATATAAAATTATCAAAACCAGGCTCTCTGCCGTCGGCCTCAAAAGAATACTTGAGTACTTCAGCCACATTGCCAGGAAGGACGAAAACAACCGTGAAAAACTCATTATTACTGGAAAGGTATTGAGCAATTGATTGAATTGAGGTATGAGGCAAGAGATTGCGTGGCCGCAGCCCGATGCGTTGGTCTGAGCAGACCCGCACTACACTGGGCACATCTATTTACTATGCAATACACGTCCACACAATTATAATTAAATTGTATGTTTTATTATGATGCCGTTTTCACCATCTTTAAAGAAAGAAACTTATGAACTTTACCTTTTACACTAAACTTTCTAAACATAAAAACAATTTAACAAGTACAAACAGCTTAGAAAGACAGACAATTTATGCGTATGAACAACCACTCTCTCACACACTCACACACCATCACACACATACGACACAATGAGTACCTAAAACGTAACGATCATGTTTTGTAATATAATAGTAGCTAATAAACAAATAACAGCTAGGTAAAACTAACTAATGTCTAATAGTACATTATGGTACTAGTGTGTAATGTTGGTGATTACCGCTGAGGCGCCATTGAGGCCCGAGCCGTTAGGTGAGGGTCTTAAGAGAGCCGAGGACGGTAATCATCAATACACACGTGTATCATACGACGTTTTTCAACACTTGTGAATACAATAACAATAAAAACTCATTTCAACAGTGAAAACGAGTTGTGAAAAATGATTCTCTATGGCGGGAAAAATTAATCAGTTTTCCTATGCGCGCGCATTGCGATCAGCCACAGACTAAAGGGATGAGGTTTTTTTTATTTTCCGCGCATAGGGTTTGCGCCTATTCTCCCACGTACAAAATGGGGAATTTAAAGTTTTCTTTTATAAATTTCTAATAGAAAACAAAATTTATATTTGAGTGAAAGTTTTATTTATTAAACACGTACGAGTTAAAATTATCTATTTAAATAAGAAGTTGCATGAAATTAACAAGCAATAGGAACATTAATTTATTTGTTCTATTAAACAAGATCTTTTTTTGATTAAAAACATTTTTAAAAACAAAGCACCTCAACCAATAAAATTAAAAAAAAACTATAACTCACTAGTGAGTTATAGCAATGAAAAAGTCACAGTTTGATTATGGGTGTCATTCTGTGCCTAATTGCGGTGACCATAGAGCCACTTTATGAGCAAGTGTGTTGAAAAAGGTAATTTCAATTCACTTCATCAAAAAAATTGTTTTTCTTCAATGCATAATAATTATAAGTACATCTAGATGGGAGAAGCCACAGGCACCCGAAACACAGTTCTTAACTAGTTCGGGAGCCTATGGATCCAAGATTCATTTGTAAACCTTTTGTGCAAATAAACTCATTTATTATATATTAAGTATGTTATTATATTTATAGGTACAAACACAAACACAAATAAATATATTTTATTTTATCATTTGACACTAGATAAAATAAGTATGTGAATACCAATTTAAATTATCCTAATTAACGTAAGGAAAAATGCCAACAATCATTTTCCTGTAAGAGACCAACTAAATTTTGTTTACCTACCATACAGACGAACTTTAGGTACATAATATTTATTATAGTAAATTATCCTGAATTGTTTAATAAATCGACGGTAACTAAAGTAATTAGTTTAGTCTAGAATAAGTAAAATCTTTAATAAGCCTTCCACAAAACATATTTTTTTCTTGACCGTGCGCAGCGAGGTTGGTCTTTCTAAGTGACAAGTAGGGAGTTTTAACATTTGTGTATCTTTCGAACGGATGTTACGATTATTATGTTTGACTTAAAGGTAGAGCTATGTAATAGTAAAATAATTTAAAAGTTCAAAAATGAGCTTTTGTTGGATGACTGCTGAGATTTATAGAGGACTAGCTGAGCTTCGCGGTTTTTCGGGAAAATATCCCTATGTCCTTTTCCAGGACCTAAAGAAACTTCATACCAAATTTCATCAAAATACGTTTAGTAGTTTTAGCGTGGTTGAGTAACACCCATCCATCTATCCATCCATCCATCTCTCTCTAGATCTATGTGCTCCACCTTAGGCCACATTATCGCTTCACATCAGGCGAGATAGCGACCAAACATAGATCTATTAAGCGTAAAAAAAAAATATAAGGCACAAAATGTAGAAATCGTAAGGTCTCAGTTCGGAACGGACCGCCAGTTACAGGTTCTCGTACATCTAAGGTGGATCCTGTTTACGTTTAAAACTTTTTATGTTTGTAAAACCATAAATATTTTGTTTCAGTGTGCAACTTCATAGTGCACGAGCGATGCGTGGGGCAAGTGGTGACGCCATGCTGCGGGGTGGCGCCGAGCCTTATCAAGGTAAACTGCACCTTCACTACCTAACACCAAGCTATTAATTTCCAGAACACCCAACTTCAAGCTTAGGTATATTGAAAAATATATTTTCAAATAGTTGATAGTGTACTCGTGGTAGGTTTCTCGTATGCGAGAGGCCGTCTGGGTAGGTACCACCGCTTTGCCAGTTATTCCACCGCCAAGCAGTAGTGCGCAAGCATTACTGTGTTCCGGTTTGAAGGGCATTGTAGCCAGCGAAATGACTGGGCAAGACTCAGACTGAGACTCAACAGCTAATTGTCTCAGGGTGACGAGCGCAGTGCAGTGCCACGCAGGATTTTGCAAAACAAAGTTCTGGGTGGTGCTGTTATTGTTATGGGCTGGCGTATTGGCTTACCATCAGGCAAACGACCAGCTCGTCTCGTCATTCAGTTACATAAAAAAAACCCTACACATGCCTCTACGAATTAAGTGTTGAATGGAAATACATTTTTGTTACTACAGGTTACAAACCGTTAATTATATAAATATATTATGCCTAGAAACGGTGAAGGAAAACATCGTGAGGAAACCGGCATGTCCAAGAATTTTTCACAAAAAGTCAAGGACATGTGACATCCACCAACCCGCACTGGGCCAGCGTGGTGGATTATGGCCCATCCTCTCTCTATGAGAGAAGGCCCGTGTCCCAGCAGTGGGAACGTGATGAGCTGATGATGATTATGCGCCTGTATATACTACTGCATACATGCCTATATAATTATGCATCATCATTGGGACACAGGCCTTCTCTCATAGAGAAAGCCATAATCCACCACGCGCTGGCCCAATGCGGGTTGGTGGATGTCACACGTCCTTGAACTTTTGACATGAATAACTTAAGAAAGTCAGTGGTGCGGGGCCATTAATTATACTTACATAGAAACAGTTACAATATGACTAACTTTAAATATAACTTTGAGCTTTGTTGGTAAACATTCCCTAAGCAGGGCATGGTTGGAAACCATCATTAAAGTTTCAAGCGTGGTCTCGGCATTGACTTGGAAGCCAAGAAGTTCCCCCTTCAAGTCGAAACATCATCAAATATTAAACAAGTTTGTTTCTCTACTCAACACACGGAAAAGCTTTTGTGGAATTAAAGCGAGTAGAAGCAGATAATGTACGTTCATTACTCTGTACTACAGGTTACAAGAGCGAGTGTGGCCCAGTGGGAGCACGTGCGGATGTGCGAATCCCGCTGGCCCCGCACCATTGACATTCTTAAGTTATGTGCGGATTCAACACTCGCTCGGTGAAGGAAAACATCGTGAGGAAACCGGCATGTCGAAGAATTAATCACAAAAATTCAAGGACATGTGGCATCCACCAACCCGCACTGGGCCAGCGTGGTGAATTATGGCCCAAACTCTCTCTATGAGAGAAGGCCCGTGTCCCAGCTGAGGGAACGTAATGGGCTGATGATGATGATTAGTCTGTATGTCCATTGTATATCTATAGAACTAACAAAATAAATAATTGGAAAAGCTATTACTTATATTAGGTAACACAAATGCTGTGGCCCTACTCAAGTACTTAGCAGCATAACAGCATTATCCAAAAGCTGGCTGCAGTTTTTAAACATAATATAAATTATGCAATACAATACCACTTTATTGCACACCAAATTACATATACACAATTATAAAAAATAAAATATACACAAAATACATCGTAGTTTTAAATTATGTACCTAGGTTTATATATGTGTATATATAATACGATTTACTGAGCTGACATGTAATGTGGACATGTTGATACAATATATATTTGTGTGTTTTAGAACCCAGTGGCTCACTGCTGGTCAGAGCCGACACATCACAAGCGCAAGTTCTGCACGGTGTGCCGCAAGCGACTTGATGAACTACCTGCTTTACATTGCATGAGTGAGTACTCCATACATTCCTCTAGATACTTTTATATATTTTTGTTTTATTTTAATATATTTTTATCGGTTTAGGTCTCAACTACGCAGTGGAATCTGGATCGATGATTACGTCCATGTAAATTTACTTCTATATTGCAACAACTTGTGCTAATCTACGTGTATCAAAAATTATGAAGTTGCTAGTCCATCGTAGTGCACACCGCGCGATTTGACACAGTTGCGTAGCAATGGGCTAGCAGCTTACCGTTTGCTAATCATAATGTCACAACACCGTATAAAACTCCTAGTTAACGCTAGTTTCCAAAAGTAAACCATACGTCCATTGTGATTGATTGATCCCTACAAATACTGCGTGTGAGTTGTATGCCACTTAGAAGCACGTTCATAAATCAGTTCAGATTAGCCGAGTAAGGATACAATACGAATAGTTCATGAAAACGTAAACATCTGTTAACCGCCGTTGTTCACCCAAACTTAGCATTGCTATGCACAAAACTGACTGATAACAGAAACTGCTGTGTTGGTATAGAAACCTTTACTCGGCCAATCTGAGCCATCATAAGCGTCAGTCCACTAACTCGCGTTTTTGGTTGTAGTATGCGAGTACTACGTTCACGGAGAATGCGTGGACTTCGCGGCGGCGGACTGCAAGGAGAACGCGACGTACAGCGCGGGCAGCGAGCCGCGGCACGTGCACCACTGGCGCGAGGGCAACCTGCCCGCCAACTCCAAGTGCGCCGCCTGCCGCCGCGCCTGCTGGTCCGCCGAGTGCCTCACCGGCTACCGCTGCGAGTGGTGCGGCAGCACGGTGCGATACTAGCCTGATTCACACAAACACTAACTCATTACCACTTGTGCTTCTTATTTATCTCATCATGACTATGACTCAAGACTTCCAAGTTTAAGAATAAAGATCAAGATAGACCATGCAAGAAGGCAGTAACAAGGCGAGCAAGTCTGAGAATGAGTTGAATTTGAAATTCCATATTTTTTTTATTTTTAGTCCTAATTGTTCTGCAGCTGCAACATACGACTGTTTTTCTAGATTGAAGTCCAGTTTTACTGCCATTATTTTATCATTCCTTCACCATTATATTGGCATACTTAGTTAGATTGACTGACCGCGATGTTGTGTGCAGTGCCACGCGGGATGCCGCTCGCTAATACCGGAAGAATGCAACTTCGGCATGCTGCAGCCGATCTTCCTGCCGCCGTCGGCCGTGTCGATCCCGCGCACGGAGGTGCCGATGGAGGCCATCATCGGCGTGCACGTGCGCCCGCCGCCCTCCCAGCGGGACTTCGGCTGCCGTAAGTCTCTTCTTCACAGCGTTTCGCAGAAGCGTCGCCCGCGCCGCACCGCTTTTGGCCCTTCTATACGTGTGCCTCGCAATTCGCGGCGCTTCGATAGTTTAGGCGCTGCTTGCACCGTAGCTCTCGATCTCTCGGCTGTATCACCGAGACTCACACGATCCGTGGAACGCCCCCGCATTAGGCATTCTGAAACAAATCGCAGCTTCACCGGATAATTCGACGATTGTACAGTCGGGGCTCGTGCTAAACTCGGGGTGTGATCGATCGTGTCCGTCTCCTCGGCTACAAGTACACCATTCGAATCCATCGTGTCGGACGTACGTATCGTTCTCCATATCGAGTATGTAGAAGCGAATCGCGGGGCACATGCTCGGGGTCGGTAAAAGCGTGCGGGTGCGGTGCGTGAGCGTGTGTGTTGGGGCAGCGCGGGGGCGGCGCTGGGGCCCCGGCGCCGGCGCCGGCGGCGCGTGGAGCCCGGCGCGGCTGGCGACGCTGGCGCGGCGCCTGCTCCCAGCCGCCTGCAGCCCGCACGGCGGCGCCTCGCCCCCCTACTCCAGAGGTACGCCCGCCGCTCGCGCCGCCGCGCCACCGCGACACCGACCGGCACTCCCCGCACCCCGCAACCCCGCCCGCATGCCTGTTTCACCCGCGGCGGTTACACCAATCCTTCAATGAACTTTGGAATTGGAAATGCATATATTATGCCTAACACACAATCATGTTCAGATTTGCCTAAACGATGATCATAATTTTGCTTAACATAAAGTAGTCTGCGTAAAAGTTTTAACCTACTCTGCTTATCTCTGAACATTAAGTAAAGGGTATCTTGGTTAATACCTTTACATTTGGTGTAACTGCAGTATCTTAAATGTTAAACTTAACCAAACCACTTTCAATTTGCTCTACAGAACAAACTGATCGTTGATTTAGCTCAATTTCATTTTATTTTTGTGTGGTTCTGTTAAGTTTCTGTTCTGGCTTTCGCTGTGCTTTATATAAACTTCTTCTAATAAAATATCTATTTCGTTCATATTTTACACATATTTATGTATTGTTTATATGTTTACTCTTATATGCTCCTCGGGAAATCGCACTTCAGACATGCATGAGTTGAGCCAGCGTACTACACACCACCGGGACACAATACATATCCAAAGATACGAGGATATCTAACTCATTTTATTCTACGCGCTATCTGCACTATTAAAGATCTTCTTCCATTCGATTTTACTTAAATCATCATAAAACTACAGGAGAATAATATAAGTCTAAAATCAGGAATTATATATTTTGAAATATTTTTTTATACGTAGTGCTCTTTATAACATAAATTAAAACGTGTTGAACTACTTAACAATTATATCATTATACATTCATTATTTATAAAGAAAATATTTGAAAATCTTCGCTGTCGACAGCAAATATGAAATCAAAATTGTAGGTGTAGAAAGCATATTAACTGAATTAAAAATGTCATCTACTTACTTTGCAGTAGCTACCTAGTAGAGTCATTTGAAATATAGAAACTATTTTATTTCTAAAAATCTTGTAGTTTTATGAAAATCTATCTTAAAGTCCCTAACGTTCCTTGTCACGTCTTCTAATCTGCATTTCTGTAAAGTGAGTGCACTCCGGCCAGCTAAAGAATACTCGTGATGTAGTATTCCAACGGCCAAGGTAACATACAAACATATTTACAAATATTGTGTATATTATGTACTATTTAATGCGATATTATGTATGCTGCAAGTTACGCCGCTTGGTTTGACAAGACTGTCCCAAGAAATAACGAAAATCTATGAGAACTGGTCTACTTTCCATTTCAGAATATTTATAAGACAGAGTAGCTACAATTAAAGCTACCTAAAGAAGCGGAAATATCTTCTACTATTATATGTATATTTTCGAAAAGACTACATTTGAATAATATTAGATTTTTACGAAATATGTAACCAGTACGGCGGGTTTTCATTTTTGCTTCACAAACATTCTTAAGCAAAATATTTTCTTGGGACATTCTCCAATGACACAACGTCGTAGGCTAGTGGTTATTTGACTGAACAAAAACAGTCAGTAGGTAGAACAAAAAGCTTCCTAATCTGTGTGCGTAATGGGACAATAATTATAGTTTGATAAATGTTGCAACAATAGCTATTCTACACATTCAGAAAATATTATATTCAAAAATAATGTTACTTACCTATGTAGGTATGAAATATCGATCGTAGGTTTCTTGATGTGTAGAATTCCAGTATGACAATGCTTATTAAACCAATAATAAATAAAAACTCTAAATACCACAAAGTAGATGCCTAATTAAAAAGAGAATATTGACTTCTCATAACGAACAATGTACTAAGTTAAATCGTTTACCATATCAATGTTTTTGGCGTCTAAATAAAATCTAAAAACGTTTCGGCCGAATACTGGAAGTATGACCAAAGTTAAGACGCGCCTATTTCTTTTCTTAGAGACACAGCATGTCGTGTGCGAAAGCAGTACCATTATTACCCATTTTGAAAGAGTATACTCTTTCAAAATATATTCATTGCAGTCTCATATGGCGTTAAGAATTGAGACAGTAACACTGACTCGAGCTCGAAGAGTCTTCGACTTCCAGTATCCTCACGCCGTCTCTAAACAGTAACGTTGAATGTTAAATCAATTTGGGAGTGGTATGTCCCGGGGGTGTTGGGGGTACGTGAGCGGTCTGGGTGTTGCAGCGCGCAGCGTCAGCGAGGAGTTCTCCTCGGGCTGCGAGGGCCGCTCGGGCTCCGGCGGCGGCTCCGTGGGCAACCCCGCGGACCAGGACCACCGCCCCGATCACGGCAAGCAGCACCGGGACCGCACACCGGATGACAGAGATGAAGGTTAGATCCGACCACCTAGATATTTTACCACGTAGTACCTATACACTGGAGAGCAGTATGAAAACAGAATACAACATGAAAGCTCGTTATAGCTTGAGTATAATTATTATGTAACAAAAACCCTGTCGGACCTGTCAAGGGGTTAATGCATCGACGTTGGATATGATGTCACTTTTGTAACTTTATTATGAATGTTATGCTTATATCATTTTGAGTATTTAATTAGGTGAGTTACTATTTACCTCTGGGTGGTCTAGGAGCGGACCCGGGCGGTCTAGACGCGGGCGATAGGGAGATGCTGTTGGATACGAGTAAGCGCTGCGCGCCGCGCTCCCCGCGCGCGGCGCTCGCTCTGCGCCTGTCCCGCGCCTTCGGCACCGTCACCACAGTTAATAGAAAAGGTTATTGAACCAGATCTCGATACTATACTTGGTTTGTCGTGTCATGAGAAACAATGAGGAAGTTGCAGCCCTGATAAAAACTATTGTTAGCATTAAAAACTGAGGTATAGGTAGGTTGTGCCGACGGCGACGTGATGAAACCGTTTCATTTTCCGCACCGCGGGATTGCTGTTCAATGGTTTCTACACCGCCTTACAAGATATTTGTGTACGTATCCAACGTGCTTCGACTTAACAGCAGTCACTCCTACTTAGACACATTAACATAGAAAAATACTTCTTGTTGATGTATCAAGCAGTCATGTAAACGTATCTAAAAAAGTGACAGGCACGTGAGGCGCGCTACCATACGAGTGGCATTGAACGCGTATCGGATGTGACTAACGACTCGAATGGATGGCAGCGCACGCGCAGCCTGTGTCCCTCTTTCGCTCTCACTACCCCGCCGACGCCCGCGGTAGGTGCCGAATGCTTCCACGGCTTTTCACAACTGCCATGGAATTTTGCGATTCGGCCGCCGCCAAAGCGATCCTTTGATCGCTTTGGCGGCGGCAACGCCAATACGGGAGATCCAGGAGCGCGAAACATTTTAGTGATCACTCAATTTTTTTATTGGTTTAAGGAAAGTGAATAACAAATTTTTATACATATATTCATTCGCGGGTCCGACAGGGTTTTATGACATAGTTTGTATAACTTTATAAAAGAAAAAAGAATAAACGCCATCTTTCAAAATTTTAAAATTACAAACGACAGTGTTTAGTTTAAAAAGAAGTAATTGCATTAGCGAAGCATATGAAGCATTCAATGACAACACTTTTGTAGTCTGTTTTCTAGGCAAGCATGACACATCCCCAATCTGCGAGCCCACCCAGCGAGATAAATGCATGTCTATTCAATAGAGAAAAGCCATTGAAAACTGACTACTTAGTTCCCCACCGCTCCGTACAGAAGTAGTAAAGGTGTACGACGGCGAGGCGGCGTGGTCGCGGCGGCTGTACCGGCCCGTGGTGGTGGGCCGCAACTGGACGGAGCGCGAGCTGGTGTCCGCCGCGCTGCGAGCCTTCCACGTGGCGCGCGAGCCGGAGCAGTTCGAGCTCACAGACGCGCTGGCAGGAGACGAACCCCCCTTCAAAGATCCCACGCCGCTCGCTAGAGTCACCAGGTTGCCGAACAAACGGCCAGCGCTTTTCTTGCGCTTCAAGTGAGTACTCGTCTTTGGCGTTTATTGAAATAAGTCTTCAAGGTGTAAGCCAAATCGGTTACAATCTTATATAGATGCGTTCGCAACAGATGATACAATAACCATAGTTATGAGATCAGGTCCTCAAACAATCCACTGTATGTCTCGTACTTTTCAAAGTGGTGTTCACAAATAATCTTCATGATATTCCTGGCATAGGGTCTCTTACAGACGTAGAACTGACCTTATATCAATGCTATCAGACCACTTCTTAGGTAGCTTTGCGGTATAGAAGGATGACAAAACGCCAGAAACAAGCAGGCGAGGATTTTGTACCTCCGACTGGAGTCTCGCGTCACAGTACCATAACCCTTCTCACACCGCGCAGCAATTTAAGTAAAGGATTTACTAAAGTACCAGACCTATAGGATAGGTTGCCAAAGAGCCCTAGAGACCTACTTATAGCATAGTTGTAGGAAAAGTGCTAGGTCTATAGAGTCCAATAGATTTAGGTAAGGCCAGTCCAGTAACGTAATGTGTGGTGCAGAGAGCCGGAGGCGGGCGGCGGCTACGTGCGCGTGTACCCGGGCCGCGTGGCGGGCGCCGGCGAGACCTACGTGACGGTGGCGTGCTGCGGGGACGACACCGTGGCCGACCTCATGGCCGCCGCGCTCGAGCGGTTCGGCCTCGACCCCGCCACCGCCGTCACCGACTACCGCTGCTCAGAGATCTTGCTGGACCGCGGAGGTGAGCCCATTCCACGACAACCACTTGGCATCGCTCTAGTCTCGCTGCTGCCTGAAGACTTCAACGACACTTCAGACATCAAAATGTTTCAGATGTGCGGAGTCCTTCTTTATCGTGATCAAAATTTTGCCAAGAATGAAAAATCTCAAAAAAGATTTATAGGAAAAAAATACGTCCATCGGCTGGGGCTAGAACCCGCATCACAAGCTTTCCTAGGCGCGGGAAGGGCTCTGCTCAATTGAGCTACGGTTACATAATAGAATCACCGTTCCAACCTTCAGTTCTTCAACATGTTGGAGCATACTTTGAGTCTTCATAAGTTCATCAGCACAGGTCTTTAGAAGGATCATAGGATCCCACATATTGTAACACCGGAATTGTCGTCAAAAATGGCGTCAGCCTCTGTGGTGAAGTGGTTGGGCAGGTTGGCTCAAATCTCATACACCACTTAGGTTGCGGGTTCGATTCCCGCTACGGGATAAATGTTTGTGCACAGAGAAAAAAACGCGCAAGCATTAGTTTCGTGTCTGGGTGTTGTGGGACCATGGTCCTCGTAGTTCCGTTAGATACACGGAGTCCTAGTTTGGGGTCAGGATGTATGTGATCGTTAGGCGTATTTATTTAAACAATTTTATGTTATTTTGAGATTTACAATAATTAGGAAGAAAAATTGTATTTAGCTCGGGTAGGGATCGAACCTGCGTCTTCCCGTAAGACGATATAAGAAGGATAGAATAAATTAGGTTGCTCGAGCAGCTGGCTCGGTGGCCCAGTGGTTAAGGCGTCGGGACGGTATTCCTAAGACGCAGGTTCGGTCCCTGCCCGAGCAATATCATCAAATTACAAATTTCTTTATTGCAAAAATATGTGTTAAGTACATGTGGTTGTTGTAACTCTGCCTTTTGTTTTAGTTAAGACGGCGTCTTCCCAAGATCAGCCTGTGTTTTTACAATAGTAGAATATCAAGAACTTATTTTTTTGTATTTATACCTGATTTATAATTTAAACTTCCTAATTATTTAAAATCTCAAGATTTTCGCCCAGCATGCGCTAATGCATATCAAAATTTTATTAATTTGAAATCATCCAGTGTCCGAGCGCGTGCTGGAAGACGAGGAGCGTCCGTGGCGCATCGTGGTGCGTCTGGCGCGCGAGTCGGTGCGGCGCATGGAGCTGGCGCGGTTCTACCTGCAGCCGCGCCGCGACCCGCACGGGCCCACGCTGGCGCTGTTCGTGGGCTCGCTGCCGCCGGGCCTCTCCGAGCGCAACTACGAGAACATCCTCGTCGAGTTCCTGGGCGCCGGTCAGTACACCTCCTTTCACCCTTGTTGACTTCTTCTCTGATATGGGTGTGGCCAAACCTGCTATTTTTTTTTTTTTTTTTGCTATCGGAGTTTGTAAACCGTCCGAAGGCCTCCGACATGGTCTAAGACAACAACCAGGACCGACTGCTTCCCGTGCCCTCCGAAGCACCACACAAACGGTCATCCATCCAAGTTGTGACCGCTGCGAACGTTGCTTAATCGAGAAGATCTGTTACGAACGGCTAGTCGAGCGCTACACTTAGCTGTGAGACAATATCTTAGGGTTTTAGTTGAGGAGTGATCTTTAAACATGGGTTTAAGGTGTAGGTTTTACATATCTTCATATACTTTTTCGCTGTAGGCATTGGCCAAAGTTTATAATTTAAGATAGAAGCCTTTGTACTGTGAATTCTATTGCAACTTCTGCAAATTGCTTACCACTATAGTTATTACACTACCCGACAATAAAAAATCGTTGCAGGGCAATACATTCAAAACTGGACTTAAGAATTATTTAATGGACAATTGTTTTTATAGCATGACATAATATTGTAATCGAGAATGTAATTAAATTAATACAATTAAATTGAATACAATTATTATTTTAAATACGTTTTATAGTAATTAGAGAATTGAAATAATATTTGCACGCTTGCTTGCAGGCTGAATACTTGACTGTTGTAATTAGTTTTAAGACCTTTATTGTATGTATTCTTGCAAATAAACAATTGATTTGATTTGTTTTGATTTGATATGGTTTTGTGAATCCCATTTTTGACAACCATCAAGAATTTGAAAAACTGGGGCCTTACTCTGAAAAAGTAATTACGATCTTCGTTCTGTCGGATAAAAGGGACAGCGCTATGCAACAGGCATAAGAGTGTCTCTTTTAGTCCGCACGAACGAACGAACGAACGAACGAAAACAACTTGGAGTAGACCACCTGGGTTCGAATCCCGACTCGGCCCTGCACCAATGACTTATAGTTAAGTGCAGATTTTGCACGCTCGGTCTAAAACGGTGAAGGAAAACATCGTGATGAAACCCGCTTACGCGCTTTGGAGTGGTAGGCTCTGGCCGTGGTTGCAATACCACCCACCGAACAAAGCCATGCCGTCAAGCGACCTAGTCGTGTTTCGGGATGATGTTCGGTGAACCATCGGGTAGACGGGTCTGAGCTGCTGCTCAACTGCCGTCTCTCTAGATCTATTTGCTCCATCTTAGGCCACATCATCACTTCACATCAGGTGAGATAGTGGCAAAACAAAGATCTATTAAGCGTAAAAAAAACTAAAGACAATGTTTTGCAAAGATTGCCACAGGAATCATTAGTGACCATCCCAGTGTTCCTCCTTACAGAAAACAAATACGACTCCATGGGGCCGATCTATTACGAGTACGGGTCGATGGTGATCACGTACGAAGACGCGAGCAAGGCGGTGCGCGCACTCTATGCACTCAGAGAGGCCAAATATGAAGATAAGCATTTATTAGGTAAGATCTTTCACCAGCTCTCTTTATTAGGAAGGTAAACGAAATCTCAGCCCCACTTGGAACAGCGAACATAATGATCCTAAACATTTAAGATGAAACATCAATCTAAATAGGTGACGTCGTTTTTGTCGTCAAACGTAAAACTATAAGCTTAGTGCATTTTGACTTTATAACCTACTAAAACTTTAGCTTAAAACTTACACGAAACTTCATACTTCCTCTCGAAGACTAGCATCGTTGCCAGCAGCAGATCGAAAACAAGAAACCATAATAAATTAAAAAAATAATATAAAAACCACGTTTTTATGAATTTCGAATGCATTTTCATCGAGTTTGGAGTTAGATTCGTTAAGTTTAGAGTAGGAGATTTTGGCTCTGGCCGTGGTTGTAATACCACCCACCGAACAAAGCCATGCCGTCAAGCGACCTAGTCGTGTTTCGGGATGATGTTCGGTGAACCATCGGGGAGACGGGTCTGAGCAGCCGCTCAACTGCCGTCTCTCTCTAGATCTATGTGCTCCACCTTAGGCCACATCATCGCTTCACATCAGGGGAGATAGTAGCCAAACATAGATCTATTAAGCGTAAAAAAAAGAGTTGTAATAGCCTGAAAGTTGCAGCCGGAGGATAGCTAATCGGAATATGCTCGAAATTTGATTTGTTTCAAGATTCCACCTGGATCGACAGACAGACAAGAAAGTAACTTAATAAAAACGTGGTAAAATTAGAAAGAATTAAAATGAGAACTGATCGACACAATAGCAAAGAATTGAGAAGAAGACCTTTGGTTAATACATTTTCTAATAAAACAACTCTTGACATAGACAAGTAACACAACGTTCTTCCCCAGTTATGCTCCTACCTAGTATTGAGCCGTCGATGGTTCCGAGCAACGTGAAGCCGCTGCTGGTGTTCGTTAACGTCAAGTCGGGCGGCTGCCAGGGGCTCGAGCTCATCTCCTCCTTCAGAAAACTCCTCAATCCCTACCAGGTCTTCGATCTCGAAAATGGGGGTCCTTTGCCTGGGTGAGTACCTTCACAAATCTCCTTGAGACCTTACAATTATTTTAGCTGAATCTCGCAAGCTTAATACAGTCTTAACAATTTTTCCGTCGGCATCTTTCTTTCGATCAGCGCAGCGCCAGCGCCGAGAAATAAGTACAACTAATTTCTCGGCATTTTACGCTGAGCTGAGCACATTCGGCAAGCTAAGCATGTATTTACTATTTAAGATTATTTTTGGTTGTCGTGTCGAATAAATGGGTTTTCTTTCTTTTCTCACACACATACCTAGTCCCTCATGACTGGAAATTTTGAAAGTGGTTATAAATTTTCTTGAATATGTAATATTTCTAGAAGCAGACTCCACTTACAGTTGAACACAATCTTATTCACTTTATACGTTTAACATAGATGATAGAGTACATTGCTATATTTCTAGCTATTTTAAAAGATTAAAAAAAGAGAGTTTCTTGGTGCTATCTTCTCTAGTAGGCGTATTTCCGAAGACTGGTAGAGACGGTTTTCGTATTTATTTTCTGTGCCCGGGCTTCCATTTGAGTATGTGGGAAAGAAATGGGTGTACAAGCTTACCTTTTTTTTCAGTTAAGTTACAATGTATTGATTTGTATTACATATGTGTATATGACGCTTAAAAGTGCATTCTTTGTGCCTATTTAATAAATTTTTTTTGACTTTTTTGAACATTACTGATAGGCAAATGTGTGCAGGTTGTACGTGTTTCGTCACATTCCGAACTACAAGATACTGGTGTGCGGCGGGGACGGCACTATAGGCTGGGTGCTGCAGTGCCTCGACAACGTGGGCCAGGACTCGCAGTGCTCCAACCCGCCCTGCGCCATTGTGCCTCTTGGAACCGGTCAGTGGAACACCTCCGACACTCGGAAATTGACCCAACTAAAACTATGAAAACTTTTTTTGACGACTTCAAAAAAGGAGAAGGTTCTCTGTTCGTTGTATTTCTTTTAATGTTTGTTACCTCAAAACTCCGTAATTTATGAACCGAATTGGAAAATTCTTTTTGCGTTGGGTTCAGAAAGTGGTCCCATATAAATTTCATCGATTTGACCTTGGACTTCGAAGATACATTGAAGTCGATTTTTGTTTTTTCTAAAAAATACTTATTTTTAATTGGTAAATGGGCATACGTTTGACGACATCTCGCCTGATGGAAAGCGAAGATGCGGCCTAAGATGGAACACGCTTGCCCATGAGATGCCTTCACTCTAGACTCAAAGAGACACAAGTTGTAGCTGTTTGGGAACAAAGACGGTGGCAGAGCGTTCCACTCCTGTCATGTAATCGTGGAGTAAAACCGGTTTAACGTGAAAATGCTCTGTTAACCTGAACACCATTACTCATATTATTAATTGAAAGGATATTTTGTAATTTCTAGACGAGCCGACTTCTATATACTCGTACTGTTAGGTATATCATGGAAACCAATTTATCGGATGACCATGATCGACTCTTTTCCAATCCCTTAGATACTCCAAAAGCATAGAATAGAATAGAAAACACTTTGTTGCACTTAAGAAGGAATTACATTTTGAATATACTTTCTTATGATAAGTACAATAGGCGGTCTTATCGCTAAAAAGCGATCTCTTCCAGACAACCGTATGCTATAAAGAGACAGTATATATAGACGATAGTGTGCAGACATAAGAACGTAGGTATGTATTCTAACAACATACTTAAACTAAAGTTACATATGCATATGCTATTTGACCAAACGACGACCGTCCAATCCTCATCATCATCATTAGCCCATTACGTTCCCACTCCTGGGACTCGAGCCTTCCCACGTATAGAGAGTATGGGCCATAATCCACCACGCTGAGCCAGTGCGGGTTGGTGGATGTCACATGTCCTTGAATGTTTGTGTAATTCTTGGTCATGCCGGTTTCTTCACTATGTTTTCCTTCACCGTTTTTAGAGCGAGGGTTAAATTCGCACATAACTTAGGAAAGTCAGTGGTGCGCGACCAGCAGGATTCGAACTTGGGTGCACCGGACCAAAAGACGCACGATTTTTTTTTCTTTTTTTAACTGTTATCATTAACTGCCCAACAGGCCTTTCGCCAGATGGTAAGCACTACGACTGTCCATAACAGTAACCCAGAATTTAGCACCTGCTTCCACTAAGCCACCCTCGCTCACCCTCGTCCAATCCTCAATCATCCTCAACTTCATGGGGCTGTCAGTACCCTAGCGCATAGCATCAACATTTTCCAATGCTCCATCCTGGTGCAGGTAACGACCTGGCGCGCGTGCTGCGCTGGGGCTCGGGCTACACGGGCTGCGAGGACCCGCTGTCACTACTGCGTGACGTCATCGACGCCGAGGAGATCCGCCTCGACCGCTGGACCGTCGTCTTCCACCCGGAGGACAAGCAGGACGAGCCCAAGGAACAGCTCTCCAAGCAGCTGCCGGGTCAGTGGGGACGAGGGTGACTAGTTAGGAATCTATAGGAACTAGCAGGATGCGTTGCACTATAATTAGTGAAACTATAATTATAATTAGTATAATTAGGATTTGTGAAATTTGGTAAGGTCACGATAGAACAAAAAATTTGGTGAGGTCACAATAGAACAAAAAATCTGTTATAAAAAAAAGCAACTAGCAAAAGCACAGAATATCGTCCCGGGTTCTATATTACGAGGGTCAAACTGAAAGTTCTTAGAAAATCAAAAACTGATTAAACTAGCTATAGGCCGAGCGTTTAACTCGCGTATCGCCTGCGCGGTAAGAAGGGAGCGAGGAGCTTACGTCTCTCTGCTCCGCGCACCCCTTTCACCCACCCGCTAACATCTCCCCTCGCTCCCTTCTTACCGCGCAGGCGATACGCGAGTTAAACGGTCGGCCTATAGTTTTTACTATTATTATATCTTTAAATTTTTAAATTTTTATTATTATATTTTTCAAAATAGTGTCCGTTTACGTCAATACATCGCTGCATCCGATAGAACCACTGAGAAAAGCACTTTGCCCACTCGTCCTTAGGGGTCTCTTCGACGGCCTTTTGAAACGCTGCCACAGCTTCCTCAGCGTCCATAAAACGTTTTCCTTTAAGTTTTTCTTTTATTTTTGGGAATAAATAAAAATCACAAGGTGCGAGGTCGGGACTATACGGCGGATGACCCAGTAATTCCACGTTTGACGTCGCCAAATAGTCGATCGTCCGCCTGGCGGTGTGCGACGAGGCGTTGTTGTGGTGAAGGAGCATTCTACTGCGAGGTCGTTTCTCCCGAACTTCTTCCAAGACAAGTGGCAAGCAATTGTTAGTGTACCACTCCGCAGAAACTGTTTTTCGATCCTCTAAAGCAATTGTCGCGAAATGACCTGTCCTTCCGAAAAACGACGCTACTATCTTTTTTTCCACGCTTCGACGTCTCTGATACCAGATCTGTAAATTTAACGTCACATGAAACATGTGACAGTAATTTTCAAAATCGACTTATCTCCAATGTGTAGGTTTTCCATCGAACTAGCGGATGAAGAATTCCTACCCGCTGAAGCAACACCGTACTTTTACGCATAAGCCAGGGGTATAACTTTAACATCTATCGCGACACCTTTTAAAGGGATAGCGGTTTTGATCGTAATCCTAAATTTCAAATGGAATTGACTATGTTGTTTGATCACAATCGCTATCAGTAGGTACGAATGTATTACTTAGGTGAAAGAAATCGACGCGTAGCAGTACAAATAATGCGTTTTGTTACTGCCAGGTTACCCAAATACCGGTAATTTCCAATTATTGATATTTAAGAACATTAAATGAGCATAATGTTCGCTTAAATATTTTTCAAAAATGAGTCGCGATCGCTATCGCAATCACAATCGCTAGTTTGTCGATGTGAAGTTTGTAAATATCCTTCGTACTTATGTCAAAATGAAAGGTATCGCGATAGATGTGAAAGTTAAACAATAAGCCCTCTGGTTACCAGTTACATAAATAGCAAGCTTGATTGATAATAGATCGGACAACTTTTCAGAAAGTGTTTAAAATGAACCATAATATTTAATAATAATAAAAAATATATTTTAATTAAATAAATTCCTTAAAGTTTTATAATAAAATAAATTCGCAAAAGGTCACCTCAGACGTACGACGTCATATAAAGGCAAACGAAACGACAAGCTCTACGAAAGTAAACTTGCAAAGTGTTTTATACGCTTTTGTGAAGATTAAGGACTAGGGTCGTCATATTGGAATGAAAAACATAGCCTTTTGATTTAGAAATAAAAATATGAAACAAGTTTCGCACACAGTATTTACCTTGAAATGTCATGCACTGTGATTGGTGTTTCGTTTAATAAAGAACAAATAAAAAATTGTCAGAGTTATAAGATTTTATTTATTGATTAAAATACAAATCATTATTATTTTATAAAAATATTGATTGAATGATCTTTCGGATTCGACAAACATTCGTTCTAACTACATACTATTTTTTTTCGATTACTGTCCGATTTCCTATTTGTTGTTTAGTGTGTAAGTTCCACCGCCATCAGTCACGTGTCCACTGCCATGATCACCCGGTGTAGTGCAACTGTAGCCCTCACGTTGCAGCGTCTGTGACGACAGGCTCGCAGAGCGAGGACAACTCGCAGATCCTGGTGATGAACAACTACTTCGGCATCGGCATCGACGCGGACCTCTGCCTCGACTTCCACAACGCGAGGGAGGAGAATCCCAATAAGTTCAATAGCAGGTGGGTGTCCTTCGAAACTAGGTCCACTTGTTCAATTTATAAAAAAAGGCCCCTCAGTTTCTTGCCGTATCTTCTGAGTAGTGGTTCTTTTTCCGAAACGGTGGTAGAGTCATTGTAATAATTGACGTTCATAAGTGCGAAGATGCCAAACATGAATAAAGAACTTTTGAACATTGAATAACTGATATTCTTTGATACTCCGTAAAGTGACGACTACATCATAAAACGTAGGAAATATTAGTTACGTCCGACTCAGTTTTCATAGAGTTTTAGATAGTCTCATGAATGATTGAAAGATATTGTTTCCTAAACTACTGAACTTTTTTATTTCTATACATGATTTGAAGTGTCATGACATGAATCACAAAATGGCATTCGCACGGATGAACCAGTCCAAAATTTTTTCGCACGAGCGCATGTCGCAGCGGCGGGTTTCGCAACTACGTAGGACTCCCGGATGTCATTTCGACGGGTAACTGTAACTGAACTTTTAGGTCATCTGTATTCCAACTTGTATAACTTGTTCCTATTCAAAGTTCTAAGTTCAAAAGTTCTTTCTTACATATTAGCATCACAGACGCACATCTGAACGTCAATTATTACTATGACTAACACCGTATCGGAAAAAATAACCGCCACCCGATGCGGCAAGAAACTGAGGGGCATTTTCTTATAATTTTACTTTAACGACGTCTACAACTCCCTAACAACGATGCCTACCGTTTAGAACACTTTTAGAATCTGTCTTGTAAGATAATCTAGAATTGTAGCTAGTTTAAGCCAAGACTAATAATAATCGCCACCATCACATCACCTGAATTCTGCAGATTGCGCAATAGTAACGCTAGCAATACCTGACTTGTTCCAGACTGCGCAATAAAGGCGTGTACGTAAAAATGGGGCTGCGCAAGATGGTGGGGCGCAAAATGTGCAAGGACCTGCACAAAGCGGTGCGTCTTGAGGTGGACGGGAAGCACGTGGAGCTCCCCGCCGTCGAGGGCATCATCATACTTAATATACTCAGGTGAGGGTCCAAGCCAAGAGAGTAGTTAGTATAAACTGTATTTTACAGGATACATCACGGAGATTGTGCGATGGAATTACCGGTTAATTGCTCCATCTCCTCTCTACCATCGGACAACGAGACGTACGGAAACTCGGCATCCGTTTATGGTTGACATTCCTCCTGCCAGAACAAAGCGTTTCGCTTCAACTTTCATCATGCGAACTAAGGAATGGAACACCTTACCAGCGTCTTTGTTTCCTGATTCTTATAATCTAGGTGTCTTCAAGTCCCGAGTGAATCGGTTTCTTCTAGGCAAGTAAAATCCATCGTCAATTTCATCTTCATTTTTACCATCTTAACATTTCTAAGATACTTTCATAGATCAATTTGTGTGTCGGATGCAGAGCAAATTGTTTAGAGAATTGAGTGAGTGCAGAGGAAGGTAACGCAGGAGACTCAATGTTTTAGTGCCACGTACTCCACGCGCCGCCCGACGTGAAATGGCGTATTTCATTGTCATCATACAAAAACCAAGTAAACTATCAAGTTAGCCATGATTACACTTTTTTTATGGAACTAAGTGATGAGACGAACAATTCGTTCGCCTGATGGTATGCGCCACGCCTGCCCATAACAATTACAGTGCAATTCAGAACTTTTAATACCATAAAAAATACTGCGTATAGCACTGCATTGCGCTCATCACCCCGAGACATCAGATATTAAGTTTCATATGCCCAGTAATTTAACTGGCTACAACGCCCTTCAAACCGAAACACAATAATGCTTGCGCACTATTGCTTAGCGGCTGAATAACTGGCAAAGCGATGGTACCTAAAGACATAAGACAGACAATGAGACTGCCGACATGAAAACGCCTGCTGATAAAGCTGTTACAAGCTTCGGTATGAGAGTAAACACTTATCCCGAGGATGTCCGCAGCTGGGGCTCGGGCGCCAACCCGTGGGGTCCGGAGAAGGACGACCAGTTCAGCAAGCCCAACCACTGGGACGGTATGCTGGAGGTGGTGGGCGTGACCGGCGTCGTGCACCTCGGCCAGATACAGTCGGGGCTGCGCGGCGCCATGCGGATAGCGCAGGTAACTAGCCGATACTTAGGCGTGCGTAACTCAAGTCTGAGCCGGTTCAACTATACAGATCACAGAGACTTGAGTTTTCAAAGTCATGTTAACATAAGTTACAATTTTTAACATGTTTTTAATTTTATTTGTATTATGTGTTTATGGCCTTTAAAAGTGCAATTTTGTGCCTATTTAATGAACGATATTTGACTTTGACCTGCTGACCTACGCTTCAAAAGCACAATAAAAAAAACAAAGCAAAAAGCAGTAAGTATTTACTGGGTAAGCGTGCTTCATCGTCGGCCACATCGTCACTTCCTGGTGAGATTGTGGTCAAACGCAGACCCAGTCTGATGTCAACCTCGCAGCTCGGCCCGGCACTTTGAGTGCTGCTGACAAAACTTTGTAATATGGGAATTTGAGGAACTCTGTAAATAACCGCGAGCTGGATAGGTCTGCTCTTTGGTACTTAATCAGAATCATTCATGTAAAATTACGAGGATCTTCGAAAGGCGATCATCGCTTCTTGCTGGTTGGCTTGACCACCTACATTAGCAAAAACGCTAGATGATATACAAATATTTCGTTCTATAAAACTACCTAGCGTTTGTCTCAATGACATCTCTGTCCACAACACACAAGCGTATTTCAGAAAACTAATATTTAAAAAACGTCTGACACAAAAAAACCTATGTAAAGTAAAAAATCGGCTGAACTGATTTTGATAAAACTTTTGTAAGAACATGTCTTCCGTAGTATAATAATACATTTCTAAGAATTACCGCAAGAAAACCTGTTTTCAAATAAAAAGAACCGCTTCCAAATAGGTTCACCCGTTTAACAGCTACGGTGCCACAGACAGACACTCACTCCTTTTTGCGTCGGGGGTTAAAAATTACCATCCTCATCCGTGCCCACTCTTGCCAATAAGCACGTTCACACCGTGGTCTAAACCCACCGCGCTTCCAGGGAGGGCACATCAAGATCAACCTCCGGTCCGAGATCCCGGTGCAGGTGGACGGCGAGCCGTGGGTGGCCGCGCCCAGCGAGGTGGTTGTGCTAAAGTCTGCGCTCAAGGTACGCACTACCGTTACTACTACTCTACACCTACCACGGGAGTTGATCTTACCTAATAGCCTAGAAATATCTTGGAAAAGAATTAATAATCTTCATGCTGATAGATCTGCTAAAAGCAGAAATAAACCAATAGAAACACTGAAAATAGTTACTTGAAAAGTCTGCTTCTTCTTCGGCTTACATGAATATTGAACAAATCTTGGCAAGTTATTGGTTTTCCATACAAGTTTCTTATGGATTAACTGGAGTATAAAGTGCAGAAGATAAAATACGACGTCTGAACGATAGCACCACACCCGCACTCCATCTAGTCTGTTTTGTTATACCTCGCCGCAAAGCCGACCTAGTTTCAAAGCGAAGACATCAGGTTATGATATGATTTGATGGTTTTTATCTCTGGCTATCATGTACCTCAAACTGAGCTTGGGCAGGACAATAAGACAAGAAAAGATCAACTCTCGTCGAAAGATTTTAAACCCATGTTTGCATGTGCTCGCTTGCCCAACTCACATAAAAGGCCAAAATAAACTGCTTCCAAATAAATAACTATATAATTGTACATAAAATTGAAGTTACGCTCGATCACAGGACTTTAGTCATACCTAGAACGGTCAAAATAGCAACAAGCATTTTTCATAGTTCACATCACGCACTCGCTTTTAAAATTTACAATAGTACATTAAGAAATGTAGTACTTAATATTTAGTTGTAAATGTGATCAAGCGAAACTGCAGACTGTACTATCTAAATATATTCCCGAGTCACGTCCGCCCGAGCACTCAGACTCCACCCCGCACCACTCGCGGCGCCCCGCGCGTCCCACGGGGCGCGGGGCACCAACCGCGGCGCCCCCGCGCGTCCCCCGGGGCGCGGGGCGGCCCGCACCGGACCGAGGAACTCTCGAGGGTTATCACCGGACTCGCTTACGAAATTTTTATACCGCTTTGTACTTAGTTTTTACCTAGTTCACGATCAAAATATTACACCTTTAGAGCACATTACATTCGTAAAAAGAGTACGTCTAGGCGCGTAGCGTCAGGCGCTAGTCGCGTGTAGTCGCGGGTCGCGGCGAGTAACCCCCGAGAGGTCCCGCGCGGGGGTGGCGGGAGGGGCGCGGCGGGTGCCGGCGGCTCGGCTCACGTGTGTGTGTGCGACAGGCGACCATGCTGAAGAAAATCAAGCGCGGCTCCGGGGGCGGCCCGGGCCCGGGCGCCGGCGCCGGCGCCGCGGCGCCGTGAGCGCGCCCCCCGCGCCCCGCGCCGCGCCCCGCCCGCCGCCCGCCTCACGCCCGCCGCGCGCCTGCAGGCCACCATGCTGAAGAAGCGCGGCAAGGTGCGGCGGCGCAACACGGAGCCCAGCATGCCCCGCTCGCCGCCTCCGCCGGCGCCACCGCCGCCGCCCGACACTTGAATCTGGCTGAGCGAGCGTCTGATCTGAGCACGCGCCGCCCGAGGGCTCAAGGCACGCGTGACGCGCGTCGGACGCTCGCTGCGCGCCCGCCGGCGCCGAGCCGGACGCGCCGCTCCACACCACAGTAGAAAACTTTAATGTAAATAAATTAATACAATTCAAAACATAAAAAACTATATAACTTATAATAAAAAATAAATTTATAGTCATTAGTTGTTGTTTTATTTTTAGTAATATGATTTCAGTGTAAAATAAATAATGAATATATAAGTATATGTCTTTCCTTTCGATCGCCTGCCGTGTATCGACTAGAAAATCCCACGATACGACGCGACGGTAGACAGAATCAATTTAAAATGTTGACAGAATATTGAGAATAATGGCCACTACCAAAATCAGAACTAGGTAGCTTATAAAAGAAACTAACATATAGGTACAAGAACTTGATCTTTAGGGCGAGAACGAACATATCGACAGTATGTAACGTGTCGAAATTACAGTCAATGAGATGGATAACAAAAATGAGTCCTGTATAAATATTGCTATCGATTAACATACGTTTACTTTGCAAATGGTTTGTGCTTGGCTTACTGGTCTGCAAAAGCCTAAATATAGGAAATAATTTTCGATCAACTTCGAATTAATCTACCCAATGAACGAGCCTCCGCCTGAGAAAAGCAGCGTCTCTAAAAGCACCCTGTAATGTACCTATTCATGTGGAATGACTGGAATAATAAAATATGTAATAAATAAAATGAATGAATTAATCAATGCACGAACTAAGTGAAGTGGACATCGGGCTCCGTGGCATACATTTGGGAGAGGCCCATGTCCAGCAATAGAATCGCACAGGCTGTTGATGATGAGCTAAGTAGATATCTGAATCACATAGTAATTAAATGGAACAATATCTGAATCTGAAAATTTCATTACAGCTTGATACAATCCTATCCAATTATTTTGTTAGCTCTTGTAGTTAGAGATTTATTTCATCTAAGATTAGGACGCCATCTGTTAGTGATGTCCTGCAGCTGGCAGAGTTTGGCAGTCAGAAGCAAAGATCGGCCTCAGTGGCGCCCTCACGTCGTAATGTGTGAAATGATCATTCCCTTTTTACTTTCTACTTTTAGGTTCGGTGCTGATTTTCAGTTCTCAGTAATTTGGCAATGGAACTAACTAGAAAACCACCGAAAACCCTATAAAGTGATAGGTGGTAGGGTAAACTTATTGATACCATATGGATATCAGCTAAAAATACAGAGCGGAAGTTATTTTTTAATTTATGGTGTCCAATAAAGAATCTATACATCTAGTTTACTATAAATAGGTACTTACTAATATTATAAACGCGAAAGTTTGTATGTATGGATGTTTGTTACTCTTTCCATAAAAAACTACCACCCGATTTTGATGAAATTTTGTATAAGGTACTTTAGGAAATAGCACATAGGCTACTTTTTATCCCGGGAAACCGCGGGTGGAACCGCGGGGCGTAGCTAGTATAGAATACTATGAAATGAATGAAAGCTCTAGTTAATTTAATCATTAGTATATTAACATCAGAATCTTAAGATTAGTTTCACAAGCAGTGCTTATAACAATATGCATTACTCCCTAAAGACCACTGGTAATAGAACCATCGAGTTAAAACATTATGTATTAGGAAATTCTTAAGTTTCATTTTTTTATAGTGCATCGAGACTTTTGGAGCGTTTCGATACATTTATAAATTAAATTACCCATTGTTATAAAATATTTTGTTTAATTAGAATAGATACAATTAATAGAAAAGATATTTTTTATACAGTGTACTGCGGGTAACCTACCTAAATGCAGTCTTTGAGACTGAAAATAATTAAATCACAAGTCAACAGTTCAACTTAAAAAGAACATAACACGTTAACACTTAACAAAAATAGTGGGTGTTGTGGTCGCACCACGACGTGACGTTTTGGACACCCTGTATACTCGACAACTCACAACTAAACCCAATTGTTTTGCCGAATTCAAGTACCCGCATTTAAAATAGTTTTTATGTGTACAAATATGAGTAGTAAAATATATATTTTAGTCCAGGAAAATAAGTCAGATTAGGGCAAGTATCTCGGAATGAGAGAAAGTCAACTATAAAGTTGTATAAACCTTTATTATGGCACCCTAAAACTTATCTCAAAACCTACTATCGTAGGGTGTTCGCGACTACAGATATTCCAAGGTCAAAGGTAAAAAAAATCGATTTTTATACATCATCATCATCATCAGCCCTTCACGTTCCCACTGCTGGGACACGGGACTTCTCTCATAGAGAGAGAATGGGCCATAATCCACCACGCTGGCCCAGTGCGGGTTGGTGGATGTCACATGTCCTTGACTTTTTGTGAAATATTCTTGGACATGCCGGTTTCCTCGCGATGTTTTCCTTCACCGTTTTTAGAGCGAGTGTTAAATCCGCACATAACTTAAGAAAGTCAGTGGTGCGGGGCCAGCGGGATTCGAACTCGGGTGCGTTGGATTGAATGTCGCACGAGCTCCCACTGAGCCACACTCGCACTATTTAAAAGATTTTTATACATTTATTGCAAATATCTCGTTTCCTATAGGTTTCTGCTATTTGTATGTATAGTAAATATTGTAGAAGATTAAATTCTCTACAACTTTTGTTTAAACATTTTTTTTATATCTTGAACCATTTTTGAGATAGAGGGCAGAGCGTGCGCAGCTCACCAACATTTCAACCGTGTTTATTATCAAGTTCAGACTTGGTTAGGGCATGATTTAGAAACCCAGAATTGGGGTTAAAATAGTTTCTTTTTACCGTTGACCTTGGAATATCAAGTAGGATAAGGTTTTGAGACAAGTTTTAGGGTGCCAAAATAAAGGTTTACACAACTTTATAGCTGACTCTCTCTCTTACTCCGAGGTGAAACCCTAATTTTCCTGGACTATTTTTGCAATAATAAAAATGATTTTGTACTTCATCAGTTACACCAGTGTCGAGTTGTCAAGCAAAAGTTATGGCGTAAAAACTATAATAGTCTATGTTTCATTTCCTAGGTGTAGGTAGGACTTGTACTTATTCTAATGCTATTTAAGTAACACCGTTAGATTCCATACGGCGGATATCCGTCGAAATGAGTCTGTGACTTCTTTCATTATGCTAGTGCGCTCCAATACAAAGCTTCATACGATTATTTTACATTGATCGACAAAAGTCGGCTCACGTACATTTTGCCACACATGACTCAGTAACGCCATCTATATTTGATTTAAATCAGACTTCTTTATAATATTACACGAGTGTGGTCTGCATCCTGGTAATCTCATATCCGCTAAAGTGGTCTTGCTTAGCGAAATGATCAAGATTTGAATGTCATTTCGCTAAGGCCGCAGTTTCGACGGGCGGGGCGATTAGCGGAAACTGTGGCGCTCACAGTAAAAAGTCATGCCATCGCACATTTTGTACGCACGTCTCCCGCTGAGCGCCCCGCTCGTCGCTGCCGTCGAGACCGCGGCCTTATATACATACAAAGTCAGAACATAGATCACTAAAGAGCAGATTATATGCAACACAAAAAGCTCAACATATGCATGATAAATGCTTAAAATATGCATGGAAAGTGACAAAACATTGAATTTTAAAAATTAGTATTTTAGTCCTCTATATTTCAAAATCAGCATACAATTAGTAAGTAGTTGAATAACATATTGATAAATTCTAATTAAGAATTACATATTTAATGTTTGTTATTTTTGTAGACATACACAATGTAGATATCTAGTTCCAAATGTTCCGTTATATAATTGTATCTTTGATCACTCGAAACATTTTGGGTTTAAAAAAAGGAGAAGGTTCTCTATTCGATTGTATTTTTTATGTATAGAACTCCGTCATTCATGAACCGATTTGGAAAATTCTTTTTGCGGCGGGTTCAGTATAGCTACGAAGTGGTCCCATATAAATTTCATCGATATTTGACCTTGGACTTCGTAGATACATTGAAGTCGGTTTTTTTATAAAATGTATACCTGTTATAGGTAAAAAAGGACCGTTCCACGTCTACCGAACGGGCTTAACATTCAAATGCATATGCAAATAAGCAAATTCATATAATCCACTCTCTATCGATCACATACAGTGTTAGTCGAGTAGTCTTTGAAAAAAACACTTGTCGATACGATCATAATTACGACCGACACGTCTCAGCGGCATACTGTACAAAATGGCTAAAACAGTTGATCGGGGAGACGGGTCTGAGCAGCCGCTCAACTGCCGTCTCTCTCTAGATCTACGTGCTCCATCTTAGGCCACATCATCGCTTCACATCAGGCGAGATAGTGGCCAAACATAGATCTATTAAGCGTAAAAAAAACTGCAAAACATTTTACATGAATGATGAACATTTCGGGTGAATCCTATACCTACACATTTACACATAGGAACGTAGCGGTGGCAGCATCATATTTTGCGAAGCGGAGTGGATAACGAAGCGGTTATTTTGAGTCACGTCCGTCGCGCCGTCGCACCGTCTGGTGATGGAATTGTGAATACTAAGTCAGTATCAGTTTGGAGAAGTTGATAACTAAGGCTGCATTTGGGTATAGTGTCCGAGTTGTATTTTAAAAGGTAGAGAAATATAGTATAAATTTATTGAACATGACGTTGATTCAATTCAATTCAAATTTTCAATTCAAAAGTTCTTTATTTCAGTTTTGTCGTCACAGACGCACTTATGAACGTCAATTATTACAATGATTACCACAGTACCGGAAAAAGAACCACTACTCAGAAGATACGGCAAGAAACTGAGGGGCATATTTTTTAGAACTTTTGTTACAATATTTTATGTTTGTTTTTGACAATATTATTCTTCTTATGTGCCAGTTGGCTACTTGGTGGAAGCGGAATGTTCCATGCATCTTTGTCTTCTAATCTTCGATTCATAATCATCATCAGCCCATCACGTTCCCACTGCTGGGATACAGGCCTTCTCTAATTGAGAGAGTATGGGCCATAACCCACCATGCTGGCCCAGTTTGGGTTGGTGGATCACATATCCTTGTTTTTTTTTGTCATTTAAATTCTTGGATATGCCGGTTTCCTCACGATGTTTTTTTACTTCACCGTTTTTATAGCGAATGTTAATGACGTTGATTATTTTCGTATAAATATGCCATTTAATGCTGTATCAACAGATACTATTGCTGATAAGGTACGCTTGCGTTGCTGGTAAGGACCAAATCCCGAGCCCTGCCAATTAACCCCAACACATAACAATATAGATTTAAAATTACTGAGTCGGCGAAATCAAAGAGAAACAGAGGATAGTTTGCCCGCCAGTCTTCGGTCGCGTGACCTTGCGGTACCATCCTACCGAGTCCTGAGTACTGTTTAAACAATAATGCGTAGTGCGGCAAGTATCTGACCTCGCGTGTTCAGAGCGGCGCGCACGCGTCCTGCGCGAAGGCGCGCACGCGGTTGAAGGCGAAGGGCGGGTAGCTGCGCGGCGTGAGCTCGAACTGCGTCCACTGGTCGCGGCGCGCGCACACGCGGTACCCGCGCCACGCCAGCGCCGCGTTGCGCCGCCCGCGCACCGACCGCAGCTCCAGCTCCTACGGACAACCAGGGGTCAAGCGATGGCTAACGTACAGGGTTCAACTGGTAGAGTCGCTATCCGTCAGGTCGATTAGGTAACCCACCCTGACGGTGGTATGACATGCATGGTTCTTTTTAAGTTCGAACGGTCTCGGTTCGAAACTTACAATTTGTTGTATTCACACTAGAAGGCTATTCAGTGAATGTTCTTACATCTTAAATGTATAATGTATCTGTAATGTTGAACCAAATAAAATAAAAAATATTTAAACATAATATATTGATTTGATGGGTTACGTTGGGGGAAGTACATAAAAATAATGATGATTTTTTTAAATTAAATTTTTCATTTACAACCAATACAGCACCTATTCTTTTCTCAAAAATTCCCCGGATGCTTCCTAAAAACTAAACTTCCTCACTAAAAAGGAAAGGATACCCTGTATATCCCAAAAAAAGTCGCCCCCTGTATATTTCTTAATCAATCTGTCAACGTCATTCAATGTGACAGTGACAGATAGAGTTGATGATGTTGAAGCTAAGTTAATATCCCACCTATCCGTACTAAGCGTTTCGCAGATTCCTTTATCATGGGAACTGCTAAGGAGTGGAACGCTCTGCCACCGTCTTTGTTCCCAAACAGCTACAACTTGTGTCTCTTTGAATCTAGAGTGACTAGGCATCTCATGCGCAAGCGTGTTCCATCTTAGGCCGCATCTTCGCTTTCCATCAGGCGAGATGTCGTCAAACGTATGCCCATTTAACAATAAAAAATAAAAGTTTTAAAGATCGGCTCACCATGTGAAAGGTCTGCGTGTGCTCCTGCTCGGTTTCCTTGCGTCGCACGCGGAAGCGCGTGTTCGACGCTTGGTTCTGCTTCTTCTCTGAACTCGTCTTCTTAATTACTATCACAACCTGGAACACGTAAGAAATTCAATCTTTATCCTCAACCATGTTCTATGTAGTGAGGTTATGGGGCAAGGTCCTAGCCATAAGTTGCAGTAACACACAGAGTTTTGGCTAAAGGGCGCCCGGGTTTCGGCACCAGAATACTAAGTTCATCGTCATTGAGTACCCTGTTTTATAAAAACATCCGTGAAATGGCAAAGTTGCACCAAGCTAGGATAGTCGGATTAACAGCAAGTATCTAAGCATGTCACATAAATACTTTAAATATTTTAATATAAATTGTATGTATGTTAATTCTAATGTATATATTTATATGGGCCGTAGAATAAATATTACATAAACTGTTGATGTAGTTAAGTTTTAAACTATTCTCGATTTTTTGAGATGTATTAAAATAAATGGACATGCTTATAGATGCGAGTGTATTGAGCGACTGGTACATGTAAAACTATACAATAGGTACGTAAGTATAACTATACATATGTAGGTTAGTAATTTTGGATAATAATTAAAGAATAAAACTTAAAAGTAACGAAATAATCACAACATAAATAAATAAATGAAAATACAAAAAATATTTATTATTAGTGTGAAGTGTGATGAGACATTTCATTTGGAAAATAATTTTAGTGTTATCACGTTTTCCGTCCAAGCGACATCAGTAGTGTCAGTGGTCCACAGTAGCTGTCGGGTACGGAGCGAGTTTGCGGTGAATTTAATAGAAACCTGTTGATGTGTTTATAACTAATTTATTGTTATATTTAAAATGTTCTTAAAATACTTAAATGTTTATGAAATATTAACGTTTGAAGACCCAGGTGACGCGCTAGCCGATTATGCACTGCCGGCAAGACTGCCAATTAATAAATAGGTGAACGCGTCACGCAAATATTGCAACATAAAGTGTTTGGTGACAAAAGCCCGAACAGTAGCCATTTAGTAACCATTTTTTTAAATTACAGATCTATGTTTGACAATACAGATCTATGATCTATGGTCGCCACTATCTAGTGATAGTGGCGACAATGTGGCCGAAGTTGGAGCTCATAGAACTAGAGACTGCAGTTGAACGACTGTGCAGACCAGCCTCTCTGATGCAACACCGAACAACATCAAGGATGAGTATGTCGCTTGACAGCATGCCTTTGTTCGGGGGATGGTATTACATCTGCAGCCAGAGCCTGCCGCTGCAAGACCTTGGTACCTTGTCTCCGATGAGCCGGTAATGGCCCGACATGATGCCGAGCGAGGACTTGGCGTGTCGGTAGCGCATCTGCTGCACGCAGGTCACCGGGTCGTCGGCTGTGGTCCACATCAGCACCAGACCCTCGGGGAAGAATCTGAAAGTACGATAGGCTAGGTAGACTATGGATGTCTTGGATCTGTGACCAATGACCAAATACTTCTGGCGGTGTCTTTTCGATTGGGTACAAGCAGCGCCACTTCCAGCATAAACTAAGAAACGGGGACGCGGGGGCGGTGCTTGTGCCAAACATTAAGGACAAACGGATCTATTTCCATGCAGTTTTTTCTATTAAAAGTTGGTATAGTCGGGATGGTCCTTAGCAGTATTTCACGAGAATCTATCGCGTTTGTGAGTTATTGATATACGAACTGTTTGCCCACGTTGCGTATGCTCGTTGATAAACCTCCTTTCTGTCAGGGGAACATAAAAATATATCTTTTTAATACAACTGTGTGCTGGGACGAGCAAGTAGTTTGCCTGATGGTAAGCGCCACGCCTACCTATAACAACTGCAGTGCCACCCAGATCTTTGAATACCATAAAAGGCACTGCGTAAATATATTTGTATGGCTATACAAAGCTGCCGACACGACCCACAGCGAGCAAGGTAACAGCGCGGCTCACCTGAGGTACCGGTAGTAGTCGATGAGGTACCAGGGCCGGTAGAAGTGGTCCTGGAAGTTGTTCTCCCCGTGGCGCAGGTACGTGGTCTTGCTGATGTAGCAGCCGTGCAGCTGCAGGCGCGGCCGCCGCACGAACATGCCGCGCCAGCACGGGAACCCGTGCGCGCGCGGCGTGCCGCACTCCAGGCCCCACGTCCTGCCGCACGGAGCGTTTACACAACATTACATCAGGGGTTATTTTGTTTATTTATTTGAGTGACATTGATAGTATTAGTTTCCCCAGGCTTAGCATGAACATTTCTCCAACCTGCATCCCTGATGCAGAGCGCGCGCCACAGGTCGGGGTCCCGCGCGGCACGTCGCTTCGACGCGCTCCGGCGCAGCGCGGCGCCGCTCGCTTCGCTCGTATGACATACTCACCTGATGCAGAGCGCGCGCCACAGGTCGGAGTCCCGCGCGGCCACGTGCAGCGCGCGGCACGTCGCTCCGACGCGCTCCGGCGCGGCGCGGCGCCGCTCGCTTCGCTCGTATGACGTACTCACCTGATGCAGAGCGCGCGCCACAGGTCGGGGTCCCGCGCGGCCACGTGCAGCGCGCGGCACGTCGCTCCGACGCGCTCCGGCGCGGCGCGGCGGCGCTCGCTTCGCTCGTATGACGTACTCACCTGATGCAGAGCGCGCGCCACAGGTTGGGGTCCCGCGCGGCCACGTGCAGCGCGCGGCACGTCGCTCCGACGCGCTCCGGCGCGGCGCGGCGCCGCTCGTTTCGCTCGTATGACGTACTCACCTGATGCAGAGCGCGCGCCACAGGTCGGGATCCCGCGCGGCCACGTGCAGCGCGCGGCGCGACGCCGCTCGCATCGCTCGTATGACGTACTCACCTGATGCAGAGCGCGCGCCACAGGTCGGGGTCCCGCGCGGCACGTCGCTTCGACGCGCTCCGGCGCAGCGCGGCGCCGCTCGCTTTGCTCGTATGACGTACTCACCTGATGCAGAGCGCGCGCCACAGGTCGGAGTCCCGCGCGGCCACGTGCAGCGCGCGGCACGTCGCTCCGACGCGCTCCGGCGCGGCGCGGCGCCGCTCGCTTCGCTCGTATGACGTACTCACCCGATGCATAGCGCGCGCCACAGGTCGGGGTCCCGCGCGGCACGTCGCTTCGACGCGCTCCGGCGCAGCGCGGCGCCGCTCGCTTCGCTCGTATGACGTACTCACCTGATACAGAGCGCGCGCCACAGGTCGGAGTCCCGCGCGGCCACGTGCAGCGCGCGGCACGTCGCTCCGACGCGCTCCGGCGCGGCGCGGCGGCGCTCGCTTCGCTCGTATGACGTACTCACCTGATGCAGAGCGCGCGCCACAGGTCGGAGTCCCGCGCGGCCACGTGCAGCGCGCGGCACGTCGCTCCGACGCGCTCCGGCGCGGCGCGGCGCCGCTCGCTTCGCTCGTATGACGTACTCACCCGATGCATAGCGCGCGCCACAGGTCGGGGTCCCGCGCGGCACGTCGCTTCGACGCGCTCCGGCGCAGCGCGGCGCCGCTCGCTTCGCTCGTATGACGTACTCACCTGATACAGAGCGCGCGCCACAGGTCGGAGTCCCGCGCGGCCACGTGCAGCGCGCGGCACGTCGCTCCGACGCGCTCCGGCGCGGCGCGGCGGCGCTCGCTTCGCTCGTATGACGTACTCACCTGATGCAGAGCGCGCGCCACAGGTCGGGGTCCCGCGCGGCCACGTGCAGCGCGCGGCACGTCGCTCCGACGCGCTCCGGCGCGGCGCGGCGGCGCTCGCTTCGCTCGTATGACGTACTCACCTGATGCAGAGCGCGCGCCACAGGTTGGGGTCCCGCGCGGCCACGTGCAGCGCGCGGCACGTCGCTCCGACGCGCTCCGGCGCGGCGCGGCGCCGCTCGTTTCGCTCGTATGACGTACTCACCTGATGCAGAGCGCGCGCCACAGGTCGGGATTCCGCGCGGCCACGTGCAGCGCGCGGCGCGACGCCGCTCGCATCGCTCGTATGACGTACTCACCTGATGCAGAGCGCGCGCCACAGGTCGGGGTCCCGCGCGGCACGTCGCTTCGACGCGCTCCGGCGCAGCGCGGCGCCGCTCGCTTTGCTCGTATGACGTACTCACCTGATGCAGAGCGCGCGCCACAGGTCGGAGTCCCGCGCGGCCACGTGCAGCGCGCGGCACGTCGCTCCGACGCGCTCCGGCGCGGCGCGGCGCCGCTCGCTTCGCTCGTATGACGTACTCACCCGATGCATAGCGCGCGCCACAGGTCGGGGTCCCGCGCGGCACGTCGCTTCGACGCGCTCCGGCGCAGCGCGGCGCCGCTCGCTTCGCTCGTATGACGTACTCACCTGATGCAGAGCGCGCGCCACAGGTCGGGGTCCCGCGCGGCCACGTGCAGCGCGCGGCACGTCGCTCCGACGCGCTCCGGCGCGGCGCGACGCCGCTCGCTTCGCTCGTATGACGTACTCACCTGAAGCAGAGCGCGCGCCACAGGTCGGGGTCCCGCGCGGCCACGTGCAGCGCACGGCACGTCGCTCCGACGCGCTCCGACGCGGCGCGGCGGCGCTCGCTTCGCTCGTATGACGTACTCACCTGATGCAGAGTGCGCGCCACAGGTCGGGGTCCCGCGCGGCCACGTGCAGCGCGCGGCACGTCGCTCCGACGCGCTCCGGCGCGGCGCGGCGGCGCTCGCTTCGCTCGTATGACGTACTCACCTGATGCAGAGCGCGCGCCACAGGTTGGGGTCCCGCGCGGCCACGTGCAGCGCGCGGCACGTCGCTCCGACGCGCTCCGGCGCGGCGTGGCGGCGCTCGCTTCGCTCGTATGACGTACTCACCTGATGCAGAGCGCGCGCCACAGGTCGGGGTCCCGCGCGGCCACGTGCAGCGCGCGGCACGTCGCTCCGACGCGCTCCGGCGCGGCGTGGCGGCGCTCGCTTCGCTCGTATGACGTACTCACCTGATGCAGAGCGCGCGCCACAGGTCGGGGTCCCGCGCGGCCACGTGCAGCGCGCGGCACGTCGCTCCGACGCGCTCCAGCGACACTGCGTCCAGCTCCTGGCTCACCACCCAGCGCAGCACTACCAGCATCACTTCGTACGGTAGTGCCGAGATGTGCGTACTCTGAAAATGTAGTAGGTATACCGTAACTAGAAAGTCGGAATAAACTCCATTTGGGGCTCTCTCTTTAATTTCGACGATGTCACATGACCTTTAATTATTGTGATAAATAGTTGTGATAGCTAGTGTCCACGCTATGTTTTCCTACACCATGTTTAGAGCGAGTGTTAAATCCACACACTACTTAATTCAATGGTGCGGGGCCAGTAGGATTTAACGACGCACCACCTCCTCGCTGCCTCCTTACCCTGGTGGGCACTTCGGGGCTGCACACGAGCCCCCGGCGCGCCTGTATCCGCAGCAGCCGCGCCACCACCTCCTCGCTGCCTCCTTACCCTGGTGGGCACCTCGGGGCTGCACACGAGCCCCCGGCGCGCCTGTATCCGCAGCAGCCGCGCCACCACCTCCTCGCTGCCTCCTTACCCTGGTGGGCACCTCGGGGCTGCACACGAGCCCCCGGCGCGCCTGTATCCGCAGCAGCCGCGCCACCACCTCCTCGCTGCCTCCTTACCCTGGTGGGCACCTCAGGGCTGCACACGAGCCCCCGGCGCGCCTGTATCCGCAGCAGCCGCGCCACCACCTCCTCGCTGCCTCCTTACCCTGGTGGGCACCTCGGGGCTGCACACGAGCCCCCGGCGCGCCTGTATCCGCAGCAGCCGCGCCACCACCTCCTCGCTGCCTCCTTACCCTGGTGGGCACCTCGGGGCTGCACACGAGCCCCCGGCGCGCCTGTATCCGCAGCAGCCGCGCCACCACCTCCTCGCTGCCTCCTTACCCTGGTGGGCACCTCGGGGCTGCACACGAGCCCCCGGCGCGCCTGTATCCGCAGCAGCCGCGCCACCACCTCCTCGCTGCCTCCTTACCCTGGTGGGCACCTCGGGGCTGCACACGAGCCCCCGGCGCGCCTGTATCCGCAGCAGCCGCGCCACCACCTCCTCGCTGCCTCCTTACCCTGGTGGGCACCTCGGGGCTGCACACGAGCCCGCGGCGCGCCTGTATCCGCAGCAGCCGCGCCACCACCTCCTCGCCCTCCACTGCGTCGGCATCGTCTTCGTCGTCAGTGTTTGTGTTCACTCGAACCTCTTCAACTGTCTCTGCTTCTTCTGTTGGTAAACCAAAGTGGTGCATTGTTTTGGGTGACATCTCTAAATGGTATAAAACGTCGCTATCCGCGTCCTCATTTCTGTTTCTCCGCTTACTTCTAAACCACGCAACGGATTTTGATACGGTTTTCATTAAGAGATTTTTAGGGTAGATTAATATGTCTAATTCAATCAATGTTTTGTAAACAAGTCATCAAAAAATGACACCACAGTAGTAAATTGCATCCGTGCAAAGCCGTACTAAGGTCTACTAAGGTCGCTCATGCGTATTTTGTTTTTACATATTTTTAGGGACTTTTAGTCGAGACGACTATGCCAGCCCCATTGGTACATGCAAATTTATTTATTTAATACTGTGTAGCAGAGACCAAAAAGAGTCTTAGCAATGTCTGACGTAGACACTGCTAACACACTCTGGAATATGAATACATCTAAATAATTTAATCCTAAATCTCTTAATTTACATCTAATAGATTCAATCCGGGCACATTTTATCAAAAAGTGTTGAGTGTCTTCTATCTTGCCGCAGACCTCACAATCCAGAGAATCTAATCTTATCTAATGCTCTATAAAGAAATGTTATTCAATGACCGAGTCTTGTTGTTTTGGGTGTAATACCATAAATACAAAAGATCTTCTAGCAGGACATTGTCCTACTGTCTTTGATGACTTGCGATCGCACTACGAGGCCTACGGGAAAAATACTAAGTTCCAGCAATGAATTCCTCACGCGTCTCTGGAAACGTCTGGTACTTATTTTTAACCCCGACGCAAAGAGGAGGGGTATTTGACCCCAAAAAAAAGCTTTGGCTAACCAATGACCAGCAGTAGTGCGCAATACCAACCTTGCGGCGTGTCGGCGCCCCGGGTGCTCTCGTAGAGGCGGCGCTCGATGTCGGGCACGATGGCCATGGCGCGCTTGTAGTGCTGGATGGCTTCGTACCACTTCCCGGTGCGCTCCAGGTCGGCGCCCAAAAGGAAATACTTCTTAGCCTGGAGATATAATTAACGCTTCAATAGAAAGCTTCAATAGAATGCGTTTATTGCAATTTAAAAAAACAATTTCTAATTGAAATTGATTAGTTTGTATATTATAATGATTAGGTAATTAATGATTATTTTACGTACTTGTCTGAATAAATAGTAGATTGTATCATAAGGGAGCAAAATAATATTTTTACGGCGAGGGCGTTTTTTTGAATCCAGAGCGAAGTGAGGGATTCTAGAGTAGAATCCCGGGCGTAGCGAGGGATTCTTTAGTAGAATCCTGAACGTAGCGAGGGATTCAAAGTACGTCGCCCGAGCCAAAAATATATTTTGCGCCCGAGTGATACACTCTACTTTTCATCACCCACTATGAGAAAATAAAAGCGCCTCATATTTTATTGTAATATTATTATTTAATAAAACATAGAGTAACAACTAAATTGAAATTAAATAGTATCCTTTATTAAATTTTTTCATTACTGCAGTAATGATGTTTATTTTTTTCATTCATCCGGCGGCGTGACTATGGGCCGTCGTACCAGCCAGTCTTTATTCAAACAATATTTGCGTTCGATTTCTTTGGTGCTGAACACTAAGATGTTCCAAATTCAAAAAGTGCGCGGCAAAGATAATTGCGGCGCACTTATAAAGAGGATTAAAAACTCATTACTGCCCGCTAAAAGTTTCTTATAGAAAACATCACCTTTGGGTGCACATAAAGGCGAACCAAGTCGTCCTTTTCGAATAGATGGGATGAAAACTACATTGTTACCCTCTCTACGTCACTGGTAGGCTCGGCATCCTCGTCCGTGCCGGCGGCGGCGGCGGCGGCGGCGGCGGCGGCGGCGGCGGCGGGCGCCGGCGTGGGCGTGGCCTCCAGCTCGCGCTGCCACTGCTGCCGAAACGCCACCAGCTCGTCCTCCCCCGACTCCTGCGCCATTGCGCTGCTGCTCCGCCTGTTGCTCGCTTCTGCAAGCTGCAACAGGTTCAAACATATTGGAATTCTCTCACTCCTACACACACACACCCTCACATCACACACCCTCTCTGACATACATACACACATACCCTTTCTCACATACATACACTCACTCACACTCTCACACTCTAAACATTACAAAAATATGTATATACTAATTGTTAGTTAATGTTATTGTACCTAATTTTAAGGCATTATATTTGTTGTACCTCCGACGGAAGAGACCTGGCTCCTATAGTACGGGATTCGAGCCTAGTGTGGGACCAGGTGCTCCATATACGTAAATATGTACCAGTGCCTCTTTTACCTAATAAACTTTTTTCATTTTCATTTTTTCAGTTTTCATTTATATGAGCTAATTCCTCCCATCTACTTTCATTTACAAGGCTCACAGAAACTTGACATCTGTAAATAGTTGACATTTCTCCTAACCAAACAAAGAGTGTTGCTTCGACCTTTATAATGCGAACAGCTAAGGAATGGAACACCTTACCAGCGACTTTGTTTAATGATTCTTATAATCTGGGTGTCTTCAAGTCCTGAGTGAATCGGTATCTATCAAGCAAGCATGATCCATCGTCGACCGCGTCGTCACTTTCCATCAGGTGAGACCGAATGCTTACTGAGGTCATATGCTTACCTATTCGGTTATAAAAATAAAATAGAAACATCAAAAGTCATGACAAATCAAATCAAGCTCTTTTGGTTGTTGCAAATGCTGCATCTACGTGGGTTGAAGGTGCTGCTTAGACATAAGGCATACATTAGTTTTTATATTACAATGCCAGCGTTAAATCTAATTTTGGCTGAGTTCATCAATATCCTTGTCTCACAATAATAAATGCTTTAAGCCAGGTAAGTATCTTATTATACTTTTAAGTAAACCTACTCTTTCTTCATCACTGGCTGGTTCATCCTCTACAGCATCATCCACCTCATCCTGTGGAGTTCCAGGAGACTCCAGTTCCCGCTGCCATTGACTGCGGAAAACTGACAATTCTTCATCACCAGATTTTTTCTGTAAAATAAGTCTCAGATGTATTCTACTGGTTTAGTGTTTTATTAATTTTGTTAATATTATAATAATAAGAATTATGAAAATACTATTTTTAACTGACTTCAAAAAAGTTTTCAATTTTTTCAAAGAAGTTCTCAATTTGACTGTTTCTTTTTGTATATTTGATAAGCCATTGTAAACATACAAGCTGATTTGGAAAATTATTTCTGAGTTGGGATCAGTATGGCATCAAGGTGGTCCCGTATAAATTTCATTGACATTGGACCTTGGACTTCAAAGATACATCAGAAATGAAATAGGTTGTTTTTTGGTAAAAAATGAATTATTAATCTTTTAATGTATTGATGTGATTTTAAATGTTCTAATGTATTTAAATATCGAGGTACTGTTTAAATTAACACACCTGGTAATCTATATCTAGTACATTCAAGTCAGCAATAGCTTGACTGACTTCAAACATGTCGAAGGAGGATGAAGAGGGGTCCTCCTGCTCTTCGCCCTCACAATCTCCGCTCGAGCATCCAGCATTTGCACCGGATTCCTAAATTAGAGATGAACCTTTTTGAGAATAAGGCAATTATTCCACTATTAACATAATAGTCAAATAGATACTTATATGTATATCTATTTGTTTTTACTCTTTTGTGCCTAAACTTCTAGGCCTATTTGGATGCAATACGGTCAATATTTTTTCTGAATGTGACCTAATTATTATTATTGTTTTATATTTTTTTTTATATTACTGACTGACGAGACGAGCTGGTCGTTTGCCTGATGGTAAGCAATACACCAGCCCATAACAATAACAGCACCACCCAGAACTTTGTTTTGCAAAATCCTGCGCGGCGCTGCACTGCGCTCGTCGCCCTGAGACAATTAGCTGTTGAGTCTCATAATGCCCAGTAATTTCACTGGCTACAATATAATAACAAATAATAATATAATTAACAAAGTATTGACATTTAATGTGAAATAAATAAAATTATGTTTGACAATAAAATTGTTTAAATATTTGTACGCCTACAAAGGCCGAATTTCGTTGGATAAAACTATAGCTATGTATATCTTGCAATATTGTACCGAAATTCTAACAAATTAATTTATTTAATTACATTTCATTCAAGAAGTAGATTGTAAACTGAATTAGCATTTCAGTTAAGTCTGATTCTAGACAACCAAACAGCTTCGTAGCCAGGTTATTCCTGAAACTACGCAGACGAAGTCGCGGGTGTTACTACAAGCTGTAATTACATAGTTAGCTGCATTTATTGCTGCGATACATTAAGTGCAAATTTCAAACAAGGTAACAACGCCTTCTAGAAGCTGAAAACAATTAAGAAAGCTAGTAAAAGTAAAAAATACTGTGATATCAGTGCACAACACTTACTGTGATATTTTTCTTGCCCTAATTCTTACCATTTGATCGACTGGTGAAGTAGTATTTCCTTCTCGAAGACAAAGTCAAAGATAGTTGTAGCTCGTGAGAATAAACAAACTACAATAGCACAGTTTTACAATCACAAATAGTGCTTTGAAATTAAATTATCAAATAACCCAAAAAACCTTGGGCCTTGACCAAAATTCAAAACACCAGTGTTGAAGTGAAACAAAATAAAGTCCGAAATCGTAACAAAAATTAACCCGACTTTAGCGATACAAAAAGTAGAGTTATGTTTTTAGCAGCGTATGTATTTGTCTATAACCGCGCAGAATACCACTTGACCGATCACATCTATATAGGTCATGGTTGAATTCGTCTCACGCGTCTCATAAGCAATAATTTACTTGAAATACTAAATTTTTAGGCGTCCGTGAAACTTTTTTAACTTATGAACTAACTAAATAAATCAACCGCGTGGATGTCTGATGCCTTGAATTTCTTAGATTGTTTTTTCACGCACGATGATGTTGTCCTTTACCGTTTCTAATACTAGCCCTTTAACTAGTAACGTGACTTCGCTAGCGGAGACAACAGATAAAGACCATCACCATTTTAGTAAGATCTACCCAGGATATTTCACCAAGATCTATTCAGGATACTCAGTTTAAATTCGCGAAATGGAGAATACAAGCTGGTGTCTTCGCTCGTCTTTATCTAACCTATTTGGATGTCACATAGGTACATCCTCTTATTTTATTGTTCAACTTAAACTATCTAGTTTTGAATCCGTCAAGTACTTTTTAAGCTTAGAGGTATAAGAGAAACGATATGACATGAGTGGCAACGGTGACAAAGAAATCCTCTAAGGGTGGCAGAACAATTTCTAGCGTGATATAGTGAATATTCGCCCAAGGATTAAGCGCTATTTTTGATTAGAGTTTTGATTTCTTTCAATCTTATTAATCTTTTTTGGAAATTGGCTTGAGGTTAATCGATCTGGGTTCTTAAACTTAGATTAGTTTAAATTACTACAATTGTTTTTTTTTCTTAAATATGATACCTACTTACTTACTACTTACTTTTTGCGTTACTGCTCATACGAACAAAATTAACATAATATTAATTTCTTCATATAGGTGGAAAGTTGTAATTGGCCTAGTTACCTCAAATATAATTCCATGTATTGTCTGTAAGTTTTACTAAAATAAATAAATAAAATAGGTAGAATCCCTTACACACACGATAGAAAGAAATCTAAATCTATTTTTTGTACGCGATTGTCTTAAAATTACCCAAAATCGGGTAATTTTACCCGCATCGGCAACACTGCCAAAGACATCAAAATAGGGATGCGCCGCTCCGATCCGATTTCTTTGGACTTTTTGGCGGGAAGTGAAAAGTGATACAGTTCGATTTTGTTTTATTCCTAGATAAAAATTGGTTTTATTTTCCAAACAAGTGTTATTTCGAGTGATCATGTGTAATATCGGTGGAATATTAACCATAATGTGTTCGTAAACGTGCACAAGTGTAGGCAAATGAAACAAAATAGAGAAAACATTGCTTTTTATGTTCTCCGAAAAAGTCCATGGAAAGCTTGAATAAAGTTCCACCACTTTATTGAAGCACTAGGAGAGGGTCCGGCTTGTTGCTGTTGACCCTCATTCTCAACAAAAGTATAATAAATGGAATGTTAAACTATCAAATAAAAACTACGTAAGACATGGCGGTATGGTCCTAATAGAGACTTTAGCCTGCCCTAACGGGCGAACATAAAAAAAACCGATCTCTTTGAAGATTGGAGCGTGGGCAAACTCAGATAAAGTACTCGAAGTGGGCATACGATTCAATCGATTTTCGGATCTGATCGAAGCTCAGATAAAGTATCCAGACTCGAAGGATAAAAGCCATGCGATCTTTTGGGAGACCTCATACGGCCACTCGGCCTATCGGGTAACTGGGCCTATTTTTTTATTTTTGATTCATTGGCTCCCTTGGTTCTGGCCAGTGACCGTAAGTGGGCTTAACATGATTTCATGTAGTGTTCTTCTTCTGAGGTTTCATGGTTACAATAAAACAAAATGTTATGAATATGATTATATAATTAATATGTTAATTTTAACAACGTTTGAGTCTGCTTTAGCATTGTACAGTTGACTGTGAACTAAAATCCAAAAGTAAACTAAAGTCACTGTATGAAAAATCCCAGACAGTAAATATGCAACTGCAAACTTAGAATTTCCAAAAGATATAGTTTCAATACTGACAACCACAGCTAGACCGAAGCTTCCAGCCATATAAAATATCATAGTCCATAAATACACTGTATATAACTTTAGAGAACGGAATATAATGCCTAGTAATAATAGTATGTGGCATATAAACACCACGAAACCTAAGGCACCATATATATACACCAAAAACAAAACTTCACCTTTAGGTACACCATGAATCTGCAAAAACTGCTTTCCAATCGGTGCAGCCAAGATTAGGCACACGCTGGTTGGCAGTATTCCAAGTAAAGCTATCAAATAAAGACCTTCTCTCAAAGGTATACAAAAGCAGCAGCTAACAACTAATGGGCATTTTGTACCCTTAGTATTAATTCCCATATCTCTTGTCATATTGTTTGCGTTCACCTCTACCAATTTATTTTTGTAAAATCTAAAAACCCAAAAATTTATATCAAGTTACATTTGAGGGCAAAAACCCTAGAAATAGAGAGACATTGTTCAATGTCTAATGATTAGAGAGTTTGACAAACCAGCTGTAGGCTAGGCGTCTACTTAAGGAATCCATGCTTTATGCAGGTCCATCAGTTCAAGGAGATTATATAAATAGTAAGATATTATAAGTATTTAAGATGAACATTTACCAATTTCTGAACGCCTCCTAAGTCACCTGGGCCAAGTGTGAAAGTCAAAAAGCAATGAAATATCAATGTCAAGTAATGTCAATTGTCAGTCAACTGTCAATTGATTGATTAAGTTCAGTTTTAATTTTTCATGTCGTCAGCGAATTTAATTTGCGAAATGTTAATTGCCAAGAAAATGTGAAAGTACATTATCAAACAACTCATTGGATTAAACAAGACATTCCGATAAGATATCTTAGACTGAGTAAAATAAAGTCCACAAAATGGTTAGTAACCTCATCACAATCTGTAATCGTGAAATAGGGCGTTTGCTATTTTAGTTAAATTCACTGAATAATATAGGAACATAGTCATCATCACATTCATCATCAGCCTATCTCAGTCTACCGCTGAACGTAGGTCTCTCTCAAAGCACACCACTGAGCCTGATATTTTTTACTTTTGACTACCAGCAACCCTGCGTACATTCGTGACGGTTTTGTTTTGTTACATTTGGTGCGGGGTGACAGATCGGGTATCGATGAGCCACTCCGCACGGGTATTCGTCTCCGGGGTGCCGTGTTGTGACTCGCACCACATAATATCATCTCAGATCCAGTCAGACCTAAAATCAATCAACCAATCATTTATGCTCAAGTTACGTGTCACTATACCTACCAGCCCCACCTCAATATATGGAGCGTTTGATTAATGGTTATAATATAATAGCTGGTGCTATCTTCCCTAGTGGGTGCATTTTCAAAGCACGGGTAGAGTCAGTTTTTGCATTCAGTTTCTGAGCCCGGATTTCAATTTGAGTATTAGAAAGAAATGGGTTGACATGCTTAGCTTTTTTTTTCAGTCTTAATAACTTAAGTTACAATGTTGTTGTTTAAAAGTGCATTTTTGTGCCAATTTAATATATAGCTTTTGAATTTAGAGTTCATTCACAAAATTATTTTTATCCCCCAGATGCAATTCATGCTCCTCTTCAGCCGCCAAGGCAAGTTGCGGCTACAGAAGTGGTATGTGGCGCATCCCGACAAGCTTAAGAAGAAGATCACTAGGGAACTGATTACCACAGTACTGGCAAGGAAACCTAAAATGTGTTCCTTTCTAGAGTGGAAAGATGTTAAGATTGTTTACAAAAGGTAGGTCATTTTTTTTACCAAACAGGAATTTTATGTATAGTAGACTATATTGAACATAATTGACAACTGAAAAATTATTGAGTAATAGCAACAAAATGTAGGTAATAATAATATGTGATATATCACAAAATAGTCCTCATGTATGTCTGCATGTCACTCATAACCACTTGCAATCAACAAGTTAAAATAACTATGGTGTTACACACTATCCATAGTAAGCTTTATATCAAAGAACCTGTCTTCTGCCAACTTATATGACATCTACAATGAATATGACAATACTGCCCTACCAGCATATATTATGTACTATAATAATCAAAACTACCTCAATTAACTTTGCAGGTATGCCTCATTATACTTCTGCTGTGCGATGGAGCAGGAAGACAACGAACTGCTGACACTAGAGCTGATCCACCGCTATGTTGAACTTCTGGACAAATACTTTGGCAGTGTAAGTATTTTGTTGAATTTATACAAATCGTCACAAACAGGTCCTGCAAATATTAATAATTTTATAAAATTTTGTAAGTGTAATTCGCAATATCATCTGCTATGGCCGAACACAAAAAAAAATGTAGATTTATATCTAGTCATTGCTGAATAAATTGAGCTGTATGTAGAAAACTAAATAAATAAAGGCAAATTTAATGCATCTAATTTAATTCTTCTTCTGTTTACAGGTGTGTGAACTGGATATAATATTCAACTTCGAGAAGGCATACTTTATATTGGATGAACTGGTGCTTGGTGGAGAACTACAGGAGACCAGCAAAAAGAATGTGCTGAAGGCTATCGCTGCACAGGATCTGCTGCAAGAGGTCAGTAGCCAGGACAATGAGCTTGTTTAAAAACAACCGGTCCTTAGCCGTAGACTTTCAGAAGTTGTAGACAAAAAGGGATCCCGCCAAGTTACTTCTATGCAAAGCTTAGATACCGAAAAATTAAAGTACCCTTTGAAATTGTGTAGTTATTTTTATCTTTGTTAAAGTAACAATGAGTAGTGATATTAATTTAGTTGTTAGTTTTTGGGATGCGAGCCACAGAGCCGTAAAAGGTTGCATCAATGAGGGGGCAAATGTATGATCAAAGTAAAAATTAATAGTAGAAAATTTCACGTCATGTCTAAACTCATCATATCTTGATTATAGATGTTACCTGTAATTCTTATAAATTAGATAGTTAACTTTATAAATAATGTGGACCAGTAAGTTAGGACAGTGGCCTCGGTAGTGCCTTTTCATTATGTATTAGATATATTACTTATATTACATGATATATTACTATGCTAATAGGAGCACTGCCTTTAGGTGTATTTTCGAGCACCGATTTTCTAAAACATATCAGTTTAGTTTAAATAAAGCAATTCAAATATAATTTGTCAAAACTATAAAGAAGTAAGCTCACTTTACATTTGATTAACTATTAAACACTTCTTACTAAATCATAGAATTGTTAAAGAAACAATGGCTATTAATAAAATAAATCAAGTCTAAATCAGAGTATTAGAAGCTTTATTAGTGCCTATAAAATAAAATATAGGTTTTATAAACATTTTAAAGTGACATAAAATACTATTCAAATAATGCACATTATTACTGTAGATAAACAGTTTACTCATCAAAGTCTATGCTTTTCTTTTCTATCAAATGTCTGTCAAAGGCCTAAAGTTAAATAGATCCTTTACTTGTCTGCACTCGCTAATTTATCCTCTGTTTTGGTGTGATATGCATGCACTGGTGGCGGTCAGGACCTGAACGATGGATTGTTGCACTGATGCCTTGCACAACCCTGGATCCTCATAAGAATTACGCTATTATAAGTCTAACTGCGTTACAGATATATAGTGCTTACGCTTCATATTTATTTTTGCCTAAATCTTGCATGACTTTCACAACATTACCATTTGAGTTCCACTTTTTATTTGTAGATTGTATTTTACCTAAATTTCTTCGCTTCACCCATACACTTTACATACAATTTCAAACATTGCATGTTCATATTTTATTACATTAATGATAACAAATGTATAACTTATACATAACATTCCTCAGAGAGTCATTGAAACATAAATCAAATTCTCATAGATCTCGTATCAGATATTAATTGTATTATAAGTCAGCAATATGGAATAGTGTATCTGTGTATATTGTTGCTTTATATTTGTGTAGTTATGTTATTATTCTAATATATAAATTGTATTGAGGACATTGCTTGACCTTTATATGTTTCTATAGTTTTTGAACTTTGATATTTTATTGCACCATTACGGTCATGTGAATTGTTTTTAGTGATGACTCAAGAACTTGCTCAATTTATTTTTCCTATTTGTAAGTCAATTAAAACTTGCTTTGAGATTTTTATTGAGTTTTTGTGAAGCAGTGTCCTTTCTGTGGTAATGGTCTGGCTGTTCATGCATTTACTTATAATGGGTTGTCGAAATACATTTGTTTGAAGGAAAATTCTGTTTTCTTGCATGACCCCTCTTCCTCACTTCCGTAGCATGAGTTATTTTTGCAGGTGTTGTAACGGAATCGGCAGGTGTTGAGACATCAGTGACCTAGTGTTTTAAACGTTGGTTGTTGTCATGTATATTTAAATATTTCATATATCAAGGTAGTGAATAAAGGTTAATTTATAAACAAGTTTAAGATAATTAGAAGGATATTTATAATGCATTCAATGTAAATGAACAGGCTCATGCTACGGATGTTCTATTACGATGTGGTGCTGGCAATCCGTGTGCTAAAAGCTCTCATAACGCTCTCTTCAGTATGGTCAGCTCGCCGAGCTTATTAACAGCATGCTAATGGTCTCCTGTTATTTTTAGGTGTACTATACATTATTCATTCGTAGACGTCTTTTTTATTGATCTTTGAACAGTTTGACCCTCTCAAAAGTCATACCTATTTAGCATTACAAAATCTTAATTCTAAATTCTTGTCAGGCCGTGTACCATCCCAGGGCCCCAATTCATTATGACAACTTGGCGATTCCTTGCTTCGAAACTACGTCGATTCCTTCATAAATAAACGACATCTCTCTGACGCATTCATATACATATTCATATATATGACGCGTCATAGAGAATACAAATTTCGCAGATGTCGTTTATTAATGAAGGAATCGCCAAGTTGTCATAGTGAATTAGGGCCCAGTATGCCATTGTTTTTCTTCTTTCCTTGTAATATTTTAGTTAGGCCGCTATAGGTTTGACAGAATTACAGGTCAGGTAACGAAAATTCGTGAAACTTAGCCCCAAGTTTCGCAATTAGATCGCTTGCTTATGGGTGGTGGATTGTATTACTAGGACGAGACTGTGGACGCGGCGCTGCGAGAGGTGGGGCTCCTCTGAGACCCCCCGCGGCGGCCTGACTTCGCCCCTGGACACAAGGAACATCTGAGCTTCCGAGACAAAATTCCAATTCATATAGACTTTAAGTTTCAGGACTTAACATAAATCACACGATGCACAACTTTCTATTATTGTTTATTTTTGATATGTTTTGTATTTTATAGATTTTCATATAACAACGACATAGACTTTTACCTACCAGGGCCTTAATTCACTATGACAACTTGACGATTCCTTGCTTCGAGGAAACGTCGATTCCTTCATTAATAAACGACATCTGCGAAATTTGTATTCTCTTTGACGCGTCATATATATGAATATATGAATGCGTCATAGAGATGTCGTTTATTAATGAAGGAATCGTCGTGATTTCGAAGCAAGGAATCGCCAAGTTGTCATAGTGAATTGGGGCCCTGGACTTAATATCAAATCCACGTTTAATAGTAGAACTTATTGATTGAGTCATGTTTTAAATTATAAATAATGTCGGCATTTATGTAAAATTAGTACCACCATAATGTTTAAAAACAAAAAAATTACTTTTACTTCAACATTCGCAAGTGTCGGAGTGAAACGTTTGCTATAACATTTGCGAATTATTATTATTATTATGTCCACATTGATCTTTAGCGTTCTTTATATAAATCAAGTAAAACTTAAGCTATGCTGGGAGTGCATGTATCAAGTTTTATGTAGGCACTAATTAAGTAGGTACCTACTTACGTGCATAAATTGACCAAAGCGGACCAAGTATTAAAAATATTCGCTTTTTCAATTTAAACAATGGAGTCAAAATTTTTTTTTATATATAACGTTATAATTTAGCGAATTTCTTTATTTCATGTTAAAGTTTTATATTTTATAATTCGTTTTTTAAGTTAATACAATCAGATAATTATTTTTTATGGTTTAGATAAATGTTCGTTGTTAACACGACCTTTATTTAGTGTCGGGATGAATTCCTAATTTACTTTTCTAAACACAATATCGTCTATTTTGGATTACATATTTTCTATTTTGGTATATTTGCTTGTATTGAATGGTTTGATGAATTTAATGCATATTACCTTAGTCAAGATATAAAGGTCTGACTATCAACGTCTGTTTATCTCGATCTGGAACAGTAATCATTCCGTCACGCGGTGCATTTAGAGTGCCAGCAGAGTACGATAGAGGTGTCTTATTGAATGTAAATTTTCATGAACTAATTAAGTACATAATATTTTCTAGCGTTACTATTTGATATGAATGTGCAATAATGTTCTTAAACTATATTCCAAATTGCCATCTTTTTATATGTTTTAAAATATAAAAAATAAAGTAAATAAACTATTTTTAATATGTTTCATTGGTATAAGAGATCGTGATAGGTATGTAATCACAACACAGGTACTATTTATATTATATTTTTGGAAAATAATTTGAAGTAATTACCTTTATTCTTTCAAATGAATCATTATGATATGAAACTAGCCCTTTGCAGTTTTTATCTGTATCTCCTAGGTGCATCGTTAAATCTTTATATTGGTTCACATGGTGGATATTTTCAACCGACAAAAGAATCACATAAATCGGTTCAGAGTAATCAGTGTAAGAACATACATAAAAAAGTAATAAAACATAAACAAACACATTGATTTGAAAACCTTTTTTTCAAAATCGTGTAAAAAGTAGAAGCATGTATCTATTAAATAACAAAATATAGATACTAATAAGCACTTATTACCATAATCCTGCTGATTTCGGCTAATCGTAGTGGAAAATTTTCATTACCGAAATGATTTATTGTTCATTTATCAATCGACCTTTATCTTTGAACAGACAAAGAAAGCTAATTAGGTTACGTAAACAATCTACCTCGTCAATGTACATGACGAAATAGTACCAGGATTAGCTAAGAGACTTGCTCACCGATAGGAAATAAGCCAGTACCTGCCTTTAAAAACCTTCATTAGGTATTATTATGATAATAAATTACACAGTCATACGTCATAGTCATACATCTACAGGGTCCAGGTCGATAGTTATATAACTATTGTACACTGTATTGCATTATTAAATAAATAAATAAATCGTATCGTATTTAACTGTACAATTTTTTCCTGTTTTTTCGCCAAATATACTGATTGTGCTCCAACATATTATGTTCATTAAAATATTTCATAATGAGCATCTATTTTATGAATATTACATGTTCGTGGCGTTGGGGTGGCCCAAAGGCCACCCCGGCCGCACCCTAACCTACCGAGGGCTGCCCCTTATACCGTTGGGGTGGCCCAAGGGCCAAGGGCTGCCCCTTATACGTTTGAGTGCTAAAAACAGACCAAATTAGATTTAGGTTTAAAGAAATTTATTCTCAATAAGACCCATGTCACTTACTTGAGAACAATACTAAGCTTAAATACAACAAAATAATACGTTCGTCATTCCGTCCGATCGGTAAGGAAAAACGCAGGTAGGTACTCCAGTACTCATCTAATGCATTCATTTGCATAAAAGAGAACGGTCTGCGATTAAATATTGGGCTAGCTGAGATTTGAATGCATTAAATGAGCTTTCACTTTTAATTATTGAGGGTATACCATTGTACAAACGTGCCCCTTCAAAAGTTTGGTGCACAATCAGTATTTTTGGTGAACCGTTAAAAATTATCCTAATAAATGTAATACTATATATTATGATAATTTTAGTGATAAAATTGAGTTACTTTTTGCCCCTGCCTAGGGCCTAGATACGGCCCTGTAGAGCCGGAACTAAATCCAGAGTAAGTAGAACTTAGTGGAGGAGACGTTCAGAGATTTTAGGTTCGTGACAATAAGAACTAACTATCTAATATAGATGTAATTATATAGAATTGTAGATATTTGTCTTGTGAATATGTTTACCGAAAAGCGATGGCTCGGTCTAACACGGCCACGAGCGACACTGGCTCAGTGATGACCCTTGTTGCAGGAGGAGACTCCGCAAGGTTTCTTCGAGGACCACGGCCTCGGGTAGCCAGCCGCCGTCAGCCCCCACCCACGCAGGACACAGATCGAGGACAAACAAAACTCAGGACTGATTTAGATAAATCCCTAACATGATTAACTATTTATACTTACTAACAATAAACTATGAAGTAAAACCTCGGCTACGTAGTCTCGTCAAGTCATCGCGTGCTTAGTTAATCATAACAATTAAAATCTATTATTATTTTGTTGTAAATGTATAGTACATCCAGGGCTGGGCAAAATACATACTTTGCTTTAATTGAAATACAAATTAAAAATACTGTATTGCAAGTAATTAAAATACGAACAAAATATCTTTGAGTAAGGTATTTGAAATGTAAAATACAAAATAAGTAATCTAGACCAGCACGGCTGAAAAGTGGAGGGAAGCAAGATTAATGAATCAGTAAAACCAGAGTTTCCATTCATGAACACTAGATTTTGAAATGTACTGTCAGACAAACAGCCTCTTGTTGGAGAGTTAATAAAACTTGCTAAAGAAAACAATCTTTCTACAGGTCCCGATGAGCACAAACTTTAAATTTGTTGCCAACTCTAATAGCTGCTTTATCATCATTACACTCGCCACGCAAACACACGATCGCTAAATGAAGGTTAAATGTATTTTAATGTTAAAATGGCAAAATAGGAATTTTATGCTATTATGATTTTCATTGTTTTGTAACTGGTATATTATTGTTATTTGTAAATTTGTAATGTATTTTGAAGCCTCAAGTACCTATTTGAAATAGGAATTACAAATTACATTTTAAGGCAGAAATTGAAATACAAATACCAAATACGTATTTGTATTTCAATTATGTATTTTAATTACAAGTAATTGCAATACTGCCCAACCCTGAGTACACTCATCTTATGAAGAGATACACTGAAGTACATATCGCCACGGTTTCTCGGATTTGTCTAAATCAATCATTATTCTCCAATGCTGACCTTTTTTGGGCATTACTATTTTTTGTGGCATTCATAAGCTGGAAAACTACAATGGATAACTATCAATATCTTTCTGAAAATGTCCAGTGATTTTAATTTTGTCTAAAACAGGTCAACACATTTATCGTACGTAATTTATTTTATTGTGTCAGTATTCTCAATGCATAGATCAAGCAATTCCATTGTTTTAACCCTAGTTTTATCTTGAATGTATTGAGTTTTATGCACAAAACAATTTCGCATAATTTTACACCATTTAAACTAGATTCCTAATGATGCAGCTTGTATTGTACTTAATTTTAGTAATGAGTATGTATTTTAGTAGATATTAGCTTAGTAGGTACTTATTAAGTAGGAGGTACAAGAGTGTAAAAACGTTAGCGTATTCAGTATGGAACTAGAAATTTACAAATTAAAAAAATAATCTAAAACCACAGAATACTAAGGGACAGAAACATCACTCCGCAAAGAAATTGAAACAAATAGCGACTCTTGCTATGACGTAATAAAATTCAATTCGGCTCGCGTAGCGCTGCATACCTACCAGTCATATTAACCTACAGATCGCCTCTCTTTTTATCGCATAGCTCTCGTCTCTTCTGACGCGGCACGTAACGACGCGCGACCCGCCGTCGGTGTCCGACTATGTACTTGTAGCTTCGTACCACCTACAGTGCGAGTGCGCTAGGCCTGCTAAAACCCACGTTTTTATGCGCCTTTTGAGGTTAGTTCGGCATTCTATGCTAATTGGATTTAAAATGCATTGTCTACCCTGAAAGTTTCAGCCGGAATCGGGACGTGCTCGAAACTTGAGTTGCGAGATTCCACCCGAAATTACAGACAGACAAACAAGAAAGTGACTTAATGAAAAAGTAGTAAAATGTATCACCTTTTGCTCTACTGGGCTATAAAATAATATTATGGACAAAGGATATCTTAACGTGTTAGTGAATCTCTTGAGAAAGGTTTAAAGCTTACGAGAAGACCCTAGCATCAGTAATAAGTGACTCAGTAATATCTAGTCTAATTGTCGATACTGAATACGTCATATAAAACGTGTTTTACACTCATATCATATGGTTAGATTTGTTGCATTCAAAGCTTGTGATAACGTTCGAGAAATATAATTTACAAAGCAATTTTATTGAAGGCTAATACTTTACGCGGGTGTGCCAAAAGACGCATGTACGTATTTTCAGATTCGATGTTGTAAATTTTTATACTATGTATTTTATATACGATTCAAGTAAGTACCAGTTTATATACGATATTTAACAAGTATACCTTTCAATGTACAACTTATTACTCAGGCTTTACTGATAAGGATTTAGTGACCTCATTATATTGTTATCTTCATATCAACTCATATCTTGTGGAAATACTGCGGGCCTAAGAATCGATTTCAAGACATGTTATAAATACGGCGACAGAACGTACGCTTCTACTTGTAGATTTAATAATCGTTTTAGACTAATAAAAGCATAAGGAATTAAACACTGTTTCTTTGTAGTAATATCATTTTATTCCAATAATATATCGCTATACTGCTATAAAAATATCCATTACGTTATTCAATATAAAATATGCATAAATACATCGAAGTTCCAAGACTCATCAGGCAGTCTTACATAAGCTCATTAATATTAAGTTACACGCTTACAACTAAAGCCAGAACAATGGTAATACAGCTCATGTATATTCATTGTGGCTATTACTTAAAATTAGATATGAAATAAATGAAAAATTAATTAGAATCGTCCATGGATTTCGATTCAGGCGTGGACTTCACCTTGTTGGCGGTGGTGGGGGAAGATTCCTGGGGGTTCTTGGGGGGTGTTTGGGGCGAGGCGGGGGCAGGGTCCGCGACGTTGTTCTGAGCTTGTTTCTCTTGTTCTTGTTCCTCCCTCTGCTGCTGCTGGCTGGTGACGTTGGCGAGGTGCAGAGCCGCCAGCAGTGCCGTGATGTACCGACGGACGTCCAACTCGATGCCTGATACAATGATACAATTCTTTATTACTTGAATGTGGTATAAAGGCGTCAGAACAGAAGAACATAGTCCAACATATTCGCCATTTCTGGCATGCACTATTATGATCATTCATAGAGTCATTAATTATAGAAAGATAGTCATGCATTTATATGAAAGTAAATTAAAGTAACTAGAAGTGCAAGTAGAAAGTTGATATTAATATAATGGTAATAATTTTCATAACATTATACAAAATCGCTAATGATTTAATTTAATGTCAGTCCTTATTATGTCGTGTCAGGTGTTGATGTCATTACTTAAAGTTACCTATAACGCCAAACGTTCACATACATAGATCCACTAACTAGATTTCTCAGTATCTAGTGAACCAGGAACTACGAGGACCATGGTCCCATAGCACAAACATTAGTCCCGTCGCTGGAATCGAACCCGCAACCTCGGTTGTGTTTGAGATAACAACGCCAAACGATCACATACATAGATCAACTAACAAGAATTCCCAGTATCTAAGGAACGAGAACCATGGTCCCATAGCACCAACATTAGTCCCGTCGCTGGAATCGAACCCGCAACCTCGGTGGTGTATGAGATTTAAGTCAACATGCCCATCCACTACACCACAAAGTCAGTGAAAACCTATCATTGTGTTGTTAATGCATTTCCAATTGAAGTGGCCTTTAATGCATATCGAAACAAAGTCAAACATACAACGCAATAGTATAATCCAGTATTTATCATAAAATATGACTATTGATTATCTTCATAGAAACTGGATAACGCTAGTGACGTTTTAATCAGTAGATATTTACTTAAGCAGATTATTTTTTATTTGCGTCACGATAAACAAATCCGAGTGCAGATACAATAGAATGACATACAAATTTTTATACAGAAACAATCTTTGTTGTTCACTTTCCTTTTGGTGTACATTCAAACAAATCCAGACGCACTTCTATATCTTTCCCTTTTTAATATTTTGCAGGGCTTTTAATTTTACACTAAGACCCTATGAATTTATAACCTGGGCTAGGATTTATATTATAAACCAGACAGTTTGTGTGTTTTTACAGTTTCTGAATTTGGAATAGAGATAGCTTTTATATGCTGGATTAACACACGTATGATACCTAATTTTTTCCAACAAGAGAAATATCAACACATGTGACACAGCTAGTCTTTTCTAAAATAACATGCATGTGCTTGTCTTTGAGTAAATGGTGAATAATACCAATAATAATAATATATTGGTGGTTTTTTAAGAAAAATATTTTTTTGCAAGGCAAGCTTTTAACAAATTCGTAATCGGAACCGCAAGCAGATTAAAACAAGCCCAAACACCAGTTTACGATTTTCCGTCAAGGAGTTCCATTGCCCACCTCCCGTCTCCATCATCAGATCAGCTTGCCTGTCACCATAATATTGCATTGTCATAGGACATTGACAAGGATGCAAAATTTCAACTTCTTAGGATAAAAGGAAGTGCTGCTAATTCAGCTTGCAAGATTCCACCCGGACAAACATACATTGCAAGTTAAATAAAAGCTTGTGAAAAAGAGAAGTAACGAATCATTAGTTCCTTACCCGAATTCCTAAGTTCGTTCACTTTGTAAGCCAGGTTGGCCCACACGCGGCGCGCCGCCACCGCGCTCAGCCGCCCCACCGTCTGAACTGTGTGCAGAGCCGGGTCCGTGGTCGCCGCGGTTATCTCTTCTACGAAGAAAAACAACAACACGTTACAAAGATATACTAAGAAATAACAAGACGTTGTAGGCCTTTGCCCAGCTGTGGGACAGTACAGGCTAGTAAAAATAAAACTAGATGTAACATTGGAATTGAAAGAAAGAAGAAAATATTTATTTTGACAAAACAGCACACGGTAAAACAATGATCACAGCACAATAAAACAAAAAAACAATAAATGAAATACTGGGTGCTTGTGTACGAGAATCACTGCCGTGCACAGTGCCGTCAAAAAAGTCTTAGGAATTGGTTATGTATCAGTATTACCTACTGACAAAAACTTGGCATAACTATAAATTAAGAATTTAAAAACCCCCGACACAATAAAACATGTCTAAGAACCACCGGTAGAAAACCTGCTTTGAAATAAATAAAACCGCATCCAAATCGGTTCACCCGTTTAAGAGCTACGGTGCCACAGACAGACACACATAGTGGTCAAACTTATATTACCCCTCCTTTTTGTGTCTGGAGTAAAAAAAAAACAAGAGAAGAGTAGTGGTTAGTCGGTTCTACACTAAAAATAGTAATTTTCAAACGCTTCTGTAGTCTCGTTCATTGCTGAGATTCTCAGCGATTTTTCGCCAAAACTGAGACTTCATTTTTTGGCAAGAATCTACGCAACCAGCTCGAGAAATCCGAGATCTCGGCCGGACCACAGTAGGTAATAATAACAAGATCATCATCAACCCATCACGTTCCCACTGCTGGGACACGAGCCTTCTCTCATAGAGAGAGTATGGGCCATAATCCGCCACGCTGGCCCAGTGCGGGTTGGCGGATGTCACAGATGAATAACAAGACATTACAAAGAAATTCTAGGTATCGCTACATAAATATATTGCAGATCAGCTCTATTGCAAAAGTAAGTCCACAAAGGTTTTGGTAATTTTCTATATAGGTGACCATAGCGCAGTTTTCGTTATACGATAACATATGGCGCGATTTTGAATGGGTTAATGGTATATTTTGGAACTTACTGGATGGTTCTTCAGGAGCTCCCACAGGCGGCAAGTAGTGATCTAGTAGCTGCATCGCATACGTCGCGCCGGAGTCGATGTTGTGCATCGCTTTCTGTCCGTATGCCGTCGACAGCAGAGCGTTGGCCTTCGCCCACGACAGTTCCTTGAGGGACTTCACGCGCTGTTCTGCGGCGGCGCGGGCTCCGTATACCTGCAGACAACAAATTCATTATTAATGAAAGTTCATAAGGCAACATGTAAGTTCATAAGGCAATAGGACAACGTGCGAGTTTCGATTCGACGCACCCGAGTTCGAATCCCACTGGCCCCGCACCACTTTCTTAAGTTATGTGCGGTTCTAACACTCGCTTTAAAAAACGGTGAAGGAAACCATCGTGAGGAGACCGGCATTGAATGAAATTGAGTGATGAGACGAGCAAGTCGTTCGCCTGATAGTAAGCGCCACGCCTGCCCATAACAATTGCAGTGCCACCCATAACTTTCCAAACCATAAAAAGCACTGCGTAGCACTGCATTGCGCTCATCACCCCGAGACATCAGATATTAACAGTAACAGTCTCATATGCACAGTAATTTCGCTACAATGCCCTTCAAACCGGAACACAGTAGTGCTTGAGCACTACTGCTTGGCGGCAGAATAACTAGCAAAGCTGCGGTATCTACCCAGACGGCCTCCCGCATACCAGAGACCTACCACAAGTTAATACCGGATACTCTATCGGAATTGATCTTTCCCGATATTTAGTTTAAAACTGGGAGTAATCAAATCACGTCTTCGACCGCATCGTCGTTTACCTTCAGGTGAAATAATGGTCAAACGCAAGCCAATCTACAAAAAAAAAGTTCCTAGTATGTATCGCTATAACTAATGAAATGATACCACTACTGCATAGGTGGAGTATACAGAAACAGAGGGGCGGCCTAGTTAACGTATTAGGCTCTTATATCATTGTCGCAGTTACATCGCGGTTTTGTAAAACATTACTCATACAATCTAACGAGGACAGCACGACATCATAATCAGTCATTTACGTTTCCCCTGCTGCGCACCACAGGTCTTTTTTTTTAAGCTTAATAGATCTATGTTTGGCCACTATCTCGCCTGATGTGAAGCGATGATGTGTCCTGAGATGGAGCACATACATACATAGAGGCGGCATTTGCGCGGCTGCTCAGACCCGTCTCCCCGATGGTTCACCGAACATCATCCCGAAACACGACTAGGTCGCTTGACGGCATGGCTTTGTTCAGTGGGTGTTATTACAACCACGGCCAGAACCTGCCACTCTAAAGCGCGTAACCGGGTTTCATCACGATGTTTTCCATCACCGTTTTAGAGCGAGCTTGCAAAATTTGCATCGGTCTTCTCTCACGGCCCGCGTAGCTCGATAAATAGGTATATCAATGGGCGAACACAATAGGTAATGGGAATTCTTCCGGAAAAGTACAGCCTATATTGGGCTCAAGGATGACGGAAAAAATACTTCATTTTAGAATAACCATTGAGGAATGACACTATAGAGTCCTTGACAGCGTAACACTTTTGGAAAGCAATAGTTTTTTGACACTAATTTTGGAGTGTTTACCATACCTATGAAAAATTCTCCCATTCGCTTGAATGAAAATGTAACGTGTTCTGCGTTGCATTGCAGCCACTATAACTTCAGAAGTTCGTGGTTGGTCTGTAAAAGGTAGGACATCTGTACTATTCTGTACCCCAGAGTGAAAGAATAGGGAAATAGGGAATATGCATATGTTGTCGAAAAATCTAGAAATTACTTTTTATGATAGACTCCTGTAAACAGATCAAAAGGTCTCTTTTAGGTGGCCGAGTAATGAACACATTCTAGCGTGGCCACAGAATAATAGTATAGATTTCGTACCTTTTACAGACCAACTACCTACGACTTTCTGAAGCTATAGTGGCGGCGATACAACGCAGAGCTCGAATGACATTGCGGTAACTACATTTCCTTACGGTATGCGTCTTATGCAATCATTAATATTTTGTTGTTAACCAGGTTTTATCTAGGATTAAACCAGTCAGGTAAATAAAATAATCAAATAAAATATATGACACATTTATACAATATACATACATTCATTATTTCCATACAGGTACAATTTACAATAGAAGAAATAGTATTTTGACATCATTTACAAGACTGCAGCACAACTGATACTTAGGATATAGGTAGATAGATAAACACAATGTTAAAAAAACCACTTGAAGTATTCTAAATGGCATAGTGTCTCAGTTAAATGTCATACTGTCGGAGTAGATCACAGACGTACTTATGAAAGTCAATTATTATATTGACCATACCACCGTATTGGATAGCACTAACTATACATAACTGTCAATTCACTATACTAACCCGAAACGGTTTGTCCTTTTGTGTCCTGAACAGCCTTGACGTTCACATGATGATGAAGTCTACGTTCATGAACTCGTTCTCACTATGTGGCGTTAATTAGGATTAGAAATCCGAGATTCGGTGCTTACATTTTTATTGTAGGATTGTGATCCATCAATGGAATTGGACGATTGGCCATAGTAATCGACAGCAAGGACCTGTAAGATAAATTTATTACACAAAATAAGAACTTATTTACAACATATGTTCTTACATAAGAGGCGAATGCCTTTACTATTAAAACAATTCTACTCTCTTCTTACTAAACTTTAACTTTTTAATTTCAAATTAAATAAAAACTATAATCATTAACTACTTTTATTGCCTATATCTTAATGAAATGGTTTAAGAATGCACAATTTTAATACATTTAACATTTTACACAAATATGCAATTTGTTACCCGACGTAATGGGAACTGAAATGTTTATACGATGGCCACACTGACACACGATACTGGTCAATGTTGTTTTAACAAAATAACACCGAAAACTGAATATATCAAGCCAAATGCAGGTTCTAATAGTCGAACCCGATGAATAGTTACATCCACATAAAATATAGTTACCGAAAAACATAAATAAACACTAGAATAACACATACGTTTGAAAACTTAATCTTTCAGTACAATTTTCACTTCACCGTGAATGGAACACCCGAACATTTTTTCACATTCAATTCTAAATTGTTTCTAGTACACATTCACAAAGATTCACTTAAAAGTAATAAGAAATACCACAACACAAATTAAAAAACCACAAGCCGACCCTGCCGGGACACTATTTTGACTTAACATGTCATGACCAATGTTAAGAAAATGGGTTACGCGATAGAGACAATATGATAATAGTTGTGCCTCGTTCTTTATAAGAGCCTGTTGTATAGCGCTATCCTTTTTTAGGTCGGAAAACTTCGTAATTATCCCTCTATAGTGTGAGACCTCAATGAGAATAACCAACGACTTACATGTCATCGTAGGTTTTGGACTTTGACACTAATAATAATGAATTAGGTACCTACTTTTATGTCATAACAACTATTATTTGTTCTGTGGTCATAAGGCAAATATGGGCAAACCCACAACAACATAATTACGAAAAAAAAAATTAAAAATATATTTATATATACCGTACCTATTACAATAATAAAAGAAATCAACGGAAATTATTTGATAAGGAAATCGCCTTGAATTTCAAAACCAGTTTGTTTGTTGTAAATAGGTAGAATTACCTACACATGAAATATGCATGTTGGTTCAGACAAAGAATACTACGTTCAGAGTTCAATGAAGTTTATTGATATAAACTTAGGTACCAGTAAACCTATGAACCGTCTAGATTTCCGAACTAGTAAAACAGGCCAGAATAAATAATACCATACACATTCACTTCGCTATTGTGTGCAAATGTCAAAACTTAGGCAGCATTTCATGATAAAATATGAATCGTATTTAACTGTACCTCAATTTATTCCCGTCTTTCCGCCAAATATACTGATTGTGCACCAAATATACCGATTGTGCACCAAAATATGTTCGTTTAATGAACATATTTTGGTGCACAATCGGCATATTTCACAATGAGCACCTATTTTATGAATATTACATGTTCGAGACGTTGGGGTGGTCCAAGGGCCAAACCTCCGCCGCACCCCCTTGCGGGCTGCCCCTTATACCGTTAGGGTGGCCCAAGGGCCAAGGGCTGCCCCTTATACGTTTGAGTGCTAAAAACAGACCACAGTTGGAGCACAATCAGTATTTTTACGGTTAAAAATTATCCATAAAATATTAATTAATTGCAATTTAACATTATTCTATACAAGTAGTGTATTATATAATACAAGAATGCTGTATTCCTAAAGAAACGATATTATTAAGAGAGATAAAAGCTATTTCAAGAAAACAACGTGGGTGTATATTTGGTCCATGGTATGTACAAACATATATTTGTGTATTATGTATTTGTGTATACGGTACTTAAAACCAGTTAATTAAAAAGTTATTAACCCTTCACAAATGCAACAGCTCGATCGCGTGAAGGACAAAACAACAACAATAGCTTGACCTCCAAACGCAGTTAGATAACAAAAGGTTATTATTAAATTGATTAATGCAAGGGTTATGGAGATGGGCAACGGATTACAATAGACCCTTATCACACAGATAAATTAATTAAGCTATGACAGGCCTAGCGCACTCCGCACTGTAGGTATGAAGCTACAAGTACATAGCCGGACACCGACGGCGGGTCGCGCGTCGTTACACGTGCCGCGTCAGAGATGAGAGCTATGCGATAGAAAGAGAGGCGCTCTGTAGGTTAATATGACTGGTAGGTATGCAGCGCTACGCGAGCCGAATTGAATTTTATTGCGTCATAGCAAAAGTCGCTATTTCTTTAAATTTCTTTGCGGAGTGATGCTTCTGTCCCTTAGTATTCTGTGGCTATGCAAGAAAAAGAATTATAATTAAATTCAGGCATTTGTCTTTAAATTCAGTTATAATCGTCAGGCTAAAGTGATTGAAAGTATTTAAAAGACATCGATTAGATTACTGAAATTTGGTATGTACTAATCAGGGAGCCGCCGCTGGCGGCATGACACTACATCATAAAGTAGATACTAGATACCAAGAACAAAATAATGAAGTAAGAATGCTCGACAAAGATAATATTTATGAAAAACGACTGCATTCACAGATACTGAAGAAGAAGAAAGGTAGATTAACAAGTTACAGGGAACATCCCAGTGGTTTGTATAGCTATAGGCTGATGAGTCCTTCAGTTTATTTAATTCTGATTTCATTTTGGAAATTTCCCGCATATCGGTTCTTTGTTCAAGCTCGATTTATTCGTCCTATCAGATATTATCCCAGCTACGCAATGACAGCGACGTATGTTGTGGTATTTCTGTAATCTTATCTGTGCAACGTCCTCTATTGAAACTGAACGCGTTGAGGAAAACAATGCTCAGCTATGCAACGGTTAATCGAAATGGAACTGCTCGAACGAGCAACGTTTAATTAACAACTTGGCATTGTTTCAGTTTTGAAACAGTGAAGTTATTGTTATGAATAGTTATGAGTCATTGTCATTCAATTCAATGATCATTGAAGCAATAACATTGGAATAAATGTACAGTGAAATTTTATCGTATTTTCGGAAATTTTTATAATTATAACGAAAACAGAGTAATATATAAATTGATTGATTTCGTACCTAAAATCCTTTCTAAGTGGACCTCTGCACCCTCCTAATAAGGAACTGGATATTTCAAATTTCATGTAACTCTCTTCAGTGGTTGAGGATGTGCGTTGTCTATCCGTCAATGAGTCAGCCACGGACCTGTTTAAATACCTATGTATAGACGAAGACCTGATAAATGAAATGACTATGTGTATCGCTATGACCGATGAAAGCTCCTATCGTATATGTCGGTATGTGTTTTAATAAAGAATTTGTCATAGTATGTGCCTATTTGAAGCGTTGCATCATCGCGTCTTCCTCATTTATTTATAACGCTGCAGATATACATATAGTCACTATGTCCACAGAAGTATTGAATTTACAAGTCACCATTACTTCGACCTTCATAATACGAACGGCCAAGGAGTGGAACTGTCTGCCGGCATCTGTGGTTCCGGATAGCTATAATCTGGGTGTCTTTAAGACAAGAGTAAACAGGTTTCTTCTAGGTGAGCGTGCGACATCTTCGATCGCATCGTCACTTAACAACAGGTGAGATAGCGGTCAAACGCAAGCCTATAAATAATAATAAAAAAACCATTGAATCATCATTGTACTATCAGTATCACTTATCAGTCCAACTTAAAAATACCTCTGGGCGACAAACAAAAATATAAAACCGGATGCATCATGGTATCTCTATACTATGTAGTTATCATGTCGGCCAGAGCGACTGCCGACGTGACTGAGGTCGCGGCGTGATTGGAAACATCCTGTTGCCCTTACTGTCGGTATCAATGTACTTTAAACTTGGTTAGAAAAAGAACTTTGAACTGTAGGAAAAAACCAATGACTGATCTGAATTCAGAGGAAAGTAGCGCTTATATCAAGGGTACAAAGTTCTTGCACTGATCTCATTAATTGGCGATTGCTCGGGGATGAATGCCACCACAGGAGAGTGACACCGTTCTATTGTTCTTTTAATGTTATGGTTTATTTTATAACAAAAAAAAACCGACTTCAATTCTGATGTATCTTGGAAGTGCAAGGTCGAATATCGATGAAATTTATGTGGGACCACATTGTCACTATACTGGACCCAACGCAAGACTTTTCCAAATCGGTTTATAAATGACGAAGTTCTGAGGTAACAAATATTAAAAAATATTACAATCGAATTGAGAACCTCCTCCTGTTTTGAAGTCGGTTAAAATATGTTATGCACGTACTAGCCTGTAAGATCATACCGTAGGGAGATACTATAATATTGCTTACGAAGGTAATGGAAAACTAGCTGGAGTCTACGGAAAATGACGCGACGAATCATCATCATCAAACATCTATAAATATAAAGAACATAACTTAAAATTGGAGGGCGGGAAAGGGCACGTCCTAGACCTTTTGCAGACAGTTAAATAAGTACATATTACATAGTTCTTAGAAGCAACGATGGAACTTCGTGTACGCAATGATGAAACTACAGTTGATGCACTTTGCCCAGTGACTTCCATAACACTTGTCTTGTCAGAAGTTGCGCAATCAAACACGTAATGAATGTATCATGACTATCGTTTACTAGAATTTTCCCGTTACTTCGCTTGCGTGAACTTTAAGCCATCATTATTTATAGAGTTCTATTTTGTTACGTCATGATTAATTATAACAATAAGTTGCATTGATTTTTATACTATACCAGGCCTAGCGCACTCTGCACTGTAGGTACGAAGCTACAAGTACATAGCCGGACACCGACGGCGGGTCGCGCGTCGTTACACGTGCCGCGTCAGAAGAGATAAGAGCTATGCGATAGAAAGAGAGGCGCTCTGTAGGTTAATATGACCGGTAGGTATGCAGCGCTGAATTGAATTGTATTGCGTCATAGCAAGAGTCGCTATTTGTTTAAATTTCTTTGGGGAGTGATGCTTCTGTTCCTTAGTATTCTGTGACTATACAGCATACTACAGACATAAATGGATAAAGCATTTATTTAGCCCGTATTCTGTAGTTTGCGGGTGATTAATTTCAAACATATGTATATTGACAATGCCAGACGGATTTCATGGGCTATACGAGAAGAAGGCTATCTTCCTATCAGGAACGTACTTTGGAATATAATATTGTCAAACGATATAGATAACTAGAAGACAAAATAAGTAGAGTAGGTAGCTTCCGCGTTGACGGTAAGGACAGGGAAGTACGTGTGTTATAAATTATAATTGTAAAGGTCAGGTTTCATTGAACTGAGACCAGAAACCGCATGATGGTCATGTGGATACAAACAGCTTACCAAACACGATTCAAAATGCTGTAGAACAGACGTGTAATCGTAAAAGTACTTTTTCTAGTTTCCTTACTAAATAGGGTCATATAAACGAGAACATGACATGTGCGACATGATTACGCTGAAATCATACGCAAATATATAAGTTGCTATAAATAGTAAGCATAACGCTGCCTGTCTCTACTAGAGCTTCGTAAACTGAGAAACTTCATGTAAATATGGTAGTGGGTAACAGGTATTTAAAGTACCGTAAAAAAGAAACAAGTTAACACGAATTGCATCCTGTGCAAGTACGTAGTTATGATCGATACAGGTTTGCGCTCATATATACTTGCCTATTATGCTACTTATATAGGTTACTCATACGGCTTTCAGATAGATATACGCCAATACCACAGAATACTAAGGGACAGAAGCATCACTCCGCAAAGAAATTTAAACAAATAGCGACTCTTGCTATAACGCAATAAAAGTCAATTCAGCTCGCGTAGCGCTGCATACCTACCAGTCATATTAACCTACAGAGCGCCTCTCTTTCTATCGCATAGCTCTTTACTCTTCTGACGCGGCACGAGTAACGACGCGCGACCCGCCGCCGATGTCCGGCTATGTACTTGTAGCTTCGTACCTGAAGCGCGTAGTGCGCTAGGCCTGCTTTCAGACAGATATTTGCCAATACAATGACATTTGTGTATTTTATTTAGCCCACAACTGGGCATAAGCGACTGTCTTATTCACTATTCTATGACTTCATCAGCCCATTACGTTCCCACTGCTGGGACACGGGCCTTCTCTCATAGGGAGAGTATGGACCACAATCCGCCACGCTCGCTGGCCCAGTGCGGGTTGGTAAATGTCACATGTCCTTGAATTTTTTCTGCCGCTGTTTACCAGTACCTTATTGATAAATTATACACTCAAGAGGAATTACAAGATAGACAAAACGCACTTAAAGTGCTACAAGCCGTATTGGCAAATATTTTCGAACATGACTAACGCAATGACCATGTGAGAGGGCAACTTTACGTTCTAATTTTGCCTCAGCCGAGCCAGCCTAGTTAGGCCACAGAATAATTTTAATAGCCGCATGTTAGGCTTAAACTAGTTATGACCACAAATAACTTCGTATTATAATACCTAGTATGGAGTTCTTGCACGAAGTAAACCCAGGAATATTATAAACACCATGCATTACCAAGATATGATTAAGATCGTTGTGACGCATTAATGTTTTGGATGGCCTCTTTCTCAGAGTATAAATATGGCATTCACGCACTCGACTTCGAGATCGTTTATCCAAATTTAGAATGAAAATGTATTTTTGGGTATCTCGAGATGGGTCTGCGAAACATGCAGGCACTGTAGAGAAAATCGTGACAAATTTCAAAAGTTCTTTATTCATGTTTGGCATCACAGACGCACATATGAACGTCAATTATTACAAGGACTCTACCACCGTATCGGGAAAAGAACCACTACTCAGAAGATACGGAAAGAAACTGAGGAGCATTTTTTTTAGAACTTTTTTACAATATTTTATGTTTGTTTTTGACAATATTATGTTTCTTATGTGCCAATTGGCTACTTGGCAGAAGCGGAATATTCCAAGCATCATTGTCTTCTATGTAATTACTAACTGTATAGTATGCTTTTTTCATTAGAATATTGTTCACATTCTTCCTCCTTTCTACCCGGCTTTCCCGATATACCAGTCTTACCGCCAAGGGAGTTCTGCCCTAATCTAACATTATACCCTTCCAACAATCACATTACATGTACAAATTTATAGTGATATAGAATAATATGATTGAACTTTAAGCGTTTCGACAAGTGATTTTTCGTTTTTCCAATGGTCGATGACATTGTAAAAGCGGACCGCGGTTCGAAAGTGAATAAGACTGACACAATTAAGTAGCGTTCAGGATGATGATGATGACGTAATATTACCCTACCTTATTATATTGTGGTAATTCTGAAGATGCCTGGTTGCCCATAGAACGCACCTGTTTACAGAGAAATAGTCTAAAATTACAAGGATATATGTACTCGACTCGTCATCATCACCATCATTACTGGGCTAAATCGGCGTCAAAGGCAAGGTCCTGCACTCGTGCCAGTTTGTCAAATACGAGTTTCAGTTCCCACCGAACAAACCCATGCCGTCAAGCGACCTAGTCGTGTTTCAGGATGATGTTCGGTGAACTAGTGTGAGACGGTCTGAGCAGCCGCTCAACTACCGTCTCTCTCTAGATCTATGTGCTCCATCTTAGGCCACATCATCGCTTCACATCAGGCGAGATAGTGGCCAAACATAGATTTATTTGGCATAAAAAAAAGTTGGGTTGGAGGCCCATGAAGCTCTTAGCGACGTTTCTTACTTTGTTTTATGGATTACCAGCTGTACGATTTCGCGCTAGAAAGCACTTTCAGTTTTTCCCGAATTTAACTGGCATTTTTTCCAAATTTTCTATTCATAAAAACCTAATTCATACTATTTCTTATGAACACATATAAAATAAAAAATAGCCAAATCGGTCCAGCCGTTCTCAAGTGATGCGCTTACCAACGAACAGCATTTCATTTTTGACCCCGTCGCAAAATGGACTGTAATAAGTTTGACAACTATGTGCGTCAGTCTGTGTGTCTGTGGCACCGTAGTTCTTAAATGGGTGAACCTATTTGGATGCAGTTTTTTTTATTTCAAAAGCAGGTTTTCTAACGCTGGTTCTTAGACATGTTTCATCAAAATCGGTTTCGCCGTTTTTCACTATTTATGTTTTTTGACGGGTTTTTTTTAATTTTAAATTACTGAAATTCGCTTGTTATTTATATAAATTGTGGTTTTAGCAAGAATGAGTGACGTACCTTGTTGACGTGCGGTGAGATTCTGGATATAACAGCCTGTTTGGTGGTCTCCACGATGACAGCAGGTTGCTCGGTGACGATCGGCACCTTCTGTTCGAGGCTGTCGATGGCCGCAGCCATCCTCGCGTCGCCGGCGGCCAGCGGTGACGCCACATAGGGCGCCGCTGTCGTCGCCGCCATTATGACGCCTGCCTCTGCCGTCGAAAGAGCCCATTCTAGTAGCGAGTGGGCACCTACATAACAAATAATTGGATTTAGAGGAAGAGACGGGTGATTTAACTTATATGATGAATTAGATGCCAGCTCATTGCTGAAACTTGCCAAGCCTCCTAGTACTAGCAACCCTAGGACGAGTCAGTGATCAGTGCGCCATCAGCGAACACTTTTAAAAACAGACTTGACAAACTTTTAAAATAAATAACAAATGCAACGATATGCATGTATCAGCTCAACAAGCTGCTAGTGCATCATAAATAATAATAATAATAATAATTTCCTCGTCATTACTTCAAAACTTAAAACGAAATAGAAGGAAATACTACTGAGTAAAATTTCAGAAACTGTTGTGGAACCTTCTTCATGTGATGTTTGACCGGTATTGATGAGTCACAGCTTACATACTGTATGTAATTTTTTTTTTTTTATTATGTGCCACATGATGATGAAGTTTTGTAAATATTTGAAATGAAAATGGCAGTGAGGTTTGACAGGGTTTGAGTTTATCTCTCTCAATTTTAAGCTGCATTAAAATATGGACTCTATTTTATAGTCAGTCATAGGAATATATTCATATTAAAAATACATGTCACAAAATATAATAAAAAAACAATAGTCCAGTTATTCATACCATATTACACAATAAGTTGCAATTTAATGTCATCAATTAAAAATAAATGATAAATCATAGGTTTAATTAAGTGAGATAAATAATAAAGCTATATAATGAAGATTTCACAAGTTAGTTGCTTTTGTGTGTTAATAAGAAATAATCTATGTACCTAGTTGATACAATATTCACCAATATGGATGATAAAGATGTCCAGTGCCATAAATGTATATAACATAGTGCATTTTTATTTAATACTTGAAACTCACCTTTAACTTTTGTGTAGAAGGCTCCAACTTGTCCCACGGCGGCCCCAACAGTGGGGATGGCCATGGCCTTCTGGACAGACTGCAACTGCGGCATCAATGGTGCTTCTGTGGCCATCTGATGGGAATAATAGTGATTCAAGAGTTAGGAAACATTACATTACACATATTTATTCACTTAGCATCTATGTTGAATGTTTTGTACACATCATTTTAGAGAAGTCTATAAGAACTTAATTTATGCTTGTGTACCGTTGCTATACCTACTTAGTAAATTTTCTCTCTTAAATATTTAAATGGTTCTTATTACAAAATAGTTCATGACTACCCTAAACTTAAAGATAAATTGCAATTACCAGAAACAAAAGGTTTTCTATTGTTTATTAAACCGAGCGTCCCAATATCTCGGTCTCAAAACATTAAACTCTACCATAAGCAGAGATTGCATTTTGTCCTTAGCAGCTTGTTTTTATAGGGTGATTGAAAGCTTGCTCAAAAACAATAAATTCTTCGATATCATAGACAGTTATACCGAGCAATTATGACATATCTGCTGAAGGCTGGTCTAGTAGTAACTAGTATAATCATAGACCAAATCTAACTTACCTACATTATATTTACAGCAGTAAAATACAATGAAAATAATCTTTACTAAAATTAAATATAACTCCAGAATGTTCTAAGAAATATTCTCAAACTCAAAATGAGGGTAGGCTGAATGTAAGTATTCTGTAACTACTTACTTAAATTAATAGGGATTTCTGTTTTTCTATGAACAGAACCACAGTATACCTATTGTATGATAAAAGTACCCATAAAAATTTACTGAAATATTTCATTATATAAAACTCCTGATACCACACCCTATTTTTTTATAAAAGTAGGTAGTTTCACTTTAAACAATTTACAGATAATTTTCAATATTTTCAGTGATTATGAACAAAAACCGCCATGATTTTCATATACTATTTAACTAATATTCATTTTATGCAACAGAAAAGTCAAGTGATTATCTATTTAGATGATTAGCTGCATATAAATTATCATAAGTACCCCCCATTATAAAATCTAGTTTTGAATGGTTTAATGCACTGAGTTCTGAAGACAACCGCATGAATATAACAAATTGCAGTGGCCTAGTTATAGGGCTTTGCATTCTAAACTAAAAATACATCTTGCAGTTGAAGTTAAATGCAATAAAAAACTGGGCCACTCACCTCGCTGTATTGTGGTATAATTATAAATTCTCTTGATGTGGAGAGCTGAAGGAAGATTTAAATAAAATTAATTTCTATTAAGTACTATTTTTAGAACACAAAATGAAAGTCTTAATTTTTAGCAACAAACTGCTTTACAGTGGGAATGACCGTTCACGACTGATTCAACAAGTGACTAGGCTTTTGGGTAATATACTTGCTAAACACGTTTGGGACACGTACGTGTCGTATCGAAGATAGCGCCTATGGGTAGTGCGTACTAGTAGGTACTAACCGCAAGACAACAACAAAATGATTCAAAATTTCAAAAGTCGTCGCCTTCCTGTGGACTTTGATCAAACGATTATATACAAATTACAAACAAAACGAAACGAACGAGTTGGATTGGATTGGAAATGAATAAAAGAAATCGTGATGCCCAGTGTAAAGTTGGAGTAATTAGCATTCGCAGCATTAATAAACTGCTAAATTTATATTAGCATTAATCAATTAATTGTTGTTGCGAAATCCAATGAATGCTAAAATTAGGCATGTGTCCGCTATATAGCAAAACGTATCTGAAAACCGTTGCCTTATTCCTAACGTAGCGTATCGAATGATACTATAATGTTCAGTAACCGATACCGAATATCTATAGGAAAGGAACCAAGTAGCGGTCAAACATCGCTTGCGACCTACGAAAACGAAAACCCGCGATAGCGATAGACAGTTGGTGGGTAACTGGTTAACTACAATAATCTTGGCATCCGTTTCTAATGCGTAAGCTCTTAAGTGCGTAAACGAGATGAAGCGAATATTAGCTATAATAGCGCAGTATCCGTTCATTATAGTCTGACCTATGTAATCTTGTATCGAATAGACCTAATAAGGTCTAAGGTATGGTAATAACCATGAAGGTAAAGTCGAGTTTCCATGAGAGAAAAAAACGAATGTTATCACGTATTAGACATTAGACTAGTTGTCTAAAATAATCATTATTCTAATAAAAAGATGTATTTTTGACTGGCTTATGACTTTACCACTAACACATCGGTAATATAATAGCTCGTTGGGTTGGTTAGGTAAGTACCGATATTTGGAAACGGTTATCAATACCAGTACTGAAACCAAATATACCGATATCTAACCGCTAGCGCAAATAGCCAATAACGCCCATATCTAGCTAAAATTAATCACTTAGCACGCATCGTACGGCAGCATACGTACACCTTAATTCCCACACAAATGCTAACTGCGGCAGTCTGCTAATGCTAATACTGTTGCGAATACGAATCGGCGATGAGTTCTGCATTCCCCCGCGCGCTTCGTCTGTGTTATTATTAAGGCACATTTTCAAATCAGACAGATTTTTGTGTGATTTTTTTTATAAAATTTTGCGATTAATCGAGCTTTTTCATTTGAAGCCATAAACAAAGGATCTCTACCCATAAGTTATTAAGTTATTTCCATTATTCATATTTTTTATACACTTTATTTACTTAAGAATGAAATTTCACGCGAAATTGTGTATTCATAACTGCGAAATTTCATATAAGCAATAAGTATCGATATAACACATAGCATGTTATGGAACAAACAATATTACGCATGCTAATGTGGTGATGAACGATAGCACAGAATAAATATATGTAATGACAACTCAATAACATTTTCTGTGGTGAACAATGACAAATGTTTAGTGCTGCCAGGCAGGGCACGCAACTCGTATGCTTTTTTTCCAAATATATTAACAGTTTTTAGCCCATGAACACATAGTAATAAGGTTTATTGTTATAGCAGCGATTATACGCATACCATTGATCATATTAAGAACTATAGAAAACATCTAACATAAAAAATCGTGTTGTATAATCAAACAAAATGGAGTAAGATCCGCCTACTTTCTAGTACTTGTAATAACAACTTACGAAATCTTACATACTTAGTCATTGTTGACTAAAATACATAAAAATAATAAAATAATAATTCACAAATTATTTAAATAATCACACCAAAGAGAAATACTACGAGCCGAAAGTTGAACCGTAAAGAGGTTATGTCAACGTGACACAAAATGGCGGACTCGGCTGAAAGGTGAAGCTACGTGATGTCATCACAAAAAAGACGTGTGGCACTCGGAGACTGCCGCGGTAATGCTATTGCATACCATTTGGAGTGGGGGGTGTTAGGTTATTTTCGTTACGGAATTTCTGGATTCGGTCTCCACGCTCAAGGCCCGCGATAGAAGCTATGCAATAGCTTAAAAAGGCTAAACGAAGGAACTATTGCTACATTTTCCTTTTATGAGTATTTACTTTTTACGAGTATGCAAAAGAGACAGGCTGTTTGTTGGTAGTTCTTGGGTAGTTCAGTGTCGAACTGCATCACATTTCTGTAACACAAAATGTATAGATGCATGTTAATATGCTCCTTGATGTATGCATATTTAGTTTCCGAACATCTTGATTACAACATAATTTTATTAATATAGCACATCGTTTGGATTCGTATCAATAATATGTTACTATCCATCGGTTACAGCTATTGTCTTTGTGAAAACTTGTGTCACATGTACAAACATCCATCCATCTACCCACCCATCTATTCTCACAATCTTTTGCATTTATAATATTAGTAGGTTTATATTACGCAAAATAATTAAATAACTGGTACTTATGCATCTATCTACATAAATAAAAATCCTACATAACTTTCAAAAAGTGAAAATAGTATCTCTTACTAGTCTGTGGTGAAAAGTTCTGAAAGGGAACGGTTCGCTTGAAACCATTAGGTGAACGATTTGCTCGTCTCATCACTATATAGATTATATTTAAAAAAACGTAAAATAAGCAGTTTTATAAGTGTTATTCCTCAATGACTACTATATTTTATCTTTGCCTCCAAAGATTGAAGAAAACAGAAAGTAAGGATTGGTGAATATGTCAGTGAGGACGCAGATATCACCTATGGCGTTCCCCAAGGAAGTGTCTTAGGACCTACTTTGTTTTTAATATATATAAACAATTTATGCAACCTTAATATTGTAAATGCAAAAATCTTCTCCTATGCTGACGATACCGCTGTGGTTTTTTCAAATACTACGTGGGACTTGGTTCGTATACAAGCTGAACAAGGCCTTATTAAAATCGCTCACTGGCTTAGACTAAACCTACTCACTCTCAACGCTCTTAAAACTAACTATATGTGTTATACTATCTACAACAGAACCCAGCCCGAAAATGACTTTAGTATTAAACTCCATAACTTTGATTCTGAACATAATATTGACTGTAATTGTACAACTTTAAGTAAAGTAGCATCAACTAAGTATCTGGGAGTCCAGATTGATCAAAGATTATCTTGGTTTTCACAAATTGACGTCATCAGCACTAGGATAAGAAAATTAATATGGATTTTTAAAGCGTTACGAAATGTGGCACCACAAATGTTACTTAATAAAATATACATAGCTTTAGCACAATCTATTTTAACATATTGTTTACCAATTTGGGGCGGAGCCGCTAAAACTAAATTTATAGAAATTGAAAGAGCACAACGAATATTAATAAAAGTTATGTATTTTAAGCCATACAGATATCCCACAAATACATTATATTCATTAAGTCAGTTACTATCCGTGAGAAAACTGTACATTGTACAATCAGTTCTAAGAGTCCACAAAAATTTACCATTCGATATTAAAATTCTAAATAAAAGAAGAAAAGATAAGGCAATAGTGGTCAAACCCTCAAAAACTTCCTATGCTAGCAACCAATTCGTAAATAAGTCAACACGTTTATATAATGTTTTAAACAAAAGCTTGGATATTTATCCAAGAAAATATCATGATTGTAAAAAACTTCTTATAAATTGGATACTCACTAAAACATATGATGAAACAGAAGCACTTCTACATATAAATAAATAAGTAAGTAAATAAACAAATAAATTAATAAATAAACGAGTAAACAACAAATAAATAAATAAATAAAATACTTAGGTAAACTATAGATGAAAACGTGTACCCACCCTTAAATACTTACCTTATCATTCTAATATACTGGATACACAATGAACATAAACCAACCTGAATTCTCAGGCACACACGAACTCACCACGACACAGATACACTGCTGGGCATTGTCGCGCCCAACTCTCAAGAGGCTGGTGTTCCGTGGTAATGCCACACATTACACAAATACAAACACACCCCCTCACACAAACTCACACACTCACTCACACCCCCACACACCCCCGTGGACATGGCCACACACCCAACTCTTACGAGACTGGTGCTGTGTGGCCATGTCGCACATTAGACACTCACCCCCCCCCCCCCACACACACACACACGCACCCACCTCCCCCCACACACACACTCCCTACATGCACCCTCATCACACATAAACATACGTACTCTCACCACTAAGATTGTTGTATTGAAAAGTGTAACTATGTAAAATATATTTATTTACTTAAAACATAAATTTAAATGGATATGGAAGAGCGGGGTTTTCTGATACAGGTATTTTTATACTTAATAGAAGGCCCCAACCTATGTTAAATAAGTTGAAACTTGGATACCGTAATAAAAACATTTTTCATTTTTTCATTTTTCATTTTCAAAGATTTAGTTTTCTTTGTTTGCCTCAATGTATATAAACCATTGAGGCATTGAGGAATGACACTAGACCTCAATGCATTGAGGTCTCACAATCATTGAAGAATAGTGTGAGACCCTTCGAGTGGATACTTTATCTGAGGTCCTCAATGCTCACAATCAAAGACGTATTATATAATACTAAATCTTTGCTCACAATGTTATAAATGATTTAGTGTAAGACCTCAATGGTTATAAACGTAAGATTTTTTGACAGAAATGTTCAATTCGTATGACTTTTCAAGCCGGTATACAATTTAACGTACTGTTATTTATTCTGTGATTTAGCCTTTATTTTACCTTACAGCCCTGTCCAAGATAAATAGTCGATTATTTTTGTTTCGGACTGCTGCATCAATCACTAGTTGTTTCCTTTTCCCAGTAGAAAAGAGATGACTATGAGTTTCAAGTTTCAACCAACGCAACCAATATATCATAGAAAGAGATAGCAGATACATTAGTAACCTAAAAATATGCAACTACATATTTGTTACGATCCTTACAGATGGATCCGATTGCTATCCGCTACAATTTACAATAAATACAAGAAACATTCGATTTCGGTGTCAGTGAATGTGTAGTATATTACCAAAGTTTATTTGACCAATAACCTTAAGTTGGAGGCCAATTGCCAACTTATTGATCGCCATTTTGTGGAACGAGACCAACATCTTTGAACAAACATTGGCATTGGGCTATAACAGGTGATTTGTAAACCAATATAAAATAAAAGTTGGTGCCTTTTGTGACTGCAACTATTTGTGGCGCGAATAAAATTTAAACAGAAATGTCTTGGACAAATGATGTTATTTTAGAGTTTATAGACCTGTACGGGAGAGAACGAATACTTTGGGATCCAAAACATCCTCAACATAAAATTAGAGGAGAAGTTTCAATGGCATGGTTAAGAATACAATCTTGCCTAAACATAGATTGCTCCATAGAAGAATTAAAAAAGAAGAAGGAGTCACTAATGACCTCTTTCAGATTTCACTGGAATAGGAAGAAAAAGAATCCTAGTTACCGTATATCATGGTTTGCATTCAAACGTATGGAAGCTTTCCTTTGCCTAAAATATGAATGTGACAGCACGAATGAATTAGAAAGTGAGGTAATAGCAAAACTTTTTGATGTAACATGTCCTCTCATATTCGTAAGGTTATTAGGTTGCTTGGGCAGCGTTGTTCGATAGCGAAACAGTATTCTGAAAACGCAGGTTCGAGCTCCGCTATGTTTTTGATTACTTATTTAAAATTAGATATTTCGTCAATTATGCGCTAATGCAATCAAATTAATATTAAATCAGACTAACGTCCTCGTAGAGCGTGGATCTTATATCGCCATCCGTAAACATTTGCATTTTTCATATTATTTCTATGAATATTTTTTGCCTTTGCCTGGAAGAGATCGCGTTTAGCGATAAGCCCGTTTTAATAAATTCTTCAAGTATATTTTATTGTGACGTCGTGTAGTTTGATGTTTACAATAAAACAATCATCTATCTAATTATAATCAGTTCGTAACTGGATGAACATAGCATAGGCCCCTCTGGCTACTCCTAAATCCCATCGAGGTGCTCAGCTACCAGCTACGCTGCGATGATAATCGTATTATAAAAAGCCCTTAGCTAGGCATACTCTGAGGGGACTTTAAAATATTCATTTATTATGTTAAATATTTATTTATGTCTTTTATTTTTTCAGTTCTTTAGTAATACTGATACACCAGTAGATAAAGATCCAATCTCATGTCGTAATCCCAGCACACCGGAAAAAGGTATAACTAACATAAGACAGACCAGATTAAAATCAGTCATCAGTAAAAAATGTTACAGAAACCAATCAGACGAGTCAACAACATATTCTAAAGACTTAAATGATTACAATCATAACCATGATGAATATGACTTATATGGCCAACTACTGGCTAAAAAGTTAAGAAAGTTGGAGGAACACCAGCGTGACATGGCAATGCACGAAATTGACAACATTATGTTTCGCGCCAAGATGCAAGGGAGTTCAACACACACTAAAAGTTACTCTTCACCAACGGCGACGTCACCAGTTCCTCGCAAAATGAAATCGCCAATTTTTATTGTAACTCAGCAGAGCCAAACACAATATGAAGATGAAAACATACCTTATCCAGAGCATATGCAACTGCAAGTTACAGATTAAAATATATATGAGATGTTTTCAAAATTTACGAGGAATATGTAAATTAACAAAGCTAGGAAATTTAAATAACAATCATGAAGATTCCCATGATTATTATTGTAACAGAGTACTTATTTGATATTATAAAATAATGTTATATTTAAGTACCTTGTGTTTTAAAATATTAAGCTACCTATGTTATTATTAAATTGTTTTATGAAAACATTGTTTATTTGACTATTATTTTTCAGAGATATTTCAGCAAATAGCAAAGGCCATGACGAAGGCCTTCGGGTGGTCTAAAAATTCCAACATCAGGGTTGGCCACACACCCACACGAGGGTAAATGAAGAAGCAAATAACTGGGTGCCGAAATGTACAAGCGTGATGCATATAAAATGCGAGAACACGACAAAATGTGTTGGATTCTGCGTCTTAGTACTTATCCATCTGAGGATTGAAAAACGGTCTTTAATTATTTGAAGGGCTGATATAGTCTCTTATTGGAACCTTATTTAATGTTTTACATTTTATCTATTTCTAACATATTCATCTCAACGTAAGTTGAACAGTCTTATTTATAGAGTTAAGGCGATGTGAGGTGTAAGGTGAGGACAATGGCACAGAATACCTAATAGTAAGAATGGTGAGGATATAAAATTGTTAAGGCGGCTCTACACACTGACCAAGCATGTTTGTAAAGACTTGTCAAGCGTGTAGACAGTGGAATCTGTGGATGCCTTGCCAACTTTGTGTAGGTTGTGGCCCACAACTTGTGCAACAAACAGAGGCCCGATCAGAAGCATCGACAAATCCTAAGTAGCATTCCATCAATAGACACTGTGTCTATCATGTTACGTAGCAGTCACGGCATCGACACGGATAGAAGAAGTATTATTATGTTTGGGTGTAGCACGCCTTAAAGCGAGTGATTAAATTCGTCATCATCAGCCAACGTTCACTGCTGGGACAAAAGCATTATCTCATAGAGAGAATAGGCTATAATCCACCACGCTGGCCCAGTGCGGGTTGGTGGATGTCACATGTCATTGAATTTCTGCGATTAATTTTAGAACATGCCGGTTTTCTCGATTTTCTAAAAATGGAATGTAAGTAGCAGATTGAATATTTTTTTAAAACATAACAATGTGCTATTATTTATAAAATATTTTTTTCTTGGCATCAAGATGTTTTTTGTAGTTTGCACAATGCTGGCAGCATTGTGTATAAGATTTTAAATTCAATCACTGCACAAACACAGCAGAGTTAGCTTTTCCAGACTGGAGAAGTTTGTCCAGTGTGTGGATGCACCTTCAGGACTCTCAATCAATCATTATTTGATTTTGTTCGAGAGAGAGATAAAAGTTTGCCAAAAGCCAACATAAATAAAAGAAATAAAACTTCAACGTTAGTAGAAATCATAAAAAAAATCGACTAGTTTTAGGTAATGAATTTTGTTCTAGTTTCGCCAACACTAGTTACAATATCAGCTGATTGTCAAATATGTTTTGACTTTTGTTTTACAATAACCCGTCATTAAACAACATTGTTGTTGTTGTTGTGTAATAACGTTCCGGTTTGGGGGACTATTGTGAAATATTTTATACATGGATATACATTCTACCTCTTACTCATTCGCATATTATAACTGATCTCATCTTCCTCGCATGCCACAGTTTGCGTTACATACTATAATTTTCTTGAAGGGTGAAATATTATGAACGGGGAAAAACAAGATTGATAACAAAATTACTTTTACTTTATTGCGATACTATAGATTTCAGATAATATTATTCTATCTAACTTTTCTTTAGATATTAGTCAATTAGTGCAATGGCTACTATGGTAAAAGAAAAACGGCGTGAGGTGAGAGAGAAAAAACTTTAGCCTCATAATGTTATTCTTTGTTTCAAAACTTTTGCGCAGTTTTGTATTATTCTAATTTTATTTTCAGAAAAAGAAAACGAAGGAAAAATCTAATGAGAAAATGGGCGTAGCTGAAGAAATAGCTTTCAATGTTCCAGAAACAATAACAGAAAGTACTGGTATTTTGATATCAAATATCCAGCAAGAAGCAAGAGCTGAATCTGCAGAAAAAATTGAATCTGATGTGTTCATTGAACATACTTCACTCACAGAAGACAAAAATACTGCTAAACCGAGTTCCGGAGCTGGATGTGAGAATAATCAAAGAATAACAAGTATGCCACAGATTTTAGAAATTCAGTCTCCGACAGCATGTCAATCCAATACAGAGAGTTCGTCAAGTATTTCTTACTTAGATTTAATAAGGAAAGATCAAACTGTTGCGTCATCATCTGTAGATAATGTTACTGAAGATTACGTATATCTAAATGAGAGACTTAAAAGATTAGCCATACCTGATTCCACTGATACCATACCAAGGTCTAGAGAGTGTGAACTTTCCCATTCAGATGCCTACCTAAAAACGTCCAACCAAATAATACCACAATCGGATGTTTATGAACAACCAGTTGAAGATGTTGCACCATCTGCACCAATGTTTGAAGAGGACAGTCGGCCACAATTACAGTATAAAAAAGAAGAAGTAATAAAAGAAGTAAAGTCAAAATTACAATGTCTATCGTTAGAGGAAGCTGTGAACTTGTTTGGAGGTGCTGAAATGTCAGCAGTCAAGGTTATGAGTGAGAGAGAGGAGGCTATTGTAGAGGCTGGACCGGTCAGCGGCCCTGAGCATCCATTGGTGGATCTGCTCTCCACATTTAGGTATCTAAATTTTTACTCTACTTTTACTTTCTTTACTTTCACACTTGTAACTGATATATAGTCCATGCTTAGTTGCTCTATTACACACTCGAAGGTCTCGTAAATACAGGTGTGTTTAAATAAAAGTCACACTGATAAACATTATTAAATATTAAATATGAGACTTATTGAATGTGCTATGCTTATATTACTGAGTTTTGATTTGAAAGGTACACTCACAAGAGGATGTCGTGAAAGAATGAAGCATTATGGTTAATGTTATATTGCAGTTTAGATTTTTATCTTCATCAATCGTCAATTCAGTTGTGTCTTAATCATAATATAATTTCAGGTCATCTCTCAGAGCTGTAGAAATAGAGAGATCAAAGCTAGCTTCTGGTTACGCTGATGAGGAGAGGTCAAGAACCACCCTGTGGAAGATAGAGAAACGCAATATCTATCAAAAGAAAGAGTGCAGGTGCGGGACAACCATAGAACTGCGAGCTGTGTACGAACATGCCGAGTTGTTGAAGGAACGGCTGCCAGTGGCTCGGATGAGGTTGGAGAGCCTGCTTAGAGATGTACAGGATTCTTACTGTCATCATCAGCATGCTGCGCTTTTAGCATATTGTCAGGTATACTTTGAGTTTTATTTTACCTTTTATTCCGCCAGGCAAAGTTCTCCCCATCTACTGGCACTATTTTCGTCCAACCAGCTGGCCGATTCAGAACCCCACGACAACATACCGAATCGATTCGATTGGATAACGATCTCGTGTCGTAGGTTTCTTTTCGAGCTATTCAGAACATCCGCCCCGAGGATTCGATACGGTTTCGGTTACGATATCGAAATCGATACGACAACGTGTTGCATTTACGGAGTTCGTTTTGTGTGCAATACTCGCAGAAAATTGTATTATTATCTAGACGATATAAAAATGTTTTCAAGTTATCAAAATTTATTATAACAACGTTTATCACGAATTAAATTATAATTAACAATTATAAGCGCCAGATATTGGTAGAAATATAAAAAAACAAGAGCTTCGTAAACACCCACCTGCTGATATCTACTTGACATTATTGTATTATCTATGCTTTTGACATAGACAAACCGCCAAATTTAAATGTCAATCGCAAATTGTTTTCTTTATCATGTTTTGAAATTATTAAAAGAAGATCGAGCGAGAAAACGAGCCTCATCAAGATTCGTTAGAAATGTTAAGTAAATACCAAAATTACTATTACATAGTATCACAGAGTACTTTATAATAATTATAAAGGTACAGTGATTTTATTTCGGTAGATTTATGAATCTTATAGTAGTAGGTAAATAGTTCTAAAACAATCTATATAAATAAATACTAGACTTGGTAGGTACTTTATTACATAGAATTAGTTTATGTTGAATCTTACTGTGAGTTTTATTTTATTTGTAGTAGAAAATGTAGTATATTTAACAACACACGGAATATACTCGGTATTGACGGTCAAATCTAAAGCTTTCGAGTGATATGTTGCACTCGATAAGTTGTCGTGGAAATTAATCGGACGTTCGAAAACTTTGCTTCGATATCTGCATTGTGAATAACGTTCTCGGTCGATAAATACGCGTTTATCGTACGGTTACGATTGGTTATCGACTACGACAATTTGAACGTCGATTCGACTATTGTGAATTTAAAATATTTTGAATCGTACGATATCAAACCGAATCGATCGACAAATGAGTTGTCGTGAGGTTCTGAATCGGCCAGCTGATTGGAAAGTGTTGATATCATCAAGCTATCTTTTTCAAGGCCGGCCACGTTGCTTGTTCTGTAACTGTAAGTATTGTAAATTAAATATAAAGTTCTGACTTCACCCTTACAGATAGAAGAGTTCATATCAGAGACGACGCAAAGTAACAAGAGCGAGATCCGCGAGGCTCTCTCCCTCATTCTGCAGGCGTTACGAGTGAGCGACGGGGCGGCGGCGGCAGTGTTGTCGGCTGCGCTGCGGCGCTGGGCGGCGGCTCTGGCGGCTTCGCTGGTGGACGAGCGAGACGTGCGCCAGCTGCTGTTTGTGCTGCACCACCTGTTCCGGTGAGAGGCACTAACTCACTAACCCCTGATTTCAGATTTCAAGCAATAATTAGCCGACGATTTGTCAAGTCTCTTGTTAATAAGATCTACTTAATTCAAATATTTGATGTCTTCTGGCAAATAGAGCGAAGTGGAGAACAATACGGAAGGCTGACCCCACCACCATGTGGGATGCATAGCCAGGAAGAGAAAGAGATGTCTTCTGGCAAATAAATGTTTCATTCATGTGGTGTAGTGGTTGGAAAGGTTGGCTGAAATCTCATACACCTTTGTGGCTGCGGGTCGATTCCCGCGACGGAACAAATGTTTATGCACAGAAAAAAAAAGCGCATGCATTTGTTTAATTTCTGGGTGTTGTGGGACCATGGCCTTCGTAGTTCCTGGTTCCCTAGATACAGGGAATTCTAATTATGAGCCAAGATTTATGTATGTGATCGTTTTGCGTATTTATTTATTGAACACTCAGTCATGGACCGTTAAAAACGCATTTGACTCTTAGAAGGGCCGTGTCATAATGTAATGGGCTGATGATGATAATTTTGAAGACATTTGGCCCATTATGATGACATCAGAAACTAGGTGTATGAACAAGCAACGAGCGGCGGCGGCGGTGCTCTTGGCGAGATACTCATGACTCAGTTTGTACATAGTAACTCAATAAGGAATGCTAGTTAAACAAAATAATACTTGTTTACAGACAAAGTCGGTCAGTGAGCTGGGCAGCGCGCGTGCTCCAGACACGTGTGACTGACAGCGTGTCAGCCGCGCGCACTCTCGCAGTACTCGATACGTTGCTGGCAAGTCCACGACTAGACACTGCTGTAGAGTGTATTGAAGGTTACTTACTTTTCTCACATTATTTAATTTCAATTCAATTTAAAAATAAAAGTATATAATAAGTGTTAAGCACTTTTATTACATCGCTAGTGCTAGTTAGTAACCCCAATCACTTTGAATTCCTTTGCTAATGTCAACTACTTTCAATTCCATTGTTAGTAACGTCAGCCACTTTAAATTCCATTGTTAGTAACGTCAACCACTTTCAATTCCATTGTTAGTAACGTCAGCCACTTTAAATTCCATTGTTAGTAACGTCAACCACTTTCAATTCCATTGTTGGTAACGTCAGCCACTTTCAACACCATTGTTAGTAACGTCAACCATTTTCAATTCCATCGTTAGTAACGTCAACCACTTTCAATTCCATTGTTGGTAACGTCAGCCACTTTCAATACCATTGTTAGTAACGTCAACCATTTTTAATTCCATCGTTAGTAATTTCAACCACTTTCACTTCCATTGTCGGTAACGTAAACTACTTTCAATACCATTGTAAGTAACGTCAAACACTTTCAATACCATTGTTAGTAACGTCAACCACATTCAATTACATTGTTAGTAACGTCAACCACTTTCACTTCCATTGTTAGTAACGTCAACCACTTTCACTTCCATTGCTTGTGACGCCAATCACTGAATACTGAAACAATCGGCGTTATATCCAGCAGAAGCCGAAGAGGCGGACGCCGACGAGGCGTGGGAGGAGGTAAGCGCGCAGGGCGGCGGCGGCGCCGTCAGCGAAGGCGCGCTGAGGGAAATAGATCTGTTGGCGCTGCTCAATGTGTTCCCGCTTAGAGATCTCGTTTCGAGGATCGTGATGTTCAGTCATGCTGTAAGTTCAACATTTTCTACTACGTTGACGTTATCAGAGCTAGAAAGATCACAGCGGCACGGCATAGCCATCGATGACCATAGGAGAAGCCCACGGTGGCCTGCCAGTTCCGCGGGGGTAGATGCCCCCGCGAGTTTCCGCCTTGGCAATGGGATCCACCCCGAGGCCCCTCCCCTACCACCCCCAGGGGGAGGTGGAAGAGCGACTGACTGATGACTGACTGGCAGAGGAACGATACAGGTTATTATTCCCTTTCAGGATATAAGACAGGCGCGTCCGTACGAGTGGGGCGACGCATCGGGCGGGCGCGGCGTGCTGCGCTCGTGCTGCGGCGTGCGAGCACTGCTCGCGACGCTGCACCGCGCCGCCCGCGCGCACCCGCACTACGCGCGGTTGAGCGACAAACTCAGGCGCGTAGCCGCGGCCGCGCTGGAGGCGCTGTCCTGCCTGCACAGGTGTCCCAGGTGAGTCACTGCACGGTCAGCGACTATGCACCGGTGTCTCAGGTGAGTCAATGCGCTGTGAGTGACGCTACACCGGTGTCTCAGGTGAGTCACTGTGCTGTGAGCGACGCTGCACCGGTGTCTCAGGTGAGTCAATGCGCTGTGAGTGACGCTACGCCGGTGTCTCAGGTGAGTCACTGTGCTGTGAGCGACGCTGCACCGGTGTCTCAGGTGAGTCAATGCGCTGTGAGTGACGCTACATCGGTGTCTCAGGTGAGTCACTGTGCTGTGAGCGACGCTGTACCGGTGTCTCAGGTGAGTTAATGCGCTGTGAGCGACGCTGCACCGGTGACCCAGGTGAGTCACTGCGCTGTGAGCTACGCTGCACCGGTGTCCCAGGTGAGTGAATGGGCTGTGAGCGACGCTGCACCGGTGTTCCAGGTCAGTCAATGCGCTGTGAGCGACGCTGCACCGGTGCCCCAGATGAGTCAATGCGCTGTGACCGACGCTGCACCGGTGTCCCAGGTGAGTGAATGCGCTGTGAGCAATGCTGCACCGGTGTCCCAGGATAGTCAATGCGCTGTGAGCGACGCTGCATCGGTGCCCCAGATGAGTCAATGCGCTGTGACCGACGCTGCACCGGTGTCCCAGGTGAGTGAATGCGCTGTGAGCAATGCTGCACCGGTGTCCCAGGATAGTCAATGCGCTGTGAGCGACGCTGCACTGGTGTCCCAGATGAGTCAATGCGCTGTGACCGACGCTGCACCGGTGTCCCAGGCGAGTCAATGCGCTGTGACCGACGCTGCACCGGTGTCCCAGGTGAGTGAATGCGCTGTGAGCAACGCTGCACCGGTGTCCCAGGTGAGTCAATGCGCTGTGAGCGACGCTGCACCGGTGTCCCAGATGAGTCAATGCGCTGTGACCGGCGCTGCACCGGTGTCCCAGGTGAGTTTCTGCGTTCACATACTATGCCATACTATTCTCATCTTATCCCTGTAAATGCTGTGAATATCTTATCTTCAACATAGCTTTTTAATCCACAGAGCTCCATATCAAGAAGACTTGGCAGTCATCATAGCGGCAGAGTTACAGGCTTGCTTTACGGAAGGGTTCGCTCTATTCGGGACCAGTGACTTGCACAAACTGACCACCACACTCCTGGCTGAAGAGGCCGCTAAGGATTACTGCTTGACGTTCATCTCTGGATTACATGGTAAGCTTCTTCTGGTCACTTCTTTTTAGTTTTTAACCCACTTCAAAGAGGAGAAGGTTCAGTTCAGGTTTTTTTTATGTTTGTTACCTCTGCACTCCGCCATTCATGAACTGATTTGAAACAATATTTCTGCGTTGGGTTTAGTATAGCTACGAAGTGATCCCATATAAATTTTATCGATATTTGACCTTGGACTTCGAAGATATTCGGGGTTTTTGTTTGATAAAACGTGTACTTTGTCTTCAACGTTTCGGTTCCTTCTTCAAAGGGTCTATGACTTCTTTTGTCTTCTCTTTCTGATAGTATAAAATGGCATCATTTGACGAAATAAGTGATATGTTTAAGTGATTACTAGATATTAATGTTTTTCATGTTATGTCATTATATTTTTTATAAAAACATTTATTTATTTACACCCTGTAAATAAATAAATGTTAAAAGAACGAAGACGCTCATTTGCGTTTGTCTAATTCGCTTAGCATTTTTAAATTACTTGATTAGTTTTGATGCAGTTTTCGGCTTCATTAAAAGTTTTTTTTAGTAATGTCTATCTGTCACAGGCATGTCATGGTCTAACCGTTTCCACTTTGCACTTTGTATTTTATTAACCAAATATTTACGGAACCCCTCAACGTTCTACTCGCGCTTGGCCAGTTTTTTAGGTTCACTGAATAACAATGATTTCTTTGACATCTATTTCTCACTTATCAGATAAATCCCCGAAACGAATCGAGAGTCTCTCTATAGAAGCACCGGTGTTACCTTGTGACGTGCGCGTGCGCATCGTCACTTACGCGGCGATACATAGAGAAGAGGACCACGAACTGGCGAGAATCGTACTCGATATCTTATTTCAGGTAAGATACTCAGCTAGTTCTAAATTTGACATAGACACTGAAACATACTTTTATCTTAGAGAGGTTGCTATTTTCTATTAGAAAGAAAGAAAGCAAAAAATGTATTTGTCAACCACACAAATATAGAAAAAAAAATGAAAAAACTATTGAAACACACACAGATAATTAAAAAACGAACTATAAAAGCTTATAAGTAGTGCAGCAATGGCGGTCTTATCGCTAAAAGCGATCTCTTACAGACAACCGTGCAGGGAGAGGAATTAAAAAAACAAATGGACGGTGGTTTTATAGAACAAAGAGTAAAGAACATATTTTAAAATATTTAACGGATGCATATTATATTAATAAACAAAAACAGAGAAATAGGAAAGCCAAATGGAATTTTGGCCCAGCACAAATGTCTAGTGTCATTAATTGACACCAGATGCTGATTTTCAGCAAAACCCAAGGCGATGGATGTTTGTTGCTTAACCACGCAAAAAACACTGAACGAAACGATGAAATTTAGTATGCAGGGACTTCATCCTATCCTACTAATATTATAAACGCGAAAGTTTGTAAGAATGTATGGATGTATGTTTGTTACTCTTTCACGCAAAAACTACTGAACCGATTTTGATGAAATTTGGTATGTAGGTGCTTTAGGACTTGGAATAGCACATTGGCTACTTTTTATCCCGGGAAACCGCGGGTGGAACCGCGGGGCGCAGCTAGTATTAAATATTATATATAAGAGCATAGCACAATAACAACACGACGGCCATATTTGCACTGTTTAATAAACGTCATTCGACGAGCGGGGGGACCGCAGCCCCGCGCGACTAACTATCTATAGCTATACACAACACTTCAGGTACTCTCGTTCTAGCGTTCGGCGAGTCGACACCTGATGATGCCTCGTGCAGACGGCGAAACACGTGTCGTACAAGGAGGGTTGTTGTTAGGGCTTTCTTTATTCAACATTATTTATTATTTCCTAAATTAACACATATTTATCTTTTTTCTTATATATAATATTAAACTCATTACCATATTTATTATTAAATATACATATATATTAAAAAAAAAGCGAAGGGATTATTTATATATATATATATATATATATATATATACTTAACTTAAATTCATTTTACATTTACTATCAACCCCATACATACTATATTATTCTAACAACAACCTACATAATATTCAGCGGAATTACACTATATATTTTCATTGCGTTTCAGACTTCAGGTACTGGAAAAGGAGATAGGCTACTTTTTATCCCGGGTATCAGCGGGTGAACTGGACGCAGCTAGGATGAAATATTTTTACTTGATACAGACTGGCGGCAAAATGAAAAGCACGTCGTGCAAAGCTGGTTGTGTGGCGGCGGCGCGCGAGTGTTTGCCGCGCCTTATAGCTGCACACCCTTATCTGTACAACGTGGCGTTGCACGTCGTCGCCAATATGGCCCAAGGTTCGTCTAAATATCTGGCGACCCCAGCCACTACATATGCCAACGACTTTACAGAAGAAAGCTCACAGATGGCGCTGATATAAAGTAGCATAAACGCCCATACAAAGTCGCAGTTTTCTGTACAAAGCCTGCATCGCGCAAACGAAGTTCGTACGACAGATAAGACATATACAAGTTCCATGTAGGTTCTGTCGGGCAGCTGTCCCCGGGACGATAACACCTAGCTTGGTCTGAAGATCTTACTTATTAATAAGAGGCGCTATAGCTACAGTGGAAACCTACCTATACCACCTACCTATAATATGGCTTAGCTTAGGTAGGTCTCTCGTATGCGGAAGACCGTCTGGGTAGGAACCACCGCTTTGCCAGTTATTCTGCCGTCAAGCAGTAGTGCGCAAACTTAAATGTGTTCCGCTTTGAAGGGCATTGTAACTAGCGAAATTACTGGGCATATGAGACTTATCATCTAATGTCTCGGAGTGATCAGTTTATGGTATTAAAAGTTCTGGGTGGCACTGCAATTGTTATGGGCAGGCGTAGCGCTTACCATCAGGCGAACGACGTGCTCGTCTCATCACTCGTTACCAATTGCATTATGAGACTCGACAGCTAATTGTCTCAGGGTGACGAGCGCAGTGCAGCGCCGCGCAGGATTTTGTAAAACAAAGTTCTGGGTGGTGCTGTTATTGTTATGGGCTGGCGTATTGCTTACCATCAGGCAAACGACCAGCTCGTCTCGACATTCAGTTACGTAAAAAAAAAAAATAATAAAGCTTGCAACAACTAAAACTCTGTCGAGACTCTAAAGAAGCCCTCGAGAACATTTCATATTTTTTATTCTACACTAGCTGTTGCCCGCGACTTCGTACGCGTAGTGTAGTAGTAATTCATCATGCTTCCGACCATTTTCTGTCCCAAAATACTCCCGTTACAGCTCCCATCCTGCTCCTTTCTCATTACCGTACCACTTCTATTCTGTTACCTTCCTACTCGTATCCTGTTATCGTCCTGGTTGTATTCCGTAACCGCCGCGTTCTGGACTGATCCTGTCCTTCTCCTATACCGTTACCGCTCCCTACTATCCCGTTACCGCTCCCTACTATCCCGTTACCGCTCCCTACTATCCCGTTACCGTACCGCTCCGCTCCTGCTCCAGTCCCGCTCCTATAATCGTTACCATTGCGCTCATATCCTGTAACTCTCGCGCTTATCCCATTTCCATGCCCATCTTATCCCGTTATCATCCCGTTCCGCTCCCAATCCTAATTACCAAAGTTGATAGCCCTATCTTTAAAAACATAAACTCTCATTTCTTTTGTCCGCTCTCGTAATGATCCCCTTATAGAACTTACATACCAAACAGCTTCATAGGTTTTTGGTTTTCGAGGTGTGATGTGTGTGTGTGTGTCTGTGTCTGAGGGAGTGGATTATTTTTATATTTAGATGTATATACATTTTAGCAAGTTCTTTTAGGGATGTTTAAAAATTGGTGAAAAATTTGTTATAGTTTCTTTGACCGAGTATACGTATCAAATGTCATCGTTCAGTTTAAAAAACATATTACGGGACCACGGAGGCCGGGTGGAAATAACACGGGTGGGATTGCCATCGGGGGGAACTGCCATTGACCCCTTACGATTCGTACGCTAAACTGACGGTGACGGTGCGCCGCGGTGCCACGCTAGCCGCCGCGGCCGTTCCGGGCCCGGTACGGTGTTGCTATGCTTTTTGTTCGTCTATACCAGCAGTTACTAATAGTTGTTCCACGGAACCCTAGGGTTCCGAGAATTGCCGACGCTGGCCAGCATTTTTATCGATATACTGACCCGCGCAAAAGTGCTGAATCAATTTCGATAAAATTTATATGGGACCACCTCTGAAGTATGACCTACCAAACAAAAAAAGAATCATCAAAATCAAATTATAATTGGCGGAGTAATCGCGTAACAAACATAGAAAAAAAACATACAGTCGAATTGAGAACCTCCTCCTTTTTTAAAGTCGGTTACAAATATGAGTTGGGGTTCCGCCAAAATTAGATACATAATTTAGTGTTCCATAGCTAAAAAAAATTGGGAATCGCTAGGTAAACTTCCTCTACTACTTTCCAAGGCGACATAATCGCATCAGCAAAACAGCGTTTTGCAAACTGATCAAAAAAAAGCTCCGGTGCAGGTCCAGCACCATGTCCATAAAACCCGTCACCGCGAGTCAGAAAAACGCCCCTTGATAAGACGTGCTATCAATGGGTGGCTCGATTTAAACAGCTAATTTGCCTTGCAACGGTACTCAACGTTATACCACTCCACCAGCCACCGTCACCGACACCGCCAATAGTCGCCGCGATCTCGCAGTGTAAACTCGCCCCTGATGAAGAGCATCGGACATGCTCGAAACCTAGGTCGACTAATTTGACAAACTACGTGAGTCCTAGCCGTTTTATTAAATATTTATAATTATAATGAATCAAACTCACGAAAACTTTCATACTAAAATTGCGTAATAACTCCAGTTTTCGTAAACCGATATTTATAAAACAAAGTTTGTTATGTAGCCTAGGACTCCACAAAACATTTTTTAGAATACCATCATGTCAACCAATACCTTAGTTCTACAAACTCTGAAGGTAAGTAATAAACCAGTATAAGCTGAGCCATGTGCACAAAGGGTCCAGTATGTTCCGTGGTTCAACTTATAGTGGACATGTATATTTTTTCCTAAATTCCGTCATAACTTCAATATTACTGGACCGATTTTGATGAAACAAAGCCTATGTGTAGCGCCGGACTCCACAAAACATATTTCAAAAAACTGCATTCTTATTCGTGCCCTAGTTTCTGAGTTTATCCCGGACAGACAGACAGACAGACAGACAGACAAAAATTTTAAAAATTGTATTTTTGGGTTCTGTTGCTACCATATACTCCTAAAAAAATTGTTTTTCAAAAATATCTTCAATGTACAGTAACCGCTTCGTTACAGTTTTATTATAAGTATAGATATTTTATCATGTCATTCGTTACAGTGGAATCTTTGGACCCGTCAGTGGTGAGTTTACTGAACATTCAAGAGTGGCGGCCACAGCGCGACGAGATGCAGGCAGTACTACAAGACTGGGCGCAACGTTGCCCGCAACTGCTGCAGCAACTGTTGCTGCTACTAGACTACACGCCGCATACGTAAGTTTTCACAGTAATTCAATATTGATAAAAAAAACCATGTACAGAGTAATAATATTCAAGAGGTAAGCAACTATAACAACAAAGCGATTGCCAATACACGGAAATTTGCGCAGGACTGCGCTGTGCTCATCACCCTGAGACATAGGTCTAAGAATTTTTGGGTGCTATCTAGTGGAGTATTTCCGAAGCACTGGTAGAGTTTTCGCATTTCATTTCTGGGCCCGGACTTCAATTTGAGTATGGGAAAGAAATGGATAGACATGCTTATTTTCTTTTTAACCGACTTCAAAAAAGGAGGAGGTTCTCTGTTCGATTGTATATTTTTATGTTTGTTACCTCAAAACTCCGTCATTTATGAACCGATTTGGAAAATTTGATTGACCTTGGACTTTGAAGATACATTGAAGTCGGTTTTTTTTTTCTAAAAATTATTTTAGCCTGTCTCTGTCGTTAATTCCTTAATTTGTCTACAGCGGGCTATCTCTCGAAGTGCAACTCCTGCTAGGCAGCTGGCTGTGCTCCCGCGCCCGCTCGCACCCCGCCGCCGCCGAGTCCTGCTGGCGCGTGCTGATGCGCACGCGCATGCACCGCGTGTGGTGGAGCTCGTTCGCGGACGCGTCCACCCCGGACCCCGTCCCGGAGCCGACTGACGCGATATCTAGCGCGTATGCAGTGCTGGCGACCTCGTGGGGACATTGTATACCGCTGGTATGTACTTGTTCTAGGACTTTCTCAGTACAACTGTTGCCAGGCGGCTGGATTTGCGCTCGAGCGTGCCCCGTGTATGTGGCGTACGTTGGACGTGTCCGGAGCGGACCCCGTCCCAGAAACGACTGACGCAGTGACGCGATATCTAGTCGCTAGATGTCGCGTCACTGCGTCACTGCATACACAGTGTTGTTAGCACTAGACCAAACCTTTCGTCCGAGATCATTCAGGCGAGACTTTTTGGCGGAAGTAAAAAGTGATGCAGTTCGATTTTGTTTTATTTTCTAAACAAGTGTTATTTCGAGTGATCATGTGTAATATCGGTGGAATATTAAACATTATGTGTTCGCAAACGTGCACGAGTTTAGGCAAATGAAACAAAATAGAGAAAACATTGCTTTTTATGTTCTCCCAAAAAGTCCACGGAAAGCTTGAACAAAGTTCCACCACTTTATTTGAAGCACTAGGAGAGGGTCCAGCTTGTTGCTGTTAGGGTTAACAGCAACAAGCTGGATCATTCTCAACAAAAGTATAATAAATAAATATTAAACTATGAAATAGCACTACGTAAGACATGGCGGTATGGTCCTAGAGACTAGCCTGCCCTAACGGGCGAACTTTAAAAAAGAAGCATTCAGGCGAGACTGACAACCGGTATGAATCCGTCTCCTAGCTAACCGTCTCCTGTAAAGTTTGTCTTGTTTATCATTATCTTTGTTCCGTTTATAAGGTTAATAATTGCATAACGTTTACGTTTTTCATTAAGTTGGAATATGGCATAGAGATATCCAGTCTCCCTGATGTTACATTCTAAGTAACATCCCATTACAGATCTGTTCGAGTGGCGTGTCTGCGCTGTGTGCGCTGGCGTCGCGGCCGCGCGAGGCGGTGCACTGCCTCGCTCCTGTGATGATGATCATGGCGCACTCACCAGAGTCTGTCTCGCTCACACCGAAGTTAGTACTAACTTACTTAACCTCCAAATAATTCTTACTTTTTTTTTACTTTTGCTTTGTAATGTAAGCTAGATTCGGCGCAGATGTAGGACCCTTGCCATCTGGCGGGCCGTTTGCTTGTCAGCTGATCGGAAGAAAAGTAACGGAAGAGTAATAATAATAATAATAATCAAATTGTTTATTCAAAAAGGTTACAACATTTGTGGTACACAAGTAATTCTAAAAGGTTAGCGGTGTGTTGCAGATTACGATTAAACGACGAGTCCCAAACTAGGCGAAAGCTTGTGTCTTGGGATTCTGAGATACGACTTGCTAAGTTTACATTAGGTTAGAGATGATATCACAGTTTGTGACAATATCAGAACAATAAGTCAGAGTAAGCATGAAGTTAACATTTAGATCTAATTTGTTGATTCTAAGTTAAAAATAATTAAAATTCTATTTTTACGGGAGTGGACACGAGGTCTGTGGACGTTTAGGTGTAGATATGTGCAAGTTGAAGTGAAAGTTTGAGTGTGAGGTCGTGTGAAAGGGTATGCAAGTGTGTAGGGTGAAAGGGTGTGTGTGCTTGTGAATTTTGTTGGGTATAACTTTTGTTTTATATTATATAAGGTTCTCAGTTTCTTCATAAGAGATTTGTAATAGCCAGAGTAGAGTTCGGCAGGTGAATCTGTTTGGCTCCGAGCAGCGTAACTATTGTGTGCATAGGGTGTTTGTGTGTGTGTGTGAGGGTGCTGGTGTTATGTAAATAGTTTGAATATTTGTGATTTGAATCTGTGATTTTTTGTGATTATTTATTACAGTTATATGTTACAGTTTTTAAACCCCGACGCATAAAGAAGGGGTGTCATAAGTTTTACCGCTGTGTGTCTGCCTGTGTGTCTGTCTGTGGCACCGCAGCCAAATCGGTTCATCCGTGTAACTACTTACACGTGTGCAGTTTTTTAATTTGAAAGCAGGTTTTCTAGCGGTGATTCTGAGACATGTTTTATCAAAATTGTGTTACGCGTTTATTTTACTTTTTATAGACTTTTTGTCGGGGGGTTTTAAATTTTAGTTTACTGAATTTCGCTTGTTCTTTAATTAGTACAACTGATGCTAGTGTATTGTTGCAGGTTCTCCGAGCTGTTCACAGCGTTGCTAAACTGCGGGCCGAGCCTAGTGCAGCGCGCGCTCGGGCGCGGCGGCGCCAGCGGCGCGGAGCTGGTGCTGCGGCTCGCGCTCACTCAGCTGGAGGGCGAGCCGTGAGTAGTAACCGCAAGAAACCTTTGTGTACTCTCTGGAGTACTAGAAAAATTAGTAAAAGAAACCTTTTTTGTGTGCTCTCTAGAGTAGTAGATACATCACAAGAAACTTTTGTGTAATCTCTAGAGTACTAGAAGCATTATAAGTCTACACAAGTCTGTAAACTCTAAAAGGATTAGAATCTTTACAAGAAGTCTTATAAGTCTTTGTAAATTTACTAGCTTTTTACTGTCTATATGTTCAGTGTATACCCAGTTCTGTGAACCAATTAAAAAAAAAAAGTCTTTGGCTGCGTACTCTCTACAGTACTACAAACATTACAAGGAACCTTTGTGTACTCTCTAGAGTTCTAGAAAAATTACAAAAAATCTTTGTTTGTGTACTCTTTAAAGTACTAGACACATCACAAGAAACCTTTGATGTCAGATTGTCAGAATGTCAGATGTCAGAACTCTCTAGAGAGAGTAGAGAGTAGACACTTACTAGAAACCTTTGTTTGTATACTCTGTAGGTGCGGCAGTGCGTCCCGCGCCAGCATCCTGTCGGCGTGGCTGCACGCGCTGTGGCGCGGCGCGCAGCCGGCCGGCGCCGCGGCGCTGGACGCGGCCGCGCTGGCGGCGCGGGAGTGGCCCGCGCTCGACGCACACGCTGCCTCCATGCTGCAGGTACCTCTGTTTGTATACTCTGTAGGTGCGGCAGTGCGTCCCGCGCCAGCATCCTGTCGGCGTGGCTGCACGCGCTGTGGCGCGGCGCGCAGCCGGCCGGCGCCGCGGCGCTGGACGCGGCCGCGCTGGCGGCGCGGGAGTGGCCCGCGCTCGACGCACACGCTGCCTCCATGCTGCAGGTACCTCTGTTTGTATACTCTGTAGGTGCGGCAGTGCGTCCCGCGCCAGCATCCTGTCGGCGTGGCTGCACGCGCTGTGGCGCGGCGCGCAGCCGGCCGGCGCCGCGGCGCTGGACGCGGCCGCGCTGGCGGCGCGGGAGTGGCCCGCGCTCGACGCACACGCTGCCTCCATGCTGCAGGTACCTCTGTTTGTATACTCTGTAGGTGCGGCAGTGCGTCCCGCGCCAGCATCCTGTCGGCGTGGCTGAATCAAAAGGGGAGAAGAGTGAATCAAAAGGGGCTATCACAGATGTAGATAGACCTACATTAAGTATGTGCACCTTCATCGCGTGGATGGCATATACCTAAGTGTAAAATACATATGTACCACTACCGCGCTCAATCGCATGTAATCCACGTTAGACGTCTCTCAAAAACCCAAAAATGCCTAATTCCGCTGTACATTGCAAAAACTCTACATAGTGTAGAGAGCGCAGTCAAACAAAAGTATATATTTCCTTGTGACATCCGGCATAGTAGGTAGACTAGGTAGTCAAGAAATGGCAAGCTTGGTTTTCATACATCGTGATACCTGCGTTATCTAGGTGTTTCTATAGCTTTGGGTCTACCTATGTCTAGCCATAGGGACATCATATATCAGCCCGATCCATCGTTAGACGTAAGCCTCTTTTGCTGGATAATTGAGAATATATAACAATTCTTTTTGTATTTGACGTGTACTATAATTAGATAGATAGATAGATAAACACTTTAGTGTTAAAAACTTTAAAAGAGGGAAAATGAAAATCAGTACATTTCACTGTAATCAGCACAACAATAGGCGGTCTTAGCGCTCAAAGCGATCTCTTCCAGACATCCTTTGAACAGAAAGGACTAACATAATTTGGAAGGACGGTGGTTTTATTTAATACTGATTAGAATGAGAATGAAGTCAAGAATCATTCATTCATTCATGTCCAAAAATTAATCACAAAAAATTCAAGGATATGTGACATCCACCAACCCGCACTGGACCAACGTAGTGGATTATGGCCCGTACTGTCTCTATGAGAGAAGGCTCGTGTCCCAGCAGTGAGAACGTGATGGGCTGTTGACGATGATGATGATGATTAGAATGAATGAATTAGAATAAATTAAAGATTAGAATTGTTTGACGTAACTTTTACAATATTTGCATGCCACGTGGTAGAATATGGTTGAACTTCATAATTAATTGTGTCACATCATTTATTTACCCATATTCGCAATAAATTAATTTGTACACTAAAATCTGAATTATTCACAGGAAGAAAACGCTAAGGAGCACGTAACGAACGCAGTTCGGAACGCGTCGACCGCGCCGCTGCTCTGCGAATGCTTGCTGCGAGCGTACCACACTCACCGCGAAGTGAACACGGGAATGTTCGGCGCCGTGTCGAGCATTCTCTGGGACCAGCGGATCAACAACCAAAGGATACACGTCGACAACGCACTGCAAGTAAGATTACTAAAATTACAAAATATATTCCTCCTTCATATTTTACACATATTTCAGAACAGATTCGATTAGTTCTCGGTGGGAAAAGTAATGCCTTGAAACTTGAAAAGACCTTTTTTTAAGCTTTTTGTTTGTTTTATTGTTATTGAACTAGTTTGGTCATTTGCGTTTTGATACAGTACGCAAATGGTAAAAATAGGTTTTTTAACCGACTTCAAAAAAGGAGGAGGTTCTCTGTTCGATTATATTTTTTTTTATGTTTGTTACCTCAGAACTCCGTCATTTATGAACCGATTTGAAAAATTATTTTTGCGTCTGGTTCAGTATAGTTACGAAGTGGTCCCATATAAATTTCATCGATATGTGACCTTGGACTTCGAAGATACATTGAAGTCGGTTTTTGTTTTTTTCTAAAAATTAATTATTGAAATTTCTCTACAACTTAAGATTTGATTTATTGGGTGGGTTACTTCGGGAAACATTTCTGATGCTAAATAGGATCGATTAAACCCCCTTTGTCCTTTTTTTTGAGAAATAACATTTTTCGGCCTGACTTTACCTTGTTCAAAAATCAAAAAATGAAATTTTTATTATCTCAAAAATTCACGCGATGTTTCCTAAGAACAAAACTTACTAACTGCAAACGTAATCGACCCTAAAGGTCCCAAAATAATAATAATAATAAATAAATACGCCCAACGATCACATACATAGATCCTGCCTCTGTACTCTGAAAAAGTAATCTCAAAGTAAGTAAAGTAGGTGATCTTCGTTCTGTCGGATGAAAGGGACAGCGCTATGCAACAGGCATAAGAGTGTCTCTTTTAGTCCGCACGAACGAACGAACGAAAGCAACTCGGAGTATGCCCCCTACCCCTAACTAGGATTCCCAGTATCTAGAGAACCAGAAACTATGAGGACCGTCCCACAACACCCAGACAAAAACAAATGCGCTTTATTATTATTAAAACTAGCGTGAGTATTATTCATATTATTGTTTACTGACCGGCTACACTCACGAGAAAAAGTCGAGACACTCGACCGGTGTTCGAGCGGTACAGACGCTCATCTTCACGGAGTACGTGCGGTCGCGGCGAGCGCTTGGCGCGAACTGCGGGCCAGTGCTCGTGTCGCCCGCCGCGAGAGAGGCGGCGCCGGCGCGGGCGGCGAACGTCGCTCGGGTGACAGAGCAGACGCGCCGTCATTGTCACTGCCACTTGCATCACAAACGTCAACACACCGAGTAGGGTAATCGCACACTGTATCGAACTCGCGAACGAAAGGTTTAGCACTGGTCGAGGCAACATTAAGAAGTGGTGTCCAAGCGGGTGGTAGTGTCCAACCGGAGTCCCTATTGAAATTCGGATGACGATTTATTTCAATGGCTTCACGTACTTTCCGCGGCACGAAATACTTCTCTCTCGCAAGTACGGATGCTTTGTCAAACCTAATGAAATGTTTCGTCCCTTCGGTAAGGACGTGCTCGGCTATAGCCGACTTGTTTGTGTCCAGATTCTTAATGCTCCTGATATGTTCCGTCAGTCTAGTTGCGATGTTTCGTCGTGTTTCCCCGATGTAACTCTTCCCACAATCACAGGGTATTTTATATACTCCAGGGCCGTTGAGTGGTTCCTTGTCTTTAGGTGAACGCAGCATCTGTCTGAGTTGGCTTTGCGGCCGAAAAATCGTCTTGATGCCATATCTCCGTTGTAAAAGGTATCCGATTTTATCCGTTATTCCTTTGATAAATGGCAGATAAATGGGCGATCTCTCGACAGTAGCTGGTCGCATGCGTTCACTTCCATTCACTAGTCGTGAGCACTGACGCCATCCAAAACCGTTGTTCTCCAGCACTCAATACAAATGCGCTTTTTTCGCACAAACACATAATAATTTATAATTTTGCCACATTGTATAATTTGACAGAAAATAAAGGCCGACGTGAGTTCAGAAGAGCTAACGATATACCGGTCGGCCGCGGCGGCCTGCACAGCGCCGTTACACCACCCCTCGCACCTCACTCTGTGGAGACTGTTCTTCCATATGTACCTGCAACGACCGCCGACCAACATGTGAGTAATCAACATTTTTTAGGGTTCCGTAAAACGGGACTCTTAAAAATAAATACACTCGAGAGCAATGAATCCGGGTCACTTAAAGAATGTTAAAAATCTCGGAAACTAAAAATGATAGGTTAATGCAATAAATTGTATTTAATAGACAATGTAATACTCCTTAAATGAAAGTAAAAAAAATATGAGTCACCATACATTTTATTAACACAAAATTACATAAAGAAAAAAACTGCTGATCTCTCCTTAAAACAAAAATAGGAAACATGAAATTTTTGAACTTTATTACGATTTTCTTGAATTTTAATACTTCGTATTGCCTCCTCGTGCTTCCATTACTGCGTTTACGCGGTTTGGCATGCTGTACACCAAGTTCCTTATACGATTTTGGGGAATATTCTCCCATTCCTCTGTGAGAGCAATTTTGAGCTCACGAAGCGTGATTGGGGGAGGGTTTCGTTGTTTTACGCATCTGCCTAGCTCGTCCCAAGCATGCTCGATCGGGTTGATATCCGGGCTGCGCGCTGGCCACTCCATACGAGTAATGTTCATCTCTTGAAGGTAGTCATTCACAATCCTACCTGTATGAGGTCGGGCATTGTCATGCATAAATATAGCATCCTCACCTAAATTGACCATAAATGGACCAACGTGATCATTGAGGATTTCTTCCACATATCTTACGCTAGTTAAAGAGCCGTTTTCTATGATCACCAGCTCTGTGCGACTTTCAGAAGAAATTCCGGCCCACACAAGTACAGACCCACCACCGTAGGCTACTTTTTCTTCGATGCATGCTTGCTTGAATCTTTCCCCTGGTCTTCGATACACTCTGTGTCTTCCATCGTGCTTGTAGAGCATAAATTTTGATTCGTCGGAGAACATAACTTTTGACCAATCTTCAATACTCCAATTTACGTGGCTCTGGGCATATCTTAGTCTCGAAATACGATGCCCACGCTCCAGTTTAGGGCCGTTTGCAGGTCTAAGGGGTTTTAAGTTAGATTCAGCAAGCCGACGTCTTACTGTCCATGCACTTGGGTTACTTCCTCCGAGGCGTCGAAACTGATTGGTGAGTTCAGTTCCTGTGAGAAAGCGATTTCGAAGCATGGTGTTCACCAAGTATCGGTCTTCTCGTGCTGTGGTACACCTGGTTCTGCCCGTTCCTGGTCTGCGTAGGTTAGAACCAGTTTCTTCGTAACGTCGGAGAACTCTTTGTACTGTTGACAGCGACACACCGACAGTCCTGGCTGTATCGCGCTGACTCCGGCCGGTTTCCAGCATTGTAAGTATTCTGGTGCATTCTTCAGGCGTAAGCGACATAATTTCAGCTTGAATAATGAATATAGAGCACTATCAACATGGTTTATGTACCCACATAAATGACAGATTACAAACAAAAGCAAAACCAAATGCTGTAATTTCGTAGTTCCATCTTCGAAAGTGGCCCTTTTTCAAATTTGATTTTTTATGATATAACTTTACAATAACTAAGAAGTTTTAATACCTTCATTTAAGGAGTATTACATTGTCTATTAAATACAATTTATTGCATTAACCTAGCATTTTTAGTTTCCGAGATTTTTAGGATTCTTTAAGTGACCCGGATTCATTGCTCTCGAGTGTAAATAAAATAATAAATAAATAACGCCCAACGATCACATACATAGATCCTGACCCCTAACTAGGATTCCCTGTATCCAGGAAACTATGAGGACCATGGTCCCACAACACCCAGACACGAAACAAATACTTGCGTTTTTAAATGTGTGTGTGTGTTTTTAAATGTGTGCTTCTTACCCTTACAAACAGAATAAAATAAATATTTTTATAGTTAATGGTACGGAATCCTTCGTGCGCGAGTCCGACTCGCACTTGGTCGGTTTTTTTCCTTTATCGTTAGTAGAGCTGATGTGGATTAGCTGCACTTTATAAACCATTCACGTGTTCCAATAATATTGAGTATTAATACTTATTAAAATGATCTCCAAAACATTTCGTTTTCCCTCTCCCTGCACGGCTGTCTGGAAGAGATCGCTTTTAGCGATAAGACCGCCAATTGTTACACTACTAATAAGCTTTTATTGTAAGTTTTTTAATTGTGTTTTGTTGGTTGTTGTTTTATCTATGTGTGTTTCAATAAAGAGTTATTTCATTTCACTTCGTGTCCCACAGGAGAGACACAGGTATGCCAGTAGGCCCGTTATACTTCAGTGGTCTCGTTAAATCGCGAACACTCAATCAAATCAAGAAACGACTGCAAGAAGCCGCCACATACCACCACGACGAAGCCGAGACTTACAAAATAAACAACAGCAGAGAATCGAGTCAACCGTCCACCAGTCGAGTCGTGAAATCGGAATCGATAACGATCGAGAAGGGTCTACTACCGATTTTGACGATCAAAGACTTGACAGGCGAATCGAGTGAATCCGATTCTGATCCCGAAGGTCTTTCGGAGAGTGAAGAGGAGAGCAAGGTTGAAGATAGACAAGAAGATGCAAGTGAATTGGAGAAGAAACATGCTTTCAACATGGCGTGCTATCATACTGGGGCCGAAAGGTTCGTGCTATGTTGTTATCTGGTAATGTCCCAATTTGTTGGTAAAATAACTTTTTAAAGTTCAAATTCAAGTTCAAAAGTTCTTTATTCAGTTTTGGCATCACAGACGCACTTATGAACACCAGTTTCTTCAATCAATCTTTTTTTTATGGAATTGAGTGATAAGATGAGCAAGTCGTTCGCCTGATGGTATGCGCTACACCTGCCCATAACAATTGCATTGCCACCTCGCAGCGCTCTTATGGTATTAAAAGTTAAAAGTTTAATACCATAAAAGCACTGCGAAGCACTACAATGCGCTCATCACCCCGAGACATCAGATATTAAGTCTCATATGCACAGTAATTTCGCTGACTACAATGCCCTTCTTATCGGAACACAGTAATGCTTGCGCTCTACTGCTTGGCGGCAGAATAACTGACAAAGCTGTGGTACCCACCCAGACGGCCTCCCGCATACGTGAGACCTACCACAAGTAGAGCTTTGCAAGATTTTGGTTGCAAATACGTTTTTTATCCGCAAACTTCTGATCTGGGTGGTGCTGTTATTGTTATGGGCTGGCGTATTGCTAACCATCAGGCAAACGATGAGCTCGTCTCGTCATTCAGTTACATAAAAAATGTTCTATGTACAGGATGATTCGAGACTTCTGCCAATGGTTAGAAGAAGGCGACAGGGTCCGCGCGTCGCCAAGTCACGCGGACATCGCCAGATTTATTCCTGAACAGGTACATTTTCCTTTTTATTGTACTCTCATAACGCCTTTAGGATCCTGGTGAGGCTGCGTCGATTTTGTAGCGCCTCGGGCATGTTTGCCAACTTGAGGGTAGATGACTTCTACGCCATTATGCGCAAAAAGTCAGCCTCATTAATACGAGGTAGTACCGACGGGATCCTTCAGATGATTGCTGAGAGGCCGGAGTGAGCAGTACTGCAGAGGTTAAGGCACCTGCATGTCTCCACATAGTGACAATTAAATTTTAATTCATCTGTTATTTAATCTAATTTAATGAAATACAATTCATTTAAGTGTTCTACTAACCTAGTTTTTAAGATCTTTGTTACTAACAATATATGGACAAAGTCTGAGTTAAATGAATTTTATTTTTAAGTATTTAGAATCCATCGTAGGTTTTTTATTGGTAAACTACAGTTTTATAACAATAAAAAAATATAATATGAATTTAATGAATTCTTAAATGACAAGTTTAATCGATTTATTATTTGATTCTATTTAATAATGTGACATTATATAATTCTGACATTAATTAAAATCAACTTCTGTAATCTGACAATGACAATTTAATTTGATTATATTTTTTGAAATGTTAATATTGCAAATTATGTAGGCTACAGGTAGGAGGATGCAATATAAAACCCAAAAGCAGGTTTAAATCATATAATTAGATTAAAAAATACAAAATTATTCCTACTATCTAAAATATGTGGCGACGGTTCGATGTGAGAAACCGAAGTCTGGGGGAAACAATCGTAAAAATTAAAGAGGAAACGTTAAGCTGCGTCGGCGCCTCGTGGAGTCGCGGCAGCGCGGCGAGCTGTTGCCACACGAAACTGGTCCTTACGTATCATGCACACCATTGTTATGGTAGAATGTTAGGAATTATCATTATTTGTCATCTTTGTATACAACATTCTAGCAATAAAGAATTTGAATTTGAAAACAACTTCAATTCTGATGTATCTTCGAAGTCCAAGGTTGTACGTCGATGAAATTTATGTTATTCTGTTATTTCTGTTCAAGCAATATCCAGTGTTATATCTAAGGCAGGGATCCTAATTTCTTAAAATTGTTTACACCGAGGGAGGGCCCTGGTGACATGTAATACAGGTTTTACAAAAACCTACATCATGCACCAGCTCTCACAAAGTAGCGTGTTTTTTTTTTTAGATATTATGTATAAACCCATGACTGTACCTGAATCTTTGTGAAGAGAAATTAACAAGTTTTTTATTATTATTTATAAGGGACCACTTGAAGCTATACTGAACCTAACGTAAAATCGATTTAAAAATGAGGGAGTTTTGAGGTAAAACAATAAAACAAGCAAATTAATGTTTATTAAAATTTAATCTTAAAACTACGTTTTTATGCGCCTTAATGGATTTAGAATGCATTTTCATCGAATTGTGAGCTACCCTGAAAGTTTCAGCCGGATAGCTAATCGGGAAGTGCTCGAAATTTGAGTTGCAAGATTCCACCCGGAACGACAGACAGACAGGCAAACAAACAACTGACTTAATAAAAAAGTAGTAAAAAAGTACAATCAATGATATTGAGGACCTCCTCCTTTTTTAAGGTAAAAAGGAAATGTGATCATTGTGCGTATATCAATAACGAGGTCAATTGAAAGAAAAATTATGATATGTTAATAAAATTAAGGTAACAAGGCTTGATATAGCCTATTTTCAATATTTTTTTATATTTTATGGCAATTATCGACTAAAGACATTGCTATATCCCAGGCTCTAGAGGAAGCGTGGAAGGACACTCTGTCCCGTTGCCGGCCGCCCCCCGCCCCGGAGCTGGAGTACCCCCGCCCCGCGGCGCCGCCCCCCGCGCCTCACGACACGGAGAAGACACCCCTCGATGTAGCGGTCAAGTGTATCATGAGGATAAAGGAAAGATCTGGAATGCGGTAAGCTTTGCCAAACTTTTTGATCCACGTAAATAAGTTCTGTTATGATTTGTACATTTGATTAATTGATTGATTGATAACGCTTTATTGTACACCAATAAAATAAAAAAAACAAATCAGAGTAGAACTTAAAAATTTGATACAATAGGCCGTCTTATCGCTAATAAGCGATCTCTTCCAGACAACCTTTGGACGGAGAGGATTTGTGATACGACAAGAGACGGTGGTGTACTTATATAATATTACAACTACTTTTGTATTTTTTGTAAATGTTTGACACTGACAAAATATAAATATTTTGCCGTGGCCTTGTGATTACTTTTCTTGAGATAAAAAATGGTTTACTTTCCAATTTCGGATGTTAACTTTCTACTTATATTTTAAAATTAAACAAAACGTAGGACAAGTATACGTTTTATCAAACAAAAAACCCGACTTCAATGTATCTTCGAAGTACAAGGTCAAATATCGATGAAATGTATATGGGACCACTTCGTAGCTATACTGAACCCAACGCAAAAATAATTTTCCAAATCGGTTCATTAATCGGTTGAACATTGAAGTCGGTTATTTTTTTGATAATATGTCTTTCTGATTATTTACGATCTTAAAAAGTAAGATGAATTAAAAACACTATTTTAAGATTAGAAATGTTTGTTTTTAGATCACGCAGGTTGATACGGTCCCCGTTAGAAGACGTGGACTTCAAGGACACGCGCTCGCTTCTCTCTGTCGTCGACAAACATCTCAACGACATCGACCAACTGACGAAGTAAGTTTTCTGCTTTACTCTGTACATTAGAAATGAAATGAATATGACTATTTATTGCAGAAATTGTGTTCAAATAAATTAGTGTAAAGATTGCATTATGTTATGGTGTCAAAAATGTATCCATGACAGACGTACAATATTTTAAAAGAAATTAATAAATTTTAATATTAATATGAAAGTTTAGACCAAATGTCAAGATTTTATTTAAACGTCAATATAAAATACACAATAAAATATATCATTAAACATGTCATAGGTACGAATAATTGCACATTAAAAAAAAATACATTAATATAATTAGTAGCGATGGGCGTCCGGAAGCTAGATGGGTCGACGATAATGTCAAAATCGCGGGCCGAACCTGGACACGAGTGGCGCAGAGCCGAGGCGAATGGCATGACATGAGAGAGGCCTATGCCCAGCAGTGGGGTGTAAAGGGCTGTGGATGATGATGATGAATATAAATTGAAAATTATGTTACTTAAAATTAAACATTTCCTTGATATTATAAAACCATTTATCTACTAGCCACTTAAGAGGGAACGGCACGCTAAAATTTTCATACAAAAAGAGAAAACGTTTTTCTACCCCTCAACATTCACCAAATTCGATGAAATTTGGACATGTAAGAGATGTTATCATTATTGAGGTTTGTAGGATTTTATTTTTTCGATAATTCCTATAGAATTTGAATAAATGGACCCAAAAAACCCGATATTTACTAGATTTTTTTTTGAAGTTTGGATGCTGTCAACTTTAAAAATAAACATAAACCTAGAAAAAGGAAAACCTACAAACCTAGTTTATTCTCCATTTAAGAAATTGACAACAAAATTACAAAATTTGGATGAGATTTAGTGTGGTAGAAACGTTTTCTCCCGAAACGCTAATTTTAACAAAAATCTGAAGTTGATACGAAGTTAGTTAAATTATTATTATTATTATTATTTAGTTAATTTATTTAATTTGATTTACGCATTTTGCGAGACCGTAAACCATTATTCAAATACCTAGTGCTCGCTGGCCGCGGCTGTGCCATATCCTCTTAAACAGTTTTGTCTTAAACTAATTAGTTGTTAGGTTAGCTTAAGAAGCAACAACTTTATTAGCTGGTATAATAATATGCACACATCTTTTACCCCAAACGCATTATATACCTTCTCCGTTTAATAAATAACTATAATTACTTATAAAAACTATGCAAAATCTTGCGGAACCATTAATGCGAGGTTCTCACATTTGTACAGTTGTAGGTAGTCGCCATGTAGGGATGTACTTGTGGTAGGGTCGCCATGTGGAGTAGGTGATGATGATGATGATGGTGGTGGATCTTAGTGAAAGGCCGGTAGTCTGTATACGTGTGTATTGGTTAAAGGCTACATGATGACTACTCTATGCTATTGCTAATACTTAATGCTATGTCGGCGTTCCTTATAAGTAGGTCGGGTGTTTACACACTACACCACCCGATTTATTGGAAAAAAAAATGATATATATAAAGTTCATTTTTTTTTTATAACTAATACATATATTACTATTATTAAAAAAAACTTAAGCCAAATAAAATTTCAAAACAAATTCAAAAATAAAACTTTACAAACCACAATACATATTATATCATATCAAATAATTTTCTTTATCTTTATCATTATTATTTATTTTTATCATTCAAATAATTTTTTGTTTTTTACCTTCTAATGCCGACTTTTTCTTACAAAATAATAAATTATACATAAGGTTATTGTTATCTCCTACTTAAATTCTAATCAATTAACACGAATAAAAAAATAGTTTTCGTAAATCATATTCATATTAATTACCTACATTATTATTATTAAATCAATGTAATTTTACTCTATGAAAATTAATCGTATATTCCATAAATTTTTAATTTTACTTATATATTATTTATTTATATGCTTTATACTTTTGCTTACTATTTAACTATGTACTCCATTTCTATCTATCTGTTACTTATATTATTTACTCTAAGTTATACCTACAGATCTCGCGTCATACTTCTCATAATATCTCCTAAAGTCCTCTTCCGTTGGCCAAATCACATAAATTCTTCTTCTCTTATTTTCATATTTTCCAAAATCATCTTTCATCTCATTATTCCTCAATAAAATACCGTATATTTTTATTAATCTTAACCTTTCATTATAATTCCCTTTATATTTCATTTTTAAATCGTCATCACATTGCTTCAAAAATATTTTTAACTTTTTCTTTAATTCTTGTCTACGTTTTTCATAAATTTCTTTATTATACCCATTTATATTTTCATATTCATCATCACTTTTCATCATTTTAACATTATCATCATTTTTCATTAAACAATTACTTAACATTACCTTTCGTTCTTTTTTACGTTTTGCACTTGGCATATTATTATTAAAATTATTCTCACACTCATCATTGGTTTTCATCGCCATATATTCATCATCGTATTTCATCAGACCAATATTTAATTTCACTCTTAACTTTTTCTTTCGATTTATACTCTTTTCAGAATTAATTTCTTTATCTATTACGTCATCACATCTCATACATTCTTTCAATAACGAACTCTCCATATCCTTAGATGTGTCCTCTTTCCTAACTACCTCAGGTTGATCAGGCCTGGGAGTACCAGAACTTAAAATCATGTTTTCAATTACACACTTTTTCTTTTGAACTTCTGAACTTTCATTTCCACTGTCTTTCTGGGATACAAAATTATTTAATTCAGAAATCACATTCAAATCTTTCGAACTGCTACTATTTAATAAACCATTTACTCGACCGTCCATACGAGTCGCTTCAAATTTCATTACATTATATTTATAAGTGTCGTCCAAAGTGCACTGAGCTTCAACTACTCGCGAAGTTCGCTGATCGCGCAAAATACGGTTGCTACTCGGTACGCGTTCGGATACCTGAGACTTGTTCGATAAGGGCATGTTACTAATTACTTGCTCATCCATATTATAATTATTCCTCACGTTTGTTGTATGATATTTATTACGTGGGATATTATTTGTTCTATAATATGATGTATTGAAATTACTATTTTGAAATTTATTATTTTGGGACGAGTTGAGAAAAATTTCTTCGTCTAAAGCTGTCTGAATGGCTTCCGTTATAGATTTAAACTGTCTACTTGAAATAATTATACTTAACCTTGAGTTGTTAAGTCCATTTGCAAAAATATCGATGGCCATTTTCTCATTAATAGGGTACAAAATATCTATTTTCTTTCTGTCACCTTCTGATTGAGCTAAAGTCAAATCCGTCAATAAGTTTTCAATTTTTGAGCCAAATTGTTGAATTGAATTATTGCCCTGTCTGCTGTTTATTAATTGACTTTGTAAAGCGATGGGGCATTTTTTAGTAAGTAAAATTTTTTTCATGTCGTGTAACAGACTATCAACATTCGAATACTTTGATTTTAAATAAAATTTTGCAGTTTCAGTCAGTCTCGTTTTAAGGACAAAATTTATTAAAATTTGCTGTGAATTATCGTTAATCATGCTACTATAAAATTCGATGTTATCTATTAGTGATTTCGTTACTTGCTCTTGTCCTGTCATTGCAGGTAACAATGCGATGGCTGTATCAAAATCAAATGATTCCATTTTGAATAAAAAAATGCAAACGGTAAAAAAAAAATGTAAAGCAAAACTTGTAAATGTAAAACTCAATAATAAAAATTGTACATGCTTGTAAAATAAAAAAAATCAAGTTTTCATTCGTCACCTTTCATTAAAACAATTTAATTGAAAATTTCTAGAAAATTCATAAAATATAACTTCCATAAAACACATACGTTGATTTCATTTCATTCATTATAATAATATCTTGAATCTATTTACCTATCTGTAAAGGAGTACTTACAGTTTTTTATTCGTCACAAATTACGCACAAAATCACGTTTTATTAAAGTTCAATTTTACGACTTGGAAAGGCGTGCTTCACGAGGTCAGCTGGGCAGGATGCTGGATGCTGGTCCTTGGTGATGATGCTCGCTGCTGTTGTCCAAATCCTCTTGCGTATGGGCCGGGCGATACCCTGGACACCAGTCCCTTGCTCCCGTGCTCCATGAGGCCGAAGATCACACGTCGTCACGTCTTTGTCACGTTGAGGGAATATTAGAATATATAGGCCTGTAGTGATGAAAGGCACTATATTGGGTCAGATTATTTTAGACCGAATTATTTCCCTTTTTTCTTCTCAATCAGTATTTTCCTTTATTTCCGTATAAATATATTTTTTCGTTTTCTTTCAGTATTAATTCTTCATTAGAATATATTTTTCACCTTTTATACTTCATTTATTTTATTCTTTATTTATTCTTCGTAATATATTTGTATTCTTCATTTTATTTTATAAATTATTTTTTCTCACATAATTTATCTTCTTTCTTCATATTTATTCTTTTTAATAATTTTAATAATTCTCCGTAACACTTCATAAATTATTCTTCATATAATTCATATTCTATTTTTTCATATTTATTCTCCTTAAAATTCGTCTTCCTTCTTGATTATTTTCTTTCTTCAATAGTGATTTCTTCTTATAATATTTTTCTTTCTGCATCTTCATATTTTCTTAGTTTTTAGGCTTCAAATGACTTTTCCTTCTAGATTCCTGGGCACGATTGGCAGTCCTCATATTATAGTTTATTACTTGTTCAGACTTTATATTTTTCTTTCAGATTCCATGGTTCGAACTGGCATGGGTCGCCATGTACAGTTGTAGGTTGTCGCCATGTAGGGATGTACTTGTGGTAGGGTCGCCATGTGGAGTAGGTGATGATGATGATGATGGTGGTGGATCTTAGTGAAAGGCCGGTAGTCTGTATACGTGTGTATTGGTTAAAGGCTACATGATGACTACTCTATGCTATTGCTAATACTTAATGCTATGTCGGCGTTCCTTATAAGTAGGTCGGGTGTTTACACACTACACATTTAATCGGTTTTTTAATGACAAACAGTTATTTCCGCTTTCTATCTACTTGAATATCTGTGTCCTGCCTTGTGACTGACATTCTGTCCAGATGTTACTCTTGTTTTTATCACCTGATAGGCAAGCATTTGACCGCAGTCTCACCTGATGGAAAGTGATGACGAAGTCGACGATGGATCATGCTTGCCTAGAATACCGATCCACCTTCCGCTACATCGTAAGATGACTAAGAACTACTTGACATCCTACTTCTTACTATCCTACTAATATTATAAACGCAAAAGTTTGTAAGAATGTATGGATGTATGTTTGTTACTCTCTCACGCAAAAACGAAAAGATTTTGACGAAGTTTGGTATGTAGGTACTTTAGGATTTGAAATAGCATATAGGTTACTTTTATCCCGGGAAACCGTGGGTGGAACCGCGGGGCGCAGCTATTTAAAAATAATACGAGTACGGTTCAACCACAGAATACTAAGAGACAGAAGCATCACTCCGCAAAAAAAAATACACAAATAGCGTCTCTTGATGTGACGCAATAAAATTCAATGTAGCTCGCGTAGCGCTGCATAACTACCAGTCATATGAACCTACAGAGCGCCTCTCTTTCTATCGCATAGCTCTTATCTCTTCTGACGCGGCACGTGTAACGACGCGCGACCCGCCGTCGGTGTCCGGCTATGTACTTGTAGCTTCGTACCTACAGTGCGAAGTGCGCTAGGCCTGGTTCAACTGCCAATGCGGTATTGTTTAGGGAATGGTGCACAGAAGTGTCTCGGATATCGTCTCTCGACGGCAAGCTGTGGGAGCTCGTAGCGTCGCTTCGCGTCCCGCGCCCGCTGCCGCCTGTCACCAAGCGATGTACCAACGCGAGTACTAACAAACAATGCAAGCCTATACTGTTTCATATAGATGTGAGTATACAAAGTTCTTCACACTTCCTAGATATATGGAAAGTGTTAATGGACACATTCTTAATAGTTTATCTATGAGTTTAAGTTAAATGTAAATTACGTATTTAGCCTTATCAATTAGCAAGATTGTAATAAAAATAGGGATCATGATGACTATGAAACCATACTAAGAAAAAAAAATGAGAGCGAGTGTGACGTAGCGGGAACTCGTACGCCTTTCGATCCGACGCACCTGGGTTCGAATCCCGACTTGGCCCTACACCAATGACTTATAGTTAAGTGCAGATTTTGCACGCTCGCTCTAAACGGTGAAGGAAAACATCGTGATGAAACCCGCTTACGCGCTTTGGAGTGGTAGGCTCTGGCCGTGATTGTAATACCTCCCACCGAACAAAGCCATGCCGTCAAGCGACCTAGTCGTGTTTCGAGATGATGTTCGGTGAACCATCGAGGAGACGGGTCTGAGTAGCCGCTCAACTGCCGTCTCTCTCTAGATATGTGTGCTCCATCATCGCTTTACATCAGGCGAGACAGTGGCCAAACAAAGATCCACTTAGCGAAAAAAAAATACAGTTCCTAGAGCTTAAAGAGTCCATTGATTCAGCCTTCCTGGATAGATAGATAGATAAACACTTTATTGTTAAAACCTTAAAAATAGGTACATGAAAAACAAGTACATTTCACTGTAATAAGCATAACAATAGGTGGTCTTATCGCTTAAAGCGATTCTTCCAGACAACCCTTGAACAGAACCGATTAACATAATTGATTGAGTGATTTGGATCTGAAATGAACTAGTCTTTTTAAAAATTACAAATTCTTTATTGATTTAAGTTACATATATGGTACAATGTTAATGGACACTTTGCCTGGTGATTTACCGTTAGCTGTGTTGCATTTGGCAGCGTCTGACCCGAATTAAAAAAAAAATAGTTTTTTCACAATTTTTGTTCTAAAAATACCGTCTTAGGCGTCAAAAGTCCGTCTTGTGTCGGAAGTCTTGTTCAAAGGGTTAGTTATCGTCAAGGGCCTAAATGGCAAACGTTTGTTTGTATATTTTTATAAAACTAAAGATTCTTGTATTATTTCAGGAACGGGAGTGGTGTATATCTACTGGCGCCGAGCGTGGGATTACAGAAAACAGGTAAAATCCTTCAGGAACATCGATATCAGATTTTACCAAATGCCAATTACAACCTAATATTTGTAAGTATTTATACAAGCTTTTATTTAACTTGCAATGTTTGGGTCAAATCTTGCAAGTTAAATCAGAACCACTTCCTCTTATCCTACGGAGTTGAAATTTTGCATCCTTGTCAAAGTCCGATGACAACGCAATATTATGGTGACAGCCAGGTCACCTGATGATCTGATGTTTTTTTTTACGCTTAATAGATCCATGTTTGGCCACTATCTCGCCTGATGTGAAGCGATGATGTGGTCTAAGATGGAGCACATATATCTAGAGAGAGACGGCAGTTGAGCGGCTGCTCAGACCCGTCTCCCCGATGGTATACCGAACATCATCCCGAAACACGACTAGGTCGCTTGATGATGGAGGTGGAAAAAGGGCAATGGAACTCCGTGACGGATAATCGTAAACTACTAGTGTTTGGGCTCATTTGAATGTGCTCGCGGTTCCGATTACGAGTTTGTTAAAAGCTTGTCTTGAAAAATAAATTTTTCAACAAAAATCTTGATAAATGAGAGCATTAAGGGTTTTTTTTTGTAACTGAACGGCGAGACGAGCTTGTCGTTTGCCTGATGGAAAGCAATACGCCAGCCCATAACAATAACAACACCACCCAGAACTTCGTTTTGCAAAATCCTGCGCGGCGCTGCACTGCGCTCGTCACCTTGAGAAAATTAGCTGTTGAGTATCATAATGCCCAGTCACTTCACTGGCTACAATGCCCTTCAAATTCAAACCGGAACACAGTAATGCTTGCGCACTACTGCTTGGCGGCTGAATATCGGGCAAAGCTATGGTACCCACACAGACCGCCTCTCGCATACGAGAAACCTGCCACCAGTGAACAGTTTCGGTAATGAGTACGTTTTTCAGATCAAGTGCCCGCTCGGCCGTCCGCCGCCTGGCTCGGGCGCGGCCGCACGCCGCCCGCACTTCAGCCGCTTTACACTCTATTGCGAGGTACCCATCAATACATACATACAGCCAGAAAAACTGATCTAGGTAGACTAATTAAATTGAACATAGAGGCTGCAGGATGTGAAGCACGATCCTGCTCTGTCCTAATAATTATCTCAACGAAAACTATACTCCGTCCAACCATTTATTTTACTTTGGACAGCTCGATTAGTGATGTCCTAATGCGTTACTGATTCGATTTATAAAAACAATCGACGAATACGTTTTAATCGATTTAACATGTTGATATTCCATTTTTATTAACTGGTTTTTGACAACGCCGGTTGTGCGTACAGACGTATTCGCGACAGCGGTGCGGCGCTGTGCGTGCTCGAGCGAGCGTGGCGCGGCGCCGCGCACAGCGCGCACTGCTCGGCCGCGCACACCGCGCTCGCCGCGCTCGTCGACGAAATCGCACAGGTGAGCATGACACTTTATTTTATATCTAGATGTGCTAAGACTCCAGATACTAGTCTTACATTGTACTAATGTAGCACTTAAAAACTCAACTACGTCTGCTGGTAAGCTAGCATTAGCATTATAAACAAGTCAATTCAATTCTTTATTGCAATCTATAATGTAATTAGATGATAGGTAAATACAAATACAGTCCATTATAGACCCCGTCCATTATAGTCTGTCATTTTGTATTCCCCCAAGTGTTGCCAGTAACAAAAGATCCTACCATTCTAACAGTATTATTAGCTTGTCTTATCTGTAAATTGTCTCTGGTATGCTCAGGCAGGAACTGCTTATTTTTTTTTACCGACGTTTCCACATGTCGTCTAACGGACTCTAGCGTCTACCATATTTAATTAAAATTATTGCCGAATATAAAAACATAGTAATTCCATTGGCTAATTTAAACTCAGATAAAGTTGTGTAACGGCAATCATATCATAGACAAGTTTATTGCATTTTTTATTGCCAATGTATTAACAGTGTAACAATGTCTGAAACGGTTCTTTCTTCCTTTTTAACCGACTTCAACAAGGAGGAGGTTCGCAATTCTTTTAATTTTATGTTTGTTACTTTAGAACTCCGTCATTTATAAACCGATTTCGAATTTTTGCGTTGGGTTCAGTACAGCAACAAGTTGGACCCATATTAATTTCATGGACTTCAAAGATACATCAGAATTGAAGTTGGTGTTTTTTTTGTGTAACAAAATGTTTCTTTCTTTCCTTTTCTGACCTTTTTAGTATATTACAGCGTTGGGTATGCCACGACGGTCGGCTGGTCTCCTCTCTCCTCTCCCAGTGGTGCACTCAGCACAGCACCGCTCTGCAGCAGGCTCTGTGCGGCGCGCTCATCTCGCCGCGACGTATGAGTGTGCGCGAGTGGCCGGAAGTGTACACCGTACTACTGCGGGCGAGGCTGCCGCCGCATACTGCGTTTAGTTATCTGTCCAAGGTAAGATATATCACGCGAAATGCAACTTTACGTCGTTGTGTTAACGCTTGTTGTCGCTCTCATACATCACCAGTAAGTTTTTATTGACCGCACGATGCTATGAACGGCGCTGGGTGTTGTGGGACAATGGTCTTCGTAGTTCCAGGTTCCCTAGGTACAAGGAATCTAGTTAGCTGCTAGGGTTTATGTATGTGATCGTTGGATGTAAAAAAAAAACTACGCGACTCAACGCGGCGCGTCTAAACTACTTTAATCTTTAACAGTTTAGTTATAGTTTTAAAATAGCGATACTTTCTAAAATCTTGTCACAGTCATTCCATCAGATACCCATACTCAGTAATATACTCAGTAATATATTCAGTAATATACTCAGTAATATATTCAGTAATATACTCAGTAATAAACTCAGTAATAAACTCAGTAATATACTCAGTAAAGAAAAGAGAAATATATGAAACTACGTGTGAAAACAATTCAAGCCAAACTTGTTCTCACACTTTTTAAGCTAAGATATTGTATATATAAGCTGTTTTTCCAAGAATAAATAAATGAATAACATGCGCTTAACTAAACCAAATTTCATGATCGATAACTGGCACCACGTGGCCTGCGCAGTAAACGATTTTTTACTGATTTTTGCTGCTGCGCCGGTCAGCGATCATAGAGTTTGGCGCGAGTTATCCCGGCATTACCTTTGTCACGTTCCCAGTTCGAAATGAGCCACTGGTCCCAATGCTGCGACCCGGGACAGCGGCGCGAGTTACTCGGCGCTCTCGTCGCCGCCCACAGCCGCCACGGGCCCGCGCCCGCCCCAGAACACACCATCCTTCTAGAGCTGGTCGGTGTGCACACTACTGCTTTAGTGGACTGCCACGAGCTATGCCCAGTGGTGGGGGAGTTCGCGCGGGCGGCGGTGCAGGGGAGGTTGCCGCCGCAGCAGTGGACGCATGTCGTTAAAGCAGCTGAGTTGGTCGGCACCGGTGTGACTTTTGATCAGGTGAGATTCAACCATAGAGTAACATGAGTGATAACCTGCATTATTTTTTTATTTTTTTTACATTATTGGCTTACGTTTGACCACTATCTCACCTGATGGTAAGCGACGATGCGGTCGACGATGTAGCACGCTTGCCAAGATAGTACCTGTTCACTCGAGATTCAAGATGCATCTATACAATTGGATACTAGGTATACTATTTGAAAAGCTATTGTCATATTGTTCATAGAAGAATAGTAATAATAGACAGTAGAGAGATACATCATTATCATCAACAGCCCACCACGTTCCCACTGCTGGGCCACAGACTTTCTTTCATAGAGAGAGTATGGGCCATAATCCACCAAGTTGGCCCAGTGCGGGTTGGTGGATGTCACATGTCCTTGAATTTTTTGTGATTAATTCTTGGAAATACCGGTTTTCCTTCACACGCTCTTGAGCGACGCGCACGAGATATATATAAACAGAAGTAAATATCTATTCAAATTGATAATTCGTCACAACACAATATAAACCCTAACGTCACACGTGCCGCGTCAGAAGAGATAAGAGTTATGCGATAGAAAGAGGCGCTCTGTAGGTTAATATGACTGGTAGGTATGCAGCGCTACGCGAGCTGAATTGAACTTTATTGTGTCATAGCAAAAGTCGCTATTTCTTTAAATTTCTTTGCGGAGTGATGCTTCTGTCCCTTAGTATTCTGTGGCTATGCAAGAAAACCATCTAGGTTAATATAACCGTTAGGTGCGCTGTGCGAGCTGAATTAAACTTTATTGCGTCGCAGCAAGAGTCGCACCTTAATTAAATTTCTTTGCGGCGTCATGCTTATGCGTAGAGAACATTAAATGCTTTGTAATCAAGTCGTCAAAAAATAACATCATATTAGTAAATTGCATCCGCGCTAAGCCGGGCGGGTAGTAGCCAGCGAAATTACTGGCCATATGAGACTTAATATCTGATGTGTCTGGGTGATGAGCGCAGTGCAGTGCTACGCAGTACTTTTTACGTATTAAAACTTCTGGGTGGCACTGCAATTGTTATGAGTAGGCGTGGCGCTTACCATCAGGCGAACGACTTGCTCGTCTCAATACTCAGTTCCATAAAAAAATCCTTAGCTAGGTCACGTGTTGCGCGAGCTAGGCGCCCTCTGGTGGGAAGCTCGCTGCAACAAAGCCACGCTGGCTCCGCACGCTACGCACGTAGCGAAGCTGCTACGACAACTACTACGCCATTTCGTAGCCGCAGCCGTCAAACTTAGCTACGAACCGGAGAGAGGTGAGAGAATCTTCTAGATATATGTAGATGTAGATATTAATTATAATAAAAAAAATTGTAAAATAAATAATAAAGAAGTACTCCCAATGATCACATACATAGGTCCTGGTCCCTAACTAGGATTCCCTGTATCTAGGGAACCAGGAACTTACGTGACCCCATGGTCCTCCCACAACACCCAGACAATAAACAAACGCTTGCGCTTTTTTTTCTGTGAAATAAATGTATTGTATCATATTATAATTCACAATATTAATATTATTTTAATTTATATTTATTGTTATGCAATTTTACACCATGTAGTAATTTGCATAGTTTTGTTGATTATCGGAATTGTTTAATAATTTTTAACCGACTTCAAAAAGGAGGAGGTTTACAATTATAGTTCAGTGTCAGTAGATGACTACTAATACGTTTATATCGGCATGTGAGCGAGTGTGGCTCAGTGGGAGCTTGTGCGACTTTCGATTCGACGCACCCGAGTTCGAAAGCCCCGCACAACTGACTTTTTTAAGTTATGTGCGGATTTAACACTCGCTCTAAAAACGGTGAACCATAGGGTCCCACAACACCTCTGGGTTTAGTGGGAACCTATCAAATCAAAATCAAAATTCATTTATTCCACTTTGCAACAACTTTGTTTGTGTCATCAGTGGAACCCTATGGTTCACCGTTTCACCATAGTCCTCGTAGTTCCTGGTTGCCTAGATACAGGGAATCCTAGTTAGGGGTGATCTATGTATGTGATCGTTGGGCGTTATTTATTTATTTATTCTGTGGCAGAGCCTATCACTCCCCTATATCATTGAATATCCTTGTGCGGTAGTGGGTCGCTACGCGTGGTCCGCCCTGCAAGAGTCGTGGGGCGCGTGGGTCGCCCCGCACCCCGCGACGCCCCCGCTGCTGCCCTCGCTGGCCACTGAAGACGGACAGTACGCCGCTATGCTGCAATGCTTCGTCGAATGCTTACAGGAGATCATGGTCGACTGTCCCGGTAAGTTGCGTTAAAGATCCATCTAAAAAATTTTAACTGTAATTTGTTTTTTTTTCTAAGAAATCGATTTTACAGCGTATTTTTTTAGGACGCTGGACAGAAATTATTGTATTGCTATATGTTTCTAAAGTTGCTATAACGTGATGAAAATCGTTTGATATTCATATAAAGATATAATTAAGACATAATTTAAGACCTACATGATAAATTAATGTACATGAATGCAATTAATAAATGAATGAATAAATCTGTCCATAGAGTCCATACAAATATTCTTTGTGTGTATAAAATTATTGTCATGGAAATAAAGTCTGCTGCTAAAACCTATAAAAATGTGTAGGGCAATTTACAGAGATTTTTTATTTTTTTTTGGTTTTCTACAATATTATGGTTCTCAACATCAAAACAAAAAACGTCCCGTTTAATTAGTATTCACTATGTCTTCGAATTGCGAAAATAAGAACCTTATGTACTGTTTAAAAGGTTGTCTCTTTCTAACATATTAATTTCAACGTAAGTTAAACGGTGACAAAACATGTTTAATCACTGTGGAACTCTTATCTACCGTTCATTAATCAGAGCTCAAAAATAAAGATTATAATTTCAATTAAATTGTAAATGTACCTACTATTATGAAATAAATAATTAAATTTTTTGATTGTTTTTTTTTCATATTAATAATTTAAGAATTACTAAAACAAAAAACTTTCTAATTATCGAAGAGTAATTTTATCTCTATCTTCTAGGTAGCGAAGTAGCCCTCCTGCAACAAGCGTTCGAGTGGTGCACAGTGACCCACATGGCGACCCAGGCCGCCAATGGCCTGCAGGAGGCGCGCGTGCAGGCCTCTGACCTGCTCGCGCGGCTGGCCCGCCTGCCCTGGGACCGCCACCAGTGGCTCTACGGAACCTGTTTGCAGTTAGCCACGCAGGTCAGCACCTGTGAGCCGTGATTAAAAGTTTATATTTCTAAAATTGAATGCATTAGCGTATGCTAGGCGAAAATCTTAGAATTCTAAATAATTAGGAAGAAGAAACACGTTACTGCTCGGGCAGAGATGATAATGATATTGCTCCCTGCCCGAGCAATATCATTTTTCTTCTTCCTAATTATTTAAAATCCTAAAAGTGTATACTTTGGAATAATCGATTTTTCTCGATCGATGAAAGGTCCATTTTTATTTTTGCTGGAAAAATGGATACTTGTGCAGCTACGTTGGACTATGTAGCCTAGTTGGACTGTGTATGTAGACGTAGGACGTTGGAGTTAGAGGAAAACTGTCTTTGGAGACTGTCTTCGTTTTTGAAATTACCTTTAACTGCATTCAAAGATATTGCCCCATTTGGCACGGCAATTTCATATGTTTTTCCATATATTTGTATAAGGATCGTATTTAACTGTACCTCATATTATTCCCGTTTTTCCCCGCCGCACCCTACCCTACTGAGGGCTGCCTCTTATACCGTTGGGGTGGCCCAACTACCGAGGGCTGCCCCTTATACCGTTGGGGTGGCCCAACTACCGAGGGCTGCCCCTTATACCGTTGGGGTGGCCCAACTACCGAGGGCTGCCCCTTATACCGTTGGGGTGGCCCAACTACCGAGGGCTGCCCCTTATACCGTTGGGGTGGCCCAACTACCGAGGGCTGCCCCTTATACCGTTGGGGTGGCCCAACTACCGAGGGCTGCCCCTTATACCGTTGGGGTGGCCCAACTACCGAGGGCTGCCCCTTATACCGTTGGAGTGGCCCAACTACCGAGGGCTGCCCCTTATTACGTTTGAGTGCTATAAACAGACCAAATTTATGTTCTTCCTTTGCAGATATGTGCGACAACCGACCGGGAGATAATGTCGTGGTGCTGCGACACGTGGCGCGGCGTGGCCGCGGACACGTTGCTGCGCGACGTGGCGGACGACACGCTCGCGGCGCGCCTCGCCGCGCTGCTCTATGTGTTCACCGCGACACACGCGCGGCATCATCAGCGGGTGAGTCAACACTATCCTATGCAGATGTCAGAGTCAGCCTCTGTGTACTGGTTGAATTTATATATTTTAATTTGTTTTTAATTGTATTTGTAATGATTTTTTAATTCCATTTAATATTTTGATGAAATTATTTTTATATAATATCTGGAAACATTTGCACTCCTGCAAAGGCAGAATAAGAGATCTTTTTTGACATTATAACACCTCTACTATACTTTATTTTATTCAAATAAATTATTATGTTTATGATTACGATTATGTGATTCTCATACACTACTGACGTTGCGGGTTAGACTCCCGCGACGGGACAAATGTTTGTGCACAGATAAAAAAGCGCATTACGCACAGATAAAAAAGCATTTCTTTCGTGTCTGGGTGTTGTGGGACATAGTTCCTGGTTCCCTAAACACAGGGAATCCTAGTTAGGGGCCAGGATCTATGTATGTGATCATAGGGCGTATTTATTATTATTATTTTTGATATTGCCGATATGTGCGATAAGTGACAAAGATAATGCTGCGGCACGTTTGACGGCAATGTTTCTATTTTACGCCCTTTTTATTTTTTATTTCGGCAGTAGATATAAAATAAGAAATTTGTTTTTGCTCATCAGATTTATAAGGTCACTAAAAAAAATATATTTAAGTAACTAATTCTGCTGATTTTCGATAATGTAAAAATGTCATTGACATTATTTAACATAACGATACATTATGACACAGAGTAGCAACTTTCGACGTTCTGCTGAACTTTTATCAAAATATCTCCGAAACCAGTTATTATAATTATAACCAGTATTTACCAGTTATTATATTGAAACCAGTGTATGAAAAAAATCTGATCTTATTTTTCATTAATATAGCATGCAAGAACCTCGAGATTGTTTTGAAATTATACCATCAGTGATTGTAAAACCATCAGTCAAAATTAAATGTTGTTTTGTGTTTCTCTCTCAGGTACTAGAGGAAGCGAGCCGGCTGCCGTGGTGGCGGCTACCCGAGGCCGCGCTAGGAGAGGCATTGGACAGATTCTTCGCGGTGCATCACAACCCTATGCAGGCGTACCACGACCTTCCGCAGTTCCAGTAAGATTTGTCATTTTACTATGAAAATTAACGTGGTTTGGGCACATTATTAATAATAATTTACGGGTGACACTCACGTATAAATTGGAGTTATCCAACTATAGTTTCAACCACATCCGGTAATCTTTTTTTTTGTGATGTTTTGTGGTAATATTCGTAAAATGTATTATGTTCGAATCATCAATATCTCATGAATAACACTAAGGATACGCAGTTTTCTTTAGAGAATGTATTTATCCTGCCACCAACCAACTAAAACTTATTATTGTGTTCACATAATGGTTTATCGCCCAAAGAGTCATGAGGGCTATATAATTGGCTGGATTTTGACTCACTACATAACGGAAAAGATATAAGAGGTTTGTGCACATTTCTGTGTTCCCATCTATTTTCGAAATGGTTAAACGGATATCGATGTGATTTCCAATAGTAGCTTTGACATTTACCTGAGATGGTGAGGTTATATTGTGCCAATACACCAGGGGGCGCTGCGAAATGTTTATAACAGGGATTTTCAAAATTTCAAATTTTGTGGGTTATAATATTTTTATTGAATTTGTATCAACAGGGTTTTACTGTTCGCAAGCGAGCTCTGCATCCACCGCACCACAGGACGAGCGGGCGCGCACTCGCGAGAAAAACGCGCGCGCGCACTTTCTGCGTGGGTGCGCGCCGCCGCCGCGCCGGCGCTGCTCGCGCACGTCACCGCGAGCACGCAGCACTTGCTGTGCACTATCGATGAACTTGGTAAGAAAGAAAGAAAGAAAATAAATTTATTCACGACATCACACAACATTACACTGAACATACTATAACGAATTTCAGTAAACTAAAATTTAACACACACAAAAAACATATTAAAAGTAAAAATGGCTGCACCGATTTGATAAAACATGTCTAAGGACCAACGCTAGAAAACCGGCTTCCAAATAACGAAAACCGCAATCAAATCGAGCCCGTTTAAAGAGCTACGGCGCCACAGACACACACATAGTGGTCAAACTTACAATATAATCATTTTTTTTATGTAACTGAAAGAAGAGACGAGCTGGTCGTTTACCTGATGGTAAGCAATACGCCAGCCCATAACAATAACAGCACCACCCAGAACTCTGTTTTGCAAAATCCTGCGCGGCGCTGCACTGCGCTCGTCACCCTGAGACAATTAGCTGTTGAGTCTCATAACGCCCAGTAATTTCGCTGGCTTTTTGCGTCGAGGTTTAAATATCTGGACAAAACTCGACGAACAAGGTTGGTATAAATGGCGTCACTTCATCTGGATCTTTGGTCAAAATGGGTGTACCACAGGGTTCAATTTTAGGGCCATTCTTGTTCTTAGTGTACGTAAATGACTTACCTTTTATGGTGAAAGACCTTGCAGACATTGTACTTTTTGCGGATGATACATCGATAATCTTTAAGGTAGATAGGAAGGATAGTGAACTAGTACACGTAAATAATGTATTAGATATTGTGTCAAATTGGTTCGCTGCCAACAACTTGTTATTAAACGCGAAAAAGACGAAATGTTTAAAGTTCTCTTTGCCCAATGTTAGACATGTAGAGCCAAACGTAATGCTTATATAGTGATAAACTCAACACAGACAAGGCGACGGTATTCCTAGGTATAGGCATAGACTCTAAGTTGCAGTGGGGTCCTCATATCGATGCTCTATCAGGAAAACTTAGTTCTGCTGCATATGCGGTTAGTAAAATTAGGCAATTAACGGATATAGCTACGGCTCGGTTAGTTTACTTTGCATACTTCCACAGCTTAATGTCATATGGCATTTTGCTGTGGGGGTCTGCCGCGGATATAGAAGCAATTTTTATTTTACAAAAGCGGGCGGTTCGCGCTATTTATGAGTTAGGTCCTCGCGAATCGTTAAGAGAAGTCTTTAAACAAATTAATGTATTAATTTTACCTTCTCTGTACATTTATGAAAATATAATGTATGTTCGTAAAATCTGCACAAATTCAAGGTGAATAGTGACCACCACAACATAAACACTAGAAATAAGGATAGAATTGCAGTACCTAGGTTTAGACTGAGTAAAACGAATAAGTCCTTCATGGGCAATTGTGTACGTTTTTACAATAAAATTCCAAAATGTATAACGGAGCTCACAGAAAGTAGATTCAAATTTAGGGTGAAAAATATTATAATAAAAAAAGCATACTATAAAGTTTGTAATTACATAGAAGACAAAGATGCTTGGAACATTCCGCTTCTGCCAAGTAGCCAACTGGCACATAAGAAAAATAATATTGTCAAAAACAAACATAAAATATTGTACTTTTCTTTTAAACAAAATATGTAAAAATAGGGAATATTTTTTTGTATCTGGTTCGGGCTAAAGATGCAGGAGCAGGACGACAAACTTCGGTGGCGTGATCCAGTTTTATATGAATTTTGGCCCGTATGAGCGTTGATATTGGAGCCATCTGTGAGCGTTCTTTATTAATCTACCCACAGCCGGCGTGGTAGCTGATAATGATGCTGATGACTGATAAGCAATATTTTTATAAGCAACCTATCGGAAATGTATTTTTTTATTATTGACTAGCTGACCCGGCGAACTTCGTACCGCCATATTTTTTTTTTAATTTCTTTTTATGCAATCCTTCAGTAACGAACACATAAAAGAAATATTTATCCAATTTGGTGCAGTCGTTTGGAAGTTATGCGCGTACAAACATTCCGGTGATTCATTTTTATTTATATAGATTAATCTTGAAAAATTGCGTTTTGATTAATTAATAACTTTATACCAAAAAAAACCGATTTCAATTCTGATGTATCTTCCATGTCCAAGAAATTTCCAAATCAGTTTATAAATTACGGAGTTTAGAGGTAAAAACATAAAATTAATTGAGAACGTCCTCCTTTTTTGTAGTCGATTAAATACAGATGGACTTAAAAATAATGATGTGGGATTTTGGGCTACCACGGCAAAGCGAACTGTAAAATGTATTGTTCCAGCTCCGTACATAGAAAGCACAGAAGGTGAAATCGAGGAGCTTCTCGGCCGAGCTACTGTCATCATGTGTATGGAACCGGCGGCGGCCGCCGCTTTGCCGGTATGTATGGATTGGTGAAGGAGTGTGCTTCTCGATCCGACGCACTGGATTTCAAATATCTTTGTACTTTGTTTTGAGAGTGTAAAAATTATACTTTTTTAAAACGGCAAAGAAAAGATTGGTTGATTTCGGGTCAAAACAATTTAAAATTTAATTCAATTCAATTTATATATAATCCTGAAACCTTTTTGTTTAGAGTACAGGTCTATTCATCAATTAATGAATAAGTGGGACTAAAATTTACTTTTTATGAGACAGGACCAAAAATCATTTTTATCACACTATGACATCACATCACACTAATATTATAAATGCGGAAGTTTGTGAGTCTGTTTGTTACTTCTTCATGCTGTAACGGCTCATCGGATATGAGTGAAATTTGGAATGGAGGTAGCTTATACCCTGGATAACACATTGGCAAAATTTAAATCCCGGGATAACGCGGGACACGGGACGCAGGTAGTTCAAAATAAGGGCAGTATTCACTAACAAGATTCCAAGATGTCATGTTATTTTCATGTTACTAATTCTATGAATATGTGACATCTCACTCGCACTTCTAGTTTGATACTGTGTTATGTTAATCGTGATTTATACCTCATTGTTTAGTGTTCTATTTTCAGACATTTTAAAAGTTTAAAAAAGACATCTCCGCAGACTTGGTGCTACATTCTCTGGCGGACATATTTTCGAAGCACTGGTAGAAGCAGTTTTCGCGTTTATTTTCTGGACCCGTACTTAAATTTGAGTATGGATAAGAAATGCTTATCTTTTTCTTCAGTCATGATATTTTAAGTTTCAATTTTTAACGTATTTTAATGTATTTTTTTTAGGTTTAATAGATGTATGTTTGGCGACTATTTCGCCCGATGTGAAGCGATGGTGTGGCCTAAGATGGAGCACATAGATCTAGAAAGAGACGGTAGTTGAGCGGCTGCTCAGACCCGTCTCCCCGTATTATGTGTATATGAAGTTTAAAAGTGCATTTTTTGTGCGTATTAAATAAATGTCTTTTGAGTTTGACTTTAAGTTTAGTGTGCTGTTTGCCGCAGGTATGGCAACAGTGGGTGGGTAGCACGTCGCGCCGGCTGCGTGCGGCGAGCGTGTCGGCGGCGTGCGCGCTCACCGCCGCGCCGTACTGCGCCGCGCTCGCTGACGCTGCAGTCAAGGCGCATATGGAACATAACGGTGCGTTACTGGACTTAGGGTTGCCAGATCGAAAACACGAATTATCTGGACAAAATTACGAAATGTCGATAAGATACGATTTTGACATTGTTAGATAAGTGCTTATTTACTATAAAAACTTTAAATGCTATTTTCAGTTTAAGATGCTAATTCACATTGCTCTGAAACTAATTTCACTAAGGCTACTTTTAACAATTTGGATAGACATCTGTCTTTACAAACTAGTTAAAAAACTGTATCTGGCAAGACTGTTGTCTGAAGATACGAGATGATTCCCGGCCATCTGGCAACCCTATCCGCGGCCCGCCACTGCGGTGTGGTGCCGGCGCCGGCGCAGCTCCAGCGAGTGGCCGGCCGGCGCCGAGTCAGCCTGAGGCAAAATATCAGGATATTTGGTATTTTATCGGGACTCTGGACAGTCATAAATAGGCGGGACAATCCAGACGAATCCCATCCGTCTGGCAACCCTAACTGGGCTGTGGCCATAGATACACTACAGAATCCGTATTCTGCGCTACTATGTATTTGTCACTTTTAACGTAAGTTTAGGTAAAAATACTTAATTATAGCGCCGTCAAACGTAATTAAATTCAGTGAACGCGGAAACTATAACTAAAAATTATACCAAATGCATTAATTTTATATAATTTAAAGTTCAATTTAGATTTGGAGAGTTCAACACAGAATCGACCCTAATATCTCATTCTAGACTCCAGCTGGTCGGAGCTGGTCCACCGCTGGAGCGCGTCGTCCCCGTGGCGCGAGCCGCACGTGTTCTTGTCCCGCGCGTGTCTGCACGCTGCCTACGTGTGCGCGCGGGCCCACACGCACGCGGGCGAGGCGCGCGCCGCGCTCGCCGCGCTGCACACCACTACACTTAACTTGTACGTATGTTATAGGAATTTAGAGGTCTGCCTCTGAGGTGTAGTAGTTGGGCAGGTTGACTCAAATCTCATACATCACCGAGGTTGATAGTTTGATTCCCGCGACGGGACAAATGTTTGTGCACAGAAAAAATAAGCATTTGTTTCGTGTCTGGGTAGATACAGGGAATCCTAGTTAAGAGTCAGGATCTAAGGACGTGATCGAAAAAAAAAAGTTACAGTTGAAGGTCTTGTGATTGGCCCTTGAAGATCCTTCTTGGAACCCTTTTTTGCTTCTAGCTGTAATACCTAGTTGCCGTTTCAAATAAACTTAAAAAATAAGTCTACGACTGTAGCTCTTTTAACTATTACTACGTGTATTTTCCAGTATCGAAAACGAAGCGATCATAGCGGTGTGGATATGCTACGCGTGCCGCGTAGCCCGCTCGTGCGCTACGAGTGCTACGAGTGCTACGAGCGAGGCGGAGGAGTGCGCGCACGCGGCGCGCGCGCTGCTCGGCGCGTGGGCGCAGCCGGCGCGCCGCTCGTTGCTGCGCGTCGTCACGCTGCAAGCGGACCCCGAGCGCACTACTGCGCAGTGAGTAGTGAGATCAGAAGTAAAGGAGTAATAACATACGTTGATACGTTTTGTGTGTTATACAAATGTGATGCAGTTCGACACTGAAGTACCAAAGTCTGTCTCTTTTGCACATTAGTAAAAGTATATAAGAATATGGTGGCGTGCTACGCATGCAGTACGCTACGAGTGCTACAAATTCCATACAATAATAATGTAGTTACGGGGCGTTATAGCATTTTTACACTGAATATTTGCATTTTTGATCGAGTTATTTGAATGAATTCGCATTTCTTATCCTGAAAAGAAAAGTCCTTTTTGGGGAGTGAGATAGTAAAGAGGTTTGGTTTGCGGTCCGTGTCCGTACTACCCCAGTTTACTTTTTAAAACCTTTATGCATTCGTTTATGTTATACGTTGCACGTTTTTTATTGCAGCCACCGGATTCTCTGCCGTCTGGCGGAGTGCATCCTGTGTCCGTCTGCAGACGCAGCCCAAGCGTACGAAGCCGCGTGCGCCGCGGCGCGCACCCACGCCGACGTCACCCACTGGGGCAGGAGTCCTAACCCCAAACACCTGCCGAGACTCGCGGTCAGACTTTACCCTAAATATGAGAGGTACTTTAGGAGCGAGCTAGATGCGGCCCCGGAAACATGAATATAAACAAGTGACAGATTAAAAAAATAATCTAAAAACCACGTTTTTGTGCGCCTTTTGAGGTTATGTTGGCATTGCATGCTAATAAATGGATTTAGAATGCATTGTCATCGAGTTGTGAGCTACCCTGAAAGTTTCAGCCGGATAGCTAACCGGAAAATGCTCGATATTTGAGTTGCAAGTTTCCACCCGGAACGACAGACAGACGGACAAAGAAGAAAGTGACTTAATAAACACGTGGTTAAAATATTTATAACGATAACGTCATAGCTTCGGGTATTCCGCCTCAAGGTTAAAGTAACTATTTTTAATCTAGGGATTTGTGTCGACATAGCAAAAGTTATACAGGCAGAAAAAGGTTTTGCATGTTTTGTTTCGTCATTCAAAAGAGAAGATTAAAATTGACTTCATTTATTTATTTATTTGTATAAATGCTTGCTGTGCTTACAGCAGAGCGCCAAAGCGCACAACGAGCTAAATCTATCTATGCCACTTATATACAGAAACGCATATGAAAAATATCAACGTCTGGTGCCTCAGCAATCAGGGCGTTGAGGAAAGTTACGGCTTGGGCTGTTGGTGCATACTGCGCGGTCTGCGTTCATTGTAAACGTTTCGGAGATCACGGGTAAAATCTCGTCTTCCATCAAGAGGCTATGATTATTGTTAGACCAATATATGTATATATATATATATACATATATATTTGCATATCTGTCGAGGGTAATACTAAAACCTGATGTTTTTCATGTTCTCTATACTTATCCATGACATTACGTTATATTTTGTTTGATATTTGGTATCGTTATTTAATCTATAACTTTTAAACAAATACTTATAATCATATAGTGAAAATATCACAAGTAGACAAGTGCATAATTGTTTTTTGAAAAGCCTGTTTGTTTGCCCCTTCAATATTTATGGAGCAACTAAAGTTATTTAAACGATTTTTACTATCACAAAGAAGTAGTTTATTAAGATGGTCTTTAATCAAGGGAATATTGAGAAAATGTCGAAAGAATGGTGGTGAGGTGTGTTGTGGCGGCGGTACCCTAACCTACCGAGGGCTGCCTCTTATACCGTTGGGGTGGCCCAAGGGCCAAGGGCTGCCCCTTATACGTTTGAGTGCTAAAAACAGACCAAATTTGGTGCACAATCAGTATTTTTGGTGAACGGTTAAAAATTATCCATTACTGAATAATAGATAAATTGTTTATTGTCAAAAAGGTTACAACAATTTGTGGTACAAGTAATACAAAGAGCTAGAGGTTAGCTTAGTGTTTCAGATTAGGACTAAGCGACGAGTCCCAAACTGGGCGAAATCCTGTCTTGGGATTCAGAGATTTGTTGAGTTCACATTCAGTCAAGAGATGATGCCACAGTTTGTGATATCAGAACAATAAGACAGAGTAAGAATGCATATTTTGAAATGCGTTATTAAATGTGATAAAAATGCCAATTGCTTATTTTCGTAGAAAAGTCTGATTATAAAATTGTATTTTAGGTTACACTGATGTTCTTTACGTATCTAGTCCCGCACCATTTTCTGATTAAATTTGTATTGTAATTCCGAACTACATTTATGATTAAAATAACGAAATTTAATTATGACTATTATTGTTTAAGTTTTTCTTATTTGAAATATGTATACCTACTTACCTTGTTTATTTAGTGCATTAATGATATTATTAAAAGATTTAATTATTATGATTATTCTGGTTTTTACGTAAATCTGCTTTGCTCAATACCCATGCCATTTTTTTAATAAAACTGATATATCATATGTTTCGAGTTTTATTTCGCTTTTTCTAATACAAATTACAGCCAGTATAGTAGGTGCACATGGCGTTCCTTATAAAAGTTTCAGTATACAATGTACTACTTACAAACTATATGATATTTATTCTAATTTGTTAATAATATTTGTTTTGTTTCGGTATTTTGGTGTACAGTAAAGTAACTATATTTACAAATAAATAACAAATAAATACGCCCAACGATCACATACTAGCCCCTAACGCGGATTCCCTCTAGGGAACCAGGATCTATCATGGTCAGAGGAGGAGAACATGGTCCGCAAAACACCCAGACACGAAACAAATGTTTGCACTTTGATACAAATGCTTATTTGTGCGAAAAGCATTTGTCGCGTCGCGGGAATCGAACCCGCAACCTCGGTGTATGCGATTTGAGCCAACCTGCCCAACCACTACACCACAGAGGCTGTCAGTTCAGTAAAACTTAGTACTTCCAACCTTACCCTATAATACATTTTTAAAAGTATATTATTAGTTATGTAGGGGGGAGACCTTTGCCCAGCAGTGGGACAGTATAGGTTTAAAAAAAATCTAGTTATTTTAAAATGTCACATGGTTTAGTAAACAGATTGAATAGTACCAATTTAATAGAAAATAATGATTGTTTTTTTCTATAGTAATATCTGAATTAAAATATGTGGAATGTCGTCGTTAAGACGTGGTCTGGCACAAACATTGTTAAATAGCTAATGAATATTGAATAAAATAAAGTTTATTTGCATAAAAGGTTTACATATTAATTTTTGGATCCATAGGCTCCCGAACTAGTTAGAAACTGTGTTTCGGGTGCCAGTGGCTTCTCCCATCTAGATTTACTTAGATTATTATTGTGCATTAAAGAACAAAATACAAAATAGCTAACATTTAACTTTTTGACTGCCAAAGTCAGCTATACTTGACAAACGAAATGTTCTACGCCGAGGTCGGCTTCAACCGTCTAAATCATATGGAAATTGCGTACCTCGGTGTGGGGGCACGGCATTGCTTCCAAAGCGCGGCGCTCAAAAGGTTAATATTGATTTTATTACAAGTATATATCTATTTGTTTTCTCCATCCACGTGCATGTGTCAGATAAAGTTTATCAAAAAAATAAGGTTCAATGATTTGGCGAGTTTTATCTCCATTTCGACTAATATAGATAAAATACATCATAAACCATGTTTAAATATAACTGAATCGTTTTTACCCAAGTTATGTACACTATACCTTGCTTATATCAGTACGTAAAAATATAATGACATGGTATAGTGTAATTTAATACCTCTAAATATTATCGTATATAATTACTACCTACATATAATCTCTAAATATAATTACTACCTACTAGCTCGATACTATATTATCATAATATGGACCATCGACACGAAGAACAAGCTTAATACAATACTGGAAGGTACTGGAAACTGCCTAGCAGTGGACAAAAGGTGCATACAAAACAACTGATTAAAATGCCCGAAATTACTGCAATTTTCCACAGCACTTATCGAGGCAGCATCCTCATCCCCTGATAATGTATAATCAGGCCCATGGTGGCCGCCAGCGTGGCAATGCCGCTCGCTTTCTGAGTGCTGAGGGCACTGCCCCACAGCCAGCCGGGGGGCAGCCAGCTGACGGCGTGGATGGTGTCCAGGAGGAGCTTGGTGGTAGTGAGCGAAGCGAGGATGAAGCGAGCCGGCGCGCATTTCTTACGTTCAGGGGATTTCAGTTTCTGAGCGGCGGCGTGGAGCGCGCGGATTGATCTGTGGATAAGTGTTACTAGTTTGAATTGATGCATGTTTGAGGTACAATACAAGAATGTTTCTACAATTCCTAATTCCTGGGATGGCTCAGCTAAATATCAGCGAGCAGCTCTGGACTCTAGATTCTAGATTAGATTAGATGAACTTGAAAGAACAGTATAGAAATGAGCACTGATTGATAATCGGTAATATCGAGAGATATGGAGAATTCTCCATTATATAGTAGATAAATAACGTAGTAGAAATAGTGAATACAGGTTATTTTCCATGTCTCGATATTTATTATGATTTCTACAGCATTGCACAGGTCAAGACACGACATTACCAATGAATAAAGCTTTTACAAACACTTGATAAAGCCAAATTGTAATAAACTTAAAAAAACGTCGTTTTTATTACGGTTTCCTAAAAACTGCTTCTGGACAATCAACCTACTATCATAGCTCTAACTGTCGTACCGAATCCTACAGTCTATGATGGATGGAAGTGATATTTTATCGTAGACATAACTAACAACTATAGATAATGAATAAGCGTACGCATGACGGCACCATTATACTACTACTAATTTGGACAACATTCATGCCCACGGCACACAGAACGCTGCCGGGCGGCGGCAGCGCGGGCTCTTTTGTATTGTTTAAATTTCTATGAAATGAATAATTTATAATACAAGTATACCTACGTTTTATCAAACAAAAAACCGACTTTAATGTATCTTCGAAAATCTTCGGAATCTTCGAGTCCAAGGTCAAATATCGATGAAATTTATATGGGACCACTTCGTAGCTATAGTGACCCCAACGCAAAAATAATTTATAAATATATAAAATAATGATAAAAAAAATACAATCGAATAGAGAACCTTCTCCTTTTCTGAAGTCGGTTAAAAATGGGCAGAAGGCGGGGCGGGATACAGTTCATTCATTTGATTTCGTTCAACAGATTCCATCCAGGCGGGCCATCTGCGTGTTTGCCTATAAGGCATACAAAAAAAGATTTCTCAAATAACTAATAAGATAACCAATCCTTCTTATACCAAGATGCGAGTCATACAGACTCCAAACTCGGTATAAACTTACTTGACAAATCCAACAAAGGCGTAGAGCGACCAGAACAGCTTGTGGTAGGTCTTGACCCAGTACTCGGTCTCCTTGGAGACCTTCAACACGCCGGTGTCGATGAGCCAGCCGAGCTTCTCTGCCTGCAGGTAGCCCAGTGTGAACACACCGCCGGCTACACCTATCGTACCCCAGACTACACCGTCCTGGAATGCGAGTAAAACAGAGTGTTCTTATTAAATAAAAAATATACTTAAACAATAAATAAATAACGCAGAGATCGCTGCTTAGCGATTAGACCAATTTGAACAAAGCGTTTTGGTTTTACGTTAATAGTGCTTACTGCTAAGGAATGGAACACCTTGCCGTCTTCTCTGTTTCCTGATAAATATGATTTGGGTATCTTCAATGCTACAGTGAAAATGAAATAACTCTTTATTGATACACCCACAGATAATAAAAAAAACTAACACTAAAGGCTTATTAGTAGCAGGCCTAGCGCACTCCGCACTGTAGGTACGAAGCTACAAGTACATAGCCGGACACCGACGGCGGGTCGCGCGTCGTTACACGTGCCGCGTCAGAAGAGATAAGAGCTATGCGATAGAAAGAGAGGCGCTCTGTAGGTTAATATGACTGGTAGGTATGCAGCGCTAGGCAAGCTGAATTGAATTTTATTGCGTCATAGCAAGAGTCGCTTTTTGTTTAAATTTCTTTGCGGAGTGATGCTTCTGTCCCTTAGTATTCTGTGTTAGTAGTGTAACAATTGCCAGTCTTATCGCTAAAAGCGATCTCTTCCAGACAACCCTGCAGGAAGAGGAATAACGCCAAAATAAATGGACGGGATTGATGGTGGTTTTCAATATCTGTGGGGGTCGGCGCCTTACTAACCTGCTTCCCAAGTCCGTAGCTATTCATCAGTTTGAGCGCGGCCGCGTCATCGAACAGTCGCATGGTGGAGCGCGCCGCCGCAAACCGAGCGCTGGCCGTCAGTAGCTCCTGGCGCTGGGTCGTGGAGCCCACGAACTTTAGCGCGTAGCATGTTAGGTTTAGGACCTGAAGTACATATGAAATTAAGTTTTTTTACGCTTAATAGATTTATGTTTGGCCACTATCTCACTGTAGCCTCATGTGGCCTAAGATGGAGCACATAGATCTAGAGAGAGAGACGGCAATTGAGCGGCTGCTCAGACTCGTCTCTCCGATGGTTCACCCAACATCATCCCGAAACACGACTAGGTCGCTTGACGGCATGGCTTTGTTCGGTGGGTGGTATTACAACCACGGCCAGAGCCTACCACTCCAAAGCGCGTAAACGGGTTTCATCACGATGTTTTTCCTTCACCGTTTTAGAGCCAGCGCGTGCAAAATCTGCGCTTAACTATAAGGGCCGAGTCGGGATTCGATTGAAACTTTTACTAACTTCCTTCGTTTTCATGTAACGAAATGACGAGACATGCAGGTCGCTCGTACCTATCGTATCGTATCGGTAAGAAATACTGCCAATTGCAGCGTCAACCAGAACCACAGTGCCAATAGGTCCAGTGCCGCGCAGGATTTTGCAAAATAAAGTTCTTGGTGGTGGTGCAACTGTTACGGGCAGGAGTTTTGCTTACCACCAGGCGGATGACCTGTTTTGTCATTCAGTTACATAAAAAAAAACATTCGGAAGTTCTGCGCAGCTCAGCACTGCGCTCTTCACCCTTTTTGTCTTAAGTCTCATAATGTCCAGTAATTTCGCTTGAAAAGTGCCTTTCAAACCGGAAGTTAGTAATAGTTTTAATTAGTTTAACCATTCGGTATCTATGTTTATCTTTTTTTCTATCGAAGTGAGTGAAAAGAAGAGCAAGCCGTTCGCCTGGTGGTAAACGCCACTCCTGCCCATAAGAATTGTAGTGCCACTCAGAACTTGTAATACCATAAAAAATTACTGCAGCCTCTTTGGTTACTACCTACTACATTAAATGAAACATACTGACTAAGTAAATATAGAACCAATCACTTTACACACATTATATCAATATACTAGCTGCGCCCCGCGGTTCCACCCGCGGTTTCCCGGGATAAAAAGTAGCCTATGTGCTATTCCAAGTCCTTAAGTACAAAATATCAAATTTCATCAAAATCGGTTCGGTAGTTTTTCCGTGAAAGAGTAACAAACATCCATACATACAAACTTTCACGTTTATAATATTAAGTATGTTTGTGTATTGTTCTCTAACAGAGATAATGAATTCTACTTTACAAATTCAAGAATAATTCAAGATACATAAAAATTCAATACCCAATTTATACCATAAAATGCAATGTAGATATTCTTCTTACCTTATCTCTGTTGACATGAGCCTGCAACAAATCACAGAATCCATCGACCACTTCCATAACTGCCTACCAGCTACCACTTACTTCACAATAACCAAAAATATTTTGTACAAAGACATGTTTTATCAAATCTTTCAGATAACATATCAGACTCCATTGATATATTATGCAGATAGATAAACTTGATCTTTCTTTGTGGATTTTGCTTCCGTCAACGTATGGATAAAGATTTAGTTATGTAAGAATGTTGATTACCTGCTACATAATAGGTACGAAAGATAACTAGAAATAAATAAATAAATAAATAAATAACGCCCAACGATCACATACATAGATCCTGACCCCTAACTAGGATTCCCTGTATCTAGGGAACCAGGAACTATGAGGACCATGCTCCCACAACACCCAGATACGAAACAAATGCTTGCGTTTTTTTTCCGTGCACAAACATTTGTCCCGTCGCGGGAATCGAACCCGCAACCTCAGTGCTGTATGAGATTTGGGCCAACATGCCCTGCCACTACACCACAGAGGCTGTCAAAAAGAAAGAACCAATTTGTGACGCGCAGAGCGAGTGTAGCTTAGTGAGAGCATGTGCGACTTTCGATCCGACGCACCCGAGTTCGATTCCCGCTGGCCCCGCACCACTGACTTTCTTAAGTTATGTGCGGATTTAACACTCTGGGCCAGCGTGGTGGATTGTGGCCCATACTCTCTCTATGAGAGAAGGCCCGTGTCCCAGCAGTGGGAACGTGATGGGATGATGATGATGATGATGATACCAATTTGTAGAGTGTTTTCGTGATTATTTAATACGTATCTTCGAAATCCAAGGTCAAATATCGATGAAATTTATATGGGACCACTTCGTAACTATACTGAACCCAACGCAAAATAATTTTCCAAATCGGTTCATAAATGACGGAGTTCTAAGGTACAATAAACAATTTAAAAAATGACAAAAAAGGATAAAAAAAAATCAAAAATAGCTACAACAGAGAACCATCTCGGATTGTAGAACCTTCTGAAGTCGTTTAAAAAGAAACAATTTTTAGCGATTCTTAGCCTCTAGCCCCATGGTACACGAACATGCATGTATATTTATTTTTATTTGTATGTTTCTTTTTCTTATGCACGTAATAAGTATATAAGTTACTTGTGACTATTTTATTTGTTTATTATGTACACCACCAAACCGCATTAGATCTTATACCTGTTCTATCCATCCGAAGGTTGTCTGGAAGAAATCGCTCTAAGCGATATGACCGCCCATTGTACGTCAAACTACGATGTATTTTGTGTATATTTTAATTTTATAATTGTGTATATGCAATTTGGTGTGCAATAAAGTGTTATTGTATTGTATTGTATTGTATATTGTACACGAATTAGCGCTAACCTTTCACCGCATGTAGAAGGCATACAATTAGTAGGTACCTTCTAACTGTATGCCTTTTACGCGCCTAAACTATCGGTCGACCAATACCGGTTATTACTAGTAAAAAGTTATGGAGTGATTAAATCAAATCCATTAAATTTCATAATCAAGTGTATTCAATATATTATTTTAATAACGATCGTACTGCGTCGTCTTTAATTAATTACTTACCATTAAAACTTATCAAATATCAATTTACAATGCTGACCCTGTCCGTTGGAAGTTGTGATAATTTGAAAATATCTACCTAGTATTTACTTTTTGTACCTAAGTATATAATATAGAAGCTAATTATATACAAAAATATTTACATGTATGAAGTTTAATATACTTGTTTTAAAAACATAATATGCCATACAAAACTTTTACTACTATGTATTGTTTGGTACAACCAGGCCTAGCGCACTCGCACTGTAGGTACGAAGCTACAAGTACATAGCCGGACACCGACGGCGGGTCGCGCGTCGTTACACGTGCCGCGTCAGAAGAGATAGGAGCGGCGCGATAGAAAGAGAGGCGCTCTGTAGGTTAATATGACTGGTAGGTATGCAGCGCTACGCGAGCTGAATTGGATTTTATTGCGTCATAGCAAGAGTCGCTATTCGTTTAAATTTCTTTGCGGAGTGATGCTTCTGTCCCTTAGTATTCTGTGGTACAAATCATATACAACCATGTGTCCAGTAACGATGATTAAACAAATTCCATAAACGTTGTTAAATGTGTTATGTACTCTTTACTTAAATATTTCAATTTATACAACAGTTTTGGGGAGGCCTTTGCAAGGCGAGGGGACAGTATAGGCTAGGATAAAGAAAATACAACAGTTACATAAATCAAAAAGTTCTACTGCAAAATTTGTTTATGCAGCGATTGTAAGACATAACTATGTTATGTGATGTTATAGATTCGTAGTGACTAAATGCAGTCAATTTATCATTAACATGGTACAAACGTATGGAATGCGCGGTACATTGACTCAACCTTCAGAGAAATTACTTCCTGAACTTATATACTAACTACTTTTCACTTCACACAACACGCCTCAAACTCCGGTTTGATTTGCTTACACTTTCGCAGAATAGGGAATATGCATGGATTTTTTTTAATGCATGAATCGATTCATTATAACTATTATTATTATTATTTTCATTGATAACCATTAATGAAGAAAAAATATAAAAATTTTACGGCATCATTCGTCAATAAAAAAATTAAAAGAAAATTATAATCAGTCACTATACGCTTGCACACCCACACATTCATAACACATACATACCTCGTAATCACACACGTAGCTTAAAACCTGAGATACTTCTTTAACCTTATTTATCCACCTGTTATTATTATATTAGACTTATTTTAGACTTATTATATTATATTAGACCCTAAAACGGAAGAGACTGAACCCCACGACACAGGTCACCCTAGTGTGGGGTTCAGGGTTCTCTAATGATACCACCAGACAAGTGCTAATTTTCAATTGATATTCTTTTGTAAATACTAGGTGTAAGTATCATACTGTTACAATGTATTTTAAGATTCAATAAACGTTAAGATTCAATAATCAACATAAACGCGCCATTTGCGTGTGACGTAAAAATGTGGGGACCTAGGATCACCTCATTGGTTCATCTATGCTACGTGTGTGTGTCAATCATGTACCAATAAGGCGGGCTCTATGTCAAAATTTGACCAATAAGCAGCGAGGCGCGTGACGTCAAAACGTGGTTGCACGTACTCAAGCGTTTTGCGATTACGTTCCGTTTCTCCAAAAATAAGAAAAAGTGACATTGAAATACAAAAATCTACGCAATTAATAATAATTATATCACTAAATGTTTACAGAAGTAATCTATCGTAAAAAGTAATTTCCAGATTCATCGACAACACATGCATATTCCCTATTTTCTTCTTCTATTTGTACCAATAGTGGCGAGAACAAGCGCATTGTTTTCATATTGGCACACACAGGATAATAAATAGTACTATGCATGCTTATACGTACAGATGACGTCATCTGATTGCGTTCTTTAACTATAAACAAAGCTAGCATCAACAGTTCACACCTATTGCTCAGTATCCTTAACACTAATATCTTAATACAACAAGGTGATTCTATTTAAGCAATCGTTTTCTCGCAAAGTACATTGCTATACCAATAACAGATGACGTGGTGGCGATGGCTGCGACCTTCGTCCCCCCTATTTTTTCCCCCCACAGCCAGCCGTCAGGCAAGCAGCTGACTGCGTGGGTGATGTCAAGGCAGAGTTTCCCGGCGACTACCGCTTGGAGAACCAGCCGGATGTCGACGTTACGGCGCGCGTCGGCGCCGCCGTCTTCTGAAGAGCTTTGGAGGCAGTCCCGACTCCACCACAGCTGTTTGATCGTGCGGGATGTTCTGGAGAAATATATGTTGATATTAAACAACTACAACCTGGGGGTTTTCAAATCAAGAGTGAACAGGTATCTTCTAGGTAAGCGTGTTACATCTTAGACCACATCGTCGCTTACCATCAGGTGAGATAGTGGTCAAACGCAAGCCATATAACCAGTAAAAAGAAACAATTCATCATCATCACCATCAGCCAATCACGTTCCCACTGCTAGGATACGGGCCTTCTCTCATAGACAGAGTATAGGCCATAATCCACCACGCTGGCCCATCGCGGGTTATTAAACATTAAATAATTATTAACTCTATTATCGTCAGGCTGATTAGCTTAACAGCTCCAATATCAAGAAATTATATGAGAAGTAATAAAATAAAATCGTCGTTAAACGATACGTATTGGTTGTCAGATTGGGATAATCTTTGGCTGCACTTATGAGTAGCTTTACAAAGATGTTTTTAAATAAATAAATACGCCCAACGATCACAGACATAGATCTGGCCCTTAACTAGGATTTGTATCTTGAGAACCAGAAACTGAGGACCATGGTCCCACAACGCCCACAGACGAAACTTACTTATTGGTAGCTCTACCACAACACAAGCTGGATATTTGAAAGAAAATACAAATAAATTATAAAACCTACTACAAGATCACGCCTATCAGTCACGCTCTCGAAAGCAATTTCCTAAGCATCATTTTATTTGTATAAACTTAATGAGCTAACTTCACAAGCAAGTTCGTATGTCTGTTGGTAACCACGTCTACTCATGAAAGTACTAATGGCTCGGGGTGATGAGCGCAATACCGTGCTACGCAGTGCTTTTTATGGTATTCATTAAAAGTTCTGGGTAGCACTACAATTGTTATGGGCAGGCGCGGCGCTTACCATCAGGCGAACGACTTGCTCGTCTCATCACTCAGTTAAATAAAAAAAAAAAGTTGTGGAATGGTGCGCCACGTCTGCCGTTATAATTAGATATAGTATTTTTTTCTAATCTTGTTAGTGATCTGTATTTTCTTTATTTATAACAATTTAAAAATTTCTCTTATTGACAAAACACCTTAGTTTGTCTTGAGTGTCGCAATCCTCTTCTACTTACTTACTAATAATATTGTATACTAGTAGGTAGTATATATACTATATGTATAAATATCATAACAATAGCTGCGCAGCTGTTAGGACACTCAAATAAAGATATTACTAGACTTATGCTATACAGCTATAGTTATACTTGTGAAATGAAACTTACTGCAGCAGCGATATGCCAAGGCTGGCCGCCCACAGCGCAGTGCTAACTGTCTCCAAGACATCTGCTGTCTTGGGCGTCAGCTTGAGGATCCCCACGTCATACAACCAGCATGCTTTCTCCACTGGAATGAATGCCTGGTCCACTGCATTCGCGAGGACGCCTAGAGCTGCCGCGATGCTGGAGTTTTCCTAAAGATAAAATAATTTTAGTATTCATATTTATAGGCAAACAGGAAATTATTGAGTGTTTCCCACTATTATTGAGTGGTCACGTTTATTGCGTTTATAGTTGTTTAGAGACATGTATTGTTACACAGAAATATTCTTACTAAACAAGAACAAGGATGAAAATGGTTTATGAATACGATCAAGCCTAGTGCCGGCAAATAGACATTTATATCTTCTTCATCTATATAAATAACCCGCTTACGTGCTTTGGAGTGGTAGGCTCTGGCCGTGGTTGTAATACCACCCACCGAACAAAGCCATGCCGTCAAGCGACCTAGTCGTGTTTCGGGATGATGTTCGGTGAACCATCGGGGAGACGGGTCTGAGCAGCCGCTCAACTGCCGTCTCTCTCTAGATCTATGTGCTCCAACTTAGGCCACATCATCGCTTCACATCAGGCGAGATAGTGGCCAAACATAGAGATATTAAGGTTAAAAAATAAATGAATTACCGAAATGTTTGTACGCGCATAACTTCCATATGACTGCACAAATTGGATAAATCTTTCTTTTATGTGTTCGTTACAGTCAGTACAGAAGTTCGCCGGGTCAGCTAGTAATCAATCCAAACGCCCAATGATCACAATGATAGAATCTGGCCCCTAACTAGGATTTCTTGTATCTAGAGAACCAGGAACTACGAGTCCATTGTTCCACAACACCCAGTCACGAAACGAATGCTTGTTCATTTTTTCTGTGCACAAACATTTGTCCCGTCGCGGGAGTCGAACCCGCAACCTGAATGGTTTATGACACTTTATGTGATTTGAGCCAACCTGCCCGACCCCTACATAGAGGCTGTCACAGGGTAGGGATTTGTTAAGTAATATGTAACTAAACCTATATTATTATTGCTATGATAATACTGGAAATAATGTAAGAAATACAATGAGGTACAGCATTTTTTTAATTCCACACACGTCACAATTAAAGTACTTACATGTCTACCCAACTTATAGTTGTACGTGTGCCGGATCATCGGCACATCGTCAAAGAGTCTCAGCATTAGCCTCGCATTGGAGAGACGCGACCCCGCTGCCTGCCATGACTTATCTTCTCTCACACAACCATAGAGTTTGAAAGCATAGCATGCGAGACGGACCACCTAGAATAAAAAAATATTACTATACTAGTACATAGTATGTACCACGGGCCAAATACACAAGTATGTTTATAGATACAGGCATTATATACCTACCAGTCCAGTATATACGGGGTGTAATTGACAGGTTGGCAAAAACTGAAACAGTAGCTTCAGACCATGATTTATGACTGAAAAACGTTGGAATTTTCTTCAGGAAAATTGTCGAATTTTCCGACCGTTTTTCAACTAGATTTGTTTTCTATTCATTTGTTACAACAAAATCCAGCCCTAAAAACATAATTTTAGTGAAAAAAAGCAAAAAACTTAAACTCGGCAATGTAAATAAAAATGATGTAAAAAGAAAATTTGTACAACGCGCTCGGAATCAGCTGTTAGCTCTAAAAGTTTATTGCACTCCTTAGTGCCTACAGACTGTACGACAGACAGAGACAGCATACCGCTCGCTCGCTCGCACCCTCCCTTTGAGTGCTGGCCGCCGCCGGCGGGCGCGCAGCCCGCCGGGCGGCGGCGCGTCAAAGCAAAGGCGCCGCCCTTTGCTTTTACGCGCCGACACTGCTAGGGTTGTACCGCTTATGGAATTGAATACTTGTAATTTTATTTTTATTTATGTAAAATGTTTTATTAATAATTAAATACTCAGGAATGACTTTGTTCTTTCTTAGTTCCGAAAACCTTATTTTAAATCGTTAACCTTTCGAGTATCGTAATTAGAGACACAAAAAGACGGGGCAGGTGTGAGGACGCCGGCGTCCTCTGTTTAACAGTTTGATCTACAGTATCAATTACAAAGCCACCCGAACTGTACACACGCGTTGCATTACAGTAATGTAAATTGTTTGGTTTAGACAATTAAGTGGGACATAAAACAAAAACATCGCGTCAATATTGCCAGATTCACATTCCTTAAACTGCCAATCCCCGAGCGAACGCTGGCGTTCGAAAAGGTTTGCTTATTTTCGATATTTACAGACTACATAAGAAAAACTTCTTATTTGCGTTTTTAAATAAATACCCTATAAAAAAACGCTTATTTTATAATCTATGCGTTTGCTTAGTGTTTAGTAAATGGCGCGAAATCGCGTGCGTGCTGCTTGGGGATTGACAGGTCCTAGGTTTAAAGTTAGAAGCAGAACCAGGAGTAGAAGTTACAAGAGATAGCGGTTAATAACAATCTTTATCATACGATTACGATACGATTCTTTTTTCAATACCTAGTTCTTCATCTTTATCTCAATCGCAGACCGACCGCGGTAGCTACTGTGCCATGGGCTCCTCGACTAACGTACCTACTAATTACCGAAATGAAAATGTTTCATTTCATATCATGTGGGCAGCCCTATGCTACAAACTACACTAGGTAACTTAGGTTTAGGTAAGCCACGTCGAGTCACTTCTCACTTCAGTTCAGTCAGTCTGCCGCGATTGCTGGTGCGTTCTTGACGTTTCGTTCTCTTTCAACTGTGGAGAGTTTGGGACTGTGTCGTTGAGTTGAGTTGTGTTTTTTGTGTTGTCATGAGTCATGAATCATGAATCATGTGATATCGTCATGAATCGGCGTAATGAAACGTTTAGTGCTCGCGAATATGGCCAGATGTTAATGTGCTTGGGTGAAGCTAGAGGAAACGCGTCTTTGGCATTAAGGCTCTATGTTCAAAGACACCCAAATGAAAGACATCCAGCTAATAGTCGTACTATCACACGGGCATATCAACGTGTTTTAGAAAATGTACCTATTGTGCCGCGGCAGGAAGGTGCTAGAAGGACAATCAATGCTCGTTCTGAGCAGGCGATTTTAGATGTTGTCCGTCGAAATCCGCGTTTGGGAACCCGTACTGCTGCAAAACTTGTACGGCGTAATAACGGACCCCGGGTTTCACATTGGTCTGTGCACAAAGTCCTTCGAAAGGACAAGCAACGTCCATATCGGATCCATAAAGTGCAGGCTCTGGTACCTGGCGACTCAACCCGTAGACTAGCGTACTGCAGATGGCTGATACATCGGCAGCAGCTAAATCGCCAATTCGTTTCACGGGTGATTTGGACCGATGAATCGACTTTTACACGAAACGGTATGTGGAACCGGCGGAATGCTCACATTTGGGCACGCCACAACCCATACGCAATGCAGCAGACGGGTCATCAGACGCGGTGGTCACTGAATGTGTGGGCTGGCGTGTATCATAACCGTATTTTGGGTCCCGTGTTTTTGCCAACTAGAATGGACGGCCGGCGTTATTGCGAATTTCTACAGCAGGATTTTGAAGCTATGATGGACACTCTGCGGGCTGAGCTAGATCAAGAATGGGATCGTATGGAGAACGAACCCCTAGCTCAACTACCTACCATCTGGTTTCAGCACGACGGCGCCCCGCCGCATGTGGTGCTCCCAGTCCGACAGCACCTGGACCGTACTTTTTCAAACCGATGGATTGGGAGATTCGGGCCACATGCATGGCCACCTCGCTCGCCTGACCTAACCCCATTGGACTTTTTCCTGTGGGGTTATATCAAAGAACGGGTGTATGTGACGGAGTGTGATACCGCGGCCGAAATGGAGCAGCGCATAAGAGACGCTTTCGCATCGTTGAACCATCAAATCAATGAGGATGTGACAATGATGCCTCGTCTCCATGCCGAAACCCTGCGTCGAGCACAACTGTGCGTGCAGCTCGGAGGCAACCACTTCGAGCCATTCCTTATACGACCCGAGAGACTTTAATTTAGGTAAGTGACTAAGTATTTTAATTTTTCATAGGTATTGAATTTGTGTTTAAATTTTTTTAAGGCGGGTTTGTGTGTGTATTGTATTATGTATTTATTCCAAACGTCCCGAAGTACCTATTAGTATGAATGAACGACGCGCGGGGTATAGGGTCGCGCGCGTATCGCAATGTTCGTTATACATTGCGTAGCCGAAATAAAATTAAAAATTGAAAAACGTTCACCTATCATTTCCGGGAAAATATTTAACTATCAACATGTTAACAATACCAGTCTGAATTCATACTTTTCGTTTTTGCCAACCTGTCAATTACACCGTGTATATATATATATATATAGACTAGGACCATCAGCTTTGGACGTGTTTGTTTTACAAGAGCATGTATATCATAATCCTAAGCCTATTTAAAAAAAACTAATTTATGGTGAAATCTTCATCAAGTACTTCCAATAGCTAGCAAAGCTAATAAACAGACAGATGCAGCTAAGCGACTTTGTTTAATATTGAACATAATTATATAATACACCTAATTACAAAAGAAGAATTGTGAAAGAATGACATCTACTTAATTAAAATTCCAATTAGACAGATAATTAGTTTCAGGTACACTAACAAAACAGTGGAATTCCTATTAGTAAGTCACAAGTTGATCATTTGTGAGTTCTTATAGATCATTATAAGAACTCACAGGAATAAATTATCAAGCTCTTCGAAAATTCTTCTTCTAAGGCACTTAATGCTCCATCATACCTATGATAGGTACCACCTGTGGTTTAGATATTATATCATGTGGGTTTCCTTCTCAATCTATAGCACTTGTGTATAGTTCATGATGTATACATATTGTATGGGCTTGGTCAGTCAAGATTAAAGTATCTTTGAATAAAACTGATTGTAAAAATAAAAAAATATTATACTTAGGTATGTAGTCAAACAAGCGTAATAATTGTATATATACAAATTTGTATAACACATGTTTCCTAGCACCTACACTATAATACAAAGGCAAAATAGATAATAGCTATTCAACAAACTGGACCGCCAGTAATAGCATTCATTCTAGGCACAAAGCTACATACAAGTATTGCAACATCAAGTATACAATTTAGGGGCTTGGCTATTTCTTAACATTTAAAACTTTAGAAAAAGGTTTTTATGTTAGTTCCTCGTTATAAATAACTGAATTTGCTAGGAACCAGAAAACTATCAGACCAACTACCAACTATCACATTATTGACTGGAAAAACCGGTGTATACATAAAATATCAAGGCTAAATAGCTTCCGCATACTTTACCTTGTCTCTCCCATTGTAACTATCCAATAAGTCACAGATATCTTCGGTTATTGATGTCATTTTAGCAAAGTATTTCTTTCACTGATAACTCTTTCTTTGTACTGATAACTTTATCAATATTACGCTGGCAGCTTTGCAGCATTGTCGGCGCTGCGTGCGATACTGCAGATTAACGCGCGATATCTATTCCATTTCTCCAATTCGCGAGGGCTTTGCAAGTTTTGCAACCTTGAGACGGATTTCGAAAGGTTATGAGGTGGACAGAAACAGCTGATGATGACGTGCGCGTGCGTGACATATTGGTAAACATAATTTGACAGTTCTATAGTTTTACGAGGTGTGTTTGGTGTTGTCGTGAAATTGTGTAAGCCCCGGAGAAGTCATATAAGTTGAAGTTTGTGTTGTCACTGCCTCATTATCAATTCAAGTCAAAGACAAAATATTTATCTTAGATTCAATTAAACACCTCTAATCAACCTCTAATACAGTCCAAACCGAAGATTTGGAATGTCAGTTTTATTTTATGAACAGTTGGTCCTTATCTGCATGTATCCCTTATCGTGTTCTCAAATTCAAGGCACTTTCATATACTATTTTATGATAGTGTTATAAAAATTTAATAAAAAATGTTTGTAATGCCGTATGCTATGTAGCTTAGACAGCATAAATTATTTATATTAGTTCTTTCATTTAATTATGGCTTTCACTAACCTTGTAAATCATTGCAAGAAGTCAATTATTTCTTACTGTCAATGTCAAATAATAAATTGATTGTCACTGTCAAATAATGGATTTTCTCTTTTCTCTTTTTTACTTACCTATGTTGCATCGCTTCATCTCTCTCACTCATTCAATTCCTTAAAGCTTGAAAATCAAAAACATAAAACATTTTCTTTTTGTTTTTAGAAATTAGGAGAGAAAATCGAATTCTAATGTTCTATAAATGATATGTATTTAACAGTGTAACATGCTGGTGGTTTATACAATTTTCCTAAAATGTCGGTATTTTCTATAACTGATATACCTGAATTTTCCAAGAAGCAACGTATCGTGGTTGTTGGTGTGATAGGGAAATCGCCATACAGATACCCTAACAAAACTACTCCACTTTTACCTGTAGCGCAGAGCGATGAGGTAGATATTTATCCTTTATCTCCATTTAAGGCATTTCTACTTCAATTAGCCTTGTTTCGCCGCCGGTAAAAATTGCATGTGTATATGTATAGGTTGTATGTACATGACATGTATCAACAGGCATTGTTTACAAACTTTGAAACTAATAATTCACGTTGAATATAAGTATATAATATCTATACAGAACGGCATAGAATGCCACTGGGACGAGCGCCGTGGCATTCTCTACCTGCATGCAGTCACATACCTCGACACCAAGCGGCTGGCAGATCTCGCAGCTAATCTCGATGAGAATTCCAAGAGTACAGAGAAAGATGCCGACGCCGCCCATTGGCTGGTGGCATCAGGAGAGCTGGCAGCAGATTCCTGTAAAGTGATAGCGCTGCTGTTCCAGTTGTGCCATATTGTGGTGCTGTCGTCTCCTACATCTACTTTTGATCTTGGATACTTGCAGCTGTTTAAAGCTATAGATGCTTACAGGTAAGAATTAATTCACAAAAAAAGTTTTCTCTGTATATCAGACTACTGAGCTTATGTTGAGACCCCATCCATTGTTTCATCGTCATTGCCCCATCCTATTGTACCTATTTAATTTACCAATATCAACCTTATTAATAATATAATTTTTAAACAAACAAACAGCTAGATTATTTCCGATACAATCTCCTTTTTTCTAGAACAGAGCTTCAGACTCGTATCACAGCAGCTCTCTCCAACAGTGGAGCTTCAGGTACATGGGAGACTCATGGCCGATCCTGCTGCCCTCGACTCTTATTTCACTTCAGACGGGCCCCGACACCTTTGCGAAGGAATCCAGGTGCTTTGAAAAGGCTTGAACATGCTACAGAGGATCAGCTATACTTTATATTGAGGAAGGCCAGGATTATTACTAATGTCTGGTGAGTTTTGATTGAGAGTAATATCCTCCAACTTCACCTTCCATCCTTCACATCTTTCCTTGTCCCTTCTTCCCTCCTTCTTTCCTTCCTTATTTAAATTATTTTCATTATTTACTAGCTTGAAACTAAAATAAAATATTTAATGCATCTCTTCGATTTCTGACTTATCTATAATTATAAAATGTTTTTATATAATATGTTACAGTGCCAAATCCCTCTTTGCCGTCCCCAAGAACGAAGAGTTTGTTTACATCAGTGCCGATAGTGACTCTGGTAATGCGCGTGATGTCAGCGCCCTCGTTCGTGGCCTCGTGCAGATGTGCGCGGGGGCGGAGCCCGAGCCTGCCTCCGATCGGCCCTCCTTCAGGAGCTTCTTACAGGGGCATATAGACAGGGCACTCGAGGAAGGGTTCGATGACAATGTGGGGAAGTATGCAATGGGTACATTTTTCTTTGAGGTGAGTAAAAATATTACAAATTCAACAATTTTTTTAAGTGAATATGTCTTGGGGTGATAAATGCTATGCTTTACGCAATGCTTTTATGTTGTTCAAAGTTCTGGGTGGCATACAATTGTTATGGGCAGACGTGGCACTTCCATTAGGCAAACGATTTCTTCATATTATAACGCAGTTCCGTACAAAAAAAAATTAAGTACATACCAATTTCAATAATCCTGACCTAGTTGTGCTGCAGCTGTATGACAAATAAATTAAAGCACCATCCTCAATTTAAGACAAAATAACTAAAACAGAATAAAACAAACTAAAATTATAATTCACACCGGGTGGCATGAGCCGGCTTTGCACCGCGAAAGCCAGACAGAAACAGGCCAGCATCTTCAAACCTAACATCTAAATACTGCAAAATTAATCCCATTCCAGTTACCATCTGCATCATCATGGCGCGCAGCCGCTCAGGCCTTAGTTCCCGTATTCCTCGAAGACTCAAACAAACCAGATGAAGATGACGAGAGCGAGCCCACTAGCGCCCTCTATGACGCTCTAGCCACTGACGTGAGGTTCTCAGCTGCTAGATGTGCTAAGGTAACGATAAACACTTACCATCTATGCGGGCCGTCTGCTAGTTTGTCTATAAATCATATAAAAAAGCACTCAACATGTTTATACTCTACTCCCTGCCAGGGCAGTTTATCTCGATAGCTACAATCTAGGAATCTTCAAGTCTAGTTCTAGTTTAGTGAACAGGTAGCAAACATACTAGATCGTCAACTGCATCGTCGCTTACCATCAGGTGAAATACTTGTCAAATGCAAGCCAAATAGTAAAGTCAAAGTCAAAGTCAAATATCATTTATTAAATAGGCGCAAAAGTGCACTTTTAAAGGTGCACATGATACAAATAAAATATGTTAAAAATTGTAACTTATGTTAACATGACTTTGAAAAGAAGGTAAGTAGGTTTACCCATTTCTTTCCTATACTCAAATTGAAGTCTAAGTGCTGAAAAGTAATGAGAAAACTGACTCTACCAGTGCTTCGAAAATATGAATAATAAGTAAAAAAAACACATATTTTGAATAACTGCAAATTTATCTGTACATAATATTGTGTCTGTGAATGAGTGAGTGTCTGTAAATAATAATTTATCTGTACACTACATTTTTACTTATTATGAACATAGATGTACACGTTTTACCAAAAAAAAACCGACTTCAATGTATCTTTGAAGTCCAGGGTCAAATATCGATGAAATTTATATGAGGCCACTTCAAAGCTGAACTGAACTGAACGCAAAAATAATTTTGGAAATTGGTCAACAGTTGGCGGAGACATCGGTGAACAGACATAACAAAAATATATATACCCGCCTCCTTTTTTGGAGTCGGTAAAAACTGACATATTAATGACTAGCTGCGCCCCGCGGTTTCCCGGGGTAAAAAGTAGCTTATGTGCTATTCCAAATCCTAATGTACCTGAATACATACCAAATTTCATCAAAATCGGTTTGGTAGTTTTGCGTGAAAGAGTAACAAACATACATACATACATTCTTACAAACTTTCGTTTATAATATTAAGTAGGATAGTACGACATTCCAGTAGACCGATTACGATGAAACAAAGCTTAAATATTGCGCCGGATTCTGCAGCATTCCACATGTCGAACCGGATCAAATTTCCAATAGTGGTCATTGTGTGAAAAGCTGACAAATGCACAAATACATAACAGAGAATCAGACAAATAGACCAAGATTAAAAAAAAAACCGGCCAAGTGCGAGTCGCACTCACGCACGAAGGGTTCCGTACCATACCATTATCTATAAAAACGGCAAAAAAATCTCGTTTGTTGTATGGGAGTCCACTTAAATACTTAATTTATTCTGTTTTTAGTATTTGTTGTTATAGCGGCAACAGAAATACATCATATGTGAACATTTCAACTGTCTAACTACCACAGTTCATGAGATACAGCCTGGTGACATAATGACAGACAGACAGACGGACGGACAGCGGAGTCTTAGTAATAGGGTCCCGTTTTACCTCTGGTACGGAACCCTAAAAATGCAATTTTTTATTCGTGACCCCCTAGTTGATTTTTATTCATACATTTTGGAAGTAAAGACATAGGTATTTTACAGTTTTAATATATGCATGTAAAGTTCTAAATTCAAGTACATTCACAGAATACTAAAGAACAGAAGCATCACTCCGCAAAGAAATTTAAACAAATAGCGACTCTTGCTATGACGCCATAAAGTTCAATTCAGCTCGCGTAGCGCTGCATGCCTACCAGTCATATTAACCTACAGAGCGCCTCTCTTTCTATCGCGCCGCTCTTATCTCTTCTGACGCGGCACGTGTAACGACGCGCGACCCGCCGTCGGTGTCCGGCTATGTACTTGTAGCTTCGTACCTACAATGCGGAGTGCGCTAGGCCTGGTATATTGCTATCAGAAAGGTTGCTCTCAACTGGTAAACTTTTTTTTAGTGAACTAATGCATTTTTCAGGTTCTGCCGATTGCGCAAGCGTCGTATACGGAAGGTTTGCCATCCCATTACTCTAGCCAACATCATCAGCACAAGGTACATTTTTTCTTCACTTGTTTTCATTTCCTTCAAAGATAATAAGAAAGACATAAATCTAAATTGCTAATCCATTAACATGACTACTACAAATGAACAATGACATTTGAAAAGGAACCCTTCCACTCCCTTTTCTTGTTCGTTTAGAAAGGTATGTTTAAAGGCCTGAATATGTGTGAGCATGGCCTAGTTGACAGCGACTCCCGAGTCTACCAGGACAATACGGTGTTTGTATGTTGGTATGTTTGCAGTACCTAGGTTTAGACTGAGTAAAACGAATAAGTCCTTCATGGGCAATTGTGTACGTTATTACAATAAAATTCCAAAATGTATAGCGGAGCTCACGGAAAGTAGATTCAAATTGAGTGTGAAAAATATTCTAATGAAAAAAGCATACTTTACAGTAATTACATAGAAGACAAAGATGCATGGAACATTCCGCTTCTGCCAAGTAGCCAACTGGCACATAAGAAGAATAATATTATCAAAAACAAACATAAAATATTGTAACAAAAGTTCTAAAAAGTATGCCCCTCAGTTTCTTGCCGTATCTTCTGAGTAGTGGTTCTTTTTCCGGTACTGTGGTAGATTCATTGTAATTATTGACTTCCATAAGTGCTTCTGTGACGACAAAATTGAAATAAAAAACTTTTGAATTGATAACTTGCGTACCGTTGACCGGATTTTATGAAATTCGGCATAAAGACAATAGACGCAAGCTCGCTCTATAACGTTGAAGGAAAACATCGTGATGAAACCTGCTTACGCGCTTTGGAGTGGTAGGCTCTGGCCGTGGTTGTAATACCACCCACCGAACAAAGCCATGCCGTCAAGCGACCTAGTCGTGTTGCGGGATGATGTTCGGTGAACCATCGGGGAGACGGGTATGAACAGCCGCTCAACTGCCGTCTCGCTCTAGATCTATGTGCTCCAACTTAGGCCACATCATCGCTTCACATGAGGCGAGATAGTGGCCAAACATAGATCAATTAAGCGTAAAAAAAATAGAACTTGCAAGTTCAAAGATAAGCTCAATTGGTCCGGGGGTAGTTGAAATTTAGCGGATATAAAAACCATACCTGGAAAACGCGAGCGGACCGTCATCGTCAGTCAGTTTCTAAGCGCACCACGTAATTACTGATCATACTATACTGGTAAACATGTGTAGGTGGGCGTAGCGCTGGGCGTGCTGGTGACGATGGCCCGCGGGCCGCTGTCGGGCGGCGCGGCGGGCCGCCTGCGCGCCGCCTGCGCCGCCGTGTGGCGCGCGCGCACGCTCTGCGAAGCGCTGTCGCTCACCGGCCACGGCTGCATACATCCAGACCAGTAAGTTTAAACTACCACTCGAGGTGACGCGAATTCCAGCACCTCATACTAAGTTCGAAACTCTTTTTAACAGACTTCAAAAAACGAGGAGGATTTTTTATTTTTATTTTCTTTTTATGTTTGTTACCTCAGAATTCCTTCATTTATAAGCTGATTTGGAAATGTTTTTGCGTTGGGTTCAGTATAGCTACGTCGGAATAGGGAATATACGTATAGTTTTTATGCATGAATCGATTCATTATTAAATAATATTAATGAAAAAAAAATGTTTAAAAATGTTACGGCATCATATGTCAATAAAATATATTCATATATTCATAACAATCTATGTTACATGTCAATATATTCGATAATAATAAAATATATTAATATGTCATATTAATATATATAATAATTCATTCAAATAAAATAAATTAAATTAAAAATTTTGAAATATGTCGTACAACTAATAATAAAATTATTCGAATAATTCATTAAATGAATAAAATGTCTGCTCAACAAGCCATTTCTTAAGTTTATACTTAAACGAATTCATTGAATTAGTGTTCTGAACTTCCTCTGGCAACCGGTTATAAACCGCCGGCGCCATGACATGCACTAACTTATCTTACCTATAACTAAATGAAAATAAATTTAAATCAACATAAACGTGCCATTTGCGTGTGACGTCACAACGTGGGAACCTAGGATCTCCTCATTGGTCCATCTATGGTAAATGTGTCTGTATGTTAATAATTTACCAATAGGGCGGGCTCTATGTCAAAAATTTACCAATAAGCAGCGAGGCGCGGTTGCACATACTCAAGCGTTTTGCGATTACGTTCCGTTTCTCCAAAATTAAGTAAAATAAACATTGAATAAAAATAAAGTACGCAATTAATAATAATAACTATATCACTACTAAATGTTTACAGGAGTAATCTATCGTAAAAAGCAATTAAAATATTGAAGTAAGGTTTTTTGTTAAAATTTAATTATATTGTTTTTTTTTCTAAAATTAATTATTAATTTTAGCACTTTTACTTTAAAGCCTAACTGTATGTTTCCCAAATATTAATAAATAACATACCGTCGCAAGTGAAACGTCCACCACTGTCCATGTTCCAGCGACAACAGCAAGGAGCACTCGTCGGGCGTGCGCTACGTGAGCGCGTGCAACTGCGGGCGCACGCGCGTGCAGCGCGACGATCCGTACTCCGTGCGCGCGGCCAACTGCACCTTCTACGCGCTCGCGGCCGACCAGTGCGACGGCTGCAACGGGGAGAGGATAGACTTCCCCGTCTTCGAACCCTCTACACCCACCTTCAGGTACTCTCCTTAACCTACTCCAAAGAAAGGATTTTCTCAATTCGATTGTATTTTTAACCGACTAAAAAAGGTTCTCTGTTCGATTGTTTTTTTTAATGTTTGTTTCCTCAGAACTCCGTCATTTTCGAAAATTATTTTTGTGTTCAGTTCAGTATAGCTACGAAGTGGTCCCGTATAAATTTCATCGATATGTGACCTTGGACTTCGAAGAAACATTGAAGTCGGTTTTTGTTTATTTCTAAAAATTAATTTTATTGTTTGTTACCTCAGAACTCCGTCATTTATAGTCATTCAGAGCAGAAATTTCCATATCGGTTGGATCGGTTTTTTTGCACCCTTAGCATACCGGCGACAACATTTTTATCCCCTGTTTATAACCCCTTTTTGTTTGACGATAATGGATAAAACAGGAAATAAATTGTTTTGTCTCCGATCCGTGCTAAGGGGGCTGGGATCAATATAGCCATAATGTGGTCCCATATAAATTTCATCGATATTCGACCGTGGACTTGCAGATACATAGCGATAATGTGGCCAAAAGAAGACGCCAGTTGAACGGCTGGTCAAGCCCATCTCTAAAGAAAGAAAAAAAGAAAAAATCATTTATTTGACGATCACAGTCATACACTAACAAAATAAAGAAAGAAAAGAAAACATAATTACAAAAAGAAAAAATAATATGTATAGAGATAATTAAGCTTAAATGACTACTACATATGTGGTGCCAAAAGAATCTCTAATGGTTCACTGAATGTCGACCCGAGAGAAATATTTTACTTACCCAAAAACTTAACAAAAAAATCCATTTTACTATATAAAAGAAACTAAAATACCATAATAAACCTGTAGCGCCATCAATATTGTCTGTACTTGCTATTCGTACATAACCTTCACCTTTTTATTATTATTTTAGCCGTTAGTGTCCCACTGCTGGGCAAAGGCCTCCCCCCATTCCTTCCACTCGTCCCTGTCTTGCGCCAGTTGCGCCCAGTCTGGACAAAATTTGTCGAGCTCGTCCCGCCATCTCCTCGGTCTGCCGCGCATCGCGACTGAAAGATAAAATAATTCAAAGTGTTGACGACACTTGCCCGCCTCCTCAGAGCGGCGTCAGTAAAAGGCGTGTCCAGCCAAGACACGACGGAAGTGTCGACCGCGCGCTCCGAGGGGAACACGCCCGGCTCCGGCTCCGGCTGGTCGGCGCCGGACGCGCTCTCCCCCGGACCGGAGAAGGAAGACGAAGAGGATGACGACGAACAGGAGGACGGCTTCATTGTGCACGTCAGGGGAGATTCTAATAGTGGTAAGGGTTTATACCAGAGGAATGGAAAATAGGAATGGCGGAGAGGGCGTGGCAGACGCGCCGTGATCATACGATTCGATAATCGTATTTATGTCAACGGTGTAGTCATGACACGCGTTAACACGCCGAATTCCGGCGGATATATGCACTTCAGTGTCATAACTGTAAAAGGCTATGTCATAAGTGATTCAGTAATCCATTCGTATTGCCTTACATTAAGGTATATTTTTACCACGTTTTTAAGTCACTTTCATGTGTGTCTGTCTATCGTTCCGGGTAGAATCTTGCAACTTTGAAGCACTTCCCGATTAGCTATCCGGCTGAAACTTTCAGTGCAGACTGCAGGCTCACAACTCGATGACAGTGCATTCTAAATCCATAAAAACGTGATTGATGGTGCTTATAACTATTCAAGCTAGTAATAAATGTGCCAAAGTAGGTGCAATGATTCTTTGTACATAGATGTTTCATTTACGTGTGTGCGATTGGCAATACTGATTTTCCTACAAAACTACCACCATTCTAACTTATTCTCCATTTCTCTGGTTTGTACTATTGTAGTAAGTCCTCGCCACCTAAGGTTTGTATAGAAAAGACCTCGTGTTTTAGTATTGTTTTCCTTTATTAAAATACAAGCGTAAAACTATTTAATGCATGCTGTGTTCACGCCGAGAATGTCTTTGTCACACACTCGCATGAGAAAGAAATACAGTTCAATATATCTTAATTTCACTCGAGAACCTCCTCGAGAGGTATACTCTCATTTCTTTTTAAAATAATGCACCCCGGGCAGTGAGTAGTCAAGCATCGTCATTCTCCAATCCATCCTTTGTGTATCAGTATGTTTTAGAAAATCTGCCTTCTCTTTCTAACGTTCCGTCTGTACCCTACTGAACCGACCGCTCCCCTGCAGACAAGGTGATCACGCGGCAGCCGTCCACGACGGAGTACCTGCCGGGCATGCTGCACCTGGCGAGCCCGGCGGGGCTGCTGCCGCGCTTCCCGAGCTGGAGCCTCGTGTGCCTCGGCGCCTCGTCGCTGTACTCGCACGCGCTCGGCCTGCCCGAGCACCTGCAGCCCGGCTTCCTGCCGCACACCAACTACCTCATGCCGTGGGACTGCGCCCCGCGGTGAGTACTCTACTGGAGCCTCGGCGCCTCGTCGCTGTACTCGCACGCGCTCGGTGATGTTCGGTGAACCATCACGGAGATGGGTCTGAGCAGTAACTCAACTGCCATCTTTTTTTAGTGTACACCTATGTGCTTTATCTTCGGCTACATCGTCACTTAACATCAGGCGAGATAGTGGCCACACAGATTAATAAGCAATAAAAAAATAGTTTATGGAATTTAACATGGTTTTCACCATAATTCAAATAATTTCATAAGGATGTATTAAGTATATAATTAATTATTATTAATGGTAGTTATACATTCATATTAACTTTCGTGCGAAGCCAGGGCAGTTCGCTAGTCAGCATGAGGCACTAAAGATCAAAATGTTATCTACCATCCTAACGTTACTAACATTACTCCATTAGAGCAGTCGGTAGGATACTCATCGTCATCTCGTAGGCATTAAAAAACCAACGTTATTGCAGAACAACCTTGTCTATCATGTACATAAGCGTGCATAACGCAGACGACGTGTATTGTCCTAGCCTTTCTTCTTCTTCGTTCTTCGTCTTCTCAGAATAAGAAGACTACGCTAGTGATAATTTTTAACGCACTAGTGAATGCTTCATTCAGAACGAAGAAAAATTAAATAGCTCGGCCAATCAAATATTTCTTCGATCTTAGCCAAAGGATAAGCATTGCCATTCAACGTGGCAATGCTGCCAGCATTTTGGGAACGTTGCACACTGGTATTGGTGTATTAGATTAGGTTGGTTAGGTAAAACAAATAATTGTTTTGTAATGTGTTGTCAAATAAATGTAACTACATAGTTAGTAATGTGTTGCGGTTAAATGAATAATGTTGATGTTGCGGTTTAAGGACAGCGTCAAACGCGATATGTCATCCTTCAACATCGACTGTTCGAAATGGGAGAACGAAGCAGAAGACCGTGACCTTTGGCAAAAGTTTATTGCAGAGGGCATAACTTCACACGACGATACTTGGTTTGCGCTCCTTGCAAGACAAGACCAATTTAACAACCCCACATCAGGGCCCCAATTCACTATGACAACTTGGCGAAATCATGTCGATCCCTTCCTTCGAAGTCACGTCGATTCCTTCATTAATAAACGACATCTCTATGACGCATTCTCTCTCTTCAATACAAATTTCGCAGTGTCGTTTATTAATGAAGGAATCGACGTTTCCTTGAAACAAGGAATCGCCAAGTTGTCATAGTGAATTAGGGCCCTGCTATGGGATCGCAGCATTCAAACATCTGCACACGGTGTGGCCGGGTCTGTTATTCTCGTGTCGGCTTTTAGAGTCATGAGTGGAAGTGCCGTTCAATCATTGTTACTCCGGACGCTGATTAAATCATCTCTTTAGATGGAACAGGCATATGATGAGTAATGTGTTATATTTTCCTATTTCAGTGTGGAGCAGATATCTCTGTTCCGCGCGGCGATGGGTCGCGGGCGCGGCAAGTCGGCGCCGCCGCACCTCACTGTCAAGATATTCATCGGGTTCGAGTATGAGTGCCCTAGAGGACACAGGTAAGGATTTTAAATTTACTAGCCGATAACAGCAGCACAACAGTGGGATTTGGGCATAGCGTGTAAATGGGCATACGTTTGACGACATCTCGCCTGATGGAAAGCGAAGATGCGGCCTAAGATGGAACACGCTTGCCCATGAGATGCCTAGTCACTCTAGACTTAAAGAGACACAAGTTGTAGCTGTTTGGGAACAAAGACGGTGGCAGAGCGTTCCGCTCCTTAGCAATTCGCATGATAAAGAAATCTGCGAAACAATCATCTTCCCAGTCAAGTTAATCTTCCATCTCCCCTGAGGGGTGGTGGTAGGGGTGGGTCTCGGGGTGGTCCCCTCTACCCTGGCGTAACGTGCGGGGGCTTCTACCCCCGGGGAACTGGCAGGCCGCTGGTGGCTGCTTCGCTAGTCGGTGCACCTCTCAGCGACTCTGTGTTGGACCTTTTTGTTTGGTGGTTGCTGTCGTCTCTGCCCTCTTCGTCTTCTTCTGGCGGCAGAAGAATGTCGCGGGGCAGAGCGCGTTTCTGGGGTTTGTCGGGGGGTCTCGCGTGGAGGGGTGCGATGTCGTGCAGGTGGGGGTGTGGCCCGTTGTCGGCGCGGTCGTACATACGACGTGCCAGTCAGACCATGAACTCCCCCACATTTCCCACCCCAACATCGCGGGCGATGACGTCATTTCTGACGTATCGCGGGGCCGCCCCCGTACACACGCGCAAGGCGACATTTTGTACAGTCTGTAGCCGCCTCCGCTGGGTCTAGCATAGTGAATACCACGCCGGAGCCGCTCATCTTCCCATGATGAAAAAGATTGTTATTTTTATGGATTTAGAATGCATTGTCATCGTTTGTGAGCTACTCTGAAAATTTCAGCTGAATAGCTAATCGGGAAGTGCTCAAAATTTGAGTTGTAAGATTTCATCCGGAACGACAGACAGACAGACAAACAAGAAAGTGACTTAATAAAAAATGAGTCCTGCAACTCTCAGTGCAAAAAGGAGGGATCAAAGTTTATCAATATCGGTTCAGCCGTTTTTTATGGTTATAGGTTTTTTGCGTAGGTTTTTTGTTTTTAGTTTACTAAAATTCGCTTTATTTTAATTTTATGAAATGACGTGAAAGCAGTTAATGTTTGATACTTTTCAATTACCCTATTTCCAGGTTCATGATGTCCGGGCCGGACACGGTGACGTCCGGCGGCGGCGGGGGCGGCGGGGGCGGCGGCGGCGCGGGCGGCGCGGGCGCGCGGCTGGCGGCGGCCGACATGCCGCTGTACGCGGCGTGCGTGTGCCGCGGCGCCGCGCCGCCCGCCGCCGCGTTGGCGCGCGTGCACGTCGTCACGCCGAAGGCGCCCGTGCACGTCACGCTCGACCCCAAGGTACTACCACTTTTTTTTTATGATGTAATGGGCTCACGTTTGACAACAATTCACCTGATGGTAAGTTTAGTTGCGTTCTGAGGTGGAGCACGTTTGCCCAAGAGGTGACTTTTCACTCTTGTCTTAAAGAGACCCAGGTTGTAATTGGAAGGAAATAAGGACTCCGGTAGAGATTTTTTATTTATTTTTATTTGTGATAAATCTACGTTCGACCACCATCTCGCCTGATGTTAAGCGACGATGTGGCCGAAGATGGAGCACGTAGATTTAGAAGATACCTATTCACTCTAGCCTTGAAGACGCCCAATTATAGTTTTCAGGAAACAGAGAAAACGGCAAGGAGTTCCATTCCTTAGCAGTACATATAATGAAAGAGTCAGCGAAGCGCTTTGTGCGGACTGGTGGTATGTGCACAACATAAGGGTGAAGTGACTCTCCTCGCCTGGTGGTCCTAAGATGGAATGGGGATGAAGGAATCAGCTGATGCAGGTCTTGTGCACCCTCCCCGAAATGTAGTCTGTAGAAAATCGACAGGCTAGCTACTTGTCTTCTGTGTTTAAGGCTACACTTGATCGCAACATTGATCTTGTTCGTTAAGTTTCACTCTATCTCAATAGATGGCGTACATTGGCATTGTAGCCGGCGAATTTACAGGGCATTATGAGACTCAACAGCTAATTGTCTCAGCGTGACGAGCGCCGCGCAGGATTTTGCAAAACAAAGTTCTGGGTGGTGCTGTTATTGTTACGGGCTGGCGTATTGCTTACCATCAGGCAAACGACCAGCTCGTCTCGTCATTCAGTTAAAAAAAAAAACATGTCACCCTTAAAACGGTCTTCTTCTTCGATCGTGTAGGTGTGTGGCAAACCCTGGTATCGGAGTTTTAAGACCGCCGTAGGCCTCCGACGTGGTCTAACGACTGTTGTCCTCACAACGACCGGACCCGGCGACCGGATGATAGAAATGAGATGGAGGAATTAAGTCGTGTAATTCCATCACACACTCTTCGTAATTTATCCTGTAAAACGTCTTGTCTTGTCCTTTTTTTAGTGTGTTGAGTGTAAGGTTGTGTGATGTCCTGAATAAATGTATTATTATTGTTTTTTTAAATCGTCAGGCTGGCAAATTTACGTCCAAGTTCGAGGCTCTGAAGTGTGAACTGTTCCAGTATGCGTTACTGTCACAAACCCGCGTCTCCTCCCCAGGTGCAGCCGGTGGCGGGCGGGCCTACATTCGTGCCGCAGCCCGCGGGCTCCGCCCCCGTCAAGCTGTCGGCCTCTGCCTACTGGGTGCTCCGCCTGCCGTACATCTACAGCGACGAGCGCGGCGCCCTGCCGCGGCCGCGCGCCGCGCCGCCCCCGCACGCGCAAGGGAAGATATTCGCGCCACTGTTCGGACTGCAGGACTGATGTACCGATTGAGAACTAGTCAGCATTTCCTCACACGACCTCTGCGGGCTCGAAAAGCGGCAGAGCTAATCTGCCCACTAAACATAACTCACCTTGTAGGCGGGGAGCAGAAAAGAGTAGCTGTATTTGGCCGGTGAAGATTATAAACAGCTCTTACAGTAGCGCTACGTTTAGCATACGATCGAAATGGGATTAGAAATATGTATATAAAGGCTGCTGATGTTCCGTGAAGGGGACTCGGTTCGCGCTTGTTGTTTTTAACCCTCGACGCAAAAAGGAGGGGTGTTATAAGTTCGACCACTATGTGTGTCCGTCTGTGGCACCGTAGCTCTTAAACGGATAAACCGAATTGGATGCGGTATTTTTTATTTAAAAGCAGGTTTTCTCTTAGACATGTTTCATCAAAATCAGTTTAGCCGTTTTTTACTTCTTATAGGTTGTTTTTGTCGGGGTTTTTAAATTATAGTTTACGGAAATTCGTTATTTATGTATAATTATTGATAGGGAATATGCATGTGTTGTCGAAAAATCTTATTTTTGGAGAAACGGAACGTCATCGCAAAACTCTTGAGTACGTGCAACCACTATCTGAAGTCACGCGGCTCGCTGCCTATTGGTCAAGTTTTGACATAGAGCCCGCCTTATTGGTAAATTAATGACACACTCACGCACACATGTAGCATAGATGGACCAATGAAGAGATTCTAGGTTCCCACATTTTGACGTCACACGCAAATAACGCGTTTATGTTGATATAAATTTTCATTTAATTATTTAATTGACGAATAATGCCGTAATTTTTTTTTACATTTTTTTTCTTTAATTGTATTTTATAAAGAGTCGATTCATGCGTTAAAAAAATACATGCATATTCTCTGTTATAGTCAAACTAATTTTGTATGACGCAGGCATTTATTGAAGCTTATCGAAAAATATGCACCCGAAAATGTTTACAGACGGCTGTAGGCGTAGTGAGAGATTTTGCTATAAGTTAACGCGTTCGACTCCGGCCGCGAAAACGCGTAGTAGACCGAGTAAATGTAAAGAGCCCTAGTGACAAGATATTGAATCATCCAAACCTCGTCATTTCTTCATACAAACTGCGCGTTTGCGTCACGCGTTAAGTTGCAGAACTCCTACTGAACAGGACTACTGAATCATTTGTCCCCTTGACGAGTCAGGAATTGGCCTCAAGGGTTCATATTACAGGCAGGTTCTATGACATAGGCATCAATTGGAACATGGTGACTCTAGAAACAAAGACTCGCGCCGCAAGGCAATTACAGTGCCTGTCGTATAATCTTCCAAAAAGGTCTATCGAAATCTATGTATGTGAGCGAGTGTGGCTCAGTGGTAACATGTGCGACTTTCGATCCGACGCGACGCACCCGAGTTCGAATCCCACTGGCCTGACCACTGACTTTCTTAAGTTATGTGCGGATTTAACACTCGCTCTAATATCGGTGAAGGAATACATCGTGAGGAAACCGGCATGTCCAAGAATTTATCACAAACATTCAAAGACATGTGACATCTACGGACCCGCAGTGGGCCAGCGTGATGGATTATGCTAAGCCCATACTCTCTATGAGAGAAGGCCCTAGTCCCAGCAGTGGGAACGTAATGGGCTGATGATGATGATGATGATGATGATGATGAAATGTATGTTGACGTGGAGAAACGAGCAGGATACATCGTTAATACGTACAGATAGACGAGTTTCAAGGTGACGAGAGCAGTACAGTGGCGCGCAGAATTTTAAACAAAATATAGATCTGGATCGACTTCTATTATGGGTAGGTGTGTTGCTTACTATCAGGCGAATGACCTGCTAGTCTCGTCACTAAATAACATAAAAAATGAATCCTACCTAGTTGCGACTCCACGCGGTGTGGTGTGTGTATGTAAACGAAAGGACTGCTTGAGACTAACTGATTTTTGTAGGAGAAAAATAAACCTTAAGATGTAGGTATAAAGTCCCAAAATGCTTGGGGCGAATCATCCCACAGAGGGACGATTGAAGCTTGACGCTACAGTGTAAACATCGCCCTGCGGCGGGTCAATGTAATAGTCAAAAGAATCATCAATGAACCTTTACGAATTGATAATGGGTACGACTGTACCTTGTCTTCTACATAAACTATGTTATTCTACATGAAGTTTAGTATGACTAATGTACTTGAATACATTGTAAGATTGACTATAATTTATTATCCTATGCATTTAAATGTTATGGTATAAATACAATAAAAAATATACAGTAAACTTCAAGGTGTGATTATTTATTTCCTTAAAGTTTCGTTATATTTTGTTCTTTCCTCTTTTTGGTTTGCTGAGAATGTTAAACACCAGTTTCTATAAAAATACGTTTTGCAAAAACGGAGACATTATTAAACGTTATCTTATAAAATGAGCTTAATTCTACGACAATATGGCATGGATTTTGGTTAATTATTCCTATTTCTTTAAAATTAGTTAATCGTTTGACTGAGCGTAGTACGCATGCGCCATTTTGTATTAGACGCCATTTTGAATGTGCTTTCAATATATTATTCTTGAGATAATCTTTGCAGCGTTTAATCTCGACTTCTTGTCATAAATCTAATTTATGTATTTCCAATTTTAGAATCCAATTTCACTTTTAATTTTGACCTTATTACACCATTTTCTACGTAAGACTACTGGCGCCATCTATTGTGAGTCGAAAGCTAACTTTTTTAAGGCGGCAAATAATTTCTGAGTATAATTTATTTTTAGGTGTATTTGAATGAATAACTAATTTTTAGTGGTTCAAAAAGATAATACTAATTTTCCTAAGCAATTTTTGCATTTTAGTGCAAATTTTCGTAAAAAAGTCTTCAAAATCTTGACAAGTAGGCGGGGCTTACCTCCCGCCTCTGTGATTGGAGGATCGGTAGTGGGGAGGAAGCGGCTTCGTTCTTCACGGCGCACGGTACAACCCTTAGTCGTTCGTGTGCCGCCGACGCGAACACAACTGTGCAAGAAACTCTGCTCGTTTAGCGAACGACATCACACTTTGGAACTTTCGGAAAACTTTCTGCGGCAGCTATGCCGCTGCTACATCAGGTAAGTTATAATTTTGAAATTAGTAAGACCTCTCAAGCTATCGTATACTGTGCAGTGTGAAATTTTGAAGATCCGCCACGAGTATTTTTGGATCTAGGAATTTAGTTTTTTCTAAAAACGATAAATTTGGTTTTGTCGGTTTTAAGCTGTAGTGTAGTGTTTAACATTACTCAAATGGAAGATATTATAAATACTTCCATAAACTTAGTTTTGAGACATCTTAACCAATTTTTATCACAGGATAACGGTCGAGGGGGTGGCTGCCCCAACGAGACTCCTCCGCGGCCCTGCCGGTCCATCGCAGAATTCCTGGGACTTGACACGATGCTCACGGAGCCTAACGGAGCGCTGGCGTCCGCTAGAAACGTAAGTACCCACATTTATTTTTTACCAAGCGTATTTGTACTACCCTCATAAGTTTTTCATGCACACCTACATTTACGGACTGTTTTTGTTAAATTTGTGCTCTGCTGCGGTAATTTTCGATCACGGGCATTTTTCTACACAATTTGCTAGGTATTTTGTTCGCTTAGTTCCCTTTTGACTAAAGGGTTTCAGGATAGCTTTTAAATGAAATGCTTTAGGATATTGGATTATTTTAAATGTGTGGCATTCTGCAGGTCGTGAAGTTAAGCAGTTAGTGCCGCCCCGCGTTGGGCGCCAACAATGTCCCTCATATCTGTATTTGTATTGCGATCTCGAGCCAACGCGGCACTTAAATCAAATTTTAAGCACAATGCTCTAGTAGGTTTTATTGTCCGTTCATAATGTACCGTACGACATCCGGTTTGATGGCAGTTAATGTCGAGCAAGATGTGCCAGCGCGCGCGGTATAATGGCGCGCCCGTGCCAAGTGGCGGCCGACGAAAGGCTTACTGCACTTGCATTAGCTTCTATAGCTGTTGGATTCGGCATCATAGCCTCTCTATTGCTTATAGAATGTGTCCCTACTTCTGTGGAGCCAATTTTGCGGGCCAGATAGCGGTTCGAAACATTTGTACTCTTCTTCAATTTTCTAACTACCCACTTAAGTTGTCTACGTTTTGAATCTTAATATTTCACAAAACCCTCTTTTTCCTTAAATTTGGTTTGTCAGGCTGATCCGTAAATCTAGTTCTGCATACACATTAGTTGCTCAATTTAGCAAACTACCGTCATCTATCAATTTAAGCACCAGTACCGAAGCGTAGTTAATTTAATTCCTACACTTAATAGCTCAAGTTGTCTAGTCACATGTGGGGTGCAGGGATGCAATCGGGCACTTGGCAGCGTCGGGCGCGTGGTATTGGCATGCCGCTGCGATTTAATATTATTTGTGTAGGCCATGCCAAGGCTGCGCGCGGTTAATCGGCCGGCTCAGCCCCGGATAACTTCTTGGATACAGACAAGCTTTTTCATGCCTCTTGACTTTGTAGTGCTTTGAATTCGGCTATTTGGGATTCGGTAGGCCATTTGGCAGTTTCTAGTTACGTTTTACTCTTGTTTAAGGTTAAGCGTAATCGCGTGTTCTTGGTCCTTTGAAATCAATATTCTAGGCTATTCAGATTCATCTAAAATAAATGAGCACTACAACGTAACACTATACCTAGTACCATTTGAGAACACATTAATCATACGATCGATCGGGTGGAGTGTCTGGCACGACTTCTTTTCCGATGTCTATAATCTGCGAGTCACGCAGTATCTTTGTAGCGGTCTGACATCGTCGACCGCGCTTTCCCTTATCGGATGCGATAACCCTTTGAAACACTTGGGATTGAAAATGTAGGCCTTGATTTTTGACTTTAACAAGACTGATGGAATTTTTTTCATTGCTAAACTTTTTTTTTCAATGATCCTATTGTCACGGCCGTTTACTATTTCTGACTGCTGCAAAGAGTTACCAAAAAATAGTCTAACACGATTCTATAATCGCCTTATTTCTTTGCTCGTGAACGGCGCAGATTAGTTGGAAAATTCTTCTTTAGCAATGCTGTCTTGGCTTTGTAATGTTAATAGTGGTTTTTTGCAGGATTGCGGCAACGACGAGTGGCCGTGGGAAACCCCCGGCAGCCCGGAGGTGGCGCAGACCCCGCGGGCGCTCGTGCCGCCCGGCTGCTTCCCGCCGCGGCATCCGCGAGCCTTCGCCAGCTATAGGTGAGTTAGTACACAGGGGTCGTTACGACAGGCTCTTTTCGGCCTTTACAACTACAAATTCTGGACACTATCTGTAGCTTCAAAGCATTTTTTTAGTTTATTTGGGATAGTCCAGATCTTTATTCAGTTTTCGCATCACTCTTATGATCGTCAATTATTACAATGACTCTACCAACGTATTGGAAAAAGAACTCTAAAGATACGGCAAGAACCTGAGGGGTATTTTTTTAGAACTTTTACCAAATTATCAATATTGTTTATGTGCCAGTTGGCTACTAGGAATGTTCCATGCTCTTTGTCTTCATGATGGGTATAAGATATTCTATCGCAAGACCTAAGTCTCTTAGAAGGTATTCCTGCACCTAAGATTTATTTCAAATGGCGATATTCCGGACGGTAGATTATTAGATTGTCTGAAATTACACTATTAACTAGATTAAGTTTAACCAATGTGATTGTTGCAGCGAGAGCGCACAGCCGGGTGCGGTGTGGCTTGAGGACAACGGGAACGACCACGGCATTCAGGATCTCATGACCTCCTTGGTAAGTAATAATTCGTAACTTTCTTCCCATCTTGCACACCCTTACTCTATTGATTTAGGTCTTCGGCAATTTAAAATGTTCAAGTCTGAACTTTCCTGTTGCTATCTGATTCCCAAATTGCTATCTGTTGCCGCACTAACGGGTGTGCAAAAATCTGTTGTTGCAACTCTTCAGAAGTTTCTTTTCTGTTTTGTTAACTTATTAGAATCAATCCCACACCTGGAATAGACATGTAGATTGCCTTAGAATAGTGTTGGGCGTTGTGTATTGGTGTATCAACGTGCGTTGGTTTCAGAAGGCGCTGTCGCTGCCGCGCGCTGCCGCCGGCCGCGGCCGCGCGCTGTCGCCGCCGCCCGCCGGCTCGCGCGACACCTCCGTAAGTACCTACTTAAAATACACCAACATTATTGTGAAGTTTTCACTTTGTTCATTTAGTTTGCTACTGTACTTGTTGCATTGACAAATATACCTACTTCATTTCTAAGACCTCTGAATGCGTTCTGAATAAAGTGGTTTCTGCTGTATAATGGTAGTTGTACGAGATCACATCTCTGCAGCCTTTTCTTAAAGATTCTAAAGTCTCCCGATTTGCTTCCTCATTTATTTAAGTTTCTTTATAAATTACTTTATTTGCAATAATGTTACATGTGGTTGTTGCAGTTCTGCCTTTTGTTTACTTTAAAACTTAAAAAGACTGCGTCTTCCCAAAATCAGCCTGTTTGATCTGGTTGTGGTCCTTAGGTGGAGCCCCCGTGGCCGCCGGAGCAGTGCGGCGTGGAGCTCGGGCTCCGCATGACGCACACGCGGGACGAGAACCGCGACACTCGGCTCGCGCGCCGCGCTTCATTCTGTAAGTGCTACACTACATTCATACATTAAATAACACTAAACGATCACGTACATTCTAGCCGTAAGATCCTAGTATTTAGAGAAACATTAACTAGTGCTGGTTCCACGCCCCTGCAGACATGAAACAAATGCTTGCGTTTCCTCTTTACTTGAAGGAATCGAACCCTGTTTATTGTAACTTGACTTTCCCTGGTCTATTCGTGAAAACCCTTTTCGGATTATTGACTGAAAATCTTGTTAAGACTTTAGTATCTTAAACCTTACGTACGTAGTTTCAGTTAAACCTCTCGTTTAGTGGCTGGGCTATTATTGGCTCAAATCTCTTAACCAGAGGTTACTGGTTCGATTCCCGTGACGGGACAAATGTTTGTGCACCGAAAAAAGCGAATTTGTTTCGTGTCTGGGTGTTGTGGGATCAGTCTTCGTAGTTCCTGGTTCTCTAGATATGGGAATCTTATTTAGGGCCTAGGATTAAGAAAGTTTTTCTGCCGTCTATAATTTAGCCTGTTCTAGACCTTATTGGCCCTGTATGCCGTTAGTTGTAGCTCTGTAAAATATTTTTTCAGAGAATTACTGATATTTCTAGCTAACATAATGTCTGTGTAAAATACTTTTTCGATGAAGTAGACACATTTCTAAAAACTACCTCTGACTCGGTGTAATAAAGTTTATTGTTGCGGTATCAAATATTTTGTAGTCTCAATTGTTTCAAATAAATGTACTGAGACCTCTTCCATGGCAGCTTTCTTAAAAATCAGTTTCAAATAAATGAACCGAGACCTCTTCCATGGAAGCGTTATTAAAACTTGTTTCAAATGAACTGTGACCTCTTCCATGAAAGTTTAATGCAACACCCCTCCCCCGCAGGCGGCGCGTTGTCCCCTCGTAACGGCGGCACTGTGCTGCGCTGGAGCGGGCAGCTGCCGGCGCGGGAGCCCGAGCCGGGCGGCGGGTTCAGCGCCAAGCTGTTCCTGGGAGGCCTGCCCTGGGACATCAACGAAACTGCGCTCATGCACGCGCTCAGGCACTTCCAGCCTGTACGGTGAGTTCCCTTTTTTGTTACTTTAGACGCCGATCCCGCAGCGAAAGTTCTGTAGGGCTATGAGACGCTAGTATTTTTTGTGGCAAGACCTTGAACTGCCAAGTAAATTCTATAAATTAGCTCCCGACTGTCCTTTTCATCTTTACTGTTTTTATTCGAGATTTTGCCACGTCGAAGTTTCATATGGAAAATGCATTTCTTTAATATTTCTAGGGTACTGTAAGCGCTTATAACGAAGCAGACTAACGGAAAACAGCACGAGTTATGGGCGCCGCAAGCTCTTGTAGGAAGCTTGTTACATGACACTGGGTTAGCGCGGAGCGCTACGTCAGACGGCGCATTAGTTCAGCGTAGGGTTTGTTTTTGCGTTTAGTTTCTTATCAAGTCTGTATTTGTCTTAGCGTGGAGTGGCCGGGGCGCGAGGGCGGCGGATGCCCGCGCGGGTACGCGTACGTGACGCTGGAGAGCGAGCGGCGCGTGCGCGCGCTGCTGGCCGCGTGCCGCCGCGACCGCGCCGCCTGGTACTACCGCCTGCACTCCAGGAAGATGCGCACCAAGGAGGTTAGTGTACTCGCACTTCACACGCGAGGGCGGCGGCTGCCCGCGCGGGTACGCGTACGTGACGCGTCGCGTGCGCGCTCTTATGAAATATTATGGTGACATCCAGCTGATTGATGGAGCCCGAAGGTGGGCAATAGAACTCCTTGACGGATTATCGTGAACTACTAGTGTTTGAGCTCATTTTATTCTGCTCGCGGTTCGATATTGATTACGAATTTGTTAGAAATTTGTCTTTAAAAAATTCAACAAATATCTTGTTTTTATTTGAAAGCAGGTTTTCTAGCGGTAATTCTTAGATATGTTTTACCAAAATCGGTGTAGCCGTTATTTTACTTTTTATATATTTTTTAATTTTAGTTTACTGAAATCTCTCTTTTTTTTTAATCTCACTTTGATTTTTTAATCTCGCTTTGATTTTTTATCTCGCTTTTTTTTAATCTCACTTTGTTTTTTTAATCTCACTTTGTTTTTTTAATCTCACTTTGATTTTTTAATCTCACTTTGATTTTTTAATCTCACTTTGATTTTTTAATCTCACTTTGATTTTTTAATCTCACTTTGATTTTTTAATCTCACTTTGATTTTTTAATCTCACTTTGATTTTTTAATCTCACTTTGATTTTTTAATCTCACTTTGATTTTTTAATCTCACTTTGATTTTTTAATCTCACTTTGATTTTTTAATCTCACTTTGATTTTTTTTAATCTCACTTTGATTTTTTTAATCTTACTTTAATTTTTTAATCTTACTTTAATTTTTTAATCTTACTTTAATTTTTTAATCTTACTTTAATTTTTTAATCTTACTTTAACTCACTTTAATTTTTTAATCTCACTTTAATTTTTTAATCTCACTTTGATTTTTTAATCTCACTTTGATTTTTTAATCTCACTTTGATTTTTTAATCTCACTTTGATTTTTTAATCTCACTTTGTTTTTTTTTATCTCACTTTGTTTTTTTAATCTCACTTTGATTTTTTAATCTCACTTTGATTTTTTAATCTCACTTTGATTTTTTAATCTCACTTTGATTTTTTAATCTCACTTTGATTTTTTAATCTCACTTTGATTTTTTAATCTCACTTTGATTTTTTAATCTCACTTTGATTTTTTTTAATCTTACTTTAATTTTTTAATCTTACCTTAATTTTTTAATCTTACTTTAATTTTTTAATCTTACTTTAATTTTTTAATCTTACTTTAATTTTTTAATCTCACTTTAACTCACTTTAATTTTTTAATCTCACTTTAATTTTTTAATCTCACTTTAATTTTTTAATCTCACTTTAATTTTTTAATCTCACTTTAGTTTTTTAATCTCACTTTAGTTTTTTAATCTCACTTTAGTTTTTTAATCTCACTTTAGTTTTTTAATCTCACTTTAGTTTTTTAATCTCACTTTAGTTTTTTAATCTCACTTTAGTTTTTTAATCTCACTTTAGTTTTTTAATCTCACTTTAGTTTTTTAATCTCACTTTAGTTTTTTAATCTCACTTTAGTTTTTTAATCTCACTTTAGTTTTTTAATCTCACTTTAGTTTTTTAATCTCACTTTAGTTTTTTAATCTCACTAATTTTTAATCTCCCTTTTTAATCTCTCTTTTTAATCACTTTTTAATGTTTGTGTGTAGGTGCAGGTGATCCCGTGGGCGATGTGCGACGCGAACTGGGTGTGCGCGGGCGCGGCGCGGCTGGAGGCGACGCGCACGGTGTTCGTGGGCGCGCTGCACGGGATGCTGTCGGCCGCCGCGCTCGCTGTCATCATGAACGACCTCTTCTCCGGCGTCGTGTACGCAGGTAAGATTATTTTTTTATATATTTTGTTCACAAAACTGGATACAACAGTCATGGTGAATTGGGGCCCTGTGTTGTGAAACTAGTGTTTTCCTAAATAAAGCTTTAATGAAACTTCGTTCCAGGCATCGACACTGACAAGAACAAGTACCCGATCGGGTCGGGGCGCGTGACGTTTAACAACGTGCGCTCGTACGTGCGCGCCATCTCCGCCGCGTACATAGAGATACACACTGACAAATTCACGAAGAAGGTAACTACTGCATATCCACTTTCTGCTCAGTTTAGGTACCTTTTTATTACCAGGCCTAGCGCACTCCGCACTGTAGGTTCGAAGCTATAAGTACATAGCCGGGCACCGACGGCGGGGTTCGTCGTTACACGTGCCGCGTCAGAAATTAGAGCTATGCGATAGAAAGAGGCGCTCTGTAGGTTAATGACTGGTAGGTATGCAGCGCTACGCGAGCCGAATTGAATTTTCTTGCGTTATAGCAAGAGTCGCTAATTTGTTTAAATTAATTTGCAGAGTGATGCTTCTGTCCCTTAGTATTCTGTGATATTAGTCTAGAAATGTATAAGTGCAATTTTTCCTGCATAAGTGCATTTTTTTTATTATTAGCCATTTATGTCCCACTGCAGGGCAAAGGCCTCTCTCCCTCCTTTATATATAAGTGCAATAGATTATTTATTCTTAAGTTTTCAAGTTGTGTAGGATTGTATTGAGCGATAAGACCATTGTAATTAGTTTTCCCTTATTGCAAGATTTTGAAACAAGGAAAATGTCGTTCCACTGTGAAATTGCTTAGTTCGTAGTTTCTTTCCTTGGATATATTTTTTCGGATTTACTCTGCGTTTATTTTTTAACCCAGATATAAAATGTTAAAGAGTTTGATCACCGTCTGTGGCACCGTAGCTCTTAAACTGGTGAACCGGTTTGGTTGCGGTTTTTTAATTTGAAAGCTGGTTTTCTAGCGGTGTTTCTCGGACATATTTTGTCGGGGTATTTTCAATTTTTAATTGATTTTACATAAAAATATCGTGGTCTGAACATTGTATCGCTGGTAGATCTGCTTGGCCTCATCTGCTAAAAAAGTTATTGCTTAAAAACAAATACAGTAGATTGTGCGTCTTGTTCTCGAAGTAAGATATGGAGTGTATGTTCCAGGTGCAGGTGGATCCGTACCTGGAGGACTCGATGTGCTCGGTGTGCAACCTGCAGCAGGGGCCCTACTTCTGCCGCGAGCCCATGTGCTTCGGGTGAGTCTCTAACGTGTTTATACTACTTTATAGTTTTTACTACAACAATATCGACTGCCATCTATCTCCAGATCTACGTGCTCCATCTTAGGCCACATCATCGCTTCACACCAGGCGAGATAGTGGCCAAACATAGATCTTTTAAGCGTAAAAATATAATATATTCTATACCATATGCTACTGCCATTCTCATGCTCGTCCAGATTTGTCCTCTCGTGTCCTTGAGAAAGCCGAACATAATAGCGGTGGAAACCTAATGCTGATGCTACCGCTGTAATGCTCCCTTTGATGCTACCGCTGTTTTTATATTGTTAGTATCGGCAATTAAGCTTATGGCCCGCCTGATGGTGAGTAGTTACCGTCGCGTATGGACATCTGCAGCACCAAACGCGTGGGTAATGCTTTGATGTTGGTACCGCTTTCTTAAGCGCCGCTCTGATGCTCCCTCTAATATAGCCGCTCGTGTGCAGGTACTTCTGCCGCTCGTGCTGGGCGTGGCAGCACTCTTCGGACGAGCACAAGCCTCTCATGCGCAACTCAAAGAGCTGCCTGTCCGCGCCGCACGCTATGCACGCGCCGCACGCAGCACACGCGTCGCACGCACTGCACGCGTCGCCGCGCCCAGACCCCATGTATAATGGAATGTACGCGCAGCATAGCGATGGTAACTGTTTATTTTCTTTTAGCATGGTACATCCGTGAAGTTTGATAGGATGCTCGATTGAAGCCTGTCAAAAAAGATCTTGTTTTTTTTGCTTAAAGCAATTTGCTTAACTTCCTGATAATCGGCATTAATTCGTCCCCAGGTACCCCGTCCCCCTCCACGAGCGGCACGAGCGGCAGCGGGGCGAGCGAGGCGGAGGCGTGCGCGGGCGCGGACGAGCGCGCGCGCGACGCGTGGCCGCTACACTGAACATGTTGAGGAGCCGCTATTAAGTTGGGCGCTTTGCCAGCATTTAGCTTTTTAGTTCCAAGGTTGATTTTTGACCTGATATTTTCGTGTATACAAGCTCCACGCACTATGACCGATGCGAGTATCGAAGCAGACGTCAGGCCAAATGTCCTGGGTTACTGAAGCTATAATATTCAGGGGTAACCAATATTTTCAGTAATTGAGACCGAGATGGTGAAAGTGATAGTGCGTGATCGTTAGAAATTGCAAAACGTATTTCGGATGATTATTTAATTTTTGAAATATATTTGATTTGAATTAGTTTTAGTTAATTATAGAGCTTGTATGCGTTCTCAATATCAGAAATTTTTAATGATCTCTAAATTTTAATTTTAAGTTTGTTATCTCCAATTTGGAGTTGTCAATATACGACCATAGACTTGTTGAATTAATTCATAGTAAAGGAATGCCATACATGCTCAATTTGTCTGTAAATTGCCTGACTTGTACCAAAACTTCACTTAAAATTTTGATATCAAGTCCCATTATTGAAATAATTTGTAGATGTAATTGGGCATTTATGTGCGTCCCTTACATGAGGTTCTGATTGTTCGCGACTTCCTACATAATGTTCATCTAAAATTGTCAAAATTCAGACCAAGTATACGTAATTAGAATTGTTAATCTGATCCTCTGCTTGACCTAATGTTAAAGGATCTCTTATAACTTGTGTTGAATCGATATCCGATACGCCATCTGCGTAGTGTTTATACAATTTATATCGTGCCTATTAGATACTAGTGATTTTAAACGTTTTAAATATGCCTTTAGCATTTTAGCCGCGTAGGCGATCATTGTCATTTTAAAAACATTTTAAAAAGCTTAATGTATTTTACAAAGGTTTCAAAATTCAAAAGTATGAAATATTGATTTTATCAGAAAGCTTGTTTATTATATTATACATACATAATTGCAAATAAAATTTACGAATGATTCCTGTATTTACTTCACTCTCCTATACCTTAGCCCTTAGTGAATAGTAGGTAGACTAGGCTCGCTAATCTAGAAATTACTACTCATTTAAGACTTGAAGCTAGGTGACATTTAGGATTTGAAGCTAGATGGAATTTGAGGTTTACAAGCTAGAAGGAATTTAGGATTTGAAGCTAGATGGAATTTGAGGTTTAAAAGCTAAAAGGAATTTAGGATTTGAAGCTAGGTGGAATTTAGGATTTGAAGCTAGATGAAATTTAAGATTAGAAGCTAGATGTATAAATGAAAAATGAAAAATGAAAAATGTTTTTATTACAGTATCCAAGTTTCAACTTATTTAACATAGGTTGGGGCCTTCTATTAAGTATAAAAATACCTGTATCAGAAAACCCCGCTCTTCCATATCCATTTAAATTTATGTTTTAAGTAAATAAATATACTTTACATAGTTACACTTTTCAATACAACAATCTTAGTGGTGAGAGTACGTATGTTTATGTGTGATGAGGGTGCATGTAGGGAGTGTGTGTGTGGGGGGAGGTGGGTGCGTGTGTGTGTGTGGGGGGGGGGGGTGAGTGTCTAATGTGCGACATGGCCACACAGCACCAGTCTCGTAAGAGTTGGGTGTGTGGCCATGTCCACGGGGGTGTGTGGGGGTGTGAGTGAGTGTGTGAGTTTGTGTGAGGGGGTGTGTTTGTATTTGTGTAATGTGTGGCATTGCCACGGAACACCAGCCTCTTGAGAGTTGGGCGCGACAATGCCCAGCAGTGTATCTGTGTCGTGGTGAGTTCGTGTGTGCCTGAGAATTCAGGTTGGTTTATGTTCATTGTGTATCCAGTATATTAGAATGATAAGGTAAGTATTTAAGGGTGGGTACACGTTTTCATCTATAGTTTACCTAAGTATTTTATTTATTTATTTATTTGTTGTTTACTCGTTTATTTATTAATTTATTTGTTTATTTACTTACTTATTTATTTATATGTAGAAGTGCTTCTGTTTCATCATATGTTTTAGTGAGTATCCAATTTATAAGAAGTTTTTTACAATCATGATATTTTCTTGGATAAATATCCAAGCTTTTGTTTAAAACATTATATAAACGTGTTGACTTATTTACGAATTGGTTGCTAGCATAGGAAGTTTTTGAGGGTTTGACCACAATTGCCTTATCTTTTCTTCTTTTATTTAGAATTTTAATATCGAATGGTAAATTTTTGTGGACTCTTAGAACTGATTGTACAATGTACAGTTTTCTCACGGATAGTAACTGACTTAATGAATATAATGTATTTGTGGGATATCTGTATGGCTTAAAATACATAACTTTTATTAATATTCGTTGTGCTCTTTCAATTTCTATAAATTTAGTTTTAGCGGCTCCGCCCCAAATTGGTAAACAATATGTTAAAATAGATTGTGCTAAAGCTATGTATATTTTATTAAGTAACATTTGTGGTGCCACATTTCGTAACGCTTTAAAAATCCATATTAATTTTCTTATCCTAGTGCTGATGACGTCAATTTGTGAAAACCAAGATAATCTTTGATCAATCTGGACTCCCAGATACTTAGTTGATGCTACTTTACTTAAAGTTGTACAATTACAGTCAATATTATGTTCAGAATGAAAGTTATGGAGTTTAATACTAAAGTCATTTTCGGGCTGGGTTCTGTTGTAGATAGTATAACACATATAGTTAGTTTTAAGAGCGTTGAGAGTGAGTAGGTTTAGTCTAAGCCAGTGAGCGATTTTAATAAGGCCTTGTTCAGCTTGTATACGAACCAAGTCCCACGTAGTATTTGAAAAAACCACAGCGGTATCGTCAGCATAGGAGAAGATTTTTGCATTTACAATATTAAGGTTGCATAAATTGTTTATATATATTAAAAACAAAGTTAAAAACTTCTTGGGACCCTTTTTCCTTATGGTCTCATGTGCGAAACTCATTTTGCGGGCTACACAAGGCCTTTGGTTTTTCTGCATTTTGTCTAACATTAGTTTCAAAGTAAGTTTTAAACAGTGATAAAACATTTACATAATATATGTATGTTTAATGAGGGCCGAAAACCTAAAGCGCGTATAAACATCGCGAGGCGTGTCTCGTACGATTCGTCCCACGCCTCAACCCGCGGCATGCGACGGTTCATTTATACATGCTTTTCGAACGGCACACGCTCTAGCTGAGCACGCCAACAACCAAGCACGTAGTTCATGCAATCGGTAGAATAATGACACGTTCAGATTGCAGCTGCGACTTATATGTATAGTGTATAGTGATTCATAGAAAGGAACAAGTCGCTGGTGGGCAAAGCAAATCAAAAAGAGAACCTTTTTGATAGATTTTTTTATTACTTTTTATGTTTGTAACCTCGAGAACTATCATTTATGAACCGATATGGAAAATTCTTTTTGCGTTGGGTTCAGTATAGCCAGGCCTAGCGCACTCCGCACTGTAGGTACGAAGCTACAAGTACATAGCCGGACACCGACGGCGGGTCGCGCGTCGTTACACGTGCCGCGTCAGAAGAGATAAGAGCGGCGCGATAGAGAGGCTCTGTATGTTAATATGACTGGTAGGTATGCAGCGCTTCGCAAGGTGATTTTATTGCGTTATAGCAAGAGTCGCTATTTGTTTAAATTTCTTTGCGGAGTGATGGTGAGCGTTAAAATGGAGAGACCAAGTCTGGGATTTCACATGCTTAAGCAAGCAACGCTAAAACAGCCGTCCACACGAAGCGCCCTGAGGCAGAGCGTATGCGGCGAATGCTTAGTGAGCACGCACGTCCACACTTCCCGAGGCATGCGTGACGAACCATTCGCGGCGCACGCCTCGCGTTGTCTGTACGCACCTTAAAGCGTACGCTACGTATTTAGGGCGTAGTAACTAATACTGCATATAGACTGTACCAGTTTATTTTTTTTTGAGGTTACCTATGTATTTAAAAACCGGCCAAGTGCGAGTCGGACTCGCACACGAAGGGTTCCCTATCATCATCTATAAAAAGGCAAAAAAAAATTGTCTGTTGTATGGGAGCTTCCTTAAATATTTATTTTATTGCTTTTTGGTATTTTTTGTTATAGCGATATGAGATACACCGTCCGCCTGGTAATAGATGGACAGACAGACGGACAGACAGCGAAGTCTTAGTAATAGGATCCCGTTTGACCCTTTGGGTACGGAATCCTAAAAATATCGAATAGTTTTAAGTTTTAATTTTCAAATGAAATGAGTACAGTAGTTTGTAAATAGTTTATTTTCCTTAGTTGCTAGCCGGCGGCGGCGGCGGTGGTGTGGTTCAGTCGAAGCTCATGCTCATGTCCGAGACGATGGTGAGGTCGCGGTCGGGCGGCGCGGGCGCCGGCGCGGGCGGCGGCAGGCTCACCGCCGGGAACGGGAACTGGGGGATCTCTTCTTCTGTAAACATACATTTAATTTTAGTTGATATCTCGATATAAAACTATACAAATACATTACATCATTGTAATTAATCAACACTCGCCACAAAAATAAATAAGTTGAAGTGAGTCAAGTCTCAATGTCCAGTAAAGTAATTATTTTGAAAAATTTCAAAATCAATCAATCAAAATTTTTTATTTCAGTTTTGTCGTCACAGACGCACATATGAACGTCAATTATTACAATGATTACCACCGTATCGGAAAAAGAACCACTACTCAGAAGATATGGCAAGAAACTGAGGGGCATATTTTTTAAAACTTTTGTTACAATATTTTATGTTTGTTTCTGAGAATATTATGTTTCTTATGTGCCAGTTGGCTACTTGGCAGCGCGGAATGTTCCATGCATCTTTGTCTTCTATGTAATTATTTCGTGACTGTTATACTGTATGTGGTGGTTTCTGGTCCATTGAAACTACGTGTTTAGCTGATCCATCTTTACTGGTGAACTTCTATAATTAAAATATAGTACCTTACAACTATAACTACTTACACCATCTCTTATTGTAGTAAGCGACTTCTAGTAAACTCTAGTACATGCTTACTCTCCACTACGCGACCTACAAACTCTAGTACATGCTTACTCTCCACTACGCGACTGACAAACTCTAGTACATGCTTACTCTCCACTACGCGACCTACAAACTAGTACATGCCTACTCTCCACTACGCGACCTACAAACTCTAGTACATGCTTACTCTCCACTACGCGACCTACAAACTCTAGTACATGCTTACTCTCCACTACGCGACCTACAAACTCTAGTACATGCTTACTCTCCACTACGCGACCTACAAACTCTAGTACGTGCTTACTCTCCACTACGCGACCTACAAACTCTAGTACATGCTTACTCTCCACTACGCGACCTACAAACTCTAGTACATGCTTACTCTCCACTACGCGACCTACAAACTCTAGTACATGCTTACTCTCCACTACGCGACCTACAAACTCTAGTACGTGCTTACTCTCTACTACGCGACCTACAAACTCTAGTACATGCTTATTCTCCACTACGCGACCTACAAACTCTAGTACGTGCTTACTCTCCACTACGCGACCTACAAACTCTAGTACATGCTTACTCTCCACTACGCGACCTACAAACTCTAGTACATGCTTACTCTCCACTACGCGACCTACAAACTCTAGTACATGCTTACTCTCCACTACGCGACCTACAAACTCTAGTACGTGCTTACTCTCCACTACGCGACCTACAAACTCTAGTACATGCTTACTCTCCACTACGCGACCTACAAACTCTAGTACATGCTTACTCTCCACTACGCGACCTACAAACTCTAGTACATGCTTACTCTCCACTACGCGACCTACAAACTCTAGTACATGCTTACTCTCCACTACGCGACCTACAAACTCTAGTACATGCTTACTCTCCACTACGCGACCTACAAACTCTAGTACATGCTTACTCTCCACTACGCGACCTACAAACTCTAGTACATGCTTACTCTCCACTACGCGACCTACAAACTCTAGTACATGCTTACTCTCCACTACGCGACCTACAAACTCTAGTACATGCTTACTCTCCACTACGCGACCTACAAACTCTAGTACGTGCTTACTCTCCACTACGCGACCTACAAACTCTAGTACATGCTTACTCTCCACTACGCGACCTACAAACTCTAGTACATGCTTACTCTCCACTGCGCGACCTACAAACTCTAGTACATGCTTACTCTCCACTACGCGACCTACAAACTCTAGTACATGCTTACTCTCCACTACGCGACCTACAAACTCTAGTACATGCTTACTCTCCACTACGCGACCTACAAACTCTAGTACATGCTTACTCTCCACTACGCGACCTACAAACTCTAGTACATGCTTACTCTCCACTACGCGACCTACAAACTCTAGTACATGCTTACTCTCCACTACGCGACCTACAAAGCTACAATCAGCACAATATATACCTACGTGATATGAAGTGCAAGCGCCTACCACAATACATAATTAATATAAAACGGCTAAGACTAAGTTAGAAGTCGAAATTACTCCGATCAGGTTTCGGACCTTTTCGAAAACCCTCTTCTGGGAGATAGAGAAATAGATAAACATTTCATTGTTAAAATCTTTAAATGTAAAAATGAAGAAAAAAAGATGCAAAACAAAGTTCTGGGTGGTGCTGTTATTGTTATGGGCTGGCGTATTGCTTACCATCAGGCAAACGACCAGCTCGTCTCGTCATTCAGTTACATAAAAAAAAATGTACTTGTTTTTCATGTACCTATTACATGAAAAGCATGTACATTTCACAGTAATCAGCATAACAACAGGCAGTCTTATCGCTTAAAGCGATTTCTTCCAGACAACCTTGAGAGGAGTTATGAGATGAGCCGCGTTTTTTTTACATAGTTATCTACGTTTAAACTCGCCTGATGATAAGCGACGATGTGGCCGAAGATGGAGCACGTAAAAAGTACGAAGATGAGCACAAACATCGTAGGAAAACATCGTGATGAAACCAGCTTACGCGCTTTGGAGTGGTAGGCTCTAGCCGTGGTTGTAATACCACCCATCTAACAAAGCCATGCCGTCAAGCGACCTAGTCGTGTTTCGGGATGATGTTCGGTGGATCATCGGGGAGACGGGTCTGAGCAGCCGCTCAACTGCCGTCTCTCTCTAGATCTATGTGCTCCACCTTAGGCCACATCATCGCTTTACATCAGGTGAGATAGTGGCCAAACATACATCTATTTATTTATTTGGGTCAACAAACAGTTACTTCTAAGAAACTGAACTACAACTATATTAGCATGCATAGTGGTTTAAGAATAACCCACATCGTTAACCGCTAGTTATCTATACAAAGAGTGTAATGTAAGTGTGTTGTGTGTATTTAGCGTAAAAAAAATGAGTACCTGTGAGCGCGGCGTCCAGCCGATCCACAATGGCGTCCAGGAGCGCGAGCGAGACGACGTCGTCCGGGTCCCTCGCGAGCGCCGCGTGCAGCGCGTCCGCCGCCTCGCTCTCGCGGCCCAGCAGCGCCAGGCACAGCCCCATGGCGGCGTACGTGGAGGCGCGCGCGGGGCGCAGCGCCAGCGCGCGCTCGTGCCACGCGAGCGCGTCGCGCGGCCGGCCCAGCGCGCGCGCCGCGTGCCCCAGCGCGTCCAGCGTCGCCGCCCAGCACGGGCTCAACTACACGACACACGATCTACTTGTTATTCAAATGCATTTAATCAAGTAACCAGGACTGGATACTAATCACAATACCCACAAAAAAGTGAACAAATTTATACAATATATACAATATAGGAAATAATAATAAATAACATGTCATACAAATAGGGAATAATAACTCAATAGGGAATAATTAATAAAACTCGGATTTTTTTTAATTCAATATCACTAAACTGGACGATACTATTTGCTAATCTGTTCCTATAACAGGGCAAAAAGCTTTCCCTCTCCTTCTATGTATGTCTTTTTTATTGCGATTTCAGACCAGTCACTTCGCGAAGCGTCTAAATCGCCTGCTTACGCTTCTTAGGCCTTCCTTAAAAATGGGATCAGGCGGGTCATGTCCGCCGTCTAACTAACATCTCCGTCGGACTCCTCGGTGGCGAGGTCGAGCGCCCGGCGCCACAGCGTGCGCGCGGCGTCCAGGCGCCCCGCCGCGTGCGCCGCCGCGCCCGCCTCGTGCGCCACGTGCGCCGAGCGCACCGCCCGCGCCACGAGCTCCCACGCACTGTCCGCGCCTCCGTCCGCACCGATGTCCGACCACTCATCCACCACGCTGTAGCGTTTCGACTGGAATTGAACGAGAGACGTGGCTGTCAACTTTCGAAGCTGGCTGGATTTACACAAAAAAAAACTGTAATTTGGGATTGAGTTCATGTTCAAATGTATTCGAGTTAGTGCGTGCGTGCGTGCACGCGTGCGTACCTGTGCGTGCGTGGCGGCGGCGCGCACCAGGAAGCGCGAGCAGACGGCCACGTTGTTGAGCAGCGAGCACTCCACGGCCACGTACAGCGGCGGCAGGTGGCAGCCCGCCATCAGCTGGGACGCCTGGAACACAAACGTGTCGATACAACATACTCATCTCAACATTTTTATCTCTATCATAGAATAGGATTGGGAAGCTCTACAATCATCAAAAGTACGTCTCTACTAAGAATATACTAGAAATCTATACTAGAAAGGCCGTATGGGTGGGTACCACCACTTTCCTAGTTATTCAGCCGCCAAGTTATTTATTTAGAAAGTGTTTTAAATTAACTACTTTTAATATATATAGCCATGAAAAATACTATTTTAATTAAATAACGCTCTAAAAGTATCTAAAACAATGTTTAAATATTTTCTTTCAAATATTGCCGCGCAAAAGGTCACCTCAAAACTTGTGACGTCATATATAGGTAGAAAAGAGATTCTAATACGTTTTGTAAAGTTTGGGCACTATATTGTAGTAATGGAACGAAAAAATTAGCAAAAATACATTTTATGAAAAGCAAAAACGTAAAATAAACACAAGGTTGACTCACGGCATTTGCCTTCAAATGACGTCATGCGCTTTGATTGTTGTTTCGTTTGAGATGAAGAACAGATTAAAAATGACAGAATATTTTATTGATTTAAAAATATAAATCATTATTATTTCACAAAAATATTGATTGAATGAACTTTCTGGTTTGACGAACATTCGTTCTAACTACATTTTAGATTTTTTCTCGATTACTGTCCGATCCCCCATTATCATTATTATATTTTTTTCTCCCCGTGGTTATCGGGATAAAAAGTTTTAAAATATCTATGCATCTTCAAAAACTATTTTAATTATTACAAGGGATTTTTTAAAAGCTTTTATTTAACTTGCAATGTTTGGGTCAAATTTTGCAAGTTAAATCAGAACCACTTCCTCTTATCTTACGGAGTTGAAATTTTGCATCCTTGTCAAAGTCCGATGACAACGCAATATTATGGTGACAGCAGCTGGCTGTCACCATAATATCTGATGATGGAGACTGAAGGTGGGCAATGAAACTTCTTAACGGATAATCGTAAACTACTAGTGTTTGGGCAAAATCTCTAATCATTTTGGCATCACAGACGCACTTATGAACGTCAAATTTATCACGACAGCACCGTATCGGAAAAAGAACCACTACTCAGAAGATACGGCAAGAAACTGAGGGGCATTTTTTTTAGATATTTTGTTACAATTTTTTGGGTTTCTACAATGTTATGTTTCTTATGTACCAGTTGGCTACTTTGCAGAAGCGGAATGTTCCATGCATCTTTGTCTTCTATGTAATTACTAACAGTATAGTATGCCTTTCTCATTAGAACAGTCTTAACGCGTAATTTGAATTTACTTTCTGTGAGCTCCGTTATACATTTTGGAATTTTATTATGAAAACGTACGCAGTTGCCCATAAAGGACTTATTCGTTTTAGTCAGTCTATACCTAGGTACAACAATCATATCCTTATTTCTAGTGTTTAAGTTATGATGGTCACTATTTACTTTGAAAAAAATATATGATTATGAAAAATATATTTATATATGTGTATGTTTATATATATTGTAATATATGTATTTGTAATCTTTAATATTCATGACATATATGATATTATTTATGTATTTGAGCTTTAATTTAGAATAAGACCACATTATTTACTATTTTATTTACATCGCCGACCTCTCTCGCTCCGCTATTTAACTCCATCCAAAGGTTGACTGGAAGAGATCACTTTCAGCGATAAGTCTACTTTAGTTTTTAAGTTGTTTTCATGTACCTACTGATTATTTTTGTTTGGTGTACAATAAAGTATTGTGTATTGTATTGTGCATTGTATTGTACTGTGTATTGTATTGTGTATTGTATTGTGTATTGTATTGTGTATTGTATTGTGTATTGTATTGTGTATTGTATTGTGTATTGTATTGTGTATTGTATTGTGTATTGTATTGTGCATTGTATTGTGTATTGTATTGTGTATTGTATTGTGTATTGTACGAATAGGATAGTGTTGAGTGAGATACCTTGAAGTAGGCGGCCATGGCCGGGTCGTGCTCGTTGTCTGCCGCGAAGCTATGTCCGTAGGCGAGCCACACGCAGCCCGCGCTCGGCTCTAAGCTCTTCGCCTTGCTCAGGTACCGTCGAGCGAACACACTTTTACCTGCAACGTGGAGGATACATTCTTCCCATTTACTCTTTGTTTTAGATAAGTAATTATATTATTCGATTTATACAAAATCTGATTTTGTAATATGATTATCATTCTTTTTATAACCATTTTCAACCAAAATCTTAGACCGTAAATTAAAAATACAAATTCTACATGTGAAAACAATTTAAGGCAAACTTGTTCTAAACATTTATTTTAGCTATGATACTGTACATATAAGCTGTTTGTTTCCCTAGAATAAATATATATTATATTAGTGTGATGTGATATAATAATCGCTTTTTTTGTAACTGAATGACGAGACGAGCTGGTCGTTTGCCTGATGGTAAGCAATACGCCAGCCCATAACAATAACAGCACCACCCAGAACTTTGTTTTGCAAAATCCTACGCGGCGCTGCACTGCGCTCGTCACCCTGAGACAATTAGCTTAGTAATTTCGCTGGCTACAATGCCCATCAAACAGGAACACAGTAATGCTCGCGCACTACTGCTTGCCGGCTGAATAACTGGCAAAACGGTGGTACTCTCCCAGACGGCCTCTCGCATACGAGAAACCTACCACCAGTAAATAATAACATTTAATTCAATAATATACATTTTATAACAAAAAAACTCGAAGTCCAAGGTTGAATATCGATGAAACTTATATGGGACCATCTTGAAGCTATACTGAACCCAACGCAATAATTTTCAAAGTCGGTTCATAAATAACGGAGTTCGGAAGTAACAAGCATAAAAAAATCGAACTGAGAACTTCCTATTTTGAAGTCGATGAAAATAAATAAAAATGTAGCGTGTAAACACCCGACCTACTTTAGGACCGCCGACGTAGCATTCCGTATTAGTACATAGAGTAGTCATCATGTAGCCGTTAGAGAATACACACATACCCAGAGTACCAGCCTTGCACTAAGACATCACCATCTACTCCACATGGCGACCCTACCCCAACTACATCCCTACATGGCGACCCCTACGTCCCTACATGGCGACCCCTACATCCCTACATGGCGGCCCCTACATCTATATATGGCAACCCCTACACCTACATGGCGACCCCTACATCCCTATAAAAATTATAATCAAATGCACTACCTATGAGATAGTAGTAACAGCCGACAGCGAACCACGACGTCCAGGCCGTGGGGTACGCGTCAACGAGCGTGTGCGCAAGCGCAAACAGCTCCGCGCTCCGACGCAGCTCGACGAGACACGCGACACGCACGTCCACGCAGCACCACGGGTCGACCGCGTCTAGCGCGGCGAGCGCCTCGCGCCAGCGGCACGCCGCCGCCAGCCGCCGACTGCGCGTCGCCGCCGCGCTGCTCATGCGAGCGCCTATCTGCTCCACTTCCGACATCGACTGTGAACGTACGATATAAAAGGACTGTTTAGCGCGAAGTGAAAAGTGATACAGTTCGATTTTGTTTTATTTTCCAAACAAGTGTTATGTCGAGTGATCATGTGTAATATCGGTGGAATATTAACCATAATGTGTTCGTAAACTTTTTTTTTAATGTAACTGAATGACGAGACGAGCTGCACGTTTGCCTGATGGGAAGCAATACGCTAGCCAATAACAATAATAGCGCCACCCAGAAAATCCTGCGCGGCGCTGCACTGCGCTCGTCACCTTGAGACAATTAGCTGTTGAGTTTCATAATTCCCAGTAATTTCACTGGCTTCAATACCCTTCAAACCGGAACACAGTAATGCTCGCGCACTACTGCTTGGCGACAGAATAACGTGCACGAGTGTAGGCAAATAAAACAAAATAGGGAAAAACATTGCTTTTTATGTTCTCCCACATGGAAAGCTTGATAAAGTTCCACCTCTTTATTGAAGCACTAAGTCAGTAGGGTCCGGCTTTATGCTGATGACCCTCATACGACGATATACGTTAGAAATTATTGTAATTTTTACAAACTATCGAATAAAAACTATGTAAGACAAGGCGGTATCGTCCTAGAGACTTTACCCTGCCCAAACGGGCGAATTAAAAAAAAATACAATACAAAATATATTTACTATATACTATTAAGTTCTATAATTACTAATACATACTATTTAACCTGTAAGTTGTAGCTTTCTATTAATTATTTAATTATTATTAAACTCTTTATTTCAGGCAATATTAAAGTACAACAAAGTAAAATTAACAGAGGCCCATAGAATATACCGGGTGGATTTTTGAGACTGGACAGTAAGGGCAGGTACCTTAACCATTAGTTACAGGAAAACGTTCCTAGGAGACCATCCATAACTTTTTTAGATATTCTGAACTGCATTCACAGATTTTGGAAAAATGTACAGTCAGCTAAAAAATGCTAAGTTACCAAAAATATTTTTTTATACCAATCTGGTTGTGTAGGGATCAAAAGACTATGGGACCATTTAAGGTATGAGTACTAGAAATCTCCAAAAACTTTCCCCATACATACGGAAAAACGATTAATCAACTCGAAATATATTTTCTGTACTCAAACTTCAGTTTCTTGCCGTATCTTCTGAGTAGTGGTTCTTATTCCGATACGGTGGTAGTCATTGTGATAATTTGACGTTCATAAGTGCGTTTGTGATGCTCAGATGATTAAACAGATTATGACTTTGAGTTAGAAATAGGAATAATTGGCAACAAAAATGAAACGATATCCATTCTACGAAGAAGTATCGTCACACTCACCATCACATCAGGCGTGTCTAGCGAGCGAGGCAGTGGCGAGTACCTCTGCAGCCGCTCGCGGTACGCGGCGCTGAGGATGGCTGCCTCCGCGCGGCTCAGCTGACCCTTTATGTCCAGAGATTCTATCAGTTCGCGTTCTGAAATACATACAGAGTGATGTAAGACAGAAAAACTTGGGACACCTTGGCCTAGTAGCAGGCCTAGCGCACTCCGCACTGTAGGTATGAAGCTACAAGTACATAGCCCGACACCGACGGCGGGTCGCGCGTCGTTACACGTGCCGCGTCAGAAGAGACCATACCTATGCGATAGAAAGAGAGGCGCTCTGTAGGTTAATATGAATGGTAGGTATGCAGCGGTACGCGAGCTGAATTGAATTTTATTGCGTCATAGCAAGAGTCGCTATTTGTTTAAATTTCTTTGCAGAGTGATGCTTCTGTCCCTTAGTATTCTGTGGTATTGTTCAATTTATTCATATATTAGCAGTGTATGTTGCCGCTGCCAGTTGGAGATTGGAACATAATTCAACATGAAAACCCAGTGCAGTGTGGCTGATGTCATTTGTTCTATGTCATTCTCGACTTAAAGCGATTGTTGGATTCATTACCGATTCGGGCCAAGTGAATTAAATATGAATATAATTTAAGAATAGCCAGTGGTTAGGTTCAGGGATTCAAACGGCTCATGATTAAATTGTATAAGTTTTCGATCTCTATAGAGAATAATAAGCTTTTATTCAAATAAGCAATTTGTTTACCTGGAAATTATGATGAAAATATTATGTATCATAATGTTACCCTCTTTAGGTGTGAGTGCGTGTTGTTCTAACAGCAGATCCAGCGCTTCATAGCACGCGCAGTCTGCCCGCAGCGCTGCCGACAGCGCTTTAGCTGCGGCCTCGCGTCGCTCCAACAATGCCAGGGCTCGGGCTTGCCATACATAAACACCAGCTAGTGCACGCTACAACAAACATCATTGTTAGTTCAATATTGAAAAGGGGTACTCATTACAAGTATTATAGCCTCACCAAATGCTGGGGTCACATTATTGCACAAACATTCTTGCCGGATTGACATCTTTGTAATAAAAAAGAGAAAAGACAGGCATTTGTGTACGAATCTACCCTTCTCTCTTTGATTTGACGATTACAACGTGGCCACACTTGTTCATATATTTATTTTTCTTTTTATAATTATGTTTTCTTGTGTTTCTTTATTTTGTTATGATTGTGGTCGTCAAATAAATGTTTTTTCTTTCTTTCTTTCTTACATGTAAGCAATATATATTTTTTACCAAAGCATTTGTCATTGTCCATATTTATATGAATTTATAAGTTTATGGTATTGCAAAGCAAAAAACGTTAATGTAATTACATTATGTGTTTGATCAGCATTTCTCTGCTCCAATAACATAGGGTCAGCCTCGTCCATAAGGTCGAGTGCTGAAGCTGGCTCTTTGGCAGTCAGGTACGCTCGCATCGCAACACCCAGACATAGCAGGTGCTGCCTGAAATCACAAAAATATTATTTAATTACAAGTTTGCAATACTTGACAAACATTAATGAAATGTCTGTTCCTAATAGTTTATTTACTTGTGCAATCCTCTCGATGTAATGGCATGAGCAGCCCTATGTAGCTCTCCTCTCGCCAGCATGGCACTTGCAAGCAGCCATATGTCATCCCCACTGGCACTGTCTGGCCCGCTGCCTGCTGCAGCAGCCGCTGCATCGGCCCAAAACAGTGCACTGGTCCACTGTCCCTGGAAATCAATTGTAAACTCAATTAGTAATATTTCTAATTTTTTATGTTATTCAGAAAATTACCTCATTTTATGATCGTCGATCGACAGATAAATTTTTTAAAGTCACATTTATGAATGAATGAATTATTCTTTATTAGTAACACCACAATACAGAAAATGAAACAGTTAAAGACAAAGTTAACAATGTGCCACAACGGGTATTCTTATCTCTTAAAGCATTCTCATCCAAACATGCTTGGATGGAGAGGAATAACATATTAAGGCATGGATGGTGGTGTTCATGTATTACAACAATCACATTTATGATCAATATATAAACTGAAGTTTCGCCCAGCGAAATTCTTCTCTCTCGTGTGGGTGAGTGGCCAACCCTGGTGTCAGTGAAATTAGTAGGCTGCAGATTTCAAAGGAGAGATTTTCTTTTCATAGGATAAAAAGATAATTATTTATGTTCAGTGAACACTTACCAATTCAGAATATTGTTTCACAAGAGAACGCACAAAGTCGATGTTCACGACCTCTTTGTATCTATCGTCGTCGCCTTTGGACATTTTTGTGACTTTGGCAATTTTTTATATGAGGTAACCAGAGAATTGCAAAGTGTATTTTACAATACACAGTCAACCAAACTCATATTATGAGAATTAAAGGACCAACCAACTGTATAATATAAATTGTTACAATCAAATTCAGTTTGTTTTGATTTTGGCCGGTGCGAACGAATTGCGAAATGCGAATTGCAAATTTTGACAATGACAAATATTCTTGCTGGACACTGACAGTGACAGTTACAATTAATGGTAATCTGTACAGTTATGTACTACGTTCTATTGTTAGCCATTCACAGTATTATTCGTCTTAGCATGTCGATCCTTTGGCTCTATATGTTTTGTACTCTGCCACAAGCACGGCATTTGTACAAAACTTCGCGTGTATAGGTGGCAGTACACGCAGGGTACGGTTATTATACAGAATAATATTTTAATTGCTCTGTGGTACGCAGTGTAACGTCACTAGTGTTTTCGCTTTGAATAGTGTTGCCAGCCCGTACTATAACTATGGGGGCGTACGATAATTTAGCCATTGGTACGATGTACGACATCCAATATCTAAGTTATCTTAAACGTACGTTAATTTTGGGAAATAACAATAAATTATTAATGATCAATGCGCAAAAATAACAGTAGCAAAAGGCTTTTGATATATGGAAATTTAAACGCAAATTCCTCATTCTCAAGTTTTAATTAAGTAAGTTTATTGAAAAATTCTGGCATTCTCTTCGCTCGTGCTTTATGATTTGTATTTTTTGTATGAAACTGAATAACGAGACGAGCAAGTCATTGGTCTTATACACAGAACCTTTAGTACTGCACCACATTCGTCACTCCGAGACATCATATATTAAGTCTCATATACCCAGTAGTTTCACTGTCTACGATGCCATTCAAACTGAAAAACAGTAATACTTACGCACTACTGCTTGGCAATAGAATAACCGGCAAAACTGTGGTACCTACCACCTAGTAAAGTTAATTACCTATTCTTAATGGACATCTGTCGCCTTTTATGTAAATATTACCATCCAGTGTCAGTCTTGAAATCACATTTTAAAGTGGACAGATACAGATTACAGACTAAACCACTTTTGAAGGCTGTACCTACCTAGCTACGTCCATGGTTTATAGGGGTCAGTGAATGGTGTAGAATATATTATAATGTACTTCATTTTTATAGGTACAGTATATAAAGAATGGAAAAAGGTCAAGACAATGTTTTTGTTTTTGCATTATCCTAGATTTTACGATAATTTTGTCTGGAAATGAATAAATAATTTCAACGAGGAAATTCGATTATTTAAGCTTTTGGAGTTGGCAACACTTTGATGCTAAAATCGGCCAAATTAGAAATATTACTTATTTGTGTTTTGTCCTTTTCAGACTAGTACTTTTTCAAATACGACAGACTCTTCTCAAGCTCATAAAATAAAGTTGTTGGAATTGGTCGCGTTATTTTACGTCGGATGCATGCTCGCTCGCTGTCAAATGACAGATTTGAATTTTGATGACGGAAAGAAAAAGGTTATCCACAGAAAAAGTAGGAATAGGCTGATACAAGAATAATTTTGTATTAATTATAACTAAACAGCCTGTAAAAGATTTTAATTTCTAACTATTAGTGTTGTCTTAGTGTGTTGATATTAATTTGATATTAGTCTGAGGCCACCGAGAAAGCAACGTGTCATAGGTTAGGCCGTTGGTGAAACATGTTAGTACAGTTGAAATAACATGACTGAAAGAAAAATGTGCAAGTTTTACAATTTAAACGTGCCTGAGCGACGGTCTGGGGAGGCTGGGGGGCTGGGAAACCACACTAACGATGAGGACGACAGGAACACTGACGAGCCGATCCCTCCGGCGGTGGCGCCACACGAGCATAAACTGGAGTACGACTACTGGATGTGGTTCTCACGGCGGCCGCCCGCCAGAGACGTCTCCACTACCACCACAGGCTACGGACAGGTATAACGCAGGAGCGACTTACCTATTCTCCTGACAGCAGAGAGATTGATAATGTAAACAAAAGATTCTCCAGCCTACAAACAAAGATTTAGAGCGATGAAAACTTAAATGAAGACATGGTTAGCTTCAGTAGTAAAGATATAGGAATAGGATCTCCAAGCAATAGCATTTCAAATCCTAATTCAATCAAAGAAACATACAGATCAAGAGAATCTGTTATGGGCTTGTATGAAAACGAATCTAGTACTTCTGTCTCTTACCTTATCTTATCATATTAAATTCTTTAATTCTTAATTTGGCGAACCTCTCCAATAACAATACTTTTCTGTAAATATAAACAAAAACTAGGAAACAATGCTAAAAGCTGTCCCCTACTGAAGCAACAACCGTAAGGCTTAGCAAGTGAATTTCAATAAACTAAAATTTAAAAAACCCTCGACAAAAAAACCTTTAAAAAGTAAGAAACCGGCTGAATAGATTGTGATAAAACATTTCTAAGAACCACTGCTAGAAAGCTGCTTAAAAAAACCGCATCCAAATTGGTTCAACCACTTAAGAGATACAATGCCACAGATAGACACACATAGTGGTCAAACTTAGAACACCCCTCCTTTTTGTATTGGGGGTTAAAAATTTATATTTTGTGTTGTGTTTAGCTAAACCCATGAATTAAACAACTAGTTCATTTAAATGTAATGTGGTAACAAGGTAGTTTTTGAGCATAATGAGCAAAACAATATTGTTTTACTACCCAAAGTATACTCCAACGCACTGCAAGTTATAACAGTAGTGGTTTTTTTACATCTCTAATTTATCAACTATTTTCAATTTCACCTAAAGAATATATAATTAAAGGGATTGCTTAAATAGAATGATTTTAATAACAAAATTTTGACATAGTAAATAAAATTATTATTTTATGATGCACTAGCAGCTTGTTGAGCTGATGCGTACATATCGTTGCACTTGTGATTTATTTTTAAATGTTTGTCAAGTTTGTTTTTAAAAGTGACTATTTTTGTTTTTATATAATAACAATGTATCTTTAATTCCAGGCATTACGTATGGTGGGCCGGGTGGGTAGTGTGGAGCAGTGGTGGGGGCTCTACACGCACCTGGCACGGCCCGCAGAACTCCCCCCCCTGTCCGATCTGCACCTGTTCAAACTTGGCATCAAACCCATGTGGGAGGATCCCGCCAACGTTAATGGAGGCAAATGGGTGTGTAAAGTACATGTAATGTTTCCACTAATATAAAATAAGTAAACTGAATTAAAAAACTAAAATTCAGTAAACTAAAATTAAAAATCCCCCGACACAAAAAAAACCTATGAAAAGTAATGAAACGGCTGTACCGATTTTTATAAAACATGTCTAATAACCACTGCTAGAAAACCTGCTTTCAAGTAAAAAAGACCACATCCAAATCGGTTCACCCATTTAAGAGCTATGGTTCCACAGACAGACACACATAGTGGTCAAACTTATAACAACCCTCCTTGTTGCATCGGGGGTTAAAAAGTATGATATGTCTGTTAGTTAATGATGTAACATCTGTATGTGATTTGGGACGATTTGTCCCTAGTTTTGTTTAAATCTTGTTTATTTAGACTCTTGTGACATGGGGACCTCTTTTTCTCAAATACAACTTATATTGACACAAGCACTTTAAAGTTCACCTTGGGGATGAATAAAGCAAATGTATTCAGAACTTCACACTGCACTTCCTTGTCCTATTCTTGAAATACAAAGTGTTCCATGCCAACATTTTATTCATAAAGCACATTAATCTTTAAAGAAACAAGTGTGTGACTGATTTTTTAATTTATCTCTGTGGTATTTAGATTCCCTATTTGAGAAAAAAAATGTGCAGAAAATTATTAGTCACAGGTTACCTGATTTTGATACCTATTTGCTCCTACAGTGGATTTTCAAGTTCTCCAATAGTATTCAAAACTCGTTGTTTAATACTGCCAAAGTATCAAGTTAATTTTCTAATTACATAAACCTTGCTAAAATCTTGCTAATTATATAAATTTGTGCCAGTAATATCAATCAATAAGCCCTCTATCCTGAACTCCCGTCTGTTTTGAAGTGTTTGTTTTCCTCATTTAGAGGATATCTCTAAGTTTAGTGTGCCTTTTGGCAAAGGCCTGCTCTAACATTTTCCATTGTGTTCTGTCTCTGGCAACCCTTCTCCAGTAAGGGCCCGCTGTAAACTTCAACTCATCTTCCTATCTCTTAAGTTGTCTTCCCCGCTTCCTTTTTCCATCTCTGGGATACCAGTTTTTCACAATTTTACTCCACTTTTCCTGAGTACTCCTTAACATGTGGCCTGTCCATCTCCATTTTAGTTGCCAGTAATAAGTTGTACCCTAAAAAATGCACTATTGTCCAACATTGTATTTTGTAGCATATTATTTGAGGTTAATGAATGCTTGGCAAGAGAATGATTGTAGTCAAGTATCTTTCCAAAATGTATATATAAATTGTGTTATTTCACTATTTCCAGGAGAAATTATACTTAAATATGAGTAAGGTAAGGTAAAGGCTTTCAATATCTATCATAAGATCAAAGCAGTCCGTTCCAGAATTTAAACTGAAATATGTTATTTTTCTTTATTTCAGGTGGTCCGACTGCGCAAAACGCAGACGGCTCGTGCGTGGGAGGACCTGTGTATGGCCATGCTGGGCGAACAGTTCATGGTCGGCTCAGAGCTCTGCGGGGTCGTGCTCTCTGTGCGCTTCCAGGTACATACATAATAATGCCCATCGCATAGATCCTGGGGGGCTACTCCGAGTTGCTTTCGTTCGTTTGTTCGTGCAGACTAAAAAAGATACTTATGCCTGTTGAATAGTGCTGTCCCTTTCATCCAACAGAACGAAGATCGTTTTTACTTTTTCAGAGTACACGGGCTGGCCCCTAACTAGAAATCCCTGTATTTAGGGAACCTGGAACTATGACCAGTCTCACAACACCTAGAAACAAAACAAATACTTGCTAATTTTCCGTTCACAAACATAATTGTATTTCCAATTCCAATTTGAGGATTGACCCAACTTTATTTTAATTCTTTATTTAGAGGACTTTTAGCGGCTATGCCAGTTTTCAGACCCATTGGAACATTCGTTTTGCTCAGTGGTTTAACAGTGGTCAGCGAAATTACTGGGCATATGAGATATCTCGTGGTGATGAGCGCATTGCAGCGCTACACAGTACTTTTTATGGTATTAAAAGTTCTGGGTGATACTGCAATTATTATGGGCGTGCGTGGCGCTTATCATCAGGCGAACGACCTGCTCATCTCATCATTCGGTTCCATAAAAAAATAATTATACAACTGAAGTTTTTAAGCAAACCTGTCCAACCAAATGTGAATTTAAATTCCAGGACGACCACCTGGCGGTGTGGCACCGGACGGCGTCGGACACGGCGGCGGCGGCGCGCGTGCGGGACGCGCTCCGCCGCATCCTGCAGCTGCCCGCCGCCGTGCCCATCGAGTACAAGGCGCACGGGGACTGCCTGCGCGCCTCCGCCGCGCCGCGACCCGCCGACGAGCCCGCGCCGCCCGAACCCGAGCCGCGCTCCTAGCCCCGCCTGCCCCGCGCGCCGCCCGCCCGCACACTGTCCCCGCAGGACCCGTGCGCCTGCCCCCCGCTACCCCCTCACACTGTCACTAGCGAGCTAGTCCCCGCAGGCCCCTTGCGCCTGCCCGCCGTTACCCTGTCATACTGTCACTAGCGAGCTAGTCCCCGCAGGACCCGTGCGCCTGCCCCCCGCTAGTCCCCGCCGGACCCGTGCGCCTGCCCCCCGCTACCTTCGTCACTAGTGAGCTAGTCCCCGCAGGCCCCGTGCCCCTGCCCCCGCTACCCCCTCACACGTCACAGCCGCCACAGGACCCGCCATCCGTATCGACCTACACCAGCAGGGCGATCATGTATTTTTTTATTTCAATCAATTTCAATAAGAGCCGTATTACACAGTAAAATTGAATAGATTGGGCGTATACATAACGATTCATAACACAATCTCGCTTTGTAAATTTTTTCGGGTAACTGGTTTCTCAAATGATCTGATATTGATTGAAATATAAGATACATGATCGCCCTGCAGGACCATTTGAAATCATTACGAAAGCGACTCCGTACGATTTTGTACAACTGACGACACTTTCGTTATTTCTTGTACTCGGATCGTGGTCGATACGGTATTTCATCACCGTGTTCAGATGGTCTGTTTTCTAATTTTCCACTGTCATGTGACGTAAGATTACTGTAGCTGTCTTGAAATTTCTGATTCTAAATAACATTTCTCTAATTTAAACATTTTAAAAACATGATAGAAAAGCAGATATTTTGTTGTAAAAATGAACTGTAATACATTTATTGTATGTTTAAAAACAAAGCATTGCAAAGCTAATTGTCTCAGGGTGACGAGCACAGTGCAGTGCCGCGCAGGATTTTGCAAAACAAAATTCTGGGTGGTGCTGTTATTGTTATGGGCTGGCGTATTGCTTACCATCAGGCAAACGACCAGCTCGTCTCGTCATTCAGTTACATAAAAAAATTGCAGTAGTATCTACAACAAATGAAAGCTCCCTAAATCCCAAAACAAAGCATTATACAGTTTATATGAACTTGCCTTCGCTGAGCGGCTGATCATAACGCATTTCTCAGCGGGTTGCTGATGCTGCTCAGTTTTTATTATCATGTATTGTTTGGCGCGTAACGCTAGTGGAATTAGGGCGCCGCATTCGTTTCATATTATTAGCGTTAGCGCCGATTTTGCGGCGACTTTATACCTCTGATATTGTAAGATGATGATATTTTAAAAAAATTATTCAAGTTGAGATTTGTAGTCGTTTGTACAATTTAAAGTAGGTATTTTGAAATGTCTGTGCATTTTTTCTAAGTCCTTGGTTTAACGTCAACAATTGAAATCTTTTAGTAGCTTCCACAACCTTTCTTCCATGGACGTTATGAACTAGAGAAATGAAGCATGTATACTTGAAATTTGAGTGAGTTCGCGCCCGCCCGCACGGTACCCGCCCGCCCCCAGTGTTCTCACATCGAGACTTAAGGATTCCGTAGCCGAATGATGTACATATAGTGAAATTCAACGTTATAGGACAACGGTTCGCTGATGAGATTGTGAGAACCGGAAACACACGTTGTATTCTTGTACAGTAAAAAAAACTGGTTAAAAAAAATAAACAATCAGAATTTGTATGTTTGAAGTTTTGATTTATATCCCTTTGTACCTTACGACCGCTGTCAAATACCTCAGAGAGAGGAAAGAAGAAAAAAAGGTACCCGCTTTTGTTTCGACTTTTATAATGCGAACCAATAAATCTTTGATGCGAACAGCAAAGGAATGGAAAAAGTACCAGCGTCTTTGAGCCATCGTCACTTTTTTTATGGAACTTATTGATGAGACGTTCAAGTCCTTCGCCTGATGGTAAGCGCCACGCCTGCCCATAACAATTGCAGTGCCACACAGAACTTTTAATACCATATAATGCACTGCCTTGCGCTCGTCGCCCCGAAACATCAGATATGGCCAGTAATTTTGCTGGCTACAATGCCCTTCAACCAGAACACAGTAATGTTTGCGCACTACTGCTTGGCGTCTTGTCGTGCTTGCTTGGGACTTCCCATCAGGTGACACTGCAGACAAATGCTTTTCTATCCAGTTATAGATGAAACTAAGGTTCATTAACCCTTTGACCGCCAAGGTGGACTACACGCGACACGACATACAAAAAAGTGCTCTCTACGCCGAGTCTAACCTTTCCTCTCTACGTATAGTCTTGCCTTTCCTTTCTACGCCGAGTCTAACCTTTCCTCTCTACCCCTTTTCATTTTTTCCTTTCTCTACTTACTTCTCTTTCTCTCTTTAGTCTTACCTTTCCTCTATGACGCCGAGGTCGGCTTGAGTCAACTATAAAACGTATGAAAATAGCGTACCTCGGCGTGAGTGGCGCGGCTTTGCTTCTATAACATGGCGCTCAAAAACTAAATACATATTGACATGACATATTTAATTGTACGAGATGGTGTTTCTAATATGGATAATAATTGCCAATGACACTGATAAATTAATCAAACCAAAGAGTTGTCTAAAAAATATATTTTATTTAATACATCAAATCTCAACGACATTCACGTTTGTTAATTAAAATAAAAAATAAATGGTAGACATGGCTTTAGATATAACTACTTTAGACTAAACACAAGACAGTATCGTCACCAACATTAGTTCAACTCATTTCAGAAACGGTACAATATTCACTACGATATAATTTTTATTCTATAAACTTCTACTTCATTTTTTCACTTTACAATTATTACAAATTACTCTAGAGCTGTGAACACACAATTCACAAGACATTCGATAGTTCATTTAGGCCTCTTAACATTTAAAAAAATTCATAACATTTCTGGAGGACATTCGGATCTTTTCGCACGAGCCTGGCCTACGTGTGCCCACAACCTAAATCTGACACACAGACGTAAATACTTAATTAACTTAAGACAATTGTATTTACATTTGGCAACTCACTTAGTCTATGTGTTGTGATATGCACACGGCATAGGTAAATCAACCTCAATATGATTTCCCATTGATATAAACGTCTATCATCACAATATTTCCAATGATATTATTTTGTTGATTTTGCTTTTATAAAAGCACATAGTCTGCAGTTTGCTAAACATCGCGGTCTTATTACAATGGCTGCGGTGAATACAGCCCTGACGTCATCACTATCATTGCAATTTGTAAATGGCATTGCATGGTGCCATCTCGCATTTCTTGTTTCTTCATTAATTTAGTACAACTAAATTAATAAAGAAAAAAGAAATGCGGGAATCTAAAATTTTCTAGTTAAGACTGCACACTACCTCAAAATCAAAACTGCTTTACCGTTCGCGTTTGAAGTTGCATATCAATAATAGTATTGAATCAATCGTGTTGAAAAAGATATATAGTATAGTTGAGGATATACTCTGATGTCCATACGTTGTAAAAACACGATTACTAAAAAAAGTCTCGATACAAAAAATTCACAAACTTCCCCCTTAAATTTTGTAAATAAAAAGCAGTATACAGTTAATACTTGACCTATTATAATGAAACTTTTTACACAAATCTGAACTAATATAATACGTGTATCTTATGTATTCAATTTAAAATAATGTTATTTTTTATTTTGTTAGAAATTTAATACCGAAATATTGCGTGGAAAACTACACGTCCGCGACAGCCGCTGTGTTGGTTCAGACGCGCTCCGGCACTCGCTCCCGCTCGGCCGCGCAACGTACCTACTAGGTGCGAGCGAGATAGTTGCGACTGCAGCTACGAGTTGACGGGCCCTCGCGTGGGAGCATTTTGATTTGAGTTGGGGTAGTGTGGGCTCTTAACTGCTATTTGTGGAGGATTTTAATTAGCATTTTATATTGAATTTTCAAATTATTTTGTAACAACAGCTAAATAAAAATAAAATTTTGAACCCTTGACCTAAGCGATGATTTCTCTAAGGGTGTCTGTTAAAAGTCATTTTCCACATTTTGTTAGTAATAAGACCGCCAATGTAAATGAATATCTGCAGTTTGCCGCGAGTTCGCGTTAACGTCACCTGAGCGCATACTCTAGCGACCACAATGTAGCAGAGAGAGGCTTTAACAGCGAAGTATGAAATGCCTTCTTCAAAAGAAACTTAACTATACGATTGATCGTCAATAACACCTGGACTATGGCACTATCTCTACGCCACTTAACACTAAAAAGTCTACAGTCACTTGACTAATACCAGCCAAATAAATTAGGATAATCGTCTGCCGTTTCGGCTTTCGTTTTCAGACTCCGTTGCTCAATAGATCGAGGACTTCAGACGTGACATTAGTCGAGTGCACGTAGACCTTACACTGACGGAGCGCTAAACAATCAACTTACGCTAAATTCATTGCTTTAAATTTCATTATAATTAGAACTTATTAAAAGTAGTAAAATAAAGCCAATCTATACAAAAATAACTAGTGATTCCAGTCTTACTATTGCAGGAGTCCTTATTCAGTAGCGGCAAGATGAGATTTGTTATTTATAGTTATCGTAAGATGACCTACTGTTCAGTTAGTACTACTGTTAATCTACACAACTATAGATACTTACAATTAAAATTTACAACGAGCGGAGTCATTTGAAACACGGGACCGTTCGGAATCTGCGCACATAGATGGAGTCTCGCTAGCCGCTTTAGATGTTTTCGATAGATGAACTGAGTCGCTTCTTGATTTATCATCAAAAAGGACTGAAAATCAGTTCATACCAGGTCGAAGCCTTGGAGACCATTGAAAGAAGAGCCAAAAAGCTCATTGTTGACGATGCGCTGGTTAAGACTTAGCTTCAGAGTCTTGACCATCGGCGCAAAGTTGCCAGTTTATCGGTTTTTTACCGGATACATTTCGGAGAGTGTGCGAGGGAATTACATGAACTTATTCCGCCATCCCCATTCTATCACCGGACAACCAGACGTACGGCAAGCCGTCATCAATTTATGGTTGACATCCCTCCTGCTCGCACCAAGCGCTTTGCTTCGACCTTCATAATGCGAACGGCCAAGGAGTGGAACTCTCTGCCGCCATCTGTGTTTCCGGATAGCTATAATCTGGGTGTCTTTAAGACAAGAGTGAACAGATTACTTCTAAGCGTGCGTGCTACATCTTCGACCGCATCGTCACTTAACAACAGGTGAGATAGCGGTCAAACGCGTGCCTGTAAACAGTAAAAAAAAATATGTTGCTTAAAACCCTCGCTCTACAAGTACCGTTTGTCTAGGTGATCCTGTAAGAACCGAGCTATGGTAAGTAAACCTATTTATAATAAACTTTAAATGCTGTTCGATGGACAAGTGTGGGTGCGTATAAAGACCGATGGACTCCGATTGCTAAAATTAATGATTATGCAATAAAAATAATTGATGGCATACATTCTAGTAATAACTAATTTATAAAATTGCGCAGTAAAATACTAATGTTACTGTATAATAAATAGCGAGAAAAATTGCACGCCGTTGAAATGTATATTGCTACAAGTGTTTCTAACGAGGTGCTATTTTTCTGGCCTCACATTATAATTAACATCATGGCGACATTTTAAACGAAAAACTTAAATAACGTGAAATTACTAATTATTGGGTCAAATAATAAAGTTTTGACACGCATTTAAAAAATCAATAGAATAGTATTAATAAGTTATGAATTAATGAGATTTACAAGATAAAATAGAGTAAAAGAAATAGATGAATAATTGAATAAACTAGATTTGTACGTACAAAAATAGCAGCCAAGCATAGAAGTAGCTGCAAAAAAATACTTAAAAACAGAAAAAATATTGCTTTTATGATTTATTATTTGTGTTTATCACAGTAACAATATCTAATTAGAAAGTATAGAACACAGTGGATAAGCCTAATTTGTGAAAGATAAAAGTAGTACTAGGCGCAACCTACACAAGCGAGTCTCATGATAACGCCTAAAAATCTCGTCATTGTAGCCCCTTAGATAGTTTCTTACACTGGTCATTTCACTGTATTTTTTTCTTCTACACAGGTCACGTGCGCCATAAAGTTTGGCGAGAGATATAGATACATACTTACTTGTATAGAAATCCAGCTACTGCACAATACTATACATCTTTGTTATTTAATAGTATTTATATTCTAAGTATACGTATTAACTCGCATTGAAAAATCGGACGACGGACAGTCCGCCGTGTAAATAAAACATGAAATTGTATGCGCCAACGCAGACGACGCGACGTATGCAACGTTTTTTAGGGTTCCGTACCCAAAGGGTAAAACGAAGGAAAGTGTTAAGCCGGATTCACACTATTAACACGTGTCGTGTCGTGGCGCATCAGTAACTAGGTACCTACATCAGAAGCTTATTGGATTCACATATTTTATAGAGGCGTGCATATTTTGACACAGCGTTAGAGCGCCACAACATAAAACGTTTTTCTTTTTTCTTAATAAAGGGGTGGCAATGGAAACAACGGAAAAATAAAAGTTATCTTTTTGTAATTTTGTGATTTATCTCTTTTGTTCTAATTGTTAGTGATGGTCATAGGTTCCGGCTGAAAACCAGTTCTAAGGTGTTTATTACCTTAGTTTTAAACTGAGTCAGAGCTTTTTTCTGATATCACGCAAAATTACATTGTACCTATATTAATCGTATTGTATTACATTGTATTGTATATATTATTTTTATGTATTTATAATATGAATATTAGTTTTATTATTTTTTTTATTTTACTTAGTTTTATTATTTTACTTTTGATGTTTTTATTTTGCTTGTTTAGTGTAATGTTGCGTGTTAAACATTACACTGAACGTGAAGGTGTATAAATGTATTTTCTTTCTTTCATCTTTCATCACGTCAGAATAATGTGCACGCCTCTATACAAAATATATAAATCTGATAGGCTTTTGATACATCAAAAGCCTAGCAGGTACACCTGCTGATGCATCACGGCACGACACATGTTTATAGTGTGAATCCGGCTTTAGTGTTACAGTATACAAAAATAAACTTACATTATCCAGTTTGTAACATCAGTAAGTCCCAAAAAATATTTCTGCTTTTTATACTAAACACTACACACCCACTTAGTTACATCCTAATAGTTAGTGGGTAAATTACTTTACTATAGGAAGGTAGGAAGGACAAATCTAAGTTTTCTGAAAACCATATCTCTCATACTTACTAATGCTTTACATGAGAGTACGAGGAAAGGAATAGAGTTGCCAGACGTCCCGAATTATGGAATTTACCCCTGGCAACCCTAGTCTCCAGGACTGTTGTAGAAGTGGTTGGACGTTATATGTTTGTTTATACAAAACATTTCGATACAATTGTGCTTATAGGAAGTTACATTTGACGGATATTGTACAATAAGTGATCGCCAATCTAACAGGAACCTGTATTTCACAAAACCACTATAAAACTTATGTTTTACTTAAACAATTCCTTTGTTACCTGAAACTTTCGGCGACGAAGCAAATCGCAGAAATGTATAAACTTTTGTAGATAAAGGCACTACAGTACCAAACGATATTTATTTTTGAAGAAGCCTCCGCATTCACGTCGGCTTGATCAATCCTCAATTATCAATTTTTAAACAACAGTTTGCGAAATTAAGTCCCGTATTTATGGATTAATTTTCATCATTGAAAAATATAACATTCATATTTCAAGACGTTAACGGTTCTTCATTGTATAATTAGCTCTTAGAGTCCGGTCTCGATTCTAGTCCAGTCGATTAAAACGAGTCTGATTGATCATGAAATATACTATTTTTAATTAAATCACTCGCGCGATTTGCTTCTCCGCCGCGGCATTCACTTTGTGAAAGGTAAGCTGTCCACACACCTCGAGCTCACAGTTCAATGAGCGGGAGCTCCACTAGGGGGCGTCAGCACGGCAGCTGGTCGGCCAGCTCGTGGATGAGCAGGGGCGTGGTGTCGGGTGTGAGGGGCGCGGAGGCGGGGCGCGGGGGCACGAGGGGCGCGGGCGCGAGGGGCGCGGCAGCGGGGCGCTGCGCCGCGACGCGCTCCAGCACGCACGACGCCGACAGCCGCGCCTCGGCGTCGTGGTCCCAGCATTCTTCCATGGTATCGCATATGACGGCCATACCCTGAAAGAAAACACTCATTTAGAATCCTGTATGGAGGAGGATAGGTAGGTATAGGTTTCCACTGTAGAAGCACCTCCATTTAATAAGGAAGATCTTCCGACCGAGCCAGGTGTTATTGGCCTAGGGACAGCTGTCCGACAGAACCTACTTGGAACTTTACGGATCTTCGAAATTTTGAAATCGTTTTGCGCGATACAGGATTTGTATAGAAATCTGATACTTTGTCTGAACGTTTATGCTACTTTATGTCAGCGCCATCTGTGAGCATGTCGTTGATATATGTGCCGTCTGAGGTCGCCACACTTGCTTTAGCCTCACTGCTTTTTTAAAGCAAACTGCTTTAAAAAAGCAGTGAGGCCTACGTGCGCTGCTTGTGCCATCGTAAAAACGCGGTTATCCCACGAATTAGGTGTCAACTTTCATACAAAAAAATAGGTTATCCCTTGGGTTGATCTCAATTTCACCTTGGCACAAGTGCCACTAATATAATTCTGAAATGTAATATTTCCGAGTAGTTTGTGAACATGTACGCCGTAAGGTAGAAGATAATGGAACCTATTACATTATATGGATCGTATTTAACTGTACATCAATTTATTACCGTTTTTCCGCCAAATATACTGATTGTGCACCAAAATATGTTCATTACAATATTTCATAATGAGCACCTATTTTATGAATATTACATGTTCGCGGCGTTGGGGTGGCCCTCGGGCCACCCCCGCCACACCCTAATCTACCGAGGGCTGCCCCTTATACGTTTGACTGCTAAAAACAGACCGAATTTGGTGCACAATCAGTGTTTTTGGTGAACGGTTAAATAATATCCCTATTACATTATTTAACATCTTCATCAGTACCCATGTTTTAGACAGTATTTAATTTCATTCATATCAAGATTTAAATTCACTCAGAGTTTGCTACTCGTTTCTCACTAAGCGATATTGGCGAAAATGTGGCAGCAAAGGAACCATTCAGGAACAGTTGAGAATTGTTGGTATATTTATTTTATTTTATTCTCTAAGGGTAACTAATAGCTAGGGTCTTAAATAACAGAGTTTACAATAATATGTACAGATAACTAATTATAAGTTACCACAAATAAATATTTTGTAAGTACATTGTATTACACTTACAAGAATGTTTTAAAATGATCAAATAGACGGATATATGAGACTACTCTGGAATCCTGCCCTGGAACTTCGTTCGAGCTTGTTTTTTCTGGATAATTTCGAAAAAAGATCCTACTAGTATTATAAACGCGAAAGTTTGTAAGAATGGATGTATGGATGTACCTTTGTCAATCTTTCACGCAAAAACTACTGAATGGATTTTGATGAAATTTGGTTATACCCTGGATTAACACATAGGCTACTTTTTATCCCGGGACAGCGCGGGTGAAACCGCAGGGCGCAGCTAGTAATATATAATAGTCAAATATCATAATGACTCACCATCAAGCACCTTTTTTTTGAGGGGGGGGAAAATGCCGCTGCACTGCCCTTTTACCACGGGGGTGGCAGAAAGGGGTGTGTCCCCACACACCCCTTTCTGCCACTAAAATCTCGAACCCACTAAAATCCCCCCCGTGAACAGTCCTCTGCCGCGGTGGAGCGAGATGGGGTCGCGCTAGCATTCACCATCTCGCCCCGGCAGTGACCCCCCCCCCTCATCAAGCACCTAAGCCAACCTACATACATGAGTTTATAAGCTTTACTTTTTAAGGAAATTCACTGTCCAACCAAAAGTCACTGTCTAACTCACTACTCACTTAAAGTGAGTCAGACAGTGGTAATGTATATATCTCTACTAAAAAGGTTATTTTATAACAACATTTATCAACACTAAAAAGTATAGTAATAGTTGCAAACGTTTTTCCCTTACCGGGTGGTTGCGCCATTGCGGCGGGATGTGGGGCCGCATTTTCCTCTGTACCACAGCCTCTTGCATTTCTTCCAAGCTGGGATGTGAACCCACCTCTTCTTCAAGCGGTAGGCGGTACTGCGACGCTGCTTCTATGCCGGTTTCGCTGCACCTGGTTGAGTAAAAAGTGAGGATATAATCTCTCCTTGGCACAATATATCTGCGTACCAGGCGTGACTGGTTAAGCTTATCATCATTATCATCATCATCATCAGCCCATTACGTTCCCACTACTGGAATGAAGAGCCAGGCCTTCCCTAGTAGAGAGAGTATGGACCATAATCCACCAAACAGCGCTGGCCCAGTACGGGTTGGTGGATGTCACATATCCTTGAATTTTTGTGATTCTTTCTTGGAAATGCCGGTTTCCTCACAATGTTTTCCTTCACCGTTATTAGAGCGAGTGTTAAATCCGCACATAAATTAAGAAAGTCAGTGGTGCGGGGCCAGCGGTATTCGAACTCGGGTGCGTCGGATCGAAAGTCGCACGTTCTCCCGCTGCGCTATTCGCTCACAGTTAATCTCAAATTATGCTTCTCCTCATAGTTCCGCCATTTCTTGACAGCCTCTATAATTAATATGGTGTAGTTTGGTCAGCTAGCTCATACGTCGGATGTTGTGGGTTCGATTCCCGCTACGGGAAAGCGGAAATATTTGTTACGTGCCTGAGTGTTATGTAAGGAAAAATAATCGTTTTCTTTATTATGTTTGTCGCTTTTCTTTCTTTTCTATGGTAAATAATTAATTTTAAGAAAAATCAAAAACCGACTTCAACATATCATCGAAGTCCAAGGTCAAATGTCGATGAAATTTATATGGGACCACTTCGTAGCTATACTGAGCCCAACGCAAAGAATTTTTGTTTTATGATAATATCGGGTCTTATCGCGCACAATTTTCAAAATCAATATAACATTTTGATTAACCTCAACGTTTCGATCAAGTTGAATTGAAAAAAAATGCAAAGAATTTTCCAAATCGGTTCATAAATGAAGGAGTTCTGAGGTAACAAACTAAAAAATAAAAATACAATCGAACACAGAACCTCCTCCTTTTTTCAAGTCGGTTAAAAAGGGGTCTGTTTCTCTTTATATTCTGTTGCTACTCACGCACATATATTAACATTATTATATGATAGTGATAACCTTACGTGTGTAAAGGGTATGTATCTATGCATTGACAGAATTATAGACATCCTATTTATATCTTAGTGTTGGTTTCTCAGAGCATTATGTGCCCTATGAATGTTGTCATATTTCCTGTTATTGTCGCTGGTGGCGATTAATAATTCAATTTATAGTAATTGATAAGAGGGGACATGTGTTTCCATGATTCATGCACCAGGAATGTGCTAGGTTCGATATGTGACCATCTTTATTGTAGAGTTTTGTGACTGAAAGATTAACACAGATATTTCGAACTTTCGGAAATTCAGATCTGCAGATTTACCCGCGATTTCCCATGGGAAATGGAAAAATCTTATCGTGAAACGGCCAAGGAGTGGAACTCTCTGCCGGCATCTGTGTTTCCGGATAGCTATAATCTGGGTGTCTAGACAAGAGTGAACAAGTTTCTTCTAGGCGAGCGTGCTACATCTTCAACTGCATCGTCACTTAACAACAGGTGAGAGCAGTCAAACGCAACCCTATAAATTATTATTATTATTTTAGCAGTTATTGGCCCACTGCTGGGCAAAGGCCTCCCCCCACTCTTTCCACTCGTCCCTGTCCTGCGCCAGTTGCGCCCAGTCTGGACAAAATTTGTCGAGCTCCTTACCCTTTAATTAATTTAAAAAAGAAATTGGTGTATTAGAACCAAGTCTAATTTAGTCAATGTCATTGTTGTTTTATTGTAATGTAATAATTAACTTGAGACCATGTCTGTATGCCAGTATGGCGGAACTAGAGAAACTATCCGTTAATAACAACTACATATGCATATACCTAGATTCGCAGACTAATAAATCATTGTATCATTGAGAAAAATATATACCTACATGAGAAAGCTTAATCACAGTTAAATTTGAGGTGGTTGGAGGCCATGTTCGTGATGAGTCAATGGTAATTACATCACTTTTAGTTTTTAGTTGATGATTCAGTAATGAACGGCTGTAGATAAGATTAATTAATAGGATTTCAAAGATCTACTCCAAAGTTATAAGACTGACTAGTAGAGTTACAGCATTCGGAGCAAGTGTGGCCAAGTAGTAAGCTGTGCTTCTTTCAATATGACACATTGTAGTTTGAATGTTCTGTGGGAATATTATTAAAGCATAGGGATAGGTTGGTTTATAACAGCTATCAAGTGTCCAACCTTTTTTATCTGAAATACCTAAAACACCTCTTATATGTACATATAAAGGCTTAATGTAGTAAACTTACCTTGAAGAAATTTCCCAGAGGACCAGGGCACAGGCATACATATCTATTCTCAAGAAAGCATCCTTCGTGAAGTTGATAGCTCCGTCCAGCACTTCCGGTGCCATGTACCTCCGCGTACCAACTTGTCCATGGGCGTCGCCGCACCCTCTCCCAGGCACAAAGATAAGAGCCAGTCCAAAGTCAGCAATGCAAGCACTCATGTCAGATTTTAGGAGTACATTCTTGGATTTGAAGTCACGGTGGGCGACAGCTGGCTTTCCTCCACCTTCCTCGTGGAGATGAGCCAAGCCTCGGGCGACGCAGGCCGCGACCCGCCACGCCTCCACCCAGGTCAGGGTGTGGGCTTTCAGATAGTCACAGAGAGAGCCCTGGAAATTGGTTATTTAATGTTTAATGTTAACAATGTCTGAAAATCAATCCATCCTGACAAAATAATTTACCAGGAATAAAGTAGTATTTAATGTTATACAATATATTACACTACACTACTAACATAGGTTTACGAAAAATTGTTACTAACACAACTATGGATTTAACAGTATGTAATTTTTATTTTATTTATATTTCTGTTACAGTATTACAGTATTTTCAGAGCATCATACCTTCTCATGGTAAGCAGAAATCAGCCAGTACTCAGCCTGAAGATTGTCTCCTTTTTTGTCAACACCAATGTAATGTAGAATGTCTGGATGGTCCATCCTCGCAAGTCTGTATATCTCCTGCTCTGCCAGCCATGACTGCTTGTCTTGTAATGGGAACACCTTCACTGCTACGTCTTTCTGTCCAAGCTTTGCTCTCCAGACAGCTCCGAACCTCCCACGAGCCCTCACTTCACAGAGTGTAACTTGCGTGACCAAATGACCAGACTCATTTTCCAAACCACCAGCAGAAGGTGGCCTCGACAAGGACGCTTCACCATTTGCGAGTTCAGCAAAAGAGCTTCCCTTACGTTTTCGGTACAATAAGTAGCAGCCAACCAATACAGCAAATAGAAGGAAGAGTGGGGTGAGTGTGTATGCAATGACTGCTTTAGTATCTTCATCAGAATTTGGCACAACAGATGCAGAAATCTTTTCCACTGGTGCATCAGTTTGTGTGGCACCGGCTTCAATACCCGGGAACGTAGCATTCATATTGCACATATCTCCTTCACAGCAACAATGTAGGAGTGGGAGCTTGACATTGTGTAGACGACAACTCGACACTCTATCATTACAAGATACAGTATCAACAAAACATCCTTTGACTTTAGCAAATGCTGTGTTGGTGGTGTTATCAAAATGCCAGAGAATGAAGCAGTGGACACTTTTATCCGATTCAACAGGTGGACACTCCTCAGTTTTAACATTGGTTATACAGGTAGTATTGTTGTTAGGGTCACAAGTCGGCTTGGAATCATTGTAGAATTCACAGAATCTTGTGGTTACACCTCCTTCTTTAGGCCGAGGTGGAAGGTTTTCATCAAGATGTGGGGAAGCAAGTGCTGTGGCTTGTATGCCTAAAATAATTAATGGCATTAACTTATCATTCATGAATACTCGTTTGTTTACTTTAGCATAAGTTCTGCATAACAATGAGCAGATACATTTAATTACATGTAAATTAATTGATTACTACATTCAACTCAAGTAGCTAAGGCTCTTCATTTCAGTAACAAGAAAATAAAATCAATGATTACTAGGAATTCAAGCAGTTTAATGCACTCTACTCACGAATGTTTTGAACTTACCAAATAGCAGAAGTAAATGTATCATTTTCGTCGGCGGCATCGTCAGAGCCTTGGCGCAGACGGGACCAGCCCTCCTGACCCGATGCGACAACCCAATGTTATTTTTATAAACGACCCCGACATAAAACGTCTAGTCTATTTGTGAAATTCCAACATAAGTACATCACAGCAAACAACGCACATCCGAATTTGTCCACTTAGACACAAACATCAGTTAAACATGCAAATTATCATAAACGGAAGTCTCTAGTTATATCTCAGAACGCTAAGGTCTTTGTTGCATGCACTGGTTTCAATCACAAATCCCAATTTTCCGAAAATAGAAAATATGAAGTGAAATAAATCACAATACCAATCAAAGCTTCACTTCAACTTGTTTTTTTTTTTATGCAGTGTGGCCATACCCAAAAGTTTAAAGTATCGAATTTTCTCGTCGAAATGATCGTTTTTAAGACAAAATTGTTTTAGTAGAAAGTAATTTTTCTGAGTTTTTCGGTTAATATTAATTATCTTATCTAAGATAGTTAATATCTATCTTAGATAAGATAATTTAGTCATCATCATCATCATTTCAGCCCGTGTCCACCCACTGCTGGGTATAGGCCTCCTCTCCCTCACGCCATTTTTTCCGGTCCTACGCTGAGATAATTTAGTGCCAAAAGAAAATTTACATTTTTTCTTAATTGTACAGAATAACTTATTATCTAGTGAAAAGAGAGTTATTGGTGATCCCCAAACTTAGCACGAGGCCTGTGTCTATTTATCACACATCACCTCACTTCACACTAATATTATAAATGCGAAAGTTTGTATGCAAGTGTGTTTGTTACTTCTTTACGCTGACGCTGTAACGGCTCAACGGATTTGAGTGAAATTCGGAGTGGAGATAGCTTATACCTTGGATTAACACATACAATTAGGTTAGTTTTTATCACGGGTAACCACGAGTTAAAACGCTGAGTGTAGGTAGTTGTATAAAAATGCCAGATTGTTACCTTATTCAAACAAATAAATGTCATTAGGTATATTATTGACTATTCTCCGACTCCTAGAAACCACCGACGACGTAGCTATAGCTTCCAAAAGGGGGTTTCAGTTCCTTCTGTGTATTTGAAAATTTGGCTGCATTACTGATCACCAGTCTTGCAGCCAAATTTTTATACAAGGCGACAGATGTCCATCACCCTAATGGGATAGCTAATGAAACTTACTAATAATAAATTTGACTAGGTGGCACGTCTCTCGTATGCTGTAGACCTACCACCGCTTTACCAGCTATTCTGCCACCAAGCAATAGTGCGCAAGCATTTGCAACTGTGTTCTGGTTTTAAGGGTATTGTAGCCAGCAAATTAACAACCGAAGGAACGCTATGGTCTACCGGAGAGGTTACATGTGCAGATTTTCCTGCGCAGATCGACCGCATGTCGGTAGCGTATATGGGGACAGTTTGGTACACCGGAGTGGTCTTCAGATCGATTTGCTCTTGGCCTTGATTGAACCCGATGACGCACTGGCATTGATAGGCCTCAAATTAATAAAAAAAAAATACGAAAACACCGAAAAAGTCTTAATAAGTCTTATGTCTTAATAATAATATATTCAGCTATAAGTTTCTTAATATTAATAAAATTAGTTTCTTGTTAGCTTCAACTACATTTAATTGTTGTTATTTAATTGTTTGTTACCGCCCATTAATAATAAAATCATTTATTCAATAAGGTTGTTGTTAAACTTATTTGGCTAGTTGACAAATTTATAATATTGGGGTATCTGCTGCCGACAAAATAGCAAACAAAGTGGTGTAAGCCAATCTATATCTTTGGTGTAAACATTGATTATTGAAAAAGAAAACTTATAGACATGTCAACTTATTTAACGATTTAAAATTCGAACCTGATGATTTTGATGAGAAAACACTCACGTACAGGTATCGTCACGTACATTGTCATCCGAAAGTATTGATTTTCGATCTTACACCGGTCGCCTGCGCGGGTTAAAAAAATTGCATGCTCCGGTGGACCGTGACATGTATGGGAGCCATTATTATCTGAAAAGGTTATCAAGCCAGGAAATAAAACTTCAATAAAACGCATCAGACGTTTATTAAATTTCACTTACAAATATTTATTTTGAATCTTACCACCGCGGGCAAACTCGTCGCTAACGCCATCTAGTTTATATTTGAGTAACTATAAATCAAATGGTGAACTATAATTATTAATTATTATAAATGGACAATATTTACATTTTAGTTATCATTTACAATTTAAGCATACAATTTTATCTTTATTCTAAATAAGTAATAACTTGACAATAACATTGTAGACATACTGCCCACCAGTAGGAACAATAGTCCTTTAACTACATATAATAAAACAACAGTTTAGATTTCTATTTGATACTACTGAGAAATATTACCAATTTAACAACAAAATCTTCAGTAGACAGTAAGCCGATCGACTTGCTCGTTTTGTTGTTCAGTTATATAATAATAAAATTGCCAGAATTGTTCAATAAAAATTGTTAAAACTTTAATATGTGGCTTATTTGTTTCAGTCAAATGCTTTTAGCTACTGTGCGCATTGACGTTTATTCATTTATTGTTATTGCTCAAAGTTAACGTACGTTTAACCTAATTTAGATATTAGTTATCGTACATCGTACTAATGGCAAAATTATCGTACGCACCCATAATTATCGTACGGTTGGCAAGTTCATAAGTTCCTTCTCGTCGGTTAGGGGTTAAATAGAGGATGGAAGCACAAATAAGTTTATTTAAATAACAGTTATTTTTCTATCACTGGATTGGATTTATATTTTTTTAAATATTCAAAATATTCGATATAAAATGGATATGATTATGGATTTAATAATATATTTTTGGGCGTTACATTGCATTGCATGTCAGCGATACCATCATACCATAATTTTAATTACTATACCATATATATGTGTGTATGGTATAAGTACACGGTCCATGTACCAGTGCCACTCACTGGCCCAGTTTAAATAGAAGAATAACCTTGGTCAATATTCCCTACGTCAAATACGTCAGTGTCAGCTATCATCGTAAAAAGTCAGATTTGTCAAAGTCTGTTTATTAGTAAATTCGGTAAATACAAAAACAAACGTGTTTTTTTATTATTAATTAAAAACATTATTCATGATAAAATAAGAAAATTATGTCTTTTTTCTACTTAACTGCTGTCAAGGGTGACATGCCAGTTCATTTACTGGAAACAATAATTATTAAAAGGTTAGAATATTTGGAGGCAGTAATAAAAAGTGATGGCGGAGTTTACAACGAATATGTTGTAGAAGGAAGTGTGTACGATAACGTGGGACACTTCATGCTCTGTGTCGTTTCAATCTTGGGGGAAAATAGAGAATTTTGTGAGTTCATTTCGAAGGCAGAAGTGGAGCTGTTCAAAAGACGACTTGCGTCTCTAGCCGCCTACGATATCCGAAGTTTTGCCAAGAAACTACTGAGAAGCATCAAGAAACAAGAACTCATCCCTTCTCACATTCACCCTCTTCAAGTTTTATGCCAAACCTTCATACTAAAAGATTTGGCTCAACATATTTGCTCAACCCACAGCAGTGAATGTGATAATTACAGAATCAAGATAAACTTTAAACACTGTCTCTACTTTATAGCGAAACGAGAAGTAGAACTGCAAAATGGTATAGCATTCATCCCATGTGGTAAATGGAAACAGTATTTGACACTGCTCTTTAGCATTAACGTAAAACATAGACTTCAGAAAACAGATTTAGTCACACTTAAAAGTGATCCAAGAATAGTTGAATTAGTTCATAAAATGAGACAGGACTTTTTCCCATTCACAAGTAAAGATGCCTCTATACTCCTGAGTAAAGAAGTTGACAATGTTTCCAAGAGCTTTCCTCCTTGTATGTTGAATTTGCATCTAAGTCTGAGAAAGAAACACAGATTGTCTCACTCTCAGAGATTTTACTACAGTCTTTTCTTGAAAGATATTGGCATGCCTGTCGAAGAGGCTGTATACTTTTGGAGGTCAGAATACAGACAGAGTCCAAGTGGTAGTCACAGCTGTTGTCACAACTGGGAGAGAGATGAAAAGAAATATTTGTATGGCATTAGACATATGTATGGACTGGAAGGAGCTAGAAAAAACTATACTTCTGTCAATTGTCAGAGAATCCAATCCATTGACAATGCATGTACGGAGGGTGGCTGTCCGTTTAAATCTTTTGATAGCTCCAAGATGCTACCGTTGTTAAGGAATTCTTCTGAACAACTTCTGTCACAAATTAATGAATTGCGGAGAAGAAACCAGTATACTAAGTCATGTATGTCATATTTAAAAAGTTTTGTTGAGACTGTAGACTGTGATAATCTTAGCTTTAGTTTTACACCTGTAAAATATTATGCAATTGCATCTAAAAACTGTACTGTAGACTAATAATATTATTTTATTTAGTTTTATTTTATTAATAAAGTAATATATTTTGTTAGTCGAATTTTATTTAAAAGTGTGGTTTAAATTTTTCCGGTATATAAATTAGTATCCGGGGCACTATTCCAGGGTCTAAAGTACCTACTTACAAAAATTATTAAAATCAGATCAGCAGTTTGCACGATTGTGGAACATACATTTGCCAGTTATTCAGCCGCCAAGTAGTAGTGCGCAAGCATTACTGTGTTCCGGTTTGAAGGGCATTGTAGCCACCGAAATTACTGGGCATTATGAGACTCAACAGCTAATTGTCTCAGGGTGACGAGCGCAGTGCAGCGCCGCGCAGGATTTTGCAAAACAAAGTTCTGGGTGGTGCTAATATTGTTATGGGCTGGCGAATTGCTTAAGTTTAGGCAAACGACCAGCTCGTCTCGTCACTCAGTTACACAAAAAAAACCATTCATCCTCACAACCTTTCACAATAATAATATTAAAAGTAGGTTATGTTATTATTTGTTATGGGTACTTCTATACACTAGGTATTGTAGGTACTTTTATAAAATAATATTCACTTCACTAGGCTTTGCTTCTGTAACTTACTTTGTTAGTGGTGTGGGTGCCGTGATCTAGACTAGACTGCGATAGATGGCGTTAAACAAATAAACATCGATTTTTCCAATTTTGCGAGGGTGCCTAAGTGTACCTCTTGTATTCTAATGCAAAAAGTTCAAACGTTTAGTAAAATGTGATTAGCGAGATCTATTATTGATTTCGTCGCCAAAATAGAATCTATTGCATCTAAAATAATAATCATTAGGTTACTTATACTGTAGCACAATACCACATATTGATGATGTATTTCAGGCCGATTTCGGCCACGGCGACTGCATTCATCTCCTTATTGATAGCGTTCGTGTGCTCGCATGTGACTTAGGTAGGTACATAGCCAATCTTTGTAAAGATCCTCGAGCATTGCGGGCATGTGAGCACGCCGTTAACATATGCATAATTAATTGCCGCAGGTGGTCGGGCTTTTAGTGTATCACGCTTAATGTCCAAGTCAGAGCGTCTCTGAGTTTCAAATTCATAGACTCTGGCTTTAACCAGAGCCCTCCACTCCGTCCGTTTGGCGGCCTGCTGCTCCCACTGCCCGGGTTTTATTGAGCATTTCTTCATGTGCCGCTTTAGCACATCTTTATACCTGAGAAGTTGTCCGCCATGCTTACGCTTGCCCTCCTCAAGTTCACAGTAAAAGATGCGCTTTGCATCTCGCTGTTCTCCCATACGTGACACATGTCCGCACCACCGAAGCTGTCGCCGCATGAGGTAAGCTTCACAGCCACCCACATTGGCTCTTCGCAACACTTCGGTATTCCGCACACGATCAGACCATCGGATTTTAAGAATTTTGCGTAGACATCTGAGGTGGAATCGGTCCAGCATGCGGATGTAGCGGCGGTACACAGTCCATGTTTCAGCAGAGTATAAGATGTTAGGCATTACGACCGCCATATATACTGCAATCTTGGTGACCAGTTTTAAATCATGTGAGGAGAAAACCTTCGAGCCTAGCTTGCCGAACGCTGCGGCTGCACCTGCTGTTAACTCATCTCACTCAGCATCAAGGTCGCACTTAGATGTTAAAGTGCTTCCTAGACACCGAAATTTTTCGACTTGCTTTAATTCGTCCTCACCCAGTTTAATGACCAGTGCCTCATGACCATGAATATTCAAAGACATCAATCACCTCCACCTCTTCTTGACACTGATTTTTAAGCCAAACTTATGGCAAGACTCATGAAAACTTGACATAAGCCTTTGCAAGCCTTCTGGGGATTCAGCCACAAAGCATAAGTCATCTGCGTATATGATGTCAGTTAAGACCGTGTAGGAGACTTTTGTGCGAGCCTTGAACCTGGCTAAAATAAAAAGGCTGCCATCGGTGCGAAAACGGATGCGGATACCTTCGGAAGTTGTTTGTAAGACTTCCTGAACTACAACTGCGAAGTAAAGCGCAAACAGTGTGGGTGCTAGGACACACCCTTGCTTCACCCCACAAGTAACGGGGAAAAAGTTAGACTGTTCGTCGTCAACGGTGACACAGCACTCCATGTCGTCGTGCAGGAGTCGCAGGAGTCTTACAAATTTCTCTGTGCACCCTATCTATTCAAGCACTATCCAAAAGGCTTCACGAGACACGCTGTCAAATGCCTTCTCAAGGTCAACAAAACAGAGATATAAATGTTCGCCCTGTTCTCTGCTCTTCTCTTGCAGCTGACGCAATGAGAATATGGCCACACATGTGCCTCGATCAGGACGGAAGCCAAACTGGGTTTCGGGTAATAGCTTTTCGGAGTTTCATGAGGCGGTTTAACAGCACTCTGGCAAAGACTTTTCCAGGGACTGATAAAAGCGAAATACCACGGTAGGAATTGCAGTCAGAACGGTCGCCCTTGTTCTTATATAGCGCCCTAATGCGAGATACTTTTAAAGTAGATGGGACTTGTTCTTCGTTCCACATAAGAACAAACATTTCCCAAATAGTTGTGTGCAAAACCTCACCGCCGTATTTTAGTAGCTCTCCCGGTATAGAGTCAATGCCTACCGCACGTTTGTTCTGCTGTTACTTGATGGCTAGGACAACCTCGGCATGAGACAAGAGCTCATCCAGCTCAATATCAAATGGGTGTTGAGGCATCGAACGAACGTGTTCCAGGTCAGCTAACCGGTCTACGTTCAAAAGAGTGTTAAAGTGTTCTGCCCATCGCTCGAATACTTCCTGCTTGCTTTTAAGAAGGCCTTCTTTATTTATAATTATTTATAAAATACACGATAGTAGCATATGCATTGTAAAACTGGTAAATCCATCGATATATGACTGGATAAATCGCTATATAAATTATCAGAACGCGTACCTACATTAGGTGGGTAGGTACCTACACTACCTACACCCTACACAAAGACCCAGAGTTCCTCGCTGCAGGAACATATAATTTCCGATAACGATGCCACAACTACAAGCGTGGAGAAAAGTAATCAAGGTAATGTAATAGTATAGTCACCAGTCATTATGCGGTGTTAGAAGGGACATCAAATATGCATCATAAAGCCAGGGACGCATTGCTGTCGCATCGGAACTGGGCACTGGCATAGAATTATTAATTCGGCACTGGCTGCAATTATGTCAAATTGTGATTGTGCCAATCAATAGTTCTTGCTATTATGAGCTACTCGTACATCGCAGACCGGAGCCATTGAGTGCGAGGGTTGAGAACTATATCATAGGTACCTAATTCATTTATGTGGAGAAAAGTAACATTATAAGAATTACAATTACAAAACTCTTTATTGCATACCAGTTACAAAATAATAATTTTACTGGTGGTAGGTTTCTACTGGTGGTAGGTTTCTCGTATGCGAGAGGCCGTCTGGGTGGGTACCACCGCTTTGCCAGTTATTCAGCCGCCAAGCGGTAGTGCGCAAGCATTACTGTGTTCCGGCTTGAAGGGCATTGTAGCCAGCGAAATTACTGGGCATTATGAGACTCAACAGCTAATTGTCTCAGAGTGACGAGCGCAATACAGCGCCGCGCAGGATTTTGCAAAACAAAGTTCTGGGTGGTGCTGTTATTGTTATGGGCTGGCGTATTGCTTACCATCAGGCAAACGACCAGCTCGTCTCGTCATTCAGTTACATAAAAAAAAAAAAAAAAAAAAGCATAAAATTCCTTACAATGGTAGTACCTACAATGGGCGGTCTTATCGCTTAAAGCGGTCTCTTCCAGACAACCTTTGGATGGAATTAAATGTGAAATTAGATTACAATAATAAATACCTGCATACTTACCTAAAGAATGTGGGTAGGTGGGTACTTATTTATTGCTCTGGCATCCGAACTTTCTTTTCGTCTGAATGCTGCTAATTTAGTTAACTAGGGGGTAGTTCTGTCGTATTCCAGAGTCCGTTCTGGTTTCCGTGGGTTTGTGCCTACCGCTTTTCCAGTTATTCTGCCGTTAAGCAGGGAAGTAACAATTGGTAGGTACATACGTCTAATTAATTATTCTGTGTTATCGATTTAAGTGCAAACAACACTGTTTCTTTTTGAGATAACAAGAGCGCTATCTATGCTATGGTACATAAATACTATTGATGAAGAGCGCATTCCTACACGTAGTAGTGATTAGGTTGGTAGGTATAAATACCTATAATACTATGGGATTACTTAGCAATGCACTTTTCTTAAGAGTAAAAACATAGGTTGGTCTCTCAGGGTCTCTACAATGTCTCTACGAAGGAACCATTGCTGCGAATCATTCTGCTACGGATAACTGAAACGGAGCCAAACAAAAATGCTACGACACTCAAGACTATTGTAGTCTTTCATATCCTCTTTGGTGGTATTTCTTCCAAGCTACGAACAGTCATATTTTGACATAACTTTCACATCTGTGGTAGTTCCGAACTCTTTTATATTGTCTATTGTTAAACTGATAAAAGTAAGTGAATGACATTACTGTGTCATTCACACTACCTATAAATTTCATTTGAATAAAACCATATTAATGGTTTTCCTCGTTTTCTTTCGTATCAATTTATTCAAATGATAAAAACATAGTACGATGTCCTCATTAGCACGACTACTAAGACCAGATAAGTTTGACGTCGATCCGGGAACTCCTGCCGCCGACTTAAAATATCGGTACTGGAAGGAAACATTTCAGAACTATCTTTCTGAAGAAGTGGAAGTGGCAAAAATATCTGATAGTACAAAATTAAAAATATTACTGAATAATGTGTCCCCTAACGTATATTCGTTTATAAGGGAAACGAAAGAATACTCGAAAGCTTTGAGCCTATTAGACAAAATTTATCTGAAGTCCAAAAATGACATCCACGCCAGGTACGTGCTGATATCAACGAAGCAAAAACCTGAAGAGACAGTGGCCGATTATCTACGCAGGCTACAACAACTGGCATTCGAGTGTAATTTTAAACATGTCAGTGCAGAAGAATACAGAAATGAATATGTGCGTGATGCATTCATTGCTGGAATACATTCCCAAAAAAATTCGGCAAAGGCTACTTGAAAACTTAGAAATAAGCCTAGAAGAAGCAACTAATCAAGCAATATCTCTGGAAATGGCTGAAAGGAACTCGAATGATTTCAAAACTAACCATCAACACTCTTCGATGGAACTTAATCAAATCGAAGATCCCATTCAAACAGAAAACAGCTCCAATCTGGCTGCCGCTTCAAGTCGTAGGCGCTGCTTCTTCTGTGGTGGAAACATTCACCAGCGGATAAAATGCCCGGCTTTCCACGCTACGTGCCAAAATTGCGAAAAGAAGGGTCATTTCGCTAAAGTCTGCAGAAGTGGAAGCGCCCCGATCAAGCCGACAAGTAACGCTGTAGCGCAACTAAGAGAGCAAGAGCTATCAGCCATTTCAGCAGCCTCTCCAGCTAGCTTACGAAAGACTACAGTACCTATCACTGTCAACAACTACAAAGCCGATGCTCTAATCGATAGTGGAAGTTCTACGAGCTTCATCGACAAAAATTTCGCACAAATGCTAAATCTGAAACGCCGTCCTTGGAAAGAAATGGTAACGTTGGCTTCGAAGAAACGGACCTCACTCGTCGATGGGTTTTGCTATGCAACAATCAAACTTAGCGAGCATACGTATAGTCGAAAGCCTTTATATATATTGGAAGACCTTTGTGCTGATGTGATTATTGGCCATGACCTTTTGAGCGACCACTCCTCTGTAGAAATTAAATTCGGAGGCCCAGAAAAGCCACTCAAGATCTGTAACGTCATGGAAGCTGCAGTACCCCCAGTTTCACTTTTCGCCAATCTGTCAAGTAATGCAAAACCGATCGCTATAAAATCCAGAAAGCATACTGAAGTTGATAATCAATTTATAAGTGAGGAAATCAGTAAACTCTTAAAGGATGGGGTCATTGAACCTTGTAATTCACCTTGGCGAGCTCAAGTCTTAGTCACTGGAGGTACGACACACCGCAGACGGTTAGTTATAGACTACTCCTTAACGATAAACAAATATACTGAACTGGATGCATACCCTTTGCCTAACATCGAGTCAATTGTATCGAAGGTAGCAGAACATAATTTCTTCAGTCAAATTGATTTACGAAGTGCGTACCACCAAGTACCAATATTGTCAACTGAGAAAAAGTATACGGCTTTTGAAGCTTGTGGGAATTTATACCAATTTACTCGAATACCATTTGGAGTTACAAACGGAGTTGCGGCATTTCAACGAACTCTAAATTATGTCATCTCTAGAGAGAAACTAGAAAGTACCTACGCGTATCTAGATGACGTCACAGTATGTGGCAAAACAAAATCGGAACATGATCATAACTTGACGCGTTTCAGAGAGGCTGTGGCAAAATATAGTCTGACACTAAATGAAGATAAATGCGTATACGGGCAAGAGTCAATCAAATTACTAGGTTACAAAATTGAAAAGAACTCCATTCGACCAGACGAAGACCGCCTCAGTCCTCTCATGAATCTGCCCGTTCCGACTGACTCACGAACACTTAAAAGGACTCTTGGCATGTTCGCCCATTACTCAAAATGGATTAAGAATTTCTCGGAAAAGATCAACCCTTTAACCAAAGTCTCTGAATTTCCTTTAAAAGAAGACGCGATTCATAGTTTTGAAAAACTTAAAGAGGATATAATGAAATCAGCCCTAACTGTCATCAATCAGAACGAGACATTCACTTTAGAAACAGATGCCTCTGAGCACACAATTGCGGCTTCCCTTTCTCAAAATGACCGCCCAGTGGCTTTCTTCTCTCGCTCACTGAACGACTCTGAACGCAATCATTCCTCAATAGAAAAAGAAGCGAGTGCTGTGGTTGAATCTTTGAGAAAATGGAGACATTACCTCATCGGAAGACATTTCTTGTTGATAACTGACCAAAGATCTGTTTCATTTATGTTTAACCAGTCACATAGAAGTAAGATTAAAAACGAAAAGATAGAAAGGTGGCGACTTGAGTTGTCAAACTACAAGTATGATATAATCTACCGGCCGGGTAAAGATAATGTTACGGCTGATACTCTTTCTCGTGTTTGCTCAAACATGACCACAAATAGACTGAATGAGCTACACAATAACATGGGACATCCCGGTATCGTGCGGATGGCGCACTGGGTACGGTCTAAGAACTTACCTTATTCTGTAGATGATATCAAGAAGATGACATCAGAATGTCGTATTTGCGCAGAAATTAAACCTAGATTTGTGAAACAGCAGGGAACTCTTATAAAAGCGACAGCACCATTTGAAAGGCTCAACGTTGATTTCAAAGGACCTCTACCTACTAACACCCAGAATCGATATATCTTAACAATAATAGATGAATATTCAAGATTCCCGTTTGCTTATCCGTGTAAAGATGTATCTGCTGACACCGTTAAAAAATGCTTCAAGGACTTATTCTCCACTTATGGAGCTCCACAATATATACACTCAGACCGTGGAACCGCCTTCATATCTCATGAATTGCGGCGCTACTTAGTAACAAATGGGATTGCGTGTAGCAGAACCACGCCATATAATCCACAAGGAAACGGCCAAGTCGAACGTCTTAATGGCACTTTGTGGAAAACAATAAAGCTATGTTTAAAAACAATGAACCGTGAGACAACTTGTTGGGAGCAAGCTTTACCACCCGCTCTTCATTCCATCCGTTCACTTCTATGTACAGCCACTAATGCCACTCCCCATGAAAGATTTTTCAGACATGCTCGCCGAACAGTGAATGGAGAATCAGTGCCAACGTGGCTCTTGGAGCCAGGCATTATATTAATGCGAAATAACGCGAGGCGATCAAAATATGATTCTGAAGTGGAAGAAGTAGAACTACTAGAAGCTAATCCATCTTATTCCCATGTGAGACTACCAGATGGTCGCGAAACCACAATATCAAACAGGCAACTGGCCCCTCTTCCACCCCAAGAGGTCGATCTTTCTGAATCAGAATCAGAACACTTTGAGGACGCCGAGGGTGAAGGGGAGACGCCAGCTACTCCGGGAGAGGTACTACCTATAGAGAATGCTGAGCAGCATGAAACTCGACGCTCCGTAAGAGAGAGGAGAGCGCCCGTCTATCTCCAAGACTACGTTCTCTGACGCGCGGGTGAATGTGGTAGTTCCGAACTCTTTTATATTGTCTATTGTTAAACTGATAAAAGTAAGTGAATGACATTACTGTGTCATTCACACTACCTATAAATTTCATTTGAATAAAACCATATTAATGGTTTTCCTCGTTTTCTTTCGTATCAACATCTTTCACTAGAAATATTTTGAAATGTTCTCAGTTTGTTTACGTAGTATTGGTTCATCTTGGGTTTCTCTATTTTATTTAAGAAAATATCATTAGCGGAGGGACAGCTAGAAAACAGGACTGTACAATTCTTCATAAGAAAGAGCGCCAAATAACTACCTAAGTACCTATTGGCAGTAAGTTATAATATATATAGGTACATAGAGCTGTTCGAGCGTTCGACGTAAGTATAGATTACGATTACGTAGCAAATATTAAGGTGTCAGAGACATATGTCCGTATCACATGGGAGTGCACCTTGTCTCGCCTGATAACGGCAGCGGCGTCAGTCGAACCGAGCCCGTGGTCGCCGATTCTCTTGCCATGGAAAAGCGCGAGCTGTTATTCCCCGTACAGTTTGACAACAAATATTATGACTTAACAAAGTTCATGCGCGACCATCCCGGCGGGGTCAACACGTTGAAGTCATACAAGGGGAAGTCAATAAAGAGTGCGATGCAAAAGTTCGGTCACAGCACTAGTGCGTACCACATATTGAAAGATCTGAAAATGGACGAAGAGTTGAAGGACTTTAATTTGACCGGTGCAGTGACCGGAAACGGAAGGATCATCACCAAGGATGAAGACACGCGGGATGTTCAAGAGATAGCGTTTTTGGAAGAGTTGGAGGTAAATGAGACATAGTTAATAATTTTATTATAATCGACACGGGTTTATTTCCGCCACAATATTATTCACAAAGGGAATTTTCAGAATTTTACAATAACTAGTTGCGTCCCGCGGTTTCTCGGGATCTAAAGTAGCCTATGTGTTAATCCAGGATATAAGTTATCTCCATTCTAAATTTCATCATAATCCGTTGAGCTGTTGCGGCGTGAAGTGGTAACAAACCCACAGTAACACACTTAATAGATATTTTTACAGAGTAGTAGTGAATCCATAGGCTCTCGAACTAGTTTAAACTGTGTTTCGAGAGCTACAAACTATTATGTAGGTAAAAATATTATGTAGTACAAAAATATTTAAATTTATTTGTTTTAAATTAAGCTAACAATTATTAATCTTAACATTAAATAAAAGGAAAGGAAAACGTACTGTTGTGTGGCACCTCTTGGTTGTTATAAGAAAACAACTTTTAGGCACACACAACATTTATTTTTGTTTCCACAATGTTTAACACACACGGACTACTTCCCGCACTTCACAGTATCAGAAAATAGTTTTGCAGCTGTTCTACCTGACTGCTTATTCCAGGCTGACCGGCAGGCCTAGGGCCAGGGGCCTTACTCTGAAAAAGTAATTACGATCTTCATTCTGTCGGATGAAAGGGACAGCGCTATGCAACAGGCATAAGAGTGTCTCTTTTAGCCCGCACGAACGAACGAACGAAAGCAACTCGGAGTAGGGCCTCAGGTCCGTAGTCAGGTCGCTTGAGAGCGATTAAGGAAAAAGCCTTGAATACTAAAATTTACCAGTTTATGTTTAGGGAGGCATATTGCTGACAGCGATTTAATTAGTGTTGGGGGTTCGCCCCTAGGTCAGCAATATTGCGATGTGTACGCGTACGCGCGTATGTATGGGTATGTACTTATTGTTGGGGGTGTATTTGTAGGTGTGTGCGTGTGAGGGTGAGAGGGTGAGTGAGGGTGTGTGTGTATGTGTAAGTATATGTATGTTAGTGTGTCAGTAGTAAAAGTCAGTAAGCATACTTTCAATGCCATCATAGTCAAACGTCTTAAGCCCATTGAGTATTATATTTTTAATTTCATAGTTACTGTATTTTTTTTTATATTGGTAGCAAAGCGATCGTTTACAAGATTACTTACCGACGACTGTAATCAATACTGGACATGGGAGAGGTACCTAGCACCTAAGTAGGTAGAGGTATTATGGGCCATTCATTATCCACTATACCCCGGTAACCTCGAGTTGGTAAACCACGTCCGTCCTTGGTTATTCTGATAAGCTCGGTTACGTATAACCTAGATATCCTGAAAATACTGGGTATTAGCACAGAATACTAAGGGACAGAAGCATCACTCCGCAAAGAAATTTAAACAAATAGCGACTCTTGCTATGACGCAATAAAATTCAATTCAGCTCGCGTAGCGCTGCATACCTACCAGTCATATTAACCTACAGAGCGCCTCTCTTTCTATCGCATAGCTCTTATCTCTTCAGCTGGCCGATTCAGATCCTCACGACAACTCATTTGTCGATCGATTCGGTTTGATATCGTACGATTCAAAATATTTTAAATTCACAATAGTCGAATCGACGTTCAAATTGTCGTAGTCGATAACCAATCGTAACCGTACGATAAACGCGTATTTATCGACCGAGAACGTTATTCACAATGCAGATATCGAAGCAAAGTTTTCGAACGTCCGATTAATTTCCACGACAACTTATCGAGTGTAACATATCACTCGAAAGCATTAGATTTCACCGTCAATACCGAGTATAATCCGTGTGTTGTTAAATAAACTACATTTTCTACTACAAATAAAATAAAACTCACAGTAAGATTCAACATAAACTAATTCTATGTAATAAAGTACCTACCAAGTCGATTCGGTATGTTGTCGTGGGGTTCTGCTGGCCAATTCAGAACCCCACGACAACATACCGAATCGATTCGATTGGATAACGATCTCGTGTCGTAGGTTTCTTTTCGAGCTATTCAGAACATCCGCCCCGAGGATTCGACACGGTTTCGGTTACGATATCGAAATCGATACGACAACGTGTTGCATTTACGGAGTTCGTTTAGTGTGCAATACTCGCAGAAAATTGTATTATTATCAAGACGATATAAAAATGTTTTCAAGTTATCAAAATTTATTATAACAACGTTTATCACGAATTAAATTATAATCAACAATTATAAGCGCCAGATATTGGTAGAAATATAAAAAAACAAGAGCTTCGTAAACACCCACCTGCTGATATCCACTTAACATTAATGTTTAATCTATGCTTTTGACATTGACAAACCGCCAAATTTAAATGTCTATCGCAAATTGTTTTCTTTATCATGTTTTGAAATTATTAAAAGAAGATCGAGCGAGAAGACGAGCCTCATCAAGATTCGTTAGAAATGTTAAGTAAATACCAAAATTACTATTACATAGTATCACAGAGTACTTTATAATAATTATATAGGTACAGTGATTTTATCTCGGTAGATTTATGCATCTTATTAAGTAGTCTTATAGTAGTAAGTAAATAGTCCTAAAACAATCAAAGCGAACTTAACCTACAAATAAATACTAGACTTGGTAGGTACTTTATTACATAGAATTAGTTTATGTTGAATCTTACTGTGAGTTTTATTTTATTTGTAGTAGAAAATGTAGTTTATTTAACAACACACGGAATATACTCGGTATTGACGGTCAAATCTAATGCTTTCGAGTGATATGTTGCACTCGATAAGTTGTCGTGGAAATTAATCGGACGTTCGAAAACTTTGCTTCGATATCTGCATTGTGAATAACGTTCTCGGTCGATAAATACGCGTTTATCGTACGGTTACGATTGGTTATCGACTACGACAATTTGAACGTCGATTCGACTATTGTGAATTTAAAATATTTTGAATCGTACGATATCAAACCGAATCGATCGACAAATGAGTTGTCGTGAGCTTCTGAATCGGCCAGCTGAATCGGCCAGCTGACGCGGCACGTGTAACGACACGCGACCCGCTGACGGTGTCCGGCTATGTACTTGTAGCTTCGGACCTACAGTGTGGAGTGCGCTAGGCCTGGTATTACTGCAAAATACATAAAAATGAGTCTAATTGAATCAGCAGGTCATCATCATCAGAAAATTTAGTCAGAATCATCATATGTTCATAATATTTTTCTCTTTACAAATGGCATAATGGTCACTAGATGCGAATTTATAATAAGATTCTTATGCAATTTTTTGGAACCGGTGGCTTGCCGTTGCGGAAATTCATTTCAAATCTCATTCGTATTAAAAATATTATTATTTATTAACCGGCTACACTCACGAGAATAAGTCGAGATACTCGACCGGTGTTCCGTACTCCGTGAGGATGAGCGTCTGTACCGTTTGAAATAGTAAATAATAATATGGATTATACTCACGTTAGTTTTAATAATAGTTATATTCGGTGGAATTACACTACTTAATATTTCCAGATAAAATTGACTATCACATAAATATTATAAATTGGTTTGAACGTTTGTATGCAAATGTGTTTGTTACTTCTTCACGCTGTAACTCAAGTGAATGGCTCAACGGATTTGTGTGAAGGATTCAGGGGAAGCAGAGTGCAGTGGAAACACGTAGCCAGTTTCAAAATAATGTATTAATATCTTAAAACAGTATTCTGTATTACACAATAGTATAGCGAAATTATTGGGCATTATGAGACTCAACAGCTAATTGTCTCAGGGTGACGAGCGCAGTACAGTGCCGCGCAGGATTTTGCAAAACAAAGTTCTGGCTGGTGTTGTTATTGTTATGGGCTGGGGTATTGCTTACCATCAGGCAAACGACCAGCTCGTCTCGTCATTCAGTTACATAAAAAAAATGTGCGTGGTAATGAAAATGAATTTGAATGAAATTTTGAATAGAATTTTAGTTTGTTCATTTTATACAGCGTATAACATTAATGTGTAGTAATAATTAAACCACGCATATAGAAGCTTCTTAATAATTCAAGTCCAAGTGCAAATCACCAGAAACTTTTTAAAATCACAAGATATGATAATTTAAACATTTCTGGTAATCAAGTTCATTTCAACCCTAACAATCAGCTGATAAAGAACAATGAACTTGTGACAAAGAATATTAGTGCGCCGCGTGTACAGATCTGACAAACAAATTTTGTCTTCAGTTAACAAAGCCAGCTGTCTACCAACCTTACTTTACAACTAACTTTCAAGCAAACTGCTTTTTACGCGACTCCCCAAAAAAGGAATGTAATGTTTTCGGGGTTAATGTATGTGCGTTTTTTTATTACACAATAAATGCCTCAACAGATTTGGATGTATGGGGTAACATCGGAATCGTTAAATCATCCCAAGTGACATAGGCTATAATGTTTTTGGCAGGGTATTTTTTTTATTTTTCTTAATGCTTACTTTTTAATTACAGCATTAAACATCATCGCTCCAATTAACATTTAGGAATAAGGATCTAATCAGTATAAACGCCTAATAAGAGCGAGCATGGCTGATGTTCTTAAAAAATACGTGAGGTCACCAACCACCGTAGGAATAGGATATAAAAAACATCATGCATGAATTTCAACAGTAGGAATGTAATAGGCTGATAATGATGGTTAAGACATTTCCAACATTTTATTTCATTGCATAGTAAAATAGTGTTCGTAAGTCAGTAATCAATAAAGCGTCTTTACTTAGTCAGTTTTCAGAAATAAACCTGTTTAATCTTTGACAAAACGCGGCAAACACTAAAGCTATCAAACATTCGCCGCCGCTTCATGATTCGCTAGCCTTGTTTCGTATTGCACCAATCATAAAGATGTAATCCTAATAAATAATAGCCGCTGCTCCTCATTGGTCGAGCGGCACAAACAAAGTTACCTTCTAACGCCGCCCCATAAAACTCCACCGAAAAGGACCGTTTTCGTTTCGGAAATTCTTTTTAGGTTATTTCTGAATATGAAGTCTAAGACGTCAAGTTGGATAAAAAGTTGAAACTGATCAAGGCAAGGCCAAGTCGGGTACGTTAAGGCATAGATTAAAAGTACCGTTCGCGGAGATTTTTTTGTATACCGGTTCCCGAACATGCAAAAAATAGCGATGTGTATAAGCCCGAAGGGTGCAAATTCTGCACGTCACGGCGAACAATTTTAGTTCTACGAGTTTTGAAATTTCGCAGTTTTTCATTCATGAAAAGTTCTCGTAAATTTTTTTCCGCGAAATGTAAAAACCGCAACGTAATAACCATGTAACAGCTGTTTTGTGACAAGGTCAATGACCTTTGCTCTCATATTATGAGAACAGTTAACAACAGAAGAGCCACCAATAAATAATGTGCCTATTTTTGAGGTGGTAAGCATCAAGGAGTTCCACTACCCACCTTCCGTTTCCATCATCAGATCAGCTGGCTGTCACCATAATAATGCATTGTCATCGGACTTTGCCAAGTATGCAAAATTTCAAGTCCGTAGGATAAGAGGAAGTGGTTCTGATTCAACTTGTAAGATTTGACCCAAACATTGTAAGATAAATAAAAGCTCCTAATAATTAACAATTTAGGCAATTAATTACGTCCGCCATAAAAGTTGTTACTTCTGTTTGTAGTTGTCTTTATTTAGTATGGATGACGTAGGCCTATCATGACGTATGATCGCTATCCGGACGCTGACAGACGCGTGATTGACAAAATGCCATCACATATTCAATTAAAAGTCAACAAAATCACAATATCCAGGAGTGCGTTTAGGACAGCCAACTTGGATAAAACTTACACTAGATAAATATCAAATAGCCCGTTTAGAGTGTCCAAGATGTGAAAATTACTGGCTAAAATTTAAACTAAACGAAGGACATACTTTTTATCCCGAAAATACGAACAGTTCCCCAGGAAACAGCTACAAACCAAATTCTACGTGGACAAAGTACTTACGGGTTGTAATTCCTCATGATTTAATGAACTAATTAACATTTCAAATACATGCAAACACAATTTCTTTGAAGTAATACATTCTTTTTATTGAAAACTCGGACAAGACAGCTTTAAAATATCAATCTTGTTTTTAAAATGGACGCATATTGTAACATCAAAAAAGTTTGCATGTCAACTCCGGAGGTTGCATGCTTTAACAGAAGTCGGGGATACAAGCTAGTACGAAATAAAGAATAAGTGTATACAGAGTATACTAATAAATTTATCAGGCCTAGAGAGATATTACATCAAGCGCTGTGTCAAAAATACTTTACAAGGCAAAAAGCACGGTCAAAGCTGAAGTATGAATGATGTAGTACGGTGAACAGTCAGATGATGAATGGTAGCAAAAACCGTACTTTTTGGTCTGGTTACGCTGTACCTGTCTATTGAATTTAAAATAAAGCTATGACGCCGTTTCATGAGCTCCGTATAAATAATTTTGTCCAGCTAAAATTTATACGACTGGCTTGCCTAAACGCACCCCAGACATTCATCATTCAAACTCACGCAACGTGATAAAACCTTTTTATCTTTGCATTAGACGGTATCGGTTATCCGTCAATTATGGCAGTGACTGTAGCAAAACTGACAGCAAAACCTATCGTCGTCAACATTTATTTGTGAAAACAATACAATGATTTATTTACAATGATACATGTATGTTTACGTGGTGATTATGCAATGATAAAACCGAGTCAACGATAGGCCGTATTCCTAGCTACTGCCAACCGAGGAGAACGTTAAAAAGGTACCTAATCTTTCATAACTTTACTCTTCCTTTTCGATTGTTGATCCTGTAAAAACTTTCATGATATCTTACTTAACTTATTAAATGCGTAAGATCCTAAGTGGACTTTTAACTTTTAATTTGTGGCATAGCGCGATAGAAGCGTATGGTTTGTGCCTAGCAGCTAGCCAGGAGACGCAATAATAGTAAACACTGATTTAAGTTAGGGTTGTTGCAAATTTCTGCGATAAAAATAATTTTACTTTTGTATGGGGATTTCGAATATGCTATATCCAACCTTTGTACACGTCAAGTTAATCGTATGCTCGGTCAGAATAGCCCAACTTCGGGTCTATATACATATTATGATAAACGTTGTATACTTCGGGCATATTCGCTAATTCTTTGACTGCTTTATCTTTATCTGTAACTGTCGAACGTTACGCGACCAATTTAACCGAAAGTTGAGCTTTTATTCGGACTAGCAGCGAGAGGGCCTGTGCTTTAATTATATGGTTTTATAATATTGGCGGCGTTAAAGCGACAAGTACCTAGTTGAAGGGTGTAGCCCCCGGTATAGTCACCGTAAGCCGTGTCCCCTTTAAACGGGGACAGCGGTACTTTAATAAAATATTTAAAAATGCGTCCCGTTGTCCCCTTACTCTGTTTCCGTGATTATATAGTAAAGTAAATTTTATATTGAATAACTACTTTCTGGTGGTTCACCGGCCGCTGCCGCGGCACGTTCGCTTCGCTCGCTCGGCTCACGCCGTGTGGTCAGTTCTAGCATAACCTAACCTAGTGGCTGTTTCTCCGTAAATGGGACAATGCCAATGGTACAAAAAATTAATGACGTTGAATTAGCATGAAATTGTGAATTCAAAACTGCGAAATTTCATATTAGCAATTATCTATTCAATAGCATAGTGTTATATATACATGGAATCGTTCTATAGTACACTACGACCAAAATAACTTGGCGAGTCTGAATATCGCGCAGACGGATGCGCAGTAACACATTTTAGGAACCAAATGGTGGCATGAGGCAAAGTGCGCGGGGAGGTGGTCTAGGCTAGTTATGTACCTTACGTAAACACAATCAATCCTTTAATCGATCAATTATCGCAATCGATTATTTTTATTTAGAAATCATGAATTTTGTTTATCATGATACATTATTCGAAATAGATTTACTAATGTAGTGAATTATGTCGTTAATAAAAAAGATTTTGTTAATAAAAGAAAACTGAATCTAATAAAATTACATTTTCTCGGTTGAAATAAATCATTCACATAAATTACAGTTATCTATTAACGATTACTTAAGGAAGGACTGTTTGAAACCTTATACAATTGAATAGAAATATATTTTTATTACTTGATTTCAATCGTATTTTAATAAGAATGGATTAAACATCACTCAAAGGCACGCATATTGGACATCCCTTTTTGTTTACTACGTATAGCTTTGTGTTTTTTCGGCAATGCTCGGTACGAGATAATGTATCTCAGTCACACGTTAGGATTGGTTGCGCTGTCTCTTGTCTTAAGTACACTCGGTTACTAAAGTGTTTGTGGTGATTTTCTAGGAGTTGTTTTTATTACTGATTCTTATTGTTAATGTATATATTATGTGCTGCTATTTTTACTTTAAATATAAATTCTTAATCAATGACGGATCAACGGAAGAAATCGGTAGCGGTAAAATGTTTATGTTTGTGCTAAATATTATGTGTGTGCTGAGTGCTAATAATGTGTGTTTGTAAAAAAAAATCCGTCCAGTAGTTTTCGCGTGAAATAGCAAAAAGCATTCATACATCCTCACAAACTTTCGCAATTAAAGTATAAATTTTATTCATTTTATTTTTAGTAACAGCTGTAACAGTATTCTTCATCAGTGTACATGCGCTAAAGTTCGCAGAGCCTATGTTCAGACTCGCCAAGATACGTCGGCCGTATTGTACATTCCAAAAGTTAGCATCGCATGCTAATGAGTAATAATGAAAAATAGCAAAAATATCCATTACTAGGTAGGTCAGATATTAAGTAATTAAGTATCACGTTCATCAGTGGCAGTGAAATAGTACCTAAATTACGCATGCAGCTTATTGATTCCAAGGAAGCACCGCGTTAATTAAGTCTACTGCTACGAATAGATACGAAATCAATATTCTTATGTTCAATGTCAGGCATAGGTTTGCTGTTTTCCTATGGAAATCATGCATTTAAAAATTAAAAAACTAGCAAATATTAGCATTGGGTTAAAATAAGTTTGTAACTAGGTACGAGGGTCAAACTGAAAGTTCTTAGAAAATCAAAAACTGATTAAACTAGCCAGTTATTACTATTATTATATCTTTTCAAAATAGTGTCCGATCACGTCAATACATCGCTGCATCCGATGGAACCACTGAGAAAAGCACTTTGCCCACTAGTCCTTAGAGGTCTCTTCGTCGGCCTTTTGAAACGCTGGCACAGCTTCCTCAGTGTCCATTAAACGTTTTCCTTTAAGATTTTCTTTTATTTTTGGGAATAAATAAAAATCACAAGGTGCGAGGTCGGGACTATACGGCGAATGACCCAGTAATTCCACGTTTGACGTCGCCAAATAGTCGATCGTTCGCCTGGCGGTGTGCGACGAGGCGTTGTCGTGGTGAAGGAGGATTCTACTGCGAGGTCGTTTCTCCCGAACTTTTTCTAAGACAAGTGCCAACAATTGTTAGTGTACCACTCCGCAGAAACTGTTTTTCGATCCTCTAAAGCAATTGTCGCGAAATGACCTGTCCTTCCGAAGAATGAAATCTTTTTTTCCACGCTTCGACCTCTCTTCACTTTAGTTGGCAACTCCTCGGAAGGAAACACCCACTGAGCAGACTGTCTTTTGGTTTCGGGATCATAACAGTAAATCCAGCTTTCGTCACCCGTAAGTATGTCGAACACAGCATTTGAGTCACCTCCGTTAAATCTTTCAAGCATTTCATGGCACCAATCAACACGACGGAGTTTATGGGCCTCGGTCAAAATATGAGGTATCCACCGGGCACAAAGCTTCCTGACCGCTAAATGTTCATGGAGTATTTTGTGCACTAGACTCATACGACGCACAGCACAGATCTTCGTTATCTTCGATCGTCGCCGTAGAAGGCCGTCCCTCACGCAGATCATCGGTGAGATTAGTGCGACCACGATTAAACTCATTAAACCAGTTGTAAACAGTGGCCCGAGAAGTGGCTTCATCGTGAAAAGTCAATCGTAGTATATCATAACTTTCTTGTTGACTTAAATGTAATCGAAAGTCATAAAAAATCATAGCACGAAATTTTTCTCGCGTTAAATTCATGCTGACGTGTGAATTTTCAATTTGCGCCAAATTGTAAAACGAATGACAATTGAATGAAATTGGTGTATGAGATTTTTATCTTCTCCCGGGGAGAGTTGTCTCTACTCCATGCTAAGCCTACAGGAATGTTTCCCCTAAAGTAACCCATCAAATCACATCATTCGTCTTTGAGAAAGTTGGTGAAAAAAACTACCTACCCCGATGATTCCAAAATTATGACACATCCAATATATACATTAATAGGTACCTAACACAATGTGAAACAGTATGTCCAACGTTAAAGTATGGTTTTGTTTTCAATCAACCATAACATGGTCATAAAAACGAAAATCTTTTCATTACAGAGTCGCCTGGATTGGTCCAAGCCGATCCTGAGTCAGATGGAAGCCATAGCGCCTCATTACGATAAATGGGTAAACAGCGCAGTATACCGAGACTGCCGGCTGTTCGCGCATCCCTTGCTGGAGGCCTTAACGTTTACCCCCTGGTACCTGGTGCCGATGATCTGGGTGCCGGTGATACTGTACCTTGGCTTCACGGGATACGCGGAGACTGTTGACTGTGGAGGTAAGAACAAGCTTATTTTAAGTAGGTACTCCTTTCAACTAAATAAACTGCTGACGTGCTTTATTGCGGCAAGTGATTTGCAGCGCCTACCCTTCGTGCATACTCTGCCTTGAACCACAGAATACTAAGGAGCAGAAGCATCACTCAGCAAAGAAATCTAAACAAATAGCGACTCTTGCTATGACGCAATAAAATTCAATTCAGCTCGCGTAGCGCTGCATACCTACCAGTCATATTAACCTACAGAGCGCCTCTCTTTCTGTCACATAGCTCTTATCTCTTTTGACGCGGCACGTGTAAGTACGCGCGACCTGCCGTCGGTGTCCGGCTATGTACTTGTAGCTTCGTACCTACAGTGAGGAGTGCGCTAGGCCTGTTTGAACTAGACCCCCAGTTCCTGGTGCCGGTGATACCTACTGTACCTTGGCTTCATGTTGTACGCTGAGACTTCACGGTGGAGATATTATATCCACCGTATCACCTGCACCAGGAACTGGGGGTCTAGTTCAAGGCCTTAAGCAGTGTATGCACGAGACTGTTCACGGTGGAGATAATAACACACTTTTTTAATGCTAAAGTGGGTAAATAGATCTACACTCCCTGGTCCACTGCGCTCGTCACCCCGAGACATTATAGTTATGCGTGGTTATGCACAGTAATTTTGCTGCCTACAATGCCCTGAACGCCACTGGGGCGTACTGGAACTATCAGTAATTACACTATTAACCTCTTTTCTCAGTGACCAATCCTTAATGAGTACCATTGAGACTTGGACCAATGACTATCTTGGACCGTTATTACCTAGTGTCATCCTATTTAAAGTTTATTTTTAAAACCATGTAGAGAAACTGTTTTTTTTATTAGCGCTTCGGCAAAAAGAAAGAATATTCTCTTGTGCTTCCGACGATTTTCTATGCTTAATATTTTTGATTCTTTTAAGTTTGTTGTTTTGTATTCCAGCATCCTGCACACATGTTCCCCTGTCAGGACTACAGTTCCTGTTCCACGTAGTCCAAGGAGTACTTTTGTGGACTGTCTTGGAGTATTCCCTGCACCGGTGGGTGTTCCACTTCAACCCCGGCTCCTCGCTCTTCATGATGAAGGTGCACTTCATCATTCATGGCATGCATCATAAGGTTTGTTTTTATTTTACCACTAGCTGTGCCCCGCGGTTCCACCAGCGGTTTCGAGTACTTACCTGCATACCAAATTTCATCAAAATCGGTTCGGTAGTTGTTGCGTGAGAGTAACAAACATACATCCATACATTCTTACAAACTTTCGCGTTTATAATATTAGTAGGATATACATTATGCTCCCCATAGGCGAGTTGTGTATAGAGTAGCTCTCCATATACCCACTCGGTTATCCATAGTAAGAATGGTGCAAGCATTCGCTGTCCAGGTACTTCGCACCGAGAGCTTTAGGATTTATAGCAGGACTGAAAACTACAGCTCGTAGGGGCTTATTTAGTTTCTTTAGGTGAAGTTTATTCTACCACAAAAAGATAACAAGTCCCTACTACGTGATTATGTAACGTCATTTGTCATCGCAGGTGCCGTTCGATGGCCTCCGCCAAGTGTTTCCGCCGATCCCAGCGCTGGCTATCGCGTACTTCTTGTACTCCTTCTTCGCGATGATCCTGCCTTATGCGTCGGTGAAACTGGTCGGCGGTATTGCTGGTAAGTGTCTGACTGCAACTACAGGGTCGACTGTACCTGAAGGGTCGATTTTACCTACCTACAGGATCGATTGTACTTACAAGGTCGACTATCTTTTATACCTATTCTTCTTCTATTCTGGATAATGATATGATGAGACAAGAGCTGTTGTGCGTCTCATGTTATGGCTTCCCTTGCCCACGATAGTTGCAACATCTTCCATACTGGCAAGTTCTGCGCGGTTTGCGCTCGCCATTCGCCATCCTAAGGCATCAGATTAAAAGAAACATGTATGCACAATACTATTTCAGTTACGTGTACATTTGCGCGTGCCCACATCACGAAATCGGGAGTTCGTGACAGGAATTAAAGAAGAAAGCACGTTTTTAAAACTTCAAATATTTGCATTGAAACTTAAAAAATACAATAGCCACGAAATTCAAGTAGAATTCTTATAATTTATCAGAGGAATTATAGGCTTTTTACCTTATTTATTTATTATTTCGATATTTGATGATAACGATAAGCTACTACGTAACCTACTTAATCATTTAGGTAGATCCAAACTTGGTTGTTTGCACGATTCAGAAGGTTCACAGCCGCATTGCTCGGAATCTGAAGTCCTTAAAATATCTTTAGATACATAACAATTTACTTTAACCAGTCATGACAATATGCTTGGTTGTTTGGGAGGTTACGTTATGGCTACCTACGACCTAGCATAAACACATGTAGATAAAAATTCGAGGTATCTATGCGATGAACTTATCTTCCTGCGACTGATTACGCTACGATTGTGCTAGATTAGACATGATAAGGTTTTCACTAGTAATTTTATGATAATGTATGAATCATTTAGGGAATGACAATCACTAAAGTTTACGTATGTCTTACAAGCAAACCAGTAAGTCCTCACAACATATCAGAGATGTGTCAGTCAACAAACAATAGATTTTCAACTGGACGCTGGAGGCTCAACACTGATACAAAAACGGTGTGTCCTTTCTATTAAAAAAACCGGACAAGTGCGAGTCGTACTCGCCCATCGAGGGTTCCGTACTTGGAGGTACATATTATAAATAGTTTAGGAATCGAGTCTCGCAGTTTTTTAACCTTGATGATTGATTACGTACTTTAAATAAATACTATATTTTTTATGATTTAATTACAAATGTATTGTTTTCAGATTTTTTTCCTGTATATGTAGAATAAGACGATCTTACTTGCCAAATGTCATAGTTTTAGGTCAACGGAAAGTACCCTATAAATTTTGATTCCCTTGAGTGTCGAAATATATGTTTTTTGCGACATAAACGGCCGTATCTTTTTTTTAAACTTAGAAGTTTGTTTTTTTCACAGCTTCAAGACACTGTAGACCTGAGTATATGTTTTTTTTTAAATTCAACTTGATATCTCCACGCGTTCCCAAGATAAAGGGTCTTGACAGACAGACGGACAACGAAGTGATCCTTAAAGGGTTCCGTTTTTTCCTTTTAATCCCAAAAATAACACCCAATGATCACATTCATAGATCTTGGGCCCTAACTAGGATTCCCTGCAACTAGGAACCGGAAACTACGAGGATCATGGTCTGTGTGATCGGTTATCCGGAGTGGTAACGACTATCAACCCTACAACACACAGCAAGATACAAATGCTTCCGCTTTTTTTCGTGATTTTGTACGGTATAGCAGAAATTGAACCTATAACTAAGTAATAGCAGGCCTAGCGTACTCCGCACTGTACGTACGAAGCTACAAGTACATAGCCGGACACCGACGGCGGGTCGCGCGTCGTTACACGTGCCGCGTCAGAAGAAATAAAAGCTATGCGATAGAAAGAGAGGCGCTCTGTAGGTTATTATGACTGGTAGGTATGCAGCGCTACGCGAGCTGAATTGAATTTTATTGTGTCATAGCAAGAGTCGCTATTTGTTTAAATTTCTTTGCGGAGTGATGCTTCTGTCCATTAGTATTCTGTGGTAATAGTTAGTATTATTTGCTATAACCTGCCGACCAGCATAGAGAGGCCGTTTGAGGGCTGATGGATCAAAAAGTTTCAATTACTTTTATTATGTAACTGAGTATTACGACGAGCAAGTAGTTCGCCTGTTGGTAAGCGCCGCTCTTTCAATAAGAATTTCAATGTCATCCAGAACTTTTGGACTATAGGCCCTAAGTTTTTTTTACATCCAAATCCGTGTTGACGACGATCTTTCCTGATGGGAAGTGACGATGAGGTCGAAGATGTAGCCCGTTTACCCAGTACTTATTCACTTTTGATTTTAATACACCCAGATTGTATTTATGTGAAAACACAGACTATTTATTATTATAAGTTTATTTTTTAAAGTTGGTGTATGTCTCTTCCAGGCTACCTGACGTACGACATGATCCATTTCTACGTGCACCACGGGTCCCCCGCGGATGGTACGTACCTCTACGCGATGAAGAGGTTCCACTCGAACCACCATTTCATAAATCACGATAAAGGTAAGCTTTTCCTCAATCCCGTGTTGGATCACGACTACTGCATGATTAGAAAATTAAAAAGACTTAAAATATTAAAAAAAAATCTAATCTTAGAAATCTTAAAAAAGCCTGGGTTCGCATCCCGACTCGGCCCTGCACCAATGACTTATAGTTAAGTGCAGATTTTGCACGCTCGCTCTAAAAACGGTGAAGGAAAACAACGTGATGAAACCCGCTTATGCGCTTTGGAGTGGTAGGCTCTGGCCGTGATTGTAATACCACCCACCGAACAATGCCATGCCGTCAAGCGACCTAGTCGTGTTTCGGGATGATGTTCGGTGAACCATCAGGGAGACGGGTCTGAGCAGCCGCTCAACTGCCGCCTCTCTCTAGATCTATGTGCTCCATCTTAGGCCACATCATCGCTTCACATCAGGCGAGATAGTGGACAAACATAGATCTATTAAGCTTAAAAAAAAACTTAACAAAGTTCAGCTTTTTAACTTAAATCTTAAAAAAGCCTGCTTACAGGTGGAATACCAAGACTTTATGACATCTGAAATATTTAAATTGCTTATTTGCAAGAATGCACATAATATATTATAAAGTAAAATAACTTAAATATATAATAATATACAAAATATAAATAAAATTATTCTAAAATGCCTATGGTGGTGGGGAAAGTGCCCAGAACGCTGGCCGCATTGCCACGCTGAATGGCAATGCTGATTTTTTGACCCAAATATAAACGATTGATTATGATCCTTATTTACCAACTTACTCCGATATATTAACTCGCTTTCTTCTGTCTGTTTGCTTGTTTGTCTGTCCGTTACAAATTTTCAGAATCAGAATCAGAAAAATTGTTTGCTTCTTGATTAGCTAGAAGACAATTATTATTATGTCTTCTTAACATTTCTTTAGTTTTATTTCTTTTGCAGCGTTCGGTATCAGCTGCAAGATATGGGACCTCGTGTTTAGGACATTGGTTTCAATAAAAAAATTAGAATTTAGCTTGCATTGGTAGCGTACGTAATTATGTATAATTTGTTTATGGTAAATTATTTATTCGTTTTTACATACTGCTGTGATGTGATATCTAGTTATGAAAAAATAGGTATGGTTAAAGCCATCTAGATATTTATATAGTAGGTAAGTAAGTTTTTTTACTTACTACTTGACTTTTTCAAGTGGGCGTTAATTACCAAATTTAAAACTAAGAAAATGCTCAAAGAAGTTTCGGGGCCGATTTTGATGAAATCGAAAATTGCATACCTAATAACATTTTTAAAAATCTATTTTCCTAGTCGAGAAACGAAATAGAAAAAAAAAACAACAAAACCTGTATTATTTTGTTACACACATTCATCTGTAACATCTGTAACTGCTAACCTCAGTCTGAGCCTTTTTTGAACAGGCGTCACAATAGCTGATTTCCAGGTGTTACGAAAGATGCATGCCGACAGCGATTTATCAAAGAGTAGGCTGATTGGCACAGCTAAGTATTTGGCGCATTTTTTCATTTTTGACAGCCTCTGTGGTGTAGTGGTTGAGTAGGTTGACTCAAATTTCATACAGCACTGAGGTTGCGGGTTCGATTCCCGTGACGGGACAAATGTTTGTGCACAGAAAATAAAAGCGCAAGTATTTGTTTCGTGTCTGGGTGTTGTGGGACCATGGTCCTCGTAGTTCCTGGTTTCCTCGATACAGGGAATCCTAGTAAGGACCTATGTATGTGATCGTTTGACGTTATATATTTATTTTTAATCTTTTTTAATACAATACAATACAATACAATACAATACAACAACAATAACAGGCGTATTTCCGAAGCACTGGTAGAGTCAGTTTTCGCATTTCTTTTCAGCACTCAGACTTCAATTTGAGTATAGGAAAGAAATGGGTAAACATACTTACCTACCTTTTTTTCAAAGTCATGTTAACATAAGTTAAAATTTTTAACATATTTTATTTGTATCATGTGTTTATGACCTTTAAAAGTGCACTTTTGTGCCTATTTAATAAATGATATTTGACTTTGACTTTGACTTTGACTTTGAACATTTTGTTGCACACCAAATAACATAGACATAAAATTAGAAAATAAAAGTCACAAAATACATCGTAGTTCATTAATTTAGGGACTTTAAGTCGTTCAACGACTATGTCAGTTCCATACTGTTGCCGATTTTGGCATATTTAAATAAAAGTGTGTGGCTTCAAAATCTGGATCAGTTGATTTGAATGGGTCAAGTTTAAGAAGATTGTCTATGTTATGACTTTATGGGCCAAATCATTTTTTGCTGATAAATTTGTCATCGTATAACTATTTTTAGAGCGAGTGTGGCTCAATGGGAGAACGTGCGACCTTCGATCCGACGCACTCGAGTTCGAATCCCGCAGGCCCCGCACCACTGACTTTCAAAGTTATGGGCGGATTAACACTAGCTCTAAAAACGGTGAAGGAAAACATCGTGAGGAAACCGGCATATCCAAGAATTTAACACAAAAATTCAAGGACATGTAAAATACACCAACCCGCACGGGCCAGCATGGTGGATTATGGCCCATACTCTCTCTATGAGAGAAGGCCCGTGTCTCAGCAGTGGGCTGATGATGATAACTATTTTGTATATTGTAGAGGTAGGTAGGTAGGTATAACCTAATACTTATATTAATTCAACGAAAATGTAGTGCGGCTTGCTATTAAAATGTTGCCAGCGACACAATTCTTATTTAATTTATTCGTTACTAGTCACAATAATACTATAAATGCGATGTGTTTGTGTGTTAGTATGTTTGTTAATTGTTACGATGTAACGGCTCAAAGCATTTGAGTGAAATTCAGAATGGAGATAGTCACTATCACTATCACTACATAGTATAAAACAAAGTCGCTTTCTCTGTCCCTATATCCCTATGTATGCTTAAATCTTTAAAACTACGCAACGGATTTTGATGCGGTTTTTTTTAGTAGATTGAGTGATTGAAGAGGAAGGTTTATATGTATAATAACCGTGCTAAGCCGGGGCGGGTCGATAGTTTGTAATAAAACGTAAAAGTGGAAGCGTTTGTTAAGTGTGATGTTTTCAGCTTAGGCAATATAATACCACAGTATTACAATACATACAGCAGCGCAACGCCTTTGATGTCGTGCGACACCGCCGCCCGTGTAAGTATTTACTGTCACACGCAGATGTACAAGGGTTGGTAGGTAAGGTTTTTTCGGAAATAAAAAATTCGACCACACCGGCTGGGACTCAAACCCGCAACCAAAAGGGAAGATTTGGTTGTGGGTTCGGGTCCCAGCCGGTGGTCGAATTTTTTATTTCCGTTCTTGTTTGAGTTTTTTTCGCATGGCATTCGTTAATGCTTTAAAATATAATAAGATTAGGTAGGTACTTGATCTATTACACTATTTTCGTAAAATTCGCTTGTAAAAAACTAAAAATCACGCTCGCGTCTGCCCTCAATGTTCGAACCCACAAACTAAGCGAGTTTGTTGGAATCGGCCCGCGCCGCCCGCCTCCCCGCGGAATCACCGCCGTTGCGCTACGCAAGAAAATTCGTTGCGCAACTGTGTGGATTGTAAAACTGTGATAATTCTATGTAGGCATATAGGTATTTATGAAATATTAGTCACCTCATTGTACTTAACTATGACACTTTATGAAACACACGATGAAATTATTTAGAATAGAATAGAAAAACTCTTTATTGTAACACCAAAATACAGAAATGATTAAAAACTAAAATAACAACTAACTTAATAATAATGTCACAATGGGCGGTCTTATCGCTCAAAGCGATCTCTTCCAGACAACCCACAAGTGAAGGAATGTATACAGAAATGGACGGTGTTACTTTAAAATAATTAGATTATAATTTATTTATTTAGATTCTTAATAGAAGTGATTGTTTAATTTTAAGCAGGTTTTTTAATTCAATGGATATATTCAAATAAACTTTATGTGAAAGTAACGCCACGAGAGACGATGACTAGGTTTATATCAACTCACCTAATTGTATGTAATTAATTTCAGAATTAATAATAATAAAGTAATTGAATGAACTCTGACAATTATTAATTATTTGTGCTAAGTACGAACTTTCATATTCATATTCAATAATTTATTGCATCATACATGTTACAAGGATGTTATAGTACATTATGGTACTATGTATAGTGTGTAATGTTGGTGATTACCGCTGAGGCGCCATTGAGACCCGAGCCGTTAGGTGAGGGTCTTAAGAGAGCCGAGGACGGTAATCATCGATACACACGTGTATCATACGACGTTTTTCAACACACTTGTGAATAAAATAACAATAAAAACTCATTTTCAACAGTGAAAACGAGTTGTGAAAGATGATTCGCTATGGCGGGAAAAATTAATCAGTTTTTCTATGCGCGCGCATTGCGATCAGCCACAGACTAAAGGGGTGAGGTTTTTTTTTCATTTTCCGCGCATAGGGTTTGCGCCTATTCTGCCACGTAAAAAATGGGGAATTTAAAGTTTTCTTTTATTACAGAGAAAACAAAATAGTATATTTGAGTGAAAGTTTTATTTATTAAACACGTACGAGTTAAAATTATCTATTTAAATAAGAAGTTGCATAAATGAGCAAGCAATAGGAACATTAATTTATTTGTTCTATTAAACACGATCTTTTTTTGAATAAAAACTTTTTTAAGAACAAAGCACCTCAACCAATAAAAAAAAAACTTTAACTCACTAGCGAGTTATAGCAATGAAAAAGTCACAGTTTGATTATGGGTGTCATTCTGTGCCTAATTGCGGTGACCATAGAGTCACTTTATGAGCGTGTTGAAAAATATTATAATACAGACGTATTTACGTATGTACCCAATTTAGGGCATAGTAATAGAGTATATGTATATAGCATAGTAATAGGGCATATGCATAGGATTAGAAGCAGACCGATGTATTATTACTTTATTAGTCTTAAATGTATCCTTAAAATGTTCTTACAACATATAATAACATTTATTTACATAATAAGATAAAATCTTTGGAAATAAATTATATATCCTATTTTTACTTTCAACGTACCAACCTACTGATGTTTTAATTTAAATATCAAGCACGCGATTGCCTTACCAAATTGTTACTAAACAAAGAAAGTAGTGACATGTTACAAGAAATGAATTACGCAATCAATGCACCTGTGAAATCAGTAGATAAATTAATAAATACATGCTTTATCCTGCCGTTAACTGTTACGTTACGTGAAGTTAACGTAACGTACGTGACAAGATTAGATCGAGTCCTGATACCACCATAACTTATTCTAGTATCGACCCAAAACTTACGCGGCATAGAATATTTTTTAATTATTTTCTTTGCTATTTAAAAAATAATTAACCGTGTAACACGGCGTGATTGGCCAAATTTTGGTTACAGGAGTCATTAATAATTAAAAAAATAGATTTCATTTTTTTATAGCGCAATGAATTTATTTTTTAAAAGCTGCCGGTGTTAAAATGGACATGAAAAGGTTTTTTTGTGATTATACGTGTGTGGTTATAAGTTTATTATTAGTCAATGTAAGTTGTTGCTGTTTTTTTGAATGGGACTTGCTGACTGAAGAGTTGTTGCCCGCAGTTTGTCCAGTTTTAGCCAACACTAAACTGATTACGAACTTGTTCAAGACTCACACTATTGGTAAGTAAATTACTAGGTAATTGCCTTCATTATAATTTATTGATGTATTAAAATTTTATCTAATACGATTTTGATTTGACCCTTCAACAGAAGAAGATGGGCCCATAACTTCAGAGCTGGTCACTGAATGCCTAAAATGCGGGCGCGAGCTCTCCCGAGCTAAGAAAAACCGCGGAAACGAGCTGGTCCGTAATGGCATCAGTTTGGAGGTGTCCACTCCTGCCATGATGCACTTCTTCACGGCTAACATTCCGGCGGACTTTAAGAAGGCGTCGGAGGTGTCGCATGAACTGCTCACGGCTACTAAGCTACTGCAGCTGAAGATATGTAGCAGGTAAGTTAAAAAAGTTACTGGAGAAAAGGGGAAAATGGACTTTAATTTATTTGGCTTTAGATACAAAACGTCTTAAGCGGCATATAGACTTACGCTTCAACTCCGCATGCGAGATTTCGCAGTTGAATCGCGTATAGTAATGACCATGCGCTGGTGGATAAGAAGCTGACAAGTCTCGAACACATACGGAAAGTTGGGTGTCTGTCGCTTTATTATCGCCTGCATTTCGAGGACTGTGCCCAGGAATTGTACGAACTAATCCCTTCTTCTCCTTTCCACCTAAGGACTTCCAGGCGGGGAGAGTCGTTTCACCTGTACGTCGTTAATATCCCACCGATCCGCACTAATCGTTTCGCAGATTCCTTCATCATGCGGACTGCTAAGGAGTGGAACGCTCTGCCAGCGGCATTGATCCCAAACAGCTACAACTTGTATCTCTTTAAGTCTATATTGAATAGGCATCTCATGGGCGAGCGTGCTCTATCTTAGCCCGCATCTTTGCTTTCCATCAGGCGAGATGTCCTCAAACGTAAGCTCATTTACCAACAAAATAAGATTTAAGTTTGAGAGGACATGCTGGAAAACGTGGAAAATGAACATAGTTTATTGGACTTTAGACGCCGCGTATAGACTTACGATTCAGCTTCGAATGCGAGAATTCGCAGTTGAAGCGCGTAGCGTGCGTGCGGACCATCCATGAAGTTTGCGTTGCATTGCTTGTTGCAAAAAGTCTGCGCGACTTAACACCTAATTTCAACATTTTCACAGCTGTGACGTCACTCCCAACACATTCATGTCATTTCTGGAGCACCAAGTTATTCGTCTTAACGACTGTTCCTTCTGCAAGCCTGTCAGCATCAAATGCAAGGACAGCAAGTACCGGACTATTGATGGAACCTGTAATAATTTGAGAACACCAGAGTGGGGACGACGTGGTGCCCCGTTTACTAGGATAGCAGCGCCTCGATATGCTGATGGTAAGTTATCATCAGAAACAATCCGTACTACTAATCCTAGACATGACATCTATTCCATTCCAACTAAGAGCATAATTGTTTAGTGATAAGTCGCCAGGTACTGATATTTTAAAGTGTTGATCTGGTGAACCATTGATCTAGTAAACCGTTGGTATAGGAAACTTTGCTTTAGGGGTTTTTGATCTTATAAATGTTGATATTATGAACTGTTGATCTGCCGTATCAGTCCAGTTTTGAGTATAATAGAGCGCGGCGTATTACTTTTTTTTTTTATATGGCTAATAGGCAAACAAGCAGACGGCCCGCCTGGATGGTAAGCGGTTTTAGTTTCCACAAAATGTGACTATTCAGAATTACATGCTAACTCGTGGTAGAGCTCACGTATGCGGGAGGCCATCTGGGTGGGTACCACAGCTTTGCCAGTTATTCTGCCGCCAAGCAGTAATGAGCAAGCATTATTGTGTTCCGGTTTGAAGGGCATTGTAGTCAGCGAAATTACTGAGTATATGAAACTTAATATCAGATGTCTCGGGATGATAAACGCAATGCAGTGCTACGCAATGCTTTTTATCAATCAGACCCTAAAAAACAACAACTTTAAACTCTCTATGCGAGAAGGACCGTGTCCCAGCTGTGGGAACGTGATAGGCTGATGATGATGACGAATATTAAAAATATTATATCCACTGCTGGAAATAACCCTCAGCACCTATACGCCTCTATGCCAGATATTTGGTTGACGATCTTCGCAACTACCCTAACCCTAGTAGTTGCGAAGATCATCAAAGGGTTGCACAAGAAGCTGCGTTAAATGTGTCGTATTAAAATGCTTTAAACCCAGACGCGTCTCTATTGCTATTTTTTTCTTCTTTATCCAGGAATCTACGCAATGCCAGTAGCTCGAAGTGGACGTCAGCTCCCGAACGCTCGCACACTGTCGGCTCGACTCTTCGCCGACCGGCCCGTGGCCAGCCGAGTGCTTACCAACATGAACATGCAGTGGGGCCAGTTCGTTACCCATGATATAGTGTTCCAGGTCATGGAAGTCACAGGTAAAAATAAACTATCAACTTGACCCATATTAATACAACAACAAGGGTAGTCTAGTCGGTATATGATTTACTAGACTGTGAAGAGTATGTTACTCAATTTCTATGCAGATAACTATAACAATAGAGTAGGTGTAACTAGCGATAGAATCTACTGGGACGAAATAACTATCTTCTTTAGGTGCAAACATTCCTTAATGCCTAGATCGGTATTTATGAGTTAGGTCCTCGCGAATCATTAAGAGAAGTCTTTAAACAAATTAATGTATTAACTTTACCTTCTCTGTATATTCATGAAAATATAATGTAAGTATGTTCGTAAAAATCTGCACAAATTCAAGGAGAAAAGTGACCACCACAACATAAACACTAGAAATGAGGATAGAATTGCAGTACCTAGGTTTAGACTGAGTAAAACGAATAAGTCCTTCATGGGCAATTGTGTACGTTTTTACAATAAAATTCCAAAATGTATAACGGAGCTCACAGAAAGTAGATTCAAATTTAGGGTGAAAAATATTCTAATAAAAAAAGCATACTGTCCAATACTATACTAACAGAAACACGCCTGTCTACGCCTGCTTTTTAGACTTGTCTAAAGCTTTTGACTTGGTGGCGTATGACAGGCTGTGGCAAAAGTTGTCGAGTGATACGGACCTTCCCTCCGAGTTTGTTTCACTCCTAAAATATTGGTACGGCAGTCAGACCAATTTTGTAAGGTGGTCCGGGTCGCTATCGGACGAGTACAGGCTGGAATGTGGTGTAAGGCAGGGTGGGCTAACATCACCGAGTCTCTTCAACCTGTACACGGACCGACTGATCCATGAGCTCAGCGCTGCACGCGTCGGCTGCTCAATTGATGGTGTTTGTGTAAACAACATCAGTTATGCGGACGACATGGTGCTGCTGAGCCCCTCCATCAGTGCCCTAAGAGGGCTCATTGCGATCTGTGAGCGTTATGCGGTGACTCATGGACTCAGATATAATGCCATAAAAAGCGAGCTTATGGTTTTCAAAGCCGGTTCAAAGACTTATGACACTGTCCCGCCAGTTATACTGAACGGCAACATGCTTAAGAGAGTCACGCAATTTAAGTATCTGGGTCATTGGGTTACCGAGACGCTAGCAGATGATGTTGATATGGAGAGGGAGCGCAGGGCTTTGTCAGTTCGGGCCAATATGCTGGCTCGTAGGTTTGCACGGTGTACTGAACAAGTCAAGGTTACATTATTCAGAGCGTATTGTCAGTCATTTTATACCTGCAGCCTATGGGTCAAGCACACAAAAAAGACATACAACGCCCTGCGCATCCAATACAACAACGCCTTCAGGGCGCTGATGTGGTTGCCGCGCCACTGTAGCGCATCGGGGATGTTTGCGAATGTGCAGATAGACGGTTTTGCAGCGATCCAGCGGAAACGAGTTGCGTCCCTGATGCGCCGGGTGCGGGGCAGCTCCAACAGCTACCTACAGTTGTTCGCTTGGAGGATGGACCTGGACTGCCCAATAATGAAATATTGGAATAAAATGCATGTTGAGCACTCTGGAGCCAAACTTAGGTTTAGATTAAGATGACATGTTTGTACTATTAATTAAATTTTATTTTGTTAGAATATTTATAATGGTTTTGTTTTGTAATTGATTATTTTATTGACATTATTGATTATTTTATTGATTTTATTTTGTAATTATAATGTAGCTAATTAATTATTTACTAACATTTTTTGAACTTGTATTTTTACTAACAAATATGGACATTGTCTGAATTATGAATAAATGAATTGAATTGAATTGAATAAAGTTAGTAATTACATAGAAGACAAAGATGCATGGAACATTCCGCTTCAGCCAAGTAGCCAACTGGCACATAAGAAAAATAATATTGTCAAAAACAAACATAAAATATTGTAACAAAAGTTCTAAAAAAATATGCCCCTCAGTTTCTTGCCGTATCTTCTGAGTAGTGGTTCTTTTTCCGATACGGTGGTAGAGTCATTGTAATAATTGACGTTCATAAGTGCGTCTGTGACGACAAAATTGAATAAAGAACTTTTGATTGATTGATTGATGGTATACCCCATACTTATTGCACCAAGTTTAACTTAGAACGAAGACAGATCTATTATGGTATCAAACGTGAAAACTTCTAGTTCATTCCCTGTCTTTCAGACGAAGGAGGCATTCAATGCTGCCTCGGCAGCGGACAAGACGTGTTGCCCCAAGAGCTGATGAACGACAAGTGCATACCTATCTGCGTGCCTGAAGACGACCAGTTTTACCGGCAGCATGGCATCAAGTGCCTGAACTTCGTTAGGAGTATCACTACGCCGAGAGACGATTGCAGCTTGGGGTATGCTGAGCAGGTAAAAACTCGTATCACGAAAATTAAGATATGTTTCTTGTCGAGCTTTTTTTAAAATAGAAATGCTACGCTGAAGTTTTATAATAAAAGAGAAGTAGCATCTCTGACGAACTTCGATGGCACAGCAGCCCAAAATGTATCTTGGTTTTCTTCGTGTCTTGTTTTCGAACCCTCGTCAAGTAAGTATCGTCATTAATTTGTGGGCCCACGCAGATCTTCTCTTACCTACCCAATCTAGGTATTCAGATTCCAGCGATATCAAGGACACCCCATCGGTCGCTTTTTTTGACCTTTTTATCACTAAATTTTCCCCATTCTTCACTCTCGTTTGTATTCTTTATGATTTACTGACATCTAATGTCACGTGTTTGCACTTTTAGATGAACACAGTAACCAGCTACCTCGACGGCTCGCCACTCTACGGGTCAGAAAAGAAGCTAGCCTCAAAGCTTCGCAGCAAGAAGGGTGGAAGGTTACGGGAGGAAACTAGGAAGGGAAGCAAGAAAGGCTACCTGCCGTCAGTGGAAGATAAGGCAGCAGTTTGTCTCCTGAGGAACGCTTCGGACCCTTGTTACTTGGGCGGTAAAATATTTTAGGCGTCCTATAGTATTTTTACATTTCCGTAAGGTTTGAATGATTTAAATCGCATTCCAGTGTATTAATTCGACGTAAGTACTCAACTAGACTAAGATGATACGACTTTCTGGTCTAGCTGACTAGACCGTGGTAATAACGTGGTCAAAGCTTTTGTAAAGATCTAGTATCGATATCGATCTAAAATTCAGTTTTTCGATCTTTGCAAAACCTTTTATGATTTGATGCACGTTCACGGCCGCCGCAGATTTTATTCTTTCAACGCTTCCGAGCATATAAATCTCAATAATCCAACAACCACAATTAATCATGTACTGGACATGCAAATGTCGTAAATGATCTGAAAGTTTCTTGCAGGAGACGGCAGGATTAACCAGACGCCAACCCTAGCCATGCTTCACACATTACTCCTTCGAGAACACAACAGAGTTGCCGACATCCTCGGCAGTCTCAACCCGCTGTGGACCGACGAGAAGATCTACCAGGAGGCCAGGAAGATAGTGGTCGCGGAGATACAGCATATTACCTACCAGGAGTGGCTGCCGTTGAATTTCGGTAAGGTTTACCGCTAAGTTTAGCGTTATTGATCACGTGATAGCTTGCCCATGGGTTGTTTTCTGCACTTTTGTTAACGTATTCTTACAACGTAAATGTCCTTCTATTTTTAGGTGATAACTACCTCCGTTACTACCGCATTTCGCCCTCTGGCTTGTACAGTCACGACTACAGCGAGGATGTGAACGCAGGCGTCATCAACAGCTTCGGCGCCGCCGCCTTCCGCTTTCTGCACACCATCATACCTGATAGCATCATGAAGTGCCCCGCTAGCTACCACGCTGCGTATCTCTACAAGTATGTACCGCCGCCGTCGATGCATCCAGCATCCACTATTTTATAGGGTTTTTTGCAAAGGGTTACCAGTATATAACAATCATTATTCTGATCTGACCAATTTCTCGGAATTATTTCAGATTGAGTGACCACTACTTCAACCCAGGTCTTTTAGAATCGACTCCCGATTCCCTGGACGACATGGTGCGAGGGATCCTGGCCCAACCTGCCGCGGAATCAGATCCCTTCGTCACGCAAGAGATCACCAACCTGCTGTTCAAGTCACAAAACAAGTGGGGCATGGATCTGATCGCAATGGATGTGCAACGAGGCAGGGATCATGGGCTGGCTTCGTATAATGATTACCGGTAAGTGTAATCCATGAACAGTCGTTAATATAAGCTCTGTTACTACGTACCTGTACTGTACCTATAGCTTTGATGCATATCTTTCTCTCAAAAGAGAGCATGGGCCACCACGTCGGCCAAATGCGGTTCGCGGATAACAATCAAGTTAATATTCTTTCATATTATACTACTAATTACTAGTACTTACTGATAATTATTTTTATTTTCCTTGCATGTAAGTATGTATTTATATTTATGTATTTGTACTTTAAAATAAGACCACATAATTTATTTTATTTACACCGCCGACCTCTCTCGCTCCGCTTTTTAACTCCATCCAAAGGTTGACTGGAAGAGATCGCTTTTATCCGCCCATTGTACTTTAGTTTTTATGTTGTTTTCATGTACTTACTGATTATTTTTGTTTGGTGTACAATAAAGTATTGTGTATGTGTATGTATTATTTTCAGAGAGATTTGTGGTCTGCCAAAAGCAAGGACCTTCCAGGATCTAATTGGAGAAATACCTCAAGACGTGAGTAATTTCAATTTGATGTTTCCGTGGATTTATTCAAGGTTCTAGTACGATGAAAATTAGTACTAACCTATCTACTATGACCCATTATTTATAACGTCACCCTCAGTTTCATCTTCATTGCAGCGTATAAACGCCCTCGCTCAACTGTACGAATGCGTGGATGACATCGACCTGTTCATAGGCGGGTCCATGGAGCGCGACGTGCAGGGCTCCATCCTGGGACACACGTTCCACTGCATCGTGGCCGAGCAGTTCTACCGCACCAGGGTAGGGGATCGGTACTTCTACGACAACGGGGAGATGCCGCATTCTTTTACGCCTGGTGAGTATCAGCTACTTTGTTTGGATAAGCTGTTTGTACTTGTAGAATGAAAATATTGGTGTCTTGAATGGTTATCAATCAAGATCCACAATCCATAGGCGACTGCACGATACGGCACGGTAAGGCGATAAAGAGAGACGAAGGTAGTCGCTGGGATGTTGTTCAGCGGCGAACAAATATGTAGGGTAAGCAGGGGGAATAGCGCTCACTGGGTAATGGCGCTCACCTCTGTAACTTTGTCAAAATGGAACATAGAAACACGCCGCGGCGCGTAAATCGCGGGGGGTGGGGACCTCTAACAGGCAGATACGCGTATGGGCAGTCAGCTCGCGGCACATCACCGTGAAGTGTATTTTTCCGTATACCGCCGCGCTGATCTAATTTTGGATTCGGTCTTTTCGTCGGTAAGTCCAGACTTTTGATACTTATTTAATTATTGCTATCACTTTTCTGAGTATAAAACTATTCTATTTTATGATAATGTTACCAATTTTGAACAATTATATATGAATGTTTATATATTTCAAGATAAATACAAAATGACCGTTTGGGGCTATACCGCTCACCTGAGCGCCATTACCCCTTTATCACTTATTGGTTTGTTTTCTTATAGACATGCCCAGAAATCATCCACGACCGCATCGCTAAGGCGGCTTGGAGCGAAGAAGACTTTCTTCAATCTGCTAAAACTGCGATCACAGAAGGGATGTCTGAAAAGAATGCCGCAAAACCATTTAACATACCATTTAAAGTTACAAACAATACAAACGAAAGATTCTACAAGAAAGTTCTTCAGAGAATGAAGATGAAGAGCACCTTTGCGACGACAGCAGTGATGACGAAATGAATGTGGGTGATGAAAACCACAACAAATGCATTATTTGCGAATATCTTGAAAAAATAACGAGATGTGGTATAGCTGTACCACCTGCGGACTGTGGTCTTATGCTATATGTTCTGGATCGGATTCGGCAGATGGATACATCTTAGATTTATGTACCCTACGATAGAATCTTACTATTTCTATTTGTGATTACCTCTAATAATAATAATTAAAGTTAATTTGGTATTAAAGATAATATTATATATTTAATTATATATGGCTTACTTCACGTACAAATAGGTATAATTGATGCTAATTTGTGATTGTAGACTTTACTTTAATTATTTAAGGTTGATCTCACGCTTAGTAGTGTAATGAAAATGGATCTTACAAGATATTTTTCCAAAAACATATTTGAGCGGCATTACCCAAAGTCAGGGGCAATGGCGCTCAAACCCGTTTTTTTTTAAATAGCTTCCTGATACTTATAACTCAAAGATAAATACGTTTGGTGTTAAAATGCTGATTACTGGATAGTTAAAGAATATGTTATGTTTTAAAATTTTGAAATAAAATTAATATTTTGAAAAATTAATTATTATTATTAATTATTACTTCAATTTGAAATTTGTATCAATGTTAATTTTGTCATGCAAACATTCTGTTAGCAACAAATAAAGGCTTGCAACAAATTTACGTAAGCGCTGATGTACAGCTACGCCGATTTGTGAGAGAGAAGGGTACCTGTCATTCACCACTGATTACTACAATCTAGCTTAATATGCCTTAAACAGTAGTGGAAACTGATCCAGCTGCATGGAACACCAATTAATTGTTACCTTTATAATTCCAGAGCAACTAAAAGAGATTAAGAAAGCCTCCATGGCCCGGCTGATCTGCGACAACACAGAAGTCCAGTGGGTGCAAAGAAAAGCTTTCGAAGTGGAGTCGCAGTACAACCCTAAGTATCGCTGCGACGATCACACCGCCATACCTTACGTCGATCTTACTGCGTGGAAAAAACCGTTCGATCTCTTCGACTGATTTATAACTAAGTGAAAAATAATAATAAACGTAGTGTACCTAAATAAATAATCGATGTACGTCATTTAGTACAGTCATTTGGTTCGAAAAACAGTGGTTACCTAGAAAGTTTTCCGGGACTTTTGAAAATTGGTAATTTTGTAGATTTTAATGTGCTCTTTCCGAATTTCAACTTTACCACCTCGTATTATTGCTGCTCGCGCCGCCATATTGGAAAAATGGCACCTAAAAGCAGTAAAGCCAAAGTGTACTCAAACACGCGCGTTGGAGTACACTTTGCGGCGATCGTACGCCAAAACTATTGACTTTATGAAAAAAAGTAGATACATAAATTGTAGGTAATTGTCTCTAGTTTCATTTTGTACATAACTTATCGTAACTTAAGTCGGAAAGGAGGTATTGTCAAAAAACTGCTTTTAGGCGCCATTTTTCCAATATGACGGCGCGAGCGGCAAAAATACAAGGTGGCAAAGTTGAAATTCAAAAAGAGCACATCAAATTCTATAAAATTACCAATTATTAGAACTCCCAGAAAACTTTCTAGGTAAAACTACCAAATGACTGGACTAATTACTTTTTTATTTCTTCTTTATATCGTTAACATTTTCAAATGTTTTTATGTCTATTTTTAATGACTGAACTAATTGAACATTGGATACTAAAATCTATTTATAATTAAAAATAAAAGGCAAGCATGGTAACTATAAAACTATATTACAAATATACTATATTCAATATAGCAAATATAAGATATAATTTACATAACAATAATGAATAGACTATTCGAATTAATGACAAATTTTAAAGATCTCACATTTATATGTATTTTATTATTTAAAATTGTCTTTTACATTTTGATTACTTAAATCAAGCATAATCATAATATAAATATGTTATCTAAAAGTTCATATAAATGGCAGGAAAATCCACAACAATAAAGAAATTACTTATAGTTATTGATAACATGCTAAAAATGCACAGCTTAAATGCATATAAAAATATTGTGATGAATTGAATTTATCATTATTTAACAAAGTTAAGAACTATAATATTTTATTACGTTATTACTAAAATTGTAAGGCTCACCGGAAGCTCCCAATTTTCATATAAAACAATAGTATATATTAACTTACAAAAACCTTTGCATTTAAATACCTAATTGGTCACCGGCCACTGTATTTCCTCTTAATATAAAGCTATTTTCTGCAGGTACATTAAACATATAGGACTTGTCGCAGTTAACTAAAAACGAATACACAAGACCTAATAGACACGGGATAGTTTCAGCGAAGAAAATTGTTTCTGAATTTCCACACTAGATGGCGCTTTTACTTAAAATTAAGACATCTAGACTAACTACCGACAACCATCTCTATGTTTTAAAAAAAGAGATCTATTAGTAACTATTTAAATCAGTAAATTTCTTTCATTCTGATCTTTCCTCCACAATGCTGTCAGTTTGTTCTGCATCGCGCTCCAGGTCACAGAACTATTCATCAGCTGTGAGAACCCACCGGGACCCGGTTTCACGATTCTCTCCACTAGAGGGCGCTTGTAAAGTCTCTGGGCCTCCGCCCGTTGGTCCTCGGTGACTTTGCGGTCGTCGAGGTGGTTCAGTGACGGGAATTGAGATATGATAAAGAGTCTGAAATGAATAAATAGTTCCATTGTTAACACTTAAAATGTAGATTTAAGAAAAGAATTTCGTCCAGAATAGGCTCAAAATTACTAATGGATTAAAATGGAAGTTTTAGAATTCATAGGGGATATTACTACTTACAATCTGCTTTGAATTTCATCTTGATATGTAAAAGGACTTTGGAGCCAGGTAAACACTGTGAAAGAGTTAGCAGCACAAATCGCGGCAGTCAGCGACCGGCCTGGCCGGGTGCGGGTGGTGAGGGGCCTGGTTAAATTTGGTGCAGCCGGTGCAGCCCTTGACTAGATTCTGGATTAGCCCATAAAGGAACTTTAGAGAAACTAGCACTCCATTAGGGAATCACTATAACCCTAATTCTATATCAGGTGTTCAACATCAACTTCATGCCCTCATTAGAATAGTACACTGATAGTGTTGTTGAGTATTCATACAATTCATGCACTTTACTGCAGTGTGACTGACCTTTAACTGATAATAGATACTATACATAATACATTATATAAAATATATCTAAAGAAAAATCAAATATAAATTATTATGAATATTTGAAGCAACCTTGGGGTCTAGATATGATTTAAATATATTAACTCTGCACATTTACAATCCAATAAATATTTTTAAACAGAGAAACAGAGAAAATTTATTTTTAGCCTGTTATTTCTGTCAGCTGCCTAAGAAATAATGAATCGACTTACCTGTACTGCAAGTACTCGTAAAATGTTCCTCCGTTAAAGTAGCTGGGTGCTGCAGGGTTACCCATCAAACACAGGTACTGAATGTTTGGGCAGGATTCCTTCAGTTTGCCAACCCATGGGAATAGAGAGGCAATCTTGCAGTGATTTAACCTGCAAATTGGAATCATCATCATTGGGAGTTCATTACAGCCACTGCAGGCTATAAGCCTCATCCTGATACAGTTCGGATAACATACTAACTTTTTAGAATTATTTGGTGTAGGTCCGTTGTCCCCGTAAGCCGTGTCCTATTTAAATGGGGACAGCGGTACTTTAATAAAATATTTAAAAATATGTCCCGTTGTCCCCTTACTCGGTTTCTGTTGATATAGTAAAGTAAACTTTATTTGGAAAAACTACTTTCTGTCACAGTGTGTGGTCACAGTTCTAACATAACCTAACATAATGGCTGTATCTCCGTAAAGGGGACAATGGTATGTAAATTTAATGACATCCTGTTGTCCCCGTAGCGGGGACAAGGTCTACGGGGACAACGGACCTACACTAATTTTATTTACACACAATTTTAGTATGAAATATATTCCAATGCAATCATTTTCTACACATTTTTGATAGATTTTTACTATCTTTGTTTACAAATTATTATGTAGCATATCATCAAAGTAGTGTATAATTTCTTCTATGCATTAAACGCATTTGTTTTCAGAAAGTATTATTAATAATCTATTTACAATATTATGGATAAGAACTGTTGACTCAAGGTCTGAAGGTGACAAAGTCATTGCATTGCCATATTAAATTTCTAGATATCCAATGTTCTGTGTGGTACCATAAACTTAAGTACAATCATATTGCTTCATCAACCACTCGTGCAGCCTATGGACACACAACAACCATAAAAAATATATAATAATGTAATTTGATGAAAATAAAAATGTCTTACCATAATAATTCTAATTTCGGCAATGGTGGCAAATTGCAGTTCTCTGTGATGGGATTGTGGTCGGCAATTAGGGAAGTCAGATCTCTGAAGAACACCAAGGCATCTAGGTTGCTGAAAAGTAAAAGACATCCACATAAATATAATGAAATGGATTGACCAACTGCTTCACCTTGTATGTATTGAAGTTAGTTTTAGGTGTATTAGGTTTTTATATTAGAAAAAGGAATTTGCAGGTTGAAAACAAAAACAAATGAATATCTAATGAACTTGCAATATATAAAATTAAAATAAGCTTTTACTTACGTGATTTGATTGTGACTAATGTCTAAGTACTTAATGTGGTCAGAGAACTTTTCAACAATAGTCCTAGGTATTTCAAATAGCCTTTCATATGCCAGGGTTAGTTTTGATGATTCCTCTGAGTCTGCATTTGTCTCAGCGGAACTGTAAAAAATGGTAAGTAGATTTTTAAGAAAATTATATCTTGAGAAAAAAGTAGGGAGGAGAGACCTAGTGGGAAACATTGGAATGCAATGGAATCAGGCGTGACGTTGCGGAAATTCACTACCAAACCCCATACTTATTATATCATTCTAACAACCTACATAATTATTAGGGGGATTACACTACATATTTTCATTGCGTTTCAGTTTTGGGAATCATTGGCTTAAAAATAATTAAGTACCTGGGTAAGTAGGATAAATTTCTGCTCTTGATGAGACTCGAGCATAATGGGATAGGTCTTTAGTTAAAACTAGTAAACTATTCATAAATACAGTAGATGCTTCAGGAGCAGATAAAAATAAGTAGGTACTTACATTATTAAGTCAGGCGCAATTGGCGTATTAGACATTTCAGCAAAGGAATCTTCTAGCACATCTCTTGAAAAATCCACAGCAATAACTCCCTCATCCGATACTGATCCTGCCGAGGTACTGGGATAGCTATGATTAAAAAAAAACTTTTTAGAAAGTTTTGGGAGTTGAAAGTTACTTATCAATAACAAAGTTTAGTTGGAGTATAGAATAATTAATAGTTGATTGGAGGAATAAAAATACCTGTTATTAAATTCAATTCAATGTTTACATACAATGCACTATAATTAATATTTATATCAATATTTTACAAGGTAGGTACCTACCTATGTATGTATATGTATAGAACAGAAAAACGTAAAATAAAATAAAAAATAATAAAAAAAAGTTCTTAAATGTCAATGTCAGATTGTCAGTTGTCAGCATAGGATTTTTTGGCGGGAAGTGAAAAGTAATAGAGTTCGATATTCGATATTGTTTTATTTTCCAAACAAGTGTTCGAGTGATCATGTGTAATATTTCGTGGAATATTAACCATTATGTGTTCGTAAACGTGCAAGAGTGTAGACAAATGAAACGAAATAGAGAAAACATTAGTTTTTATTTGATAGCTTAATATTCCATTTATTATAGTTTTGTTGAGAATGAGGGTCATCAGCAACAAGCCGGATCCTCTCCTAGTGCTTTGATAAAGTGGTGGAACTTTATTCAAGCTTTTCATGGACTTTTTGGGAGAACATAAAAAGCAATGCTTTTCTCTATTTTGTTTGATTTGCCTACACTCTTGCATGTTTACGAACACATAATAGTTAATATTCCACTGATTCGCACCCGTGCAAACCCATCGCAGTTTGGTAGTAGGACAAAGTAGATTATTATTATTATTATACCCTATAAGGCTTATAGGGAAGTCGATGAGTACATAGTTAGCGATAGTTCAAATAGCGTTGCTATATACGTGCTGAATTCGATGACCACACTTTGCTGTCTAGCGCAACGCTAATGTTGATTACTTCCTCGGTAGGCTTGGTAGGCTGCGCTGTTCGTGCTTACCGTATTGTGGGCCCTGTGGCGCCCCCCAGGACCTGGCACCCTAGGTAGAGTCGGCCCCGATCAAATGTCACGGGTTAGGGTTACGCAGCGCCGCGCCGCCGCCCGGTCCGCCCGCCGCCGCGCTGTAGGTACTTTGCACGGTATTCAACACAAAGGACAAAGAACAAAGAAATCATATCCTTACTAACTTACATGATTAAACCACTCGCGTGTAACAAGTAAAATAACTATAACCTTACAACCGTATGTGCTTAGGGCGCTTGGCGGTGGTGGATACAAAACTGTTACGTATAGGCTTCACATAATAATATTGGTCACTACTGACTTTCGTCAAATTCGAACTCTAGAAAAACGGCACAAGATCGTTGTGGCGAGAATTTGGGTAGATATATCAAAAACGGAACGATCTCGCAAAATCGGGAGAAACAGTAACTTTATTCCTCATTTTGATACTCGCCAAAGAATTAGCTTTGTAACATGCTGTGGTACAAGTTACGCTTACCTTTGCACAAACGAATCACTATTGGAATCCATACTTGATAGAGATTTATAACTTTGAACTAGGTATTAGCTTAAATTTTATCGACACTACGTTTCAAAACGATATATGTAAACTTAAGCACTTAATTATAATTGTTTTTAACATTCTGTATAGTCACATTGTTTTCGGAATTTTCTGATATTGATTAACTATTTCACACGCGTCCTTATCGGAAGAAAGACGAGGGAGAGATAAGCTAAATATTGAGGTTTGTTTGTGTGTATATAAAATATGGGCGATAGATAACGTTTTATCAAACTCAGTATAATAATGCTACAATAAACTTATTTATGGATGTATCGCTTCAATAGGCATGAATGGTTCATATTATCTAACTAGCTTCTCCTTACGACTTCGTCCGCATGGACAGCAGAAGAGAGCCATAAACGATTTTTTATCAACGATCGTTTTCGCAATACATATAGGTATTGGATAATATACTGTGGTGAGCACCCACTCTCATATACTACGGAGAGGTCAAACTGTATCTTCTCACCCTACCGGTTTTGAAATGAAATGGCCAACTAGTACTGGCCATATTTTTTATTTGTTTGTCGATTTGTCTATCCACGTTTGGCCATATCATTGATGTAAGGTGCCCTAAAAAAGTTTAAAAAGAATCGAACCGCGCGAATTCTTTTTTGGATTTTTTGTAAGTGGAATTGTATAGCGTTCATAAATAAAAGCGCGTTTTGATTACACCGTAGTTACGCAGAATAAGTAATTAGGCCGCGTTCAGAAATCACCCAGTTATTTAACCTATTAATTGTTCCTGTGAGTATAAAATTAAGAACTGCGTAACAAAAAAGGTATTGCATATGTATTTTTATCTTTATTTAACTGAATGACGAGATGAGCAGGTCGTTTACCTGATTCGCCTGAGCATTTACCAAGAGACTTGACTTTCTTTACCTCCGCCATGATGGATCGCCTTAGATAAAATATCCAGCCTTTGGCTGTCTACTCGAAGTGTATCGCATAAGCTCATATTTTTAATTCTTTATCTTTGAGCTCAACGTAATCAGTGCCTCTAGCGGTGGATAATGTAACTATTTTATGATACGATTATTTACGTTTGACCTTTCGAGTAGAAAGCCAAAAACAGGCTGGATACTTTATCTGAGGTTTGATCACATCATAAAATATCCGAACATTTAGTTGGCCATATCGACAAACGTTTTCTATTCTTTGATTTTGTCAATCAAAGGTTGAAGGCAAATGTAAATAAAAAAATAGACATTGTAATATTTCATGAAATCCCATCATTTTGTGAAATGATCGTGCACTTTATGATGACTATATGTAACAACATCACCTAATAGGTGATAAAATATTTCTTAACATTTTGAATTATATTTTTTTTCCCTTCGGTTGAAGAATGGCTTCAGCGCTGGGCCTACTAGAAATATGTAGCACAGTGCCGGTGCCTTGCCAGCCAGTGAAAACGCCCATCAACTAACAACCAACCCAAACAGAAACTTCTAAAATCTATATTTTTGGGTTCAGTGACCTAATCTATATAGATACCTAGATAGATAAACACTTTATTATTCATCTTAAAAATAGAAATAAAGTACAAGTGAAATGTTTACAATGGTGTAATAATGGGTGGTCTTATCGCTTAAAGCGATCTTTTCCAGACAACCTTTGGCTGGAGAGGAATAACGAAACATACACAGACGGTGGTGATATACATACTATATATTTATAGTAAGTAGCTGATACCCGTGAATCGAGTGGAGGATTAGAATTCGGTTTATAGTTGTTCCCTAGGAATGTTCGTTTTTCCGGGATGAAAGTACCCTATGTCCTATTTCGGTACTTCTATCGAAAAAAATCAACATTCTCTATTTTATACTATTTTTCAACGTAGTGTACATAGTCCTCGCCCAAAACAAAACATCTGCTTTTATCTCAGATAAAATAAGGCTTTTATTAAAAACCGTTCAGTAGTTTTTGTACCTCAGAGAAAGATAGTGTTTTTCCTCTGAGTTTTGTACCATTAGTTTCAGATAATTTGGCTGTCTACTCGAAGCATACAGTTCATTGCGTGCGTGACGTCGACACTTTGACAGTTAACTGACATTGACAGTCAGTCATTGACGCTACGGACACGTCACTGCACAGCTGATCAAAATATTCAAAATAGTAAAAGAGTGAAAAATCTGCTACTTTTTGGAAAAAATATTATTTTCTTGTTTTGTACTGATTTGGTAAAGTTTATAATTACATAAAGATGGATGTAAGTTTCTATGGATGACTATTCATTTTGTACTAATCCAATACTATTCGCTCATAATCTCTGTAACCTTTCAGGAAAGTAACATACCAATCGACATAAATATAGGCAAACTTCAAGACTGGCTCATCAGTCGCAGACACGTTAACAAAGAATGGCAGAAGAGTGTTATAGCCGTGCGAGAAAAGATAAACAATGCCATTCAGGACATGCCTGCTCATGATGGCATTGCTGCCCTACTCTCTGGTAGCTACATAAACTATTTCCACTGCTTAAAAATCATAGAGGTTTTAAAAGAGACCGAGGCAGATACAAAGAATCTCTTTGGAAGATATGGTTCGCAGCGTATGAAGGACTGGCAGGATGTATTAAAGAATTATGAGAAAGAAAACCTATACTTGGCTGAAGCTGCACAGATGTTGGTCAGGAATGTAAGCTATGAGATACCCGGTCTGAAGAAACAGATTGCTAAAGAAGAGCAGATGCAAGTTGTAAGTATTGGTGAGAGGTGGCTTTCTACAGGGATCTTATCTTCCAATCTAGGTTCCAATTTAATATAACTTTTATTTGTACCTGTAGGTTTTGGGAGGTTTTTGTAGTATTTTTATTAAAATCAAAGTTATTCATTACAGGAATGTGAGAAGAAACAAGCGGACTATTTAAAGAATGAAGCTTCGATGAAGTCGGAGTTTCTGACACAATGCAGGCAGCTTGGCATTCAAGGAGAAAGGATCAAGAAGGAGCTGGTTGATAGGTTACAAGAGCTACCTGAAATGTATGATAAGGTAAGGCATGCTTGTCTTCAAAGCATCTCATCTTCATCACCGCTATCATTTTCTTCACCACCACCATCATCAGCAATGCGGGATGTCAGTGCAAAACCTATCGTCACCATACAGAATAAGGCATCCTCTTTTAGTATAAATAGCGCAGCTGCTATTTCTGGCCCTGAAAATCCCCCATAAAGACATTTTATTCTAAAAAAGCCATTGTAGTAATTATTTTTAGAGTTTTTAATTTTAATACCCATTCTTTATCCTTTCAGATAGGCAAATCCCTGAAGCCACTTCTCCCAGCAATACAACTATACTCAGCCTTCACACGTTATATCCTTGGAGACAAAGCAACGGAAGTGTTCCCTCTACTGCAATATGTAGTTGAACATGGCAATACTACGGTGTACGAGTGGACCTACGGAGAGCCTCCTCTAAGTGTGGAGCCTGACCCCATTCATATTGAGCTGGATGATGAGGACCAAGGAGCTGGAGACCAGGCAAATATTTTTTTATAATTAGGTTTTTTCATCAACATGTTCACCAAAAAAATTGCCTATTAACTAACTTGTAAATTTTATTACTAGGATCAAAAAAGACCAACGTTTCGTCCACATGGATATAAACAATGATTAGCCAGGTACCTTAGCAACTGCTTTTTCTTGGGATGAAATAGATATATAATGTTTATTCCAGCGCAGCATAATCTATCCTTTTTACATTTACATTTTATATAAATCATTCATATTTATACGAAAAACTTGTTAATAAGACCTGCAAGGGAACCTTATAACTCAAACACAGATCCCGGTCGCTTTCAAACATATCTTGTTGGTATTTGTCTTTGGAATTGTCAAACTTTTCTACTCAATGTCTGCGTCCCAAACCCTATCCCAGTCACAATAGCTGAAAATGTTCGATATTGCAGTTTGAAAAACGCTAATGTCTTTCAAATTTGAAATTGAAAGCGCTCAGGGTCGGTGTTTGAATTACACGATTCCCCTGTAGGACAAGGAACAGGTGGAACATGTTATGCAAAGCGTTTGAGAGGGGAGGCTTATGCCCAGCACTGGGTGGAATCGAGCTGATGATGATGAGGATGGTTAGATTTACCAATTCTTCAATACCTCCAGATTGACTTTGGTGACGGAAACGAGATCGATTTCGGCTCGATAGATGTCGCTGCGCCGGCGGACGGTATCGACTTCGGGGACGGAGATAGACCTGAGGAAATCGACTGGGGCAACATCGATAGCGGGCCAGCTGGAGATATTGTAAGTAAAATAACGCTCTAGGAATCACTTAAATGGCTTTTACTAGGTAATGTTGAAGGTAGAGCATTGTGCTAGGTTTTAAAATATATATATGTTATAGATGAAGTGATTAATACGGCATTATGAAAAATGCCCCTTATTATAACTTGGTCCATAACATTATACAGGGAGGGTTTTTGAGATGGGACAGAAAGAGCAAGTACCTGAACCGTTATAGTTATAGGAAAACGTTCCTAGGAGACCATCTATAACTTTTCTAGATAGTCTGAACTGCATTCACAGATTTTGGAAAAAATGCAATCAACGAAAATTCTAAAATACCAAAAAATATATTATGCCAATTGATCTTATTTCATATAGGGATCAAAAGACTCAATGCACTCAAACTACAGTTGGCCTCAAAGAGTCTTCTGATCACAGTAAGAAATAGGATCGATTGGCAACAAAGATTTCGTTTCGATTAATCGTTTTTCCGTACTAAATGTCAGTCAAGACAAATAAATTGCTCTCAGCCTATGCTCCTTCCAACCTTATTCCAATTTCCCTCTCTACCTATTTCCTTTCGTTTTTCCTCCCTCTCTCCCTTTTAAAGTTAACAAGCCCTTACCCCTTCATGTCGGAGTCTCGTCTCTTAAAGCAAATAGCTTACAGTATTATAGCTTATTGTAAATTATACTATAAGGGATATCCCATAAATAATAGAAACATTGATCAGTTCAAAAGTTCTTTATACAATATTGGCATCACAGACGCACTTATGAACGTCAATTATAACAATGACTCTACCACTATATCGGAAAAAGAACCACAACAGAACACACACAATTTTGTTACATTATTTTATGTTGTTCTAATGTGCCAGTTGGCTACTTGGCAGAAGCGGAATGTTCCATGCATCTTTGTCTTCTATGTAATTACTAACTGTATAGTATGCTTTTTTTCAATCGATTTTTTTACACGCAACTTGAATTTACTTTCCGTGAGCTCCGTTATACATTTTGGAATTTTATTGTAAAAATGTACACAATTGCCCATGAAGGACTTATTCGTTTTACTCAGTCTAAACCTAGGTACTGCAATTCTATCCTTATTTCTAGTGTTTATGTTGTGATGGTCACTATTCACCTAGAATTTGTGCAGATTTTTACGAACACACATTACATTTTCATAATCCCCTATCATGATCCCCCAGGACATATCAGCGGAGATAGCGAGCGTGTCGCTAGAAGAGTCCGGCATAGTGGTGGAGGAGGCGGGGGTGGGCGGGGGCGTGGCGCGGGGGCGAGACGCGCTCACTCTGCTCGACAACCCGTCCACCAGGAACCAGTTCCTGGATCAACTTGTTGAGGTAAATATATTTACTTGTGGTAGGTAAATACCTGTCCATCCAAAGGTTGCCTGTAAGAAATTGCGCATAGCGATACCCACTGTTTATTGACTTTGTTGACTATTGTTTTTCCTATGTGTTTGGTATTCAATTAAGTATTATTGTATTGTATTGTCTCTCGTATGCGGGAGGATGATGTTTTAAGTTACAATTTTACAGTATTTCAATTGGTTTGTATTAGGTATGTGTATATGATGTTTAAAAGTGCATTTTTCGTGCCTATTTTATAAATATCTTTTCAACACACTTGCTCATAATGTGGCTCTATGGTCACCGCAATTAGGCACAGAATGACACCCATAATCAAACTGTGACTTTTGCATTGCTATAACTCACTAGTGAGTTAGTTTTTTTTTTAATTTTATTGGTTGAGGTGCTTTGTTCTTAAAAAAGTTTTTATTCAAAAAAAGATCGTGTTTAATAGCACAAATAAATTAATGTTCCTATTGCTTGCTCATTTCATGCAACTTCTTATTTAAATAGATAATTTTAACTCGTAAGTGTTTAATAAATAAAACTTTCACTCAAATATAAATTTTGTTTTCTCTGTAATAAAAGAAAACTTTAAATTCCACATTTTGTACGTGGCAGAATAGGCGCAAACACTATGCGCGGAAAATAAAAATAAACCTCACCCCTTTAGTCTGTGGCTGATCGCAATGCGCGCGCATAGGAAAACTGATTAATTATTCCCGCCATAGCGAATCATTTTTCACAACTCGTTTTCACTGTTGAAAATGAGTTTTCATTGTTATTTTATTCACAAGTGTGTTGAAAAACGTCGTATGATACACGTGTGTATTGATGATTACCGTCCTCGGCTCTCTTAAGACCCTCACCTAACGGCTCGGGCCTCAATGGCGCCTCAGCGGTAATCACCAACATTACACACTAGTACCATAATGTACTATTTGCCTTGACTTCATTTCCAGCTGGAGTCATTCCTCAAGATGCGTCTGTACGAAGAGCATCAGTCCAACGAGTCGCATAGTTTCTCCTTACTGCAGCAGTTACCGACGGAAAGTACGACGGCACTTGCCAGCATGCTGGAAGGAGTGCAGTCCGCCACCGCGCGCCTCACTGCGCCGAGCAACACGCATCTGCATAACGTGAAGCACTCGCCGCGGTGAGTAATGACCTATTGTATAGGAGCGCGTGCTGCGAAGAGGTCAAGCTGTAGCTTCGTAATCACCCAACCGATTTTGATGTAACATGCCCTATAATCTAAGTTGGAAATAATGCTACCAAACCCTGAAAACCACATTAATATCCGTTCGGCAGTTTCAGAGTCTATAGATAAAAAACACACAAACAAACAGACAAAAATTCTAAAAACGATTCGTGTTCAGTACCCTTTAAATAGTTGATCCCAGTTAGTTTTGCAAAAATATCTTCAATATACAGAATTGGCTCAGTTCCAGTTTTCATCAGTTTCCATTGTTATAATCTTCTTCTTCTTTCTCTTTCTTATATATAAAATTCTCGTGTCACAATGTTAGTTACCTTACTCCTCCGAAACGGCTTTACTGGTTTTTACCAAATTTTATATGCATATTCAGTAGGTCTGAGAATCTGCTACTATCTATTTTTCATACCCCTAAGTGATAAGGGTTGTTCACCCTTAACATTTTTTTTAATTTATATGGCAAAACAAAGTTTGCCGGGTCAGCTAGTAGTATATAGAAGAAGAAAAACATATAACTCGGGCAGCATTCGAACCTGCATCTTTTTCTATACATGAACATTTTTAGAACTGCACCCGCAACTTCCGAGGTGTATGAGAACTGATCAACTATTACGATCGACTGGACCACTGAATTCAAGTCCTATAGGCTCCAAGTTCCAGCGGTGCATAAGGAGCTGTTCCTGAATTCTGACTTCTGGCCTGAAGGGGTAGTATACTGGAGATACAGGGAAGGAGCGAAGTTTTTGAACCCTGTGAAATAGTGTGTGCGGTTTATTTAATGCAATGTTATATTGTTGTATGTATGTTAGTCTGTAAGCTATATATTCTATGGGCCTCTGTTAATTTTACTTTGTTGTACTTTAATATGCCTGAAATAAAGAGTTTAATAATAATAATAAAGGCCAGGGGCGACTTTGTGGCGAGTCGTCGGTGCGTGGCTACACTGAGCCTTACCCCGAGATTCTCCCTGGGGCTAAATGAGACCTCTGACCCCCGGCTTGCCTTAACTGGCCGTCCGGGGGTGGAGATGCAAGAGCTAAGAACTAAGCTCCAAGGGTGGAAGTGTTAAAGGGCATAACGCCGGGAGTAGCGTTTAAGTGAAACTGCAGCACACCTCTCGACACCCTTTAGCCACCCACACCAACGTTGTCCCTCTCGTCGCCAATGAACGGCGGCCCTTATAGGGGGTCCGTTTAGTGGGTGGCGAGTCACCACCTGCCAAAATATTTTCTTATGAGGCGGAACTGGCAGGTGCCGAGGTCTCATATCATAGACCAGCTCTCATCCATTAAAAATTTACCCCAATAGCCCAATCATAAGTAATTTTCATATCTTCAATAATAGTCCTCGCACTTATCGGGGGCTGTCTTTGATTGTATCTTCTAATGACGCACTTAGAGACAGTCCCCGATAAGTTATACCCATTACATAACTAAATTAAATGCTCTAAGAGGCCTCTACGTGTTGGACTCATGTCCCCGCGCAAGCCTTCCAAAGGCCGGTCCTTTGGAAGGCTTGCGCGGGGACATGAGTGTATAACCCGTGATAAAGAGCGACATAATAATAATAATTACCAACATACCTACCGACAGATACGTGGACGTGCTCACAGCCCAGCTGAAGCAGAAGCTAGGTGTGTGCGACAAGCTCTCGCGCCTGGCGTCGCGCGCCGCCGAGCAGCGCGGGGCTGCGTGCGCGCGCGCCGCGGGGCTGCGGCCGCTGCTCGCGCGCCTCACCAACTCTACTAGGGAACTACAGCAGAATGTAAGTATTATGTAAGACAAACAAGCAGGACGGGAGCGGGCTGGACGTGGGGCTTATGCGCTGTATTCTATGGCTTGATAGAACAGGACACACGTTGTTTGTAGTATTGAAGGTTGTGTTTTCCGCCGGGGTTCGTCAGGGCTACACTCTCTGCTCTGTCTGACGTCGCCCGTTCCGCGCCTGGCCCGCTCCGGCCCGCCCTCGGTCCGTCCCTGGCCCGGTTTATGTGTTGCCAGTGTTTTACGGTTTACGCTTTTATGTTCATGGCTGAAAATTTTACTAATCGTTTCTACTAATCTTATTGTAACGCCGCCTGAGATTTGTGACAGCGAATGTAATACATAATATCATTAGTTGACGCAAATATCGATCCGCTTTCAAGGGAAACTAGACTTTAGTTAAAGACAGTACGGTCGCTAATGACATCACGGTGCGTACCTATATAATATTCGGCGCGCTAATGCTGCGTGGAACTACATACGGCGTCACACTACACCAATACTGCGTTCAATAGATCAGTGCAAAACTTTTAGTTTGTTTTGCTGTCTAAGACCCAAATCTGACCGATTTTTGTGTGAATGAGAAGAAAATGCAAACTTTAAACGAAAATCGTACTGTATATTAAACTAGCGACCCGCCCCGGCTTCGCACAGATGCAATTTACTTATGCGGTGTCATTTTTTGAAGACTTGATTACAAAACATTGAAATTATTCTAAACTTAATTAGAATGTATTGTACAATAACCTTTCGTAAACAATTCTTAATGACAGTAGAACCCCTAATAAAATCCGTTGCGTGGTTAAGAAGTAAGCGGAGAAACAAATAAGGACGCGGATAGCGACTTTGTTTTATCAGTCCTAGCGCACTCCGCACTGTAGGTACGAAGCTACAAGTACATAGCCGGACACCGACGGCGGGTCGCGCGTCGTTACACGTGCCGCGTCAGAAGAAATAAAAGCGGCGCGATAGAAAGAGGCGCTCTGTAGGTTAATATGACTGGTAGGTATGCAGCGCTACGCGAGCTGAATTGAATTTTATTGCGTCATATCAAGAGTCGCTATTTGTTTAAATTTCTTTGCGGAGTGATACTTAGAGATGATACATACCTACATACAATATATATATATATATATATATATATATATATATATATATATACACTAGTTATACCCTACATAATATTTATTTCAGATCGAAAAAGACATTTCGAAGAAGTACAAAGGCCGACCTGTCAACATCATAGGAGGCGCTAAATTCTTGTAAGAACGCTGTTGTACACTTTAGTAACAGGAATCGGATAGTTTGGTGTAGCACTTTTGTACAGACAGTACATGTTTTATGTATAATATGACATTATAATATGACAAATATATTATGGATGTTTTATATACACTGGTCTTTTATTGCTGGCACTAATTATACAGGAGTTGTGACGCATATAGCCACTGTCTTGCAAGATACAGTTTACGATCTAGTTTGTAAGACAGAGGTCCAAAATATTGTAAAATCTAGCCTTATAAAATCTTGTTTAAAATCACTACATGTTAAAAACTATCATTAAAACTGTAATAGCAACTAAGGTTTTATGGTCAATAAACTATTATTATTATTATTATATTATATTATTAGAATAATTAATAATAACCACAAGTAGCATAACTAGGGAAATTTGAAACTTCCGACCATTTATCCTGTTGACTGCCAAGGTCGGGTACACACGACATCCGAAAAAATAATCTCTACGCCGAGGTCGGTTTGAGCCGAAAAAATATATGAAAATTGTATGTGTAAAATGTATGAAAATTGCTTTATTAAAAGTAAAGTGCGGCAGGATTTTGCTAAAAAGGGAAGAATAAAGGATCTCCCTCTTAAGTGCCGAAACACTCAGTTCTAGTGAAAGAAAAAAGATAGAAAAAATACATTTATTCCGGACATCACTTATATGCTTAGTAATTTCGCTAGCTATAATGCCCTTAAAACCGGAACACAGTAATGCTTGCGCACTACTGCTTGGCGGCTGAATAACTGGTAAAGCGGTGGTACCCACCCAGACGACCTCTCGCATACGAGAGACCTACCACAAGTAAAATGACATTTCTATGACGTTTCGCCATCTAAATCTAATGTATGTTATTCAAATAATGAGAAGGACATTCGTATTTGCTAATGCGTGCCCCTAATTTCAACATTCAATAATCAACACGATTTGAGCTTCCGAAGGCGACGGTCCTCAAACACTACATCCGTCGACTTGTTTGCACTGCTGGGAGCATATTTGCTTATATGTTGACCATATTGTTGGACAGGAATTTCTTAAGGCGGAGCTGCCTTGAAAGGAATGACTAAAAGTACTAACCCTACCATGTCTGTACATCCTACAGATATGTCTATTAAACCAATACACCAATAACATAAAAAAACAAATATATAACAAAAAAAAATTTTATAGTGCAATGGGCGGTCTAATCGCTAATAAGCGATCACTTCCAGACAACTTATAATGGAGATAGGATGGAGAAGATTTGTGATACAACAAAAGACGGTTTTCAGAGTTTCTCAGAATTAGACCAGCTGATCACACAAGCTCATCTAAGTTTTCTAATTACGTTTTGTTTTACCACCCAGCGCTATTTCATGTTACGCTACGACAAACAACGCACCAGTCTAGCCAAGTTTGCAGTTCAAATGACTGCAGTTTAAACTTAAAATCACATTCAGCCGCGTTATTAATTCAATAGCTGAGTTGCAATGCAACAGTGTTTTGAGTTTAACTTCACTTACCTGGGGCACATGAATACTTGCTACAAACACTTGCTTACGACTAACACCTGTATTCATGAACAGCACTTGTCGACTCTTGGCTAAGTAAGGCACATCAACCAATCAGAACTCCACATTAGCACGCATGTTTAATGCCGAGTTCTGAATAATTGATTGCTGTGCCTTACTTAACTAAGTGTTTCGACAAGTCTTCTTCATGAATACGGGTGTAAGTACACTCTGTATTGCAGTGCTTTTGAGACAATTTGCCAAGTGTTTCGACAAGTCTTGTTCATGAATACGGGTGTAAGTATACTCTGTAATGCAGTGCTTTTGAGACAAATGTCAAGTCGTGGTTCGTTTAATCGTATATGTACCTAAGTATCTGGTTTCTCAAAAAAAAAATATACAATATGGTTTTTCGTAAATTATAATAATTATACTTAAGTACTGTTATTTTTCTAATAAGAAATATTTATATTATAATATCCTTTGTTCATCCCCAGTATAAAGGGTAGTACGGGTAATAATAGGGGTACGGATAGTAATAATATGGCCAGTAATAAGGGTAAACAGCTAGTTCGACACAGTTGGTTTCTTCCCCGTCATCTGTTTTCCTGCTCTTACACTTGACTCTTGAACTAGAGGCTTGCCAGCAGAAGATACTTAGCAGCAAAGAGAGGAACAGCACTCGTCGAAGTGATACCATCTGAAAGACATATTTTACATCATATTTGTATTACCAAAGCTGCGCTTTAAAACGGGCATAATTGACGTGGGCAGGAAGGCTGCCAGGCTCAAGTGGGATTGGGCGGGTCACATAAGCCGTATGCATCCAGATCGGTGGGCAAAAGTCACAACGGAATGGGTGCCTGAAGATGGAAGACGGCGCCCAGGCCGGCCCAAAAGAAGATGGAGGGACGATCTGGATGCATACCAAGAAGGTTGGTGTGAGGTGGCGCAGGATAGGCTGGAGAGACTTGGGGGAGATCTTTGCCCAGCAGTGGGACAGCATAGGTTAATATATATATTTGTATTACTGGCGACCCGTCCCTTCTGAGCAGTGGTGAGTATTCCTCAAGAAATATTCTGAAAAATACTGTAACATGTTCATCATTCAACAATACTTGTGGATACATTTAGCTGGGTTATTTGAACTCGACATTAAACCCATGTTTGCAAAATAAATGTTCTGATCAACCAATGCTTACTTAGCTAAGAACTTCGACAAGTGTTGTTCTGATCTGATTGGGAGCTACCGTACTGTGGACCGGTCCACGAGATTTCGCCCGTCAGGACAAAAAAACAAGAAGGGCCAATTTCAATGCGTTTTTTTCATCAATCAATCAATCATTTATTTGCTAGAACACATCAATTATTACATGGTCGTACTCATTATATTTATAGTAAATTGTATTTATCCTGCAAGCAGGCGTGTTTAAAAATAATAATGTAGGTACACGTCCATTCATATTATTAATTAAAATTACAATGTCAACAATCCTAATAAAATAAAAATAAATAAAAAATTTAACATAAACAATTATTGTAAGATTGTTATGATATTATTAATTACATATTAACTATTCAAAAATTCAGTCACCCTATAACAGCATTTGTCCAACAGCCAATTTGTCAATTTTCGTTCAAATGCGTTGTAGGAGCTTTATCTCGTCAGGTTGCTTAGTATAAGTTATGATACACATAATAAAAATTCGAGGACACACATGTCCTCGAAGTTTGGTTTGGGCTGGTTGGTGGATGTCACAACATCCACCAACCAGCACTGGGCCAGCGTACGTTATGGCTCATACTCCCTCTTTGAGAGAAGGCCCGTGTCCCAGCTGTGGGAACGTGATGGGCTGATGATGATGATGAATGTATTCTATTGTTTCAAGAGAATAGATTACCTTTATAATGCTCGCTGTAAGATTATCGATTGTTAGATCGCAGCATTACCTATAGGTTCCTACGGGCTAAAACTTACTTCTCAAGCCTGCAACGGAAACCACACTACAAATAGCTTACCTATTCCGTGAAGCGAATCGAACCGAGATAATTACAAAATTAATCGATTCATGTGTGACATAGAGTTGACGATTACACTTAATTATATACCGAGTTGATATTAATGTGCAAAAGTAACACTATACCATATAACTAGTATTTCGCCGCGTGCGCGAGCTGCTAAAGCAGCTCGCGTGGGGGGGTGGCTGCTGTTTTTTTTTTAAAAGCTTCCTATCGATTACGGTTCTAAAGTTTTGTTTACCCTTTTTGTTCTGAAAACAAACTTTTGTATGGCGGCCATCTTGAAAAAAAGCTGGATTTCAAGTGATTGTGTGGCGTGCGCGAGCTGCTAAAGCAGCTCGCGTGGGGGGGTGTTTTGCTTTATAATAAAAGCTCCCTATCGATTACGGTTCTAAAGTTATTTAAGTTCAGTTGTTCTGAAAAAATTACTTTTGTATGGCGGCCATCTTGAAAACTGGCGGAATCCAAGTGATTTTGTGGCGTGCGCGAGCTGCTAAAGCAGCTCGCGTGGGGGGGTGTTGCTTTTTTTTTATAGACGCTTCCCATCGACTACGGTTCAAAAGTTTTGTTTGGCTTATTTTTCCGGAAAAAAAACTTTTATATGGCAGCCATCTTGAAAAATGGCGGAATCCGAAATTTTTTTTCATAATTGTAATCTTCGACCCAGAAAACCCCCCGATGCAAAATTTCAGTCGGATCGGAACAACTTTCAAAATGGCCGCCATTTTTTTTTATTTTTTTTTAATTTTTCCAACTTTACCAAATTTCCGCCATCGTCCTCTATGACATTTGGTCGAGCACTCTATATCTATCTCTTACCGTTTAAAAGTTATTTGCATTTTTATTTTGGCGGCCATCTTTTTTTTCAAATTTTCAAAAATGGCCCAGGTTTTGAGGCATATTTAGTTCAAGCGGTACCCCCATCCGATTTATAGTTTCCGAGATCCCTTGAGCAGTTCCATCTCGGAGACACCTTTCCATGGATTTCGGATTTTTCTGGTTGGTTTCAAAACATCCTCTATCCAACGGTACCAAACACTCCCCCCCACCATAACGGCAAGTCGGAGATCAATTCTGTCAATATGTCAGTCAGTCAGTCAGTGGTCTTTCAGTTTTATATTATATGAATAAATAATAGCTATACTTACCTTTAACCTGTTGAGCGCGCCGCGCTGCACTATAGAAGCAAAGCAATGCCCTCCGCGCCCAGATACGCAATTTTCATACGTTTTAGTCGGGTCAAACCGACCTCGGCGTAGAGAGCACTATTTCGATTGTCGAGCATAGCCAACTTTGGTGGTCGAAGGTTTAAAGGCACACTGTTTCTTTCTGAAATAGCAGAGCTAAAACCTAATACCATTCCGCAGTTCATTGACTGTCAGTTTACGAAAGGTAGGTACTTATACTTACTTAGTTTAATTTTGGTCATCTTACTTTCAAATAAGCAATAGCATCATGTTTTCAACGAACCTTTATTGCGCCAATTCACTTTGACAAAATTATAAGGACAAATCTCCCAAAGCGTTCTTTCAAGAGGCCTATGTCCAAATATTTGTCGGGTCAAATTAAATCAAGTTAAAACAAATACTTAGAAGTTGTGAAACTGTGTAAATAATTATAATTAGGTGTGGAGATGACCTCGCATTCTGCCAGATTATAGAGGCCATCTCGTGGGAGTCGCGCGACAGACGAAGATGGAAATCAAACAATGTCGGTATGTCACTATGCACGGAATGAAAAGCTGTCGTAAGGTACCCATACTCGCATTTGTTACATATACGCTTTATGATGGAAATGGGCCTAACTTGTCTTGAAATCGTACACGAGGGGGCAAATGTCGCTCAGTAGATCTCTACAATGATCTCTACAATGTAGATATCTCTAGTTGAGTTCATATCTCAGATAAAGTATTTGGCTGTCTACTCGAAGGTTCATATCGAAGGTTTTGTTTTTATGTGACATAAAGGCGACAATGAAATTAAATACTTTGAAACGCAAAGAAAATATCTAATGTAATTCCGCTGAATAATATGTAGGTTGTTGTTGAATAATATATTGTAAGGGGGTAGATAGTAAATGTAAAATGAATTAAAAATAATAATATATGTATTAATAAAAGTCACTGCACATTTTTTATTTTATTTTGATATACAATTGGAAATCAAATTAAATGAATACTTCTGAGTGAAAATGGCCCCCGGACGACCTACCTATAACTTCCTACTAATATTATAAACGCGAAAGTTTGTAAGAATGTATGGATGTATGTTTGTTACTCTTTCACGCTGCAACGGCTAAACGGATTGGGATAAAATTTTGCATGGAGATAGCATATATCGTGTACACATAGACTGCTTTTTATCCCGGGAAACCGCGGGTGAAACCGCAGGGCGTAGCTTGTTGGAAATAAAGTCAAAGGGTCAATTAAATTCAAGCTTTTCTTATTTATACGTATAAGGTACCTACCTATATGAGTTTTATGCAAAGTTCCTAAGTTTGACTCCGTCTATTACACTCGAAGGAGATAACCATTTTATGATCCAACAAGGTGAGAATTGGAGTTTAAAAATGTATCTATTATTCTTGTAACCTTATAAACGGTGTCTGCTACAGTTTGGATTTCTTGTTCAAACTTTCACTGTTGTATGATTTATAGAAGTAGTAGGTAGGTATTCAGATTATTTTAGATATTTTGAAAAACTGTTAGATATATTTATAAATTCATCATACATCTTGGATTGAAAAGTCAAGTCGTAAAATAAGGACCAAGATCAAGCTCTTCATTCATCTGGAAAAGGGTTAGATTTAGCGCAAGACGTAGGTTCTTATTTATAGAGTTTATAGACTGCACTATAGAAATCGTATATTACTTTCGTTTTTCAATAGTTTCTTTCAGAAGTTTCATCTTTGCCGATGCTCGATGAAGGCATTGCACTATCCGTTCCCAGTCTTTTTTCGTCCTTCTGTCTTCGACTCTGGGGGCTTACCACCAACTTTTACAAGACAATCACGCTACATGAACGTTTTATTTCAAGCTTACAATCATATTACTCTGATTCGTAGCATGAACTTCATAAAACAATAATGTTTTTGTTCCTGCGAAGAGTCAGCTGTCAAAAAACACCGGAATGAATCATTTACGATGACGTCACCAAAACTTCTCAACAATACAATATCAAAGTAAGCTTTTTTTTAGGAGTTCGTGGTACCGAAAACGGAAGTAAGCTTAAAATAATACTGGTTTAAGAGATGGTGGTAAGCCTGCAGGTCTCTCCAAATGTGTGTACGGACCTTCATTCTAATAACAATCAGTTTAATGAGTAACTGCCAAAGCCAGGCTTTGGTTTATAGATTTTGAGCTTTGGATAATGGACAATACGGCCAGGTCATAAGCGTGCGGTTCGCGCGATTTACGAGTTGGGTCCACGTGACTCGTTAAGGGATTTTTTTAAGCAAATTAATATATTTACTTTACCTTCTTTATATATGTATGAAAATATAATGCACGTTCGCAAAAACTTCAAAAAATTCAAAGTAAATAGTGACCATCATAACATAAACACTAGAAATAAGGATAGGACTGTTGTACCTAGTACAACAAATAAATAAATAAATATTGTTGTACCCTAGGTATAGACTGACTAAAACGAATAAGTCCTTTATGGGCAACTGCGTACGTTTTTATAATAAAATTCCAAAATGTATAACGGAGCTCACAGAAAGTAAATTCAAATTACGCGTGAAGAATGTTATAATGAGCAAAGCATACTACACTGTTCGTAATTACATAGAAGACAAAGATGCTTGGAACATTCCACTTCTGCAAAGTAACCAACTGGTACATAAGAAACATAACATTGTAAAACCTCAAAAAATTGTAACAAAATCTCAAAAAAAAAATGCCCCTCAGTTTCTTGCCGTATCTTCTGAGTAGTGGTTCTTTTTCCGATACGGTGGTAGAGTCATTGTGATAATTTGACGTTCAAAAGAGCGTCTGTGATGCCAAAATGATTAAAGAGATTTTGATTTTAAGCCCTATTTCTACAATAAGCCAACATAGTTGTTTGTGGCATTACGCTGCCAATGCGGACATTGCACCCTGGGTTTGTTACCAAGTGTTAAGTAAGATATCAATGCTTCGAGTTTACTGAAGCACTTTTAGGTCGAACGCTCTTTAGATACGAATTTGTATCGTACGTATTCGTATGATTTTTGTCGTACGTAATTGAGTGCGCATATTGGTTGCGTTTTAACTAGAGAAATGGAGAATGTTTTACACTTCTATAGATTTTTAAATTTCCATAACGAATTGTCTGTAGAAATACGCAAAACATTTCTAACGAAATGGTTGTGTCGGACGTCACCAACGCACGTAAACGCAAGTACGACTAATAGAGTTATACGTCGGGGAAACGAGTCTGAGCAGCCGATCAACTACGGTCTCTCTTTAGATCTATGTGTTCCATCTTAGGCCACAGCAACGATTTACTGATGTAAATGGCCACTATCTCGCCTAATGGCGAGAAACATAGATCTATCAAGCGTTAAAAAAAAAACAGTCTGCGTACTTAGAGTGTCGCGAAGTTCCGTACTTATTCGTAAGTATACGGACGACTCAATTTCGTATGAAAACGTATCCAAAGTGCGCTCGGCCAGGTACGTCAGTACATATACTTTTAGGTTTGGCCCTATTGATGTAGTTTGACATAGATAGATAGGCCTGTAAGATATATGTTTTTAGGTTTCTACACCCAAATTCCGCGCATCAAGATTCGTACTTAGAAATACGATTAAAATGAATGTACGGCATACCGACCGTGAGATACTTGTTTAATACAATAGTTGTGCATTCAGTCCGGATCTCAGATGCCATAGTTCCGACGCAGTCGTGCGCGAACTTTTTTTTAAATGAAATTTTAACAAAAGTATTGCGTCAGAGAAATTATCATTTGATATTATCTGCTTACTCTTAGGATATTTTGGCAAAAATAACAATGTTGGCATAGAACGTGGACTGTGATGAAAAAGTTAGAAAGTTTACGGTTACCAATTACAAAAAATTAATAAGCAATATTAGCTACTACATGTCATTCGGTATAAAATATTAGGTATTACCTACTTATCATTTCAAAGCACAATCGCGTACCTACCTATAGCCTAGAATATAGAAAAAAAGTACAAAAGTATTTCCAAATTTCCACAAATCCGCTAAGTATATAATAAATGTTTTTTAACGGGCGAAAGCACATTTATTATAGCTTTTATTACTTAAAACAATTCTACATTCTACTTACTAAAACTAAACTAACTACTTACAAGGAGAAGCAATTGGACAACCCATAGACCATTAAAGGCCTAAAGATAGCTCAAATGCTCCAACCCACTACCAGTTGGCAGCGTACGAATACAAGTACATAGCCGGACACCGACGACGGGTCGCGCGTCGTTACACGTGCCGCGTCAGAGAGGAGAGGCGCTCTGTAGTTTAATATGACTGGTAGGTATGCAGCGCTACACGAGCTGAATTGAATTTTATTGCGTCATAGCAAGAGTCGCTATTTGTTTTACTTTCTTTGCGGAGTGATGCTTCTGTCCCTTAGTATTCTGTGGTAATAGTTAGTTTTCTTTGCTACTAGGTGCTCTTCCATTCATTATTCTGTGGTATTACTAAGTAGCGCTAGGTTTTTTGTACGGTCGAGTTAAGTAGATATTTTTTCACTTTCATTAATCGTCGAGTTTTAGCAGTTGCTACGAAAGTCGTCTATATTTTTGTTTTCTTTAGCTTTCTCGATGGAAAGTAACAATTAACTGACTAGGTAATTCCATATCGTTGCTAGGTTTGAAGCAATATACCTAATGCTTCAAACTAACAATATAGTATATCTACAGGTGAGTTTTGAACAGGGATTTCATATTATATCATAGGGATTTCGAACGGTTAGAATAGCAACTATCCTAACTGTTAGAGATAAAACAATTTGCTGTTAGAATATATCTAGAGTTTTCCGAAGGCATTATGAGACTCAACAGATGTCAGAGTCTCAGGGTGATGAGCGCAGTACGGCGCCGCGCAGGATTTTGCAAAATAAAGTTCTGGGTGGTGCTGTTATTGTTGTGGGCTGGCGTATTGCTTACCATCAGGCAAACGACCAGCTCGTCTCGTCATTCAGTAACATAAAAAAGGCATAAAAACTACATGTGTATTTTTTTTAATCGATTTTCGGCCTGAATTCGATAAAATGTCCAAAGATAATTTTTTACCCTGTAGGTCATCATCATCATCATCAGCCTGTATTCGTCCACTGCTGGACATAGGCCTCTCCCAATGAACGCCACTGAGCCCGGTCTTCGGCTCTTCTCATCCAGTTTCTTCCGGCCGCCTTTCGCAGGTCGTCGCTCCAGCTGGCCGGTGAGCGTCCTACACTATGCTTGCCGATTCGCGGTCTCCACTCAAGGACACGTCTACTCCAACGGTTGTCCGTCCTTCGAGAGATGTGACCCTGTAGGTACTATGTCATAATTACCAATTTGTAAAACCTCGAAATACATACAGTAAGTGATATAGTAGATATATACCTACATATTCCTAAACCCCACAACTAGTTAGGTACATAAGTAGGTAATTTTAAAGAAATAATATATATCAAATACAAGATTCGCCCAAATGACACAATTTCCTCAATATTCAGTGGCTCTGTATAAATGCTTAATTTACGTACTTATGAATTACACAATCATTTTGTAACGTAAGCAATTTACTTGATTACGGAACACTTTCATTTAAATTCTTTCGAGGAAGTCAATCTTATTTTTGGAAACTCAAAAACGTGTTGGCAACTTCGCCTTTTGAGGTGGGCCTTTCCGGCCATGGCATATGTCGCATTTCAGGTACGTAATTTACTATTATGTAAAAAGAGTAATCACATTACATCACATCACACTAATTAATATTATAATGAGAGCGAGTATGGCTCAGTGGGAGCACGTGCGACTTTATATCCGACGCACCCTAGTTCGAATCCCACTGGCCCCGCACCACTGACCTTCTTAAGTTATGTGCGGATTTAACACTCGCTCTAAAAACGGTTAAGGAAAACATCGTGAGGAAACCGGCATGTCCAAGAACTTATCACAAAAATTTACAGACATGTGACATCCACCAAACCCGCACTTGGCCAGCGTGGTGGAAAGGCCCAAACTCTCTACCAGGGAAGGCCTGAGTCCCAGCAGTGGGAACTTAATGGGCTGATAATGATGATGATGATGATGAATATTATAAATGCGAAAGTTTAGAGAGAAGAAGACTAAATATTGTCTAAATGACTCTACTTTTTGCCAGAGCCAGTAGGCAAGGGATCTTACTAATATTATAAACGCGAAAGTTAATAAGAATGGATGTATGGATGTACCTTTGTTACTCTTTCACGCAAAAACTACTGAACGGATATTGATTAAATTTGGTATATAGGTACTTTAGGTCCTGGATTAACACATAGACTGGAACAACACTACATTTTATCCGGGAAACCGTGGGTGAAACCGCGGGGCGCAGCTAGTCTCTAATATAGGTACTTTATGAGTGAGCCTTAGGCTCACTTAGTTTAATATCTTTATATTCATCTCTATATTTCTACTTACCAAGGGAAAATATATATTTTTTGGTATTCGGTAAAGAGGAACCGAGGAATGTTCATGGATCCCAAGGCTCTAAAAAATTTGACCTTTGTATTTCATAATAACTGCGCTTACCCACTTTTAATAAGGAAGTTCATTATAACCGTGTTTCAGCGAAATGTTTACCTTTTCCCACAAATGAAGGATTTGGACGGACTATAAATTAAAAAGATTATATAAACAGATTTGGGTTTCGCATAAAGTTCGTAATATTATGTAATTAAAATGTCAAATCACTGATGAATAGGAAGGTGAATACAAGATTTGGGATTTTTCTTTGATTCCTTCCTCTCACATGTTTCCGCTAAACGGCGCTAGCCTGGCTCCGTTGTATTCTGTACCTACTAAAACAAGAAAATGAACTAAATCAAAATGTCACATACATTATACAGCTGAACTTTACACAATTTTATAAAGTCTTATTTACTTTTTACCTATTAAAACTTGTCCTATCTAAATACTACGTGAATTAAGTGATAATGAATTGCAATTATAAATAATTTCTATGCGATACAAAAATCATTAAGTATGATTTAAAAATATAAACTTTCATACTCCTGAAAATTGCCACCAGGGCTTATGTTTGTATAAGTCGTTAGCTACACTCGTAGTGAAAAATAAATAAACTTTAAGAGATGTCATATAATTTATATTATTTACACTTACAGATCTATATTTACAGCAAAGCATTAGTTGGTATATACACTCGAGAGCAATGAATCCGGGTCACTTAAAGAATGTTAAAAATCTCGGAAACTAAAAATGATAGGTTAATGCAATAAATTGTATTTAATAGACAATGTAATACTCCTTAAATGAAAGTAAAAAAAATATGAGTCACCATACATTTTATTAACACAAAATTACATAAAGAAAAAAACTGCTGATCTCTCCTTAAAACAAAAATAGGAAACATGAAATTTTTGAACTTTATTACGATTTTCTTGAATTTTAATACTTCGTATTGCCTCCTCGTGCTTCCATTACTGCGTTTACGCGGTTTGGCATGCTGTACACCAAGTTCCTTATACGATTTTGGGGAATATTCTCCCATTCCTCTGTGAGAGCAATTTTGAGCTCACGAAGCGTGATTGGGGGAGGGTTTCGTTGTTTTACGCATCTGCCTAGCTCGTCCCAAGCATGTTCGATCGGGTTGATATCCGGGCTGCGCGCTGGCCACTCCATACGAGTAATGTTCATCTCTTGAAGGTAGTCATTCACAATCCTACCTGTATGAGGTCGGGCATTGTCATGCATAAATATAGCATCCTCACCTAAATTGACCATAAATGGACCAACGTGATCATTGAGGATTTCTTCCACATATCTTACGCTAGTTAAAGAGCCGTTTTCTATGATCACCAGCTCTGTGCGACTTTCAGAAGAAATTCCGGCCCACACAAGTACAGACCCACCACCGTAGGCTACTTTTTCTTCGATGCATGCTTGCTTGAATCTTTCCCCTGGTCTTCGATACACTCTGTGTCTTCCATCGTGCTTGTAGAGCATAAATTTTGATTCGTCGGAGAACATAACTTTTGACCAATCTTCAATACTCCAATTTACGTGGCTCTGGGCATATCTTAGTCTCGAAATACGATGCCCACGCTCCAGTTTAGGGCCGTTTGCAGGTCTAAGGGGTTTTAAGTTAGATTCAGCAAGCCGACGTCTTACTGTCCATGCACTTGGGTTACTTCCTCCGAGGCGTCGAAACTGATTGGTGAGTTCAGTTCCTGTGAGAAAGCGATTTCAAAGCATGGTGTTCACCAAGTATCGGTCTTCTCGTGCTGTGGTACACCTGGTTCTGCCCGTTCCTGGTCTGCGTAGGTTAGAACCAGTTTCTTCGTAACGTCGGAGAACTCTTTGTACTGTTGACAGCGACACACCGACAGTCCTGGCTGTATCGCGCTGACTCCGGCCGGTTTCCAGCATTGTAAGTATTCTGGTGCATTTTTCAGGCGTAAGCGACATAATTTCAGCTTGAATAATGAATATAGAGCACTATCAACATGGTTTATGTACCCACATAAATGACAGATTACAAACAAAAGCAAAACCAAATGCTGTAATTTCGTAGTTCCATCTTCGAAAGTGGCCCTTTTTCAAATTTGATTTTTTTATGATATAACTTTACAATAACTAAGAAGTTTTAATACCTTCATTTAAGGAGTATTACATTGTCTATTAAATACAATTTATTGCATTAACCTAGCATTTTTAGTTTCCGAGATTTTTAGGATTCTTTAAGTGACCCGGATTCATTGCTCTCGAGTGTAGTTATAGTTAAGGGTAAATGTTCGTCATCTAAACATAAGGACGTTCTGTAGTAACCGGAGAGGCGAGGAGCGGCAGAGGGCGCGACCTCTTGGGCAGGAGTACCTCTTTACACACATCGCGAATTGCCTGAAAGAAAATATTGAATATTTTACCTTTATAATTTTTTGGGTTCTTCTTGCTTGCTCCTTTGTCGACATCATCAGCCTATTACGTTAATCCCACTGCTACCACACACATCTCATCAGCCTACCACGGCTAGAACATACATAGGTCTTCTCTCATTGCGAGAGAATAGGTATGGGTCATAGCCCATCCACCACGTGGCTTATTATTGTAGTTTCGCGGATGTAAATGTCCTTGAATATTGGGGTTTTTGGGTATCGCTTCCTTTAAGATGTTTTACGAGTGATCCCTGGGAGCCACACTCACTTGACAGCTACTGCATCGTCATAATTATAAGAATTGATATTCATGATAGGTATGACATTCATGTCCAAGATATTCAAGACCTACGTGAGTAGATCCCGAAATACACAGGGTGAATCATCATTATCATTTACAGCTCACAGCAGCATTCTGTGCCAGCACTTCCTGTAGTAGCACTGGAAGTAGACCGTGTAGAGTAACTGTGGCTCAGTGGGGTACTTATATACGATGTTCGATCCGACGCACCAGAGTTCAAATCTCTCTGGCCCACAATATTTTTTTAAGCTATAAGCTTCCTATTGGATTTAACACTCGCTCTAAAAACGACGAAGGAAATAACCGTGAGGGTACCGACACAACTAAAATTAACAAAGTTTTAAGAACATGAAAGTTTAAGAACTTCTGACATCCATCAAGAATTTAAGACCACCAACCAGGACTAGGCCAGCGTTGTGAGTTATAGCTTATACGATCTATGAGAGAAGGCCCGTGGCCCAGCAATGAGAACGTAATGGGCTGATGATGATAAGATCGTGTAGAATGGTAGGAAGATAAACTCACCTATCACACTCGCACAGCCTGCCAGCGCAGCCGTTGACGAGCTGGTTCTGTGTGTGGTAGTTCTCTAGAGCACAAAGTGGCTCTCCGTGCCAGCACTTCCAGTAGTACGGCTGGAAGTACACCGTGTAGAAAGGGCAGTAGATGTTCTCGTAGCACTTGTCGTGCATTTGACAGCATCTGGAAGGTAAAAAGAGTCGTGGTAGGTCACAGAATAAATAATAGTACGAGTGAAGTAAAAGTTGCAGTTATATTGTTTTGTAATGGAGTGTTACGTCATGGTTACAGAACGTCAAGAAATAAGGTTAAAGTCAAGGTCGTAGTAGGTTCAAGTTTGAGGATCCATATTTTGTAGTGATCTAGTTAATTAGCTTAAATAAAAGATTAATTGCAATACTGAAGATTGAATTTAGTCTAACAAAAGTTGTACTTAGTCTACTCGTGGTAGTTCTCTCGTATGCACCCGCGGACGTCTGGGTAAGTACCACAGGTTTAATTCACACAGAATAACTGACATTCTGCCGCCATGCAGTAGTGTGCAAGCATTACTGTGTTCCGGTTTGAAGGGCACTATAGCCAGCGAAATTACGGGGCATATGAGACTTAATATCTGATGTCTCGGGGTGATGAGCGCAATGCAGTGCTACGCAGTGCTTTTTAAGGCATTAAAAGTTTTGGGTGGCGCTGAAATTGTTATGGGCAGGTGTGGCGCTTAACAACAGGCGAACGACTTGTTCGTCCCACCACTCAGTTCCGTAAAAAAAGTCTAACAAGAGTTTCCAAGAGTCACAAATGTTCTACAATGACTTACTTAGTACAAGCCCAAAAGTATTCCGAAAACTAAAAGCATGAAGCATGCTTTCCTGTTATTTTCAAAAGTGCCAAATGCTGGGATTTATTTGGCTCAGCGTATCAGTATTAAGGGGCAATATTGCTATTGCCCCTTTGGATTTCAGCATCTTCGGTACGCTGCCAACTGGTAGTGGGTTGGAGCATTCGAGCTATCTATAGGCCTTTTATGGTCTATGGGTTGTCCAATTGCTTCTCCTTGTAAGTAGTTTAGTTTTAGTAAGTAGAGTGTAGAGTTGTTTTCAGTAATAAAGGCATTCGCCCACCTAATAAGTAAAGCATGAAGTAGGAAGCAGTGTAAGATACGAACCTGTCAATGCCGTCGGTTGGCCGTCCTGAGCCTAGAAAGCCACAGTAGCAGCCGTACCCCTTGTACGACAATGGATCGCATCCATTCGCACACGTCAGCATATTATACAGGTGGAACACCCCTCTCTTCCCGCGATTCTCACTTTTATACAACTGCGGGTTTATAGTCCTATTAAAAACAAAGAACGGTTAATGCATGAGGAAATAAAAAGGATGTCGTCGTCGGTACGGAAATTCAACAGACCGTAACTCCTAAAAGCTGTCTTCTGTATATTTTTTGTGACTTCCTAGAACATATTTCTGATATTTTAGACGGAAACGGATATTTATTTATACTTATATTTTATATTTATTTATTTATACACACAAAACATTTTATATTTATTTATACACACAAAACATATTACAGACAGTTTAGAAATCACGTTAATTATTCATAAATTGTTTCGAACAAGACTATTGTCCGAAGCATTGTGTATTGTGTACACATTATAGTTACATTTAGCAGTAATAAATATGATTATAATTTAGATACATAGGTATAGTTTTAGAAGGAGAAAAATAATTACCATAAATTAATAATTTATGTTAAGTGGTTGAATCTTGAATGCACTAAATATTATTTGAAAGAATAGCTAGAACATCTCTTTTAAATTTCGGTATATACTGATATACTACGGATATACTAATGAAGTGGTGGGGCAGGTATGTCAAATCCAAAAGTTCTTTATTCATGTTTGGCATCACAGACGCACTTATGAATGTCAATGATTACAATGACTCTACCAGTATATCGGAAAAAGAACTACTACTCTACTATAACTGAGGGGCATTTTTTTAGAAGTTTTGTTACAATATTTTATGTTTGTTTTTGACAATATTATTTTTCTTATGTGTCAGTTGGTTACTTGGCAGAAGCGGAATGTTCCAAGCATCTTTGTATGTAATTACTAACTGTATAGTATGCTTTTTTCATTAGAATACTTACTGTGAGCTCCGTTATACATTTTTGAATTTTATTGTAAAAACGTACACAATATATCTTCAGGGTTTACTAGACTAGACTGTTACTTATCCAATGCTAACGGTATAACACTAACGCTTTTGGCGCTCGGCGGCTGTCGGACCTCAGCGTCTCAAGGGACGAGGCATTACTGTAATGCAGTGCAGAGCAGCACGTTCAAATTCATGTCTTGCCTGACCTCTAGACGGTAACTGGGTTTGCGATTGTAGTTTACCATTATAAATTTTGCGAATTTAGTTTCCTATTTATAAAATGAGTTTTACTTTTAAAAGCAAAAGATACGAACTTGAACAAATAAAAAAGACGGAATCTTGCTTAGCAACCAACTGAAGCATAGCAATGGCGGTGGCGTATTATTTTTTTGAGTGGACTGAGTCAAGCCGATGTGACGGCTGATCGGCATAGCATGATGTAAATATTTGAGTGTGGCTTGAGTGCTTCACTTTTGAATTTAGGGACGTGGCGTCCGTCTTTTTTATTTGTTTAAGGATACGAATTAAAAATAACATGATGTTCATACAGAAAACAGATGGAGAACCCAGCTACAAATATGCAATACTGCAGCACTAAGATGCAGTTGGCATGAATTTAGTGGAAGTGCTGTTAATGTCTTATTCGGATGGCGAGTGCAGTGTAGTGCGTTGCAGGTTATGGATGGCACTGAAATTCATGTTTTGGGCTAGCGCGATGCTAACCATCATCAGATGCATTTTCTTATTGTATTACTAGCTTTTTCTCGCGACTTCGTCTGCGTGGACGACAGAGGAAGCTCATTCGTCTTTATTCAAGGCAAATTTACCAAAAGTACATATTTTAGCAAGACTTCCTTTGCATATCAGAGCGCGTACTACGAAGAGGTCAAGCTGTATCTTCGTAATCACCCAACCAATGTTGATGTAGTCTAAATCTAAATCCCTATAATATAAGTTGGGACTTATGCTACCAAACCCTGAAAACCACATCAAAAACCGTTCAGCAGTTTTCGAGTCTATGGATAATGTAGAGAATGGGGTCAGTTCCATTTTCATAATTTATTTATTTATTTTAATCACAATATATACCCTTACAGCTAAAATGCCAATACGATGCTATAGGTACCTACCTTATATAATATTCAATTTTAATAGTATAGAATGGATTAGGGCACCTTATCCCGATAAAAAGCATGGTTACCTGACTCCTTTCCTATAATCCTCCTCCGGAACTGAATACCGGAACGGATCCCTTGCGAATCCCACCAGCAGCTTCCCTTTTTTTCCATCTAGATAGTCCAGCTCATCGTCCACTTCGTTCCCTTTGGTTTCGTGACTATACTTATGATTATGACTATGACTAAACGAGTATGTGACTGGTGTGTATGGCTTGGGGGCGTGCTGGATTTGGGCGTAGTTTGTGGTGTTGTATATTTTGTCGTAAGTCAGGCGGTCTGACCATGCTGGAACAAAGAAAAACATGTGTTATTCCAGTAACTAATTTGATACCTATTACTATAGAAGACAGATCAGCCCCCGTACCCATATGTCCCTTAAGCGCCAATCGTATATCGTGTTGAGCTCAGATTAGGGTGTAGATTCACTGCGGCAATGTCTTATGATACCATATACATTGTCCTATTAAGTTTATCTCAACTTGTAGTTATCATATTTAGGTGTAAATTAATAAGATTAATTCGATTCTTGCCTGAATCTACAATATTAGACCGCATCTTATTAGTCGCAGTGAAGTTATACCTTAATTTAAACTCAACACGATATACGATTGGCGCTTGAGGGACATATGGGTAGGGGGGCCCTAATTCAGTATTACCACTTAGCGATTCCTTGCTTCGAAATCACGTCGATTCCTTAATTTCACGTTGATTACTTACATCTGCGAAATTTGTATTCTCTATGACGCGTCATTTCACAACGTGAAATTTCGCAAATGTCGATTATTAATTAAGGAATCGACGTGATTTCGAAGCAAGGAATCGCTAAGTGGTCATAATGTATTAGGGCCCAGTTGTTATGAGGAGTACGCATCAACTAGCCCGCAATTGCCGAAAATCTGTTTCGTAGATGTCTTGAGGTCGCCGATAATGGACGCGTGTCTTTAAGACGCTGTAGTATTAGAAAATGGAGTGCCTAAAAATGGTGTAAAATTTTGTTTTCCTTGAATGAATTGTATCCGTTGAGGTTTAGATTCTTTATTGACACATAGATTTTATTTTATTTTTAACCGACTACAAAAAGGAGAAGGTTCTCTATTTGATTGTAATTTTTTTTTAATGTTTGTTATACCTCAGAACTCCGTCATTCATGAACCGACTTGGAAAATTCTTTTTGCGTTGCGTTCAGTATAGCCAAAGCTCGTATTACGTATAGCTACGAAGTGGTCCCATATAAATTTCATCGATATTTGACCTTGGACTTTGAAGATACATTGAAGTCGGTTTTTTTGTTTGATAAAACGTTTACTTGTTTATTCTTTATTGGCTTGCGTTGACCACTATCTCACCTGATTTATAACTATATAGCTGTCCTCAAGGACAGCAAGGAAGGAAACTCTAGCCGTGAGGATATCACTACATAGTATAAAACAAAGTCGCTTTCTCTGTCCCTATATCCCTATGTATGCTTAAATCTTTAAAACTACGCAACGAATTTTGATGCGGTTTTTTTTAATAGATAGAGTGATTGAAGAGGAAGGTTTATATGTATAATAACCGCGAAGCCGGGGCGGGTCGCTAGTTGAATAATAAACTAGGTACCTAGTATTGTTTACTGTTGACCCGCAACATCAAAACCTACACAACAAGATAGATCAGCCGACGAATTGCACAACCACGCAGATAATCCGCATAATATTAGCCTGAAAACTGACTTCACGCACTGAATGTTCCAGAACAATAGTTCTAACTTAATAGCATTGAATGGGCCACAAATGGCCACAATAGAGATAGTGTTAGGCATGATCCGGAGGCAACAGACCGAGAGAATGGCTGTATGGAATGGAAGTGTTGAATGGATGACGCTATTTATTTTCGTTTATTTTATTATCGTGAAGGGCCTTTAATTTTACAAGCTTTTATTTAACTTGCAATGTATGTATGTGTGTAACTATGTTTATATGTTTGTTCGGGTGGAATCTTGCAAGCTGAATAAGAACCACTTCCTCTTGTCCTACGATGTTGAAATTTTGCATACTTGTCTAAGTCCGATGAATGCAATATTATGGTGACAGCCATCTGATCTGATGATGGAGACGGAAGGTGGGCAATGGAACTTCTTGACGGATAATCGTAAGCGACTAGTGCTTGGGCTCATTTTAATCTGCTTGCGTTTCCGATTACGATATTGTTAAAAGCTTGTGTTGAAAAATATATTTTCAACAAAAAAACTTACTTTAATACGTGTTGTATCAATAGATACATCTGTCTCTTCTCTATTAATCGAAAGGTTGTCAGATCTGTTTTTCTATGTAGTATCATTTAAAGCTTAGGTTCTGAATAGCGCTTCTATGAGGCATGCATAAAAAGAAGTATCAGTACCTAGGTACATGATACTATTATTCATTCTGTGCTAATCAGTTATTTACTTTCAAAGTTCAGTTTTTTTACCTCTGTTGTGGGTACTATAGTAGGTACGTTGATGTTTTAAAGCTCTGGTCACCCAGAGGTGAGTTTGATCTCTGAGAGCAGGATATATCGTCATTACCTGAGAATCCAGAAGCAACAGACCTTTCAGCACTAATATCAATTGGCACGTATCCTTTTTGCATTTCAAAGCCTAAGAGAAATGAGCAGTGAGTCCCTATTAGTAAGAGTAGATTATAGAGTAAATTCCGTTGCAAATTGCACATCGTGGACTGTTTGAATAGGAGCCTGATTTTTTTACCGAGGAGTATTCAATGTCATTGAATCAAATACGTGGTTGATAACTAGCTAGGTATTCCTAGTAAGGTTTTGAAATCGGCGAAAAGATTGACTAACTTGAAAATATTGATTTGATTTACATACAATTGCATGTTTTGTTTTCTCTTTTCTTTGGAGTACTCATATTCTCATTTGCTTGCATTAAAAATGAATGGCTGGTCCTCGAGACACAGTGTGAAGCTGCATCGAGGGCCTGAGGCTATAATAATTATGTTTATCCCCCATTATATATACTTCCTATAAAGCTTACTTCCTATAAGCCTTAAACCGTGAGGAGTGGAAAGAGGGTAGGGAGGCCTTTGCTCTGCAGTGGGACAAACCAGGCTAATAATAATAATATATACTTCCTATGGTGTTTCCGCTTTAATTAAAAACAATCCATAAGTAGTATTCAGCAAACCTATCAAGACATGAAACTAATGAAGCAATGAAGAAATGAATTCACTTCTTGTGTATTTGCACAAGAAGTGCGATGCCAAAACCTCCAACGAGGAAGAAAAAAAAACAAGAAAAGAGTTATTAAATCATTGAGAAACTGTGAGACCTCAATGCATTAAATGATTTGTTTGTGTTTTTTATGTTTTTTAAGGAGGTAAGTAACCACAAATACATTTACATACTTACGTTTACGTTACATTCTTATTTTCCTCTAATTGGGTTTACTTGCAACAGAATTTTTAAACAATGGACAAACACAAAATATTATACAACAATTTAAACTCTACATTTTGTTTACGATATAAATAAACACTATGTAGTATAGATAGATAGATAGATAATCACTACCTTAAAGGTACAACAAGGTCTACAATGGTGTAACAATGCCCAATATCACCCGGTCTTATAGCTGAAAGCAATCAAAAAGAAACACTGGTTTTTAATGAACTCTTCATTAATAATAGATTGTGATTATATTATTATATTAGCAAGATATTATCTCAGCAATCATCGCATGTTTATATAATTGCATCTTTGTTTGAAACTGAATTCAAACAACGAAGATGCAGTTATTGCATGATATACAGAAATATAGACAAAGACCTATAAATATTCAATAAAACAGAATAGATACTTTATAGGTTGATGGATATGCAGTCGTGCACAAAGAAACGATTATCTTTTGGTATACGCAACTACTGCAATGCTCTTAAGAGGGAACGGCACGCTGAAATTTTCATACAAAAAGAGAAAACGTTTTTCTACTCTCTACTATTAACCAAATTCGAAATTTGGACATGTCAGAGATTTTATTAACCGACTTCAAAAAGGAGGAGGTTTACAATTCGACGGTATGTTCTTTTTCTTTTTTTCTTTTTATTTTTTTGTGTGTTTGTTACGCGATTACTCCGCCAGTTATGCATTGATTTCGATGATTCTTTTTTTGATTGGTAGGTAATACTTCAAAGGTAGTCCCATATAAATTTTATCGAAATTCATTCAGTAGTTTTTGAAAAAAATAGCAAAAAAAAAAATATAAGTTTAATCTTCAAGTCGATTCTTGTTTTTTTCGTTACCAACTTTCTAAAGGTGGAGATTTGTATTCGACTGCTTCACCTGCTTCACCCAGGGTTGACTTCCGGTGAGGAAACTCCTCAACGGTGAATAGTACAGACACAACATTTCGTAAATGGATTTAACCATAATAGCCTGTTCTAAATTCCATCACGACATGGCAGATACACCCAGGATTGACTTCCGGCGAGGGAACTCCTCAACAGAGATATAGGACAGACATGAAATTTTTTTGTACATGCATTTAATTGTGATAGCCCGTTTTAAACTTCGTCATGATGTGGCTTCTAGATCATAAAAGCTTGTCTTTAAAAACTTTTTGAATTAATTTAATTAAAACTTGTTTTTCACTAAAAAGGGTAAAATAAATTATTTTTCAAAAAAAACTAAACCGACTTCAAAACCACAAATGGCACTCAAAAGTAAAAAATAAATTAATATAATTATCATAAGCGCTACCCACTCATATATTTGAAGTCGGTGCCAGCCAAGTCTAATAGGTAGTAGATATATACTACCTACAAGTAGTACTTACTATATACATAGTATTTTAAACCATCTTATACTAAAAACAGAGGTAATAGGCACAGTTAAATGAAATTAGATGGTCATAAAAGGACACCACTCAGCATAATGCGCCATGACAGCGCGCTGATTTTCAGTTGTGCCCTTTTTCGTGACGAGTAGTTGCAAATTAACTTATAAGTAGCTATTATATTACCAATGTACCTATTCTTCACGCGTACAAGGGACCTATCGGTTGGCACTACGATGCCCAAACAATGCTTTTCAATTAACTGTATGCTCATTTCACGAGAATGATGTAAGCATACATAATTGTAACATTTTTTTTATGAATCGAGGTATTAACTTTCATTATAATTTCGTTATGCCGCTGAGTATTACCACACGTAGGTAATACCTATTTAATGGCACTCAACTACGATTTTACGCTTTCTCGAGCTGAAGGGATTGCAATTATAAGCATTTTTATTTGTACTTAACTAGCTGTACCCGGCATGCTTTGCCAGATATTTTTTGGGCCAGGAACCCTCGCGGGCGGCCAAATTTTTATCATAATTGGATCAATGGTTTAGGAACGAATTATGTATACTACATGCAGGAGGATGCAACGGAAACCAAAATGCTTTGGTTCTATATTTATTAGTTACCTATATAAATTACATTTTAATATTCCTACTTGCTAATAAACCCAAATGGTGACAACGGTTCGATGGGAGATCCAGAAGTCTGGGGGAAACAATGGTTTCTTAACCATAACCCGACGCAGCATAACGTTTCCTCCTTCATCTTTGAAGGAGGAAACGTTATGCTGCGTCGGCGCCTCGTGGAGTCGCGGCAGCGCGGCGAGCTGTTGCCACGCGAAACTGGTGCTTACGTATCAAACGCATAGAGGACAGACAAACAAACATTCCTATTTATTTATGTAGATTATGAATACACAAATTATTACATTTATTTCGTCTCTAGATATTAAAATAAACCTATTATGAAGAAACTAAAGTAAAAACTGAAAATGTATCGGTATACAATAATAGGTGTCAACATATTTTTAACAAATTAGGTAAGTTATGTACCAACGTATTTACGTTCTTTGGAATCATCACTTAAATAAAAGCGAATTGACTAAGTTTATTGTACATAATGCATAGTCATCAATAAGTTTAAGGTAAGTGAAGTAAGTGTAAGGTAAGTGTAGGGTAAGTGTTTAAGGTAATAAGTTGAAGGTAGCTATTTAGCTGATGCGTTTATCATCATTAGGTATAAACAGCCGATGTACATACCCACCATCTTGACATATACTTGTAGATATAGCATAGACATTTCTTTTCTTGTAGTTGCTGCCAGTTACTTTGCAGACCTCGTCGCTCCATTTAACCATTCCGGCGTAAGAGCGTCCACCTACTACCCTATCGGGTATCGGTAATTGACAAATGTGTCCAGCCAATTGCAGCTGCAGCTTGCTTACCCTATATTGGCTATTTTATTTCCCTGGATAACCTTGTACTCAATAAAAACAAAGGTCCCCTAACACATACGGATATAAATTATGATCAGCGATTCGATCCATTATGTAGCTAATAGTTCTAGCAAGTCCTTTTACTACTGACATTAGCTTTGTAAATATTTGTTTAGACAAACATGGAGATCAAGGTTCCAGTTTAGTCGTTAATTAATGTTTTATGTATAAAGTTTATTATATAAGTAGGTATATTATTATGTCGTTTTATTCTTATAACACTTAGAAGGTAACATTTTCGAGGTTTATTAGTACCTAACTATAATATACGTGGGTTATGGTTGGTACTATTAAATCAAATCAAATCAAATCAAAATCTCTTTAATCATTTTGGCATCACAGATGCACTTTTGAACGTCAAATTATCACAATGACTCTACCACCGTATCGGAAAAAGAACCACTACTCAGAAGATACGGCAAGAAACTGAGGGGCATTTTTTTTTAGAGATTTTGTTACAATTTTTTTGGATTTTACAATGTTTTATTAAGTATCCTGTGGTTATGGTAGTCAGCATACTATTATGTCCCAGCAGTGGGAACGTAAAAAGGCTGATGATGATGATGACCATGTGCTTTGTCAGCGATTAGTATTCCTTAAGACTGTAATCGACATGATATTTCAGTAGCTTTTTGTTCTTTTGAAAAATACCAATGTCTTTTTTGAACCCCCGACGCAAAAAGGAGGGGTGTTATAAGTTTGATTACTATGTGTCTGTGGGACCGTAGCTCTTATACGGGTGAACTGATTCTGCTGTTTTTTTTAAATTTGAAAGCAGATTTTCTAGAGGTTGTTCTTAGACATTTTTATCAAAATCAGTACAGTCGTTTTTTTACTTTTTATAGGGTTTTTGTGATTTTATAAATTTTAGTTTACTGATATCTTTATATGTGTATATCAACGGTTCCTTTTGTATTCTACTAGCGTTTGCTGTCGTTCTGCAGGGCTCTATCCAGTTATGTGTGTTTTTTTTATATAATGAATAGACAAACAAGCACACGGCTCGCCTGGCTGGTAAGCGGTTACCGTCCCCACTTGCAACACTCGGGGCATTACTAGTTGCCTACCTTTAAGGACCCTTTTCACCCTGTGTTGGTAGTTTTAGTGAAAATCAAAGTACTCGCGCATAAATAAATAATAATATTTTAGAAAAAAACAAAAACCGACTTCAATGTATCTTCGAAGTTCAAGGTCAAATATCGATGATCGATGAATTTATATGGGACCACCTTCGTAGCTATACTGAACCCAACGCAAAAAAAATTTTGCAAATTGGTTCCTAAATGACGGAGTTCTGAGGTAAAAAAAAAACAAACATAAAAAAGGTTTAAAAAAAATACAATTGAATAGAGAACCTTCTCCTTTTTTGAAGTCGGTGAAAAAGAACAGCCCTCGACTTCGGAAGAGCTCTTCTGACGCCTAGGAAATGTTCATAGAATGAGAATGGGAACGTTGTTAAGCGGGTTCAAGTCCCAGAGGGAGGGGGTGATCGTATTTTTTCTTAAAAAAATGTTTGGTATCAAAAAGTAATTTCAATTGCACAAGCGTTTGTTTCGTGTCTGGGTGTTGTGGGACCATGGTCCTCGTAGTTCCTGGTTCCCTAGATACAGGGAATCCTAGTTAGGGGCCAGGATCTATGTATATGGTCGTTGGGCGTTTTTATTTAATTTATATAATTTTAATTTATTTGGGTACGCTGCCAACTGGTAGTGGGTTGGAGCATTTGAGCTATCTATAGACCTTTAATGGTTGTAACGTTACGGAGGTCCCCCGGCTAGCTCTACCTAAGACCTCCGCACGTACAGTACCTTTCTGGGAGAGAGAGAGGGACTGGAAGCTGTAATGAAATTATGTCAATTTGGTGATACTTTTAATATAGTATATAAAACAGTGCTGAGGAAAAGATCTTCTGGGTAATGAAAATTGTCGATAGAGGGAAATGAGAACGTATACTTTGTCGATAGGCTTCTTCTGCCTGTCGAAGAGGGTAAATGAGAACGTAGTACTTTGTCCTTGTCGATAGGCTTCTTCTGCCTGTCGAAGAGGGTAAATGAGAACGTAGAACTTTGTCCTGGGCTTGTCCTTCTCCCGAGAAACTGGAAGTTTGTCCTAGGTTTTTCCTTCTCCCAATCCAGGGGACGTTCGACGGCGGTGAGTAGGCCTTTGTTCGGGCCACCAACTTGTGATACCTCACAACAACGGAGCCACAAAAATAATATGGTTTTCCACCTTTAACACCTTCAACAATCAACCAGAACCTCCGTTCCCTCACGAAGCTCAAGTTCAAGTCCTGGTTTTCCTCTTTTTTCCGTTCTCTGTCAGTTCATCAAATTTTGAATTCTGTTTTCTTTTTCCTCAAGGCAATAAAAGAAGGTCCATTAGAAATAAATAAGAAATAGGTTTGATGAGTCATGAAAAATGAATGAAGATGATATGTAACACTACATGGTCTATGGGTTGTTCAATTGGCTCTCCTTGTAAGTAGTTAGTTTAGTAAGTAGAATGTAGAGTTGTTTTCAGTAATAAAGGCATTCGCCCGTAAAAAAATTAATTATTAGTATTATGACGGTTTATGCAATGTTACGAAAGAAGTACAGAGACAGACTAAGTTTGATATTGTGGGTCGAGGGAATAGCTTCAATAGATAGGAATAACATTTCAGTTTTGTGTTACATGTGGCGTTCCATTATCTAGTCCACTGAGATGCATGGACCGCACAGTATTGCACAGAGTTGCTATCTTTGAACCGTTTCTTTGGGAATACTAAACCTGTCAGATGTTCCAACTCGAGTTAATAACTAAACAATTCATTAATAAACTGTGCTGTTGTCGGGAATTATTAATTAATTTTTAGAAAAAAAAAACTAGAACCGACTTCACGACTAAACTTATATTTTTAGTTTTTGGTATTTTTTTCAATAACTGCTAAATTAATTCCGATAAAATTTATATATGGCCCACCTCTGAAGTATGACCTACCAAACAAAAAAAGAATCATCAAAATCAATTCATTATTGGCGGAGTAATCGCGTTACATCATACATACATAAAAAAGAAACATACCGTCGAATTGAGAACCTCCTTCTTTTTTGAGGTCAGTTGAAAAGAAATAGGATTTCTGGGGGAGACCTTTGCCCAGCAGTGGGACAGTATAGATTCGTAAAACACATCTTATTCAACTGATTGTGAAATTACCTATATTTATTTAACAATCTTGCGATAGCAATGCAATAGCGAGTCTGGCTCAATGGGAGCACGTGCGACTTTCGACCCGACGCATACGAGTTCAAATCGCTCAAAAACGGTGAAGGAAAACATCGTGTGGAAACTGGCATGTCCAAGAATTAATCATTAAAACATTCAAGGACATGAGGCATCACCCAACCCGCACTGGGCCAGCGTGGTGGATTATGGCCCATACTCTCTCTATGAGAGAAGACCCGTGTCCCATGAGTGGGAAGTTAATGGACTGATGATGATGAAGTCTCCATCAACCTCAGAGGCCATTACTACGTGAATGTCACATCTACATAATAAATAGCGAATAAATGTATGTTTATAAGTATATGCATTATAGAATAGGTCTTCAATTTCTAAGGCCAGTTACAATGCAGATTTGACATTCGAAAACCGACTCATGTCGATTAACCTTCTTTCGCCTCGATTTATTACGTACCTACCTATAGTCATGCTGTCCGCATGCCTTCTTCAACTTAATGTCAAGGTTTGCATTACCTAATGCAAGGAGATAGATGTCATACCATTTTTTTCTCGTATGCACACTTCCCGCCGCGACCTTTGTGCGGTGAAGTTTATTATCTGAAATGTCTGCCAATAATATTATTAATCATATTAATATTAATGAAGAATTTTATGCAACAAATAGATATTTTATAATTATATTGTCCTTGAACCTGTTTTGATCCTTCGTTCTGAGAAGTATTTATTAGAATTTAGTTTAAAAAAGGTTGCAAATTTATTAAGTTATTAACACACCTGCATTTTTTATTGTCTCTCTGCATTTTTTTAATTAACACCTAGATAGCTAACCTACACCTTATAAAGACTACACTTGTCGCAGTACTTAATTAAACTATTTTTTTATCTTATGGTCTTAGAGGTTTTGTAAAACTATGCATTGGAGATGACTGAGCAAATTCCTTGAGTAACAATTCATTTTTTTCGACCTTGATGGCTTTCGCAATGGCAGAGAAGCGATTTTCGTGTTATTGCCATTACTAAAACTTTCCATGCGTTTGGCAAAGTGAGTCGAATTAGATGTTATACTGTTGCACAGTAAGACATGGGTTGGTACTGCAACCTTGAACATAAAGTTAACATGGTTGATGTATCGATATTATTATATATTTGACGATACAAGACTCCATATAGAAGGAAAAACAGCGCCAAAGGTCATAGAGCAACAAAAGGTACATTTAGACAAGTATAGGATGATAATAATATTTATAATAAATATAGTTGTAAGTTGTTTTGTAATAATCTTGATTGAAAGAAATGAAATTAAATTGAATTAAATTTAAAATAAGCTGATTAAACTGAATTTCTGACATGTTTTACCCACTGCCTCGCGTTTAGAATTATGAGATCTGGCAGCCCTATGAGGCTTGCCGGCATTGAAGAAGTCGAAGAGAGTCAAAGATTATGACTCATATTTTCCCATGGCAAATATCAGCACAGTAAGTAATGTTTGTATGACCCACTGCTGTAGATGTTAGCAATTAGCTTGACCGATTGTTTTGATTGCCTGTCATTATAATGAAGAAATAGCCAATTTACATATTTATTTCGAATATTTTACACGGCCGTTGAGAAGTCTATTTTTTATAGAGATGGAGTGGTGTTGAGCAATCTTGTAATGGTTGTGAAAGATGGGTGGAGGTTGAGAATTTTGTCGAAAGGGGTTTTGGAAATAGGGGAAATTTTGGATCTTGAGCCAATAATAATAATAATAATTAACAACAACAATAATTACAAATAACAATAATTAATCGCTTGGGTAGAGCAAACAATAATTTTACTGTACAATTTGACCAATATCTACAGTCCGTCAAATCTAAGAAGTACCGTTTGACAGTTCTGACAATTGAATGATAGGGATGGGATGAAAAAATCGATTACTATAATATCCGAACTTTAAGAGATCGATTACTATAATATCCGAATTTTAAGAAATCAATTGTTATAATTAAATAAAAGAAATGTTTAGGATATTTTTTTATTCACTACTAGTACTAGTATCGTCGTCTTCGTCATCATCGTCATTTAAATTAATGACCAGTTGATTGTCCATTACATTATCAAAGTGTACGTCTCTTTCGAAGTCGTCCATTATTATTTTCTTTGTTTTTTGTACTACTTTACTCCAATCTTCCTGTGTAACTTGGGCACATGCTTCCTTTAATAAACCTTCCATTTTCTTGACACTGAAGGGTGGTTTTGTGTTGTGTCTTGCTGCATAACCTGTAAAACAATAATGTAACTATTTGATAGCAGACGAAAACCATTGTTTAAATTATAAATGTTAGAAGTACTCGTGTTATTATTATAATATTATAAAATATTACCTTTAACTTGGGCCCAAATCAGTTCAATGGCATTATATTGGCAATGGTACGGAGGAAGTCGTATGACTTTGTGCCCGTGCTCTTCGGCCAATTGGTCAATTACATATGTCGGTTTTGGTGGTTTATGCAATTTCACTAACTGTAATAATTAAGCTTTTAATAGTGACATGTCGGCATCCACTCCTTTTCTTTGCAGCCATGCCACCAAATCTGCTTTCTTATTGGCTGACGTAGGTGCTTTATCAATTTGCACAGAGTGGTATGGGGCATTATCCATTATAATTGTGCTGTTAGGAGGGATATTCTGTAATAAATTTAAGAACCACTCTCGGAACCTTACTGCGTCCATTTCTTCATGATACTCTTTAGTGCTTTTGGATTGGAAAGCTAATAAAGAGTTTTCCACGAAGCCTGTAGACGCTGACCCAGCATGGCATATTATGAGGCGTCCACCTTTTCCTATCGGCACCTTCGCGAGCACGAAGCTTCAGAATCATCAGTCCATGTTTTCGGCACAGAATGGTTGGAATTTAGCCAGGTTTCGTCCAAAAATATTACATTATCCCAGTTTATAATTTGTTTAACTTCGCGCAGGAATGTTAGTCGCTGCATAATTATGTCATGTCGCTCCATAACAATTTTTCGTTTGTCAACTTTTTTGTATCTGAAGCCAATTCCTGTTATTACCGTTCTCAACGACTCTATGCTTCCCTTATACAGCCCGGCATCTTTTAAAGTTGCACATAACTTTGCCAATGTTGGAAATTCGCCTCTTGTAAAATACCCGTATATATGGTTTCTAATAGCATGACTATCGAATTCATCGATGCCTGTCACAGGTTTATTTCTTTTTCGTTTTTTTGGTGTGTGAAGTACGTTACTGTCACTCCCCGAAGGCCCATATTTTTCACTTAATATTTTGCCAACGGTGCGGCTACCAATACCGAGAGCTTCACCGACGCGATCCCGAACTTGTGTAACTGGCAGTAGAAGTCCACCATTTTGAGATTCACGCTCAAAATACTCGTGTAATTTCACCACCAATTCACGAGCCTGGCTGTTCAAAGTACGTCCTCTTTTCGACATTATTAATAAACACTTGCTTAGTTCGGAGTCCAGTATAAATATTGCCAAGGTAAACGGATAAAGAATGATCAGTCCAGAAAAGTAATAGCCAAGTCACAAATTGTAAAACACAAACGAGAAAGCAAGTACGCGCACAGTCAGCTTCCAAGATGGCGAGAGACTGCTGACGCCGAACCGACCGAGCGGACCGCGTGCGCTTGTAGTTGGCAGTGTTGCCAGAAAAAAAAAAAATATTTTATTTTTTCGCTTTCGACAACTTTTTAAAGAAGCAAATATATTTGATTTATAAATACGTATTTTTGGTGAATGGGTTTTATCTCATATTTTACGATTACATAACTATTTAGTTATGTAATCGTAATATGTGAGATAAATCCCATTCACATGAAAAAATATTTGTTTGGTTGTCAAGTGTAATTTGTAAATAATACATTCGATTTTTCGTATATGTAAACGATTTTTTTGCATACAAGTGTATCCGAAGAGTCGCAACACTACGTGCAGTGACCTAACTACGTAACTTTGTAATGAGGTCAAGAATATAACTATTAGAAATTATTTACTGTGTAAATATGTGTTATTTTGCTTTGTTTGAAAGTTTTCAATTACATTTAGATATTAAGAATTGTACATTTTTAGATACAATAATGAAATCTTTCTAAATTCATGGTTTTATGAAAAAGGTTATCGAAACTGAATAATGTACGTATGAACAAAGTTGTTTCGGTTTGAAAAATATGAAACGTCAAACGGTACCTCTTAGATTTGATGGACTGTAGGTCAAATTGCACTGTAAAATTATTGTACAACATTTCATGGAGCCCAAAAATAAAACGCGACCGCATTTTTCGATGGCTAACCGTATTATCATAAAAATCCGTCAATTAGACGGAAAGTGAAAGCTTAATGTTGTGGTGCAGTCGAAATTGAAGTCGGGACGGCGAAATATTGCGGAGATCGGCTGCCGGACCGGTTGACAGACGAAAGTGGTTTGACACTCCGAACTCTGTCTATCATAACTTGGCCGTTGCTGTTTTAGCAACTACTGTATATGAATGTAAATGTCATAGAATGAGTAGCAGTGGGTACGAGAGTACGAGGACATTGACGGCCAAGTTACACTAGCCGCAGTGGACAGGTTTGTGTCCATTGATGGATTGACGACATGATTTCAAAATGATGTTCCCGTCACACATGATAAAAATCACTTATGTATTCAAGTGTATTACTGGATGTTTTTACAGACTTGGCTACAAAACGGTTCAATGTAGATATTTTTTATTGATAGTATTTTTACTTAAGTACGTCATACTTCTATTTGTCGTAATATTGTAATTTGATAAAATCATCTTGTATTTTTTTTCCGAAAACACAATTAGTTCCACCATAATTCTTATCCCACGCGGATTGAACTACCTAGTGACATAAATACGCTGATGAATACGCTAGGTATCAAACATTCCCAAATATAATGTCGGTGGACGATAATATCGGGCACTGTCCAGCAGTGGATACCATCACATTTAGTATGTAATTAGTGAGTCAAGTTCATGTAACTCGATAATTGTTACTCGGTCGATGTCATGTCAATTATATCGATTTCTTTATTACATAAAGTCTTCCAATTATTTTAAGAGGTGTGCAAAAACTGGGTTAAATTATGATATTATGGAATGTCTACTGCCTCATCAGCGACTGTAAGAGATTGCTACGAGCGATAAGAACGCCAATTGTATAACCCTAGATAAGTTATATTTCTTAATGTTTTTATGTACCTATATGGTATACAATAAAGAGTAGTTTTCTATTCTATTATATTAGCATGAAACCCTTTCTAGCCAAATCAATACTGGGTCTTCCTCCATTTAAGTCACCTTCTATAATTGGTTATGTGTTAATCACATGCAATGTTACTATTATATTTTTTGCAGTAACGTACGCCTACTGACTAGTTTCTCTTTGTGACGAAGTCCGTCCTGTGATAGCGATGCTTTTCACGCGGCGACTGACTGATGTTCTCCCGGTGACTTATATTATTATACAAAAAAAATTGAGCAAGAACCATAGAAGTAGTCAATTCAACGTCCTTTATTTTAGAAGCAAATAAGCCTAATATCTATCTAGGCGTCTTCAAGTCTCGATTGAACAGGTAATATCACGGCAAGAGTGCTAGATCGTCGATCACATCTTCGCTTACCATCAGCCCCCCTACCCATATGTCCCTCAAGCGCCAATCGTATATCGTGTTGAGCTCAGATTAAGGTGTAGATTCACTGCGACAATGTCTTATGATGCCATTTATTGTCCCATTATGTTTATCTCAACTTGTAGTTATCGTATTTTGGTGTAAATTAATGAGATTAATTCGATTTCTTGCCTGAATCGACAATAATTAGACTGTATCTTATTAGTCGCTGTGACGCTATACCTTAATTCGATCTCAACACGATATACGATTGGCACTTGAGGGACATATGGGTAGGGGAGCAGGTGAGATGGTGGTCAAGCACAAGCCAATTAACAAAAAAAAGACGTGTGGCACTCGGAGACTGCCGCGGTAAAGCTATTGCATAGCATTCGGAGTGGGGGGTGTTAGGTTATTTTCGTTACGGAATTTCAGGATTCGGTCTCCACGCTCAAGGCCCGCGATAAAAGCTATGCAATAGCTTAAAAATTGCTAAAATATTATAGACTATAACGGTAGAGGCGTTAACGATGTGTCGTCAAACCTGCATATAATATCTACGTCTAATAACCTTCTTGAAAGACCCCAAGTTATGGATATGCGAAGACTGGGATGAATTTTATCCGACAAGTTCGTTTGGGACTAAAAATTATATCTTTAGTAATAAGATTTCAAGCAGTTACTTAATAGCCAGCGAGAACTTAATAACCTTGTTCTAAGTATTAGCAGTAACTACTTATTAATCTGTGGTATTAGTCCAAGTAGCCATTAACAGATGACAAAAATGTACATTTTGACCGTCAATATATTTCTTTTATGACATTTTTATTTATACCTTTGCTAACCTTGTTGAAATAGATGTCTACATAGGCACTGTTGTAATTATTACAAGTCTAGATATGTAAATGAAGTGGAAAAAAGCAATGTCGTGACGCATTTTATTGAATAAATTATACGATCTTTGTTTGCACTAGAAACGAGTTTTCTAAGGAATGAGGAATTTTCCTGACCACTGTTACCTATAACTACTTAGTTGTTGATTGAACGTCATTAATTACTAATAGGTCTGTATGCGTACTAAGCATAGCATGATTTTTTACATTTATATTATCTCTACAAATAACATAGTAAAAATATGTATATTATATTTATCAGCTGTCTCAGTGATGAACGTATATATTGTGTAACTAATTAGTTATTATAATTTACTTTCATATAAATGGAAGACTATTTATAATTTTATTTCTATTTTATGATTTATATTTTTACTAGCGGCGCCTCGCGGTTTCATTCGCGATTTCCCAGGATAGTGCCTATATGCTATTCCAAGTATACATACCAAAATTCATCAAAATCGGTTCGGTAGTTTTTGCGTGAAAGAGTAACAAACACACATACAAACTTTCGCGTTTATAATATTAGTAAGGATAATTAATGACAATCATAATATTGCATCTCTATAATCATAATAGTGCATGCCAGAAATGGCGAATATGTTGGACTAGGTTCTTCTGTTCTGACACATGTATATGTATATAAAGAATTGTATCATTATGATGATCTAACAATACCTAAGCTATTTACTAATTTCCTTACATGGACGTGACAAAAATGTTCAGTTTACATATGTATGGATTAACTTTGTTTAACTATGATTATGATTATCTTAGGAACAATTTACAAACATCTCATTTTTATTTTATTATTTATAGTACAGTCACTTGGTTCGAAAATACGATAAAAAGTTATATACAAAATGCTAAAACACTTTGCGGCGCTCGTACGCCAAAATTATTGGCTTAATGAAGAAAAAAGTCGATACATAAATTGTAGGTCTCTAGTTTCATTTTGTATATAATTTTTTAACGGAAAAAAAGTCGGAAAGAAGGTATTGCCTAAAACGAAGGTATAACTGCTTTTACGCGCAATTTTCAATATGGGACAAAGTTGAAATTCAGAAAGAGCAAATCTAAATCTATAAAATTACTAACTTTAAAAACTCCCGGAAAACTTTCCAGGTAAAACTACCAAATGACTGGATTATTAAGAACGCAATTCAAACTAATTATGTAGTAACCGATTTTTGCAGCTGCTGACAAATAAAAATATTATTATAACAATTATTATTTCTGCAATATATTTTAGCACAGATTATATTATTATACGGGTTGACGTCTGTATCACAGATATTATAACGAAACTTATTAAGTGATTATATTTATTTGATTGATATGGGCAGGCGTGGCGCTTACCATCAGGCGAAAGAATTGCTCGTCTCATTAAACAGTTCCATAAAAAAAAAAGTTACAATAGCGGCTATCCGGCCTACCTAATGAATCTAGGAATCTTCAAATTTCGAGTGAGACTGTCTACCTAAATATCTCGGTTGCGATACACGTCGCTTGCTAAGAAAATGTACCAAAAATGAGAATATTAAATGATATGTATCTACCAAGTTACGATTGAGTTCGGCGCAACCTGGCGTTGAAGTTTGTTGTTGTTTATGCAACAGTAACTGCTCCGAAATAAAGGGCAGGTCCAACTTGTGCCTCGGGTTTCTTGGACTGGTTTAACTTGCAGCTGATTGGTTTTGAGCTTAGTTTGTTATCCAAACAGAAAAAGCACAATAGACTTGCTAAGGCCTACGGGTAAATTTTGGGCATCATTATCATCATACGCCTGTACTCTTCCATTGCTGGACCTCCTGCCTCGCTAATGAACCCCAACGAATGAGGAATAGCAAAATGGCATCATCGAATAAAAAATATTTGTTTTGTATCTGCGTGTTGTAGGGCTACGGTCGTTGTAATTCCTCATTTTAAACCGACTTCAAAAAAAGAGAAGGTTCAATTGTATTTTTTATTTTTTTTATGTTTGGTACCTCTGAACTCCGTCATTTATGAACCGATTTGGATAATTCTTTTTGCGTTGGGTTCAGTATAGCTACGAAGTGGCCCCATATAAATTTCATCGATATTTGACCTTGGACTTCGAAGATACATTGAAGTCGGTTTTTATTTTTTTGTAAATATTAATTATCTAGACCCCTTGTCCCATGGAATCCAACCAACTATAAAGTATGGTTAAATATCGATTAAGTTTTAATATTGATTCAATCACTAGCGTAGTGGGTATACGGGGAATTGGTTCTTTGCCCGTGGACTCACCAGTGGGTGATAGTGGTAGGTACACGGGTCGTGACCCATCTTTGTTCTATGCCATGAGAACTATATTAATAATCATCTCCCAAATTGATATGATAACTAACTTTAAAATTTTATGGGTAAGAAACAGCAGCTTAGAATTTAATTAGTTATATAACATAACTAGGTTAAGGTTTTTATAGCATTTTTATAGAAATATTGTAAAAAACCTATACCTAAAAAATAAAAAAAAACTGAATGTAAAAAAAAACAAATAAAATATAATAATAATAAAAAATAAATTATATTATATAAAATAAAACTTAGAAGCCTTAAAAACTTTATTTTATTATTATTGGTTCTGATAATAAAAAAAAAATAACGAGACCTTACGTAACTTTCAACGTTTAAGATTTAATCTTTTGAACTTCCAAAAGTGTCGCAGACCGCAGACCGGCTTGAGTTATTGAAAGTGCTATTATTATGTAAAAACTCGTACTCATTTCTTTTTTGACCGCCGGAGTAGATATTGCAATCCCAAACTGATTTCAATCCTGCGAGATATTTTCTGTGACATTAATAAAAATATATATAGTTAAAAACAAATCAAATCAAATCAAATATCATTTATTTTATTAAAATATCATTTATTATCATTTATTTTTTTGAATATAGGTGGTGCATTGGTGTTACATGTTAAATAATAGGTTATATTCAGCCTGCGGCATGCAATAATTTATAGTGAATCGAATTAGTTCATAAAAAAATTAACATTAACTATTCAATTATGAAATGTCACATTACACAAATAAAATGTCAAGAATTGTAATACGTTATACAATGATGATGTAAAAGCTGTAGTCATATTTGGCTTTTATTAAAATTATATTTATAATTTATTCTGAGTTACAATTTGTGGTGATTCTTACGACTTCCAAATATAAGATCCCACTAGCACAGAATAAACAATAATGTAGCAGCACTAACCCGAAGCTCTACATTTTGACACGTCTGGATTTTGCAATTTAAACTTCTGGTCTGGTATGAGGTAGCGCAGAAGCGAGACAGGTGGAAGGAATTGGAGGAGGCCTTTGCCCAGCAGTGGGACAGTATAGGCTAGAAAAAAACTTCTGGTTCAATCTCGTATTTAGTTCAGTTTTAGGTTTGCGTAAGACAAGGCGATATGGTCCTAGAGACTTTAGCCTGACCAAAGAGGCGAATTAAAACAAAAGTTTTGGGTTTGCACGTGGCTCAATAGAGCTAGATCGCCTCGTTACTTATTTCGTAAAAAAAAAACTTTATCGAGTGATGTAGACTGATTGATTCAGTACAAAATGTATATGGGTAATAGATTTCGTCGGGTCATTTTGAAGAGCAGCGCAGGCAAGCTTTCCATAGCAATGAAGATAAGGAGCTTTTCTCGCCTCTTTTGTTTTTGCTGTTAAAAAAGGGCTCACAGTCACGATTTTTATCGTCTATGCTGATATTTAGGCCCCAGACGGGCGGCATTTGTTAGACTTTGACCTCTGGAGAGATAGAATTGATGTTACGCTAATTTCCACAATACCTACCAAGAATTTTTAAGTGCAAAGGTATAAGAAAAAGTAAAAGCCTAAATAGGGCCGAAACTTTCTCGGGAATTTTAGGTCTAAGTCAATCTTTCCTATGCGATATTATTATTATTAGGTTGCCGGAGTTTAGCTTAGATAAGCATTGATTTTTTTTTGGTTATGTTCTCTTTTATGTTTTTGTTTTTTTTAGGACTTTATGCTTAGCGACAAAGTCCAAAAAAAAAGACGTGTGGCACTCGGAGACTGCCGCGGTAAAGCTATTGCATAGTATTCAGTGTGGGGGGTGTTAGGTTATTTTCGTTACGGAATTTCTGGATTCGGTCTCCACGCGCAAGGCCCGCGATAGAAGCTATGCAATAGCTTAAAAATAACGAAAGTCAAAAACAGATTTATGTTACTTGTGTTTACCTAAGAAAGCATAGCTTATCCTATTTTTTTATATTATAAATACGATAGTTTATTATTATGAATGTATGGATGATTGTTACTCAATCACGCATCAACTACTGAACATATATTGATGAAATTTGGTATTTAGTTACTTTAGGTCCTGGAAAAAGACATATGCTACTTTTTATCCCGGGAAATCGCGGGTGAAACCGCGGGGCGCAGCTAGTAAGAACATAAATACGAAAAAATAATATACAAATATAAACGTAAAAAAATAAATATAAAATATTACTATCTGCGCCACGTGGTTTCACCCGCGGTTACCTGGGATGTGTTCATCATCATCATCATCCACAGCCCTTTACATCCCACTGCTGGGTATAGGCCTCTCTCATATCATGCCATTTTCCTCGAGTCTGCGCCATTCGTGTCCAGGTTCGGCCCGCGATTTTTACAATATCGTCGACCCATCTTGCTTCCGGACGCCCAACGCTACGCTTGCCCTGTCTTGGCCACCATTCAGTCATTACTTTACTCCACCTGTCGTCACTCCGCCTGGCCAGGTGTCCCGCCCAACTCCATTTGAGTCCCATAACAGCTTTTCCGACGTCCCGAACTTTCGTTCTTCGTCTGATTTCAACGTTAGGGACTCGATCTTGTAGTTTGATGCCGAGCATGGCTCGTTCCATGGCTCTCTGTGCAACCCTGATTTTGTGCACAGCCTCATGTGTGAGCGTCCATGTCTCGGCACCATATGTCATGGTGGGCAGAACACACTGGTTGAAGAGGCGGGTTTTCAGACACTGTGGTATCTGGCGTGACTTGAGGATATCAACCAACTTCCCAAATGCCGCCCAGCCAAGTTGTATTCTTCTAGATATTTCCCTATTCTGATGTTCTTTGCCAAAGGATAGTATATGGCCAAGGTACACATACTCATCGACCATCTCTAGGTTCTCATCCCCAATCATAATGCTTGAAGACGAGGTGCTAGAGATGTTCGTCATAACTTTGGTCTTAGCCATATTCATCCTTAGCCCTGCCTTACGAGAAGCATCAGATAGGCACTGCAGCATTTTCTGGAGATCATCAAGGCTTTCGGCAAACAGTACGAGGTCGTCAGCAAACCTGAGGTGCGACAGGAAGACACCGTTGATGTTAATACCACAAGTGTCCCATGGAAGCGTTTTTACAATATCTTCTAAGACAGCTGTAAAAAGCTTGGGTGAAATGGTGTCCCCCTGTCTCACCCCCCTATTGATTGATATAGGTTTGGTTAAGTTGTGTAGTTTTACTTGCATTGTTGCCGAACTATAGAGCTCCCGGAGTATATCCACATAGCGAGCGTCGATAGAGCAGCGATGTAGTGAGTCAAACACAGCCCAGTGCTCGACACTGTCGAATGCTTTCTCGTAATCGACGAAAGCCATACACATCGGCCGGTTGAATTCTTGACTTTTTTCCATCAACTGCTTTACCGCATGGATGTGATCTACAGTAGAAAACCCACTTCGGAAGCCTGCCTGCTCTACGGGTTGGCATTCGTCCAGTTGGCGAGTGAGTCTGTTGCACAACACTTTGGCGAACAGTTTATAGATTTGAGAGAGAAGGCTTATAGGCCGATAATTACTTAATTTTGAAATATCTCCTTTTTTGTGAATGATGGTGACAGTGGCATTTTTCCACGATTCTGGAGTGTGACCGGTAGACATGACATTGTTGAAGAGCCTTACTAAGACTTTCAGTAGTGGTTGCCCGCCTGCGCGTAGCAGCTCGACCGTGATCCCATCTTCACCAGGTGACTTTTCGCTTTTCATTTGTTCAAGTGCCCGTTCTATCTCCCGGGGTAAAATGAGGGGCAGTTCTTCTAAGCTGCGGTTCTCAACAGCTGGAGCACGTGGGTCGTCTTCTGGTGATACACTTTTTGCAGATACAGATGCATACAGCCTTTCATAAAACTCTTCCACCACCGTCAATATTTGATCTCTTTCTGTTATTATATTTCCCTCAACATTTTGTAGTTTTATTATTTGTTTATTTCCTGTTTTAATTTTTCTCTTAAATACCTTAGGACCTCTATATTTTTCTATTGTATCTATTATTACTTTGGTATTATATTTTCTTATATCAGTCTTAATAGCTTTATGTATTTTCTTGTTTATGTCTGCTATTGACTTTAAATCAGTGGTAGCCGTGTCTTTTATGATGGGATGTGTTAGTCCAGGGTATAAGCTGTCTGAGCCTCCATTCCAAATTTCACTCAGATCCGTTGAGCCGTTGCAGCGTGAAGAAGTAACAAAAAAAAGTTCTGGGTGGTGCTGTTATTGTTATGGGCTGGCGTATTGCTTACCATTAGCAAACGTCCAGCTGGTCTCGTCATTCAGTTACATAAAAAAATAAACTGACTCACTGAGAAACGTATGCATTTATAATCATCATCATCATCAGCCTATTACGTTCCCACTGCTGGGACTCAGGCCTTTCCTCGTAGAGAGAGTATGGGCCATAATCCACCACGCTGGCCCAGTGCGGATTGGTGGATGTCACATGTCTTTGAATTTTTCTGATTAATTCTTGGACATGCCGGTTTCCTCACGATGTTTTCCTTCACCGTTTTTAGAGCGAGTGTTAAATCCGCACATTACTTAAGAAAGTCAGTGGTGCGGGGCCAGTGGGATTCGAACTCGGGTGCGTCGGATCGAAAGTCGCAGGTACTCCCACTGAGCCACTCTCGCTGGCATTTATAATATCAGTGTGATATATAAACAAGTATTGTGTGTAGTTGCACATTATTTGATTATTATAATATTTTGGTCAAATTGATTTGAGATCACGAACTCTTCAAACGGCAAATTACATATTTGTCCAAACTTCTAGTTCATGTTCTAAAACATTAATAAATAATAATAATAAAGTAAACTATAATTAAAATGCAAATATTTACATAACAACTAAAATAACCTATACATTTAAATGACAAAAAATATTATAATTAAATTACTATAAATCTAATTTAATAATTATCCACTTGACGAGGTGCCCGCCATATACTTCCGTACTGTGAAATAGGCCTTATAACATGCCACTACTGCATGCGACGTAAGCGGCGCGGTGTAGGCAGCCTACCCACTTGTTGTATCCATGCACTTGCTCTTCTGATGCGCGAAATTGTTTTTTTATCTACCTACTTTTTTGTTTATTTTTTAGAAGTACAGTAATTACCTAATTTAACAAAATATAGATATAATTCGTGCATAAGCTACGCTTAGCGGCACTCAATATTCTATACTTAAGTTATTAAGTTATATGTTGTACTTTCTCTGTAAGTGAATAATTGTTATTCTTAAGAGATAAATAAAGTTCTTTAACCGTATGTATTTAATATACCTACTTATCTAACTTTGATATAAATCTCATCCTCTCAGTATCAGCGTTCAGTACACCCTTAAAACCAACTTAATCAACCACAGTTTTAAGCTTAGTGTTGTCCAACAGGTTCAGAACCTGTATCACGCTTTGAGCTTACAGCCTAATCAAAGCGCTAACAAATCTAGGTTAATTAATCACTAGTGTTGTACGACATCTAGGGGTTATCGATAAGCAGCAAAGCGCCCATGACTGTTACGAACAATCGAATCGGAAACGCATTGTGCAATCGAGTTTAACTCGGATCGATTACCGGGCTCGTTGTGCCGTTGCGTTTCTGCGACACTGCTTACGGAGTTGCGGAAAATGCTCGGTGTATCACATTGTTCCATTTTTATGCAACTGTGACGTAATAATGGTGAGTAGGCTTCGGTATTCAAATGTTGTTATTGAAATAATTCTTACGGCATTTTTTTTTTAAATGGCTTTTGGGTTGGCGCAGTTTATTGCTAATGTAGAAATCCTACTAATATTATAAATGCGAAAGGTTGTAAGAATGTATGAATGTATGCTTGTTACTCTTTCATGCAAAAACCACTGAATGGATTTTAATTAAACTTCACAATAATATAGCTTATACATCAGAATAACATATAGGCTACTTTTTATCCCAGGAAACCGCGGGTGAAACCGCGGGCCGCAGCTAGTATTATATTATAGGTGCAATATATTTTACTTTCATCAATAGAATGTCACAAAACCTTGTCGAAGCCGTGTAGGGTGACGAAAATACATGTCAACAAAAATATAACATAATTTTAATAAGTAAACCTTTGTATTCTGTGGTAAAATCAAAGTTTAAAACCAATGACAAATTCGGATATTTCACCTGTTGCGCCACACGCAGCATGCCAGGTGCATTTTTTCAAGCAAGTAGTATTTTCTCTAAGTACCATTATAACTATTTTTAAGTTTCATTATTATTAATATTTATATAGTTATTAAATCAATTATATGAAAACATTCACAATTTGATTTACAAAGACTTTGGTTATTATAGATCCAAAATTGATACTGTGGAAGTGTGTAACTACTAACTGAGTCATGTTTTAAAAATGTAAGTATGATTAGGTATATTTTTAACATCATCTGCGGTATCACAAATCCACTCCATCCAAATGTCGTCTGGAAGAGCTTACCACCCACTTTATGTGTTTTAGGTACAAATGATGAGTTAACTAATTTATTCGAATCGAATCTAATTCTTTGACAGATCGGACAGAAATTGCAGGTACTTATCTATCTATGTCTGTACCATTTTTAAAAAGCTAAATAAATGATACATTTTGAGTATGATTATTTATTTAAAAAAAATAACAGCTGAGTACGTAATTCGCACACGGGTAAAAGTATTATGTATTCTGTGACACGGGGTGAACAGTAAAAGAGTTATTAAAAAAAAATCACTTTATCGTAGGTACTTATCCAATTAATATTCACTCATTAGTGAAAGCAATAGGTAAAATAAATTTGTTACTGCATGTAAATTACCTGATTCGCAAATCACTGATGGCACAAAACACAGCAGTAGACCCGCATAAACGGTCTCAACAACTCTAAATTTTCGACATGCTTTGATAATACTCCATGTCGTTCTTTCACTTGCCACATTTTTGTTGAGTTCTATTTGTTCGCACTCCATCACTATTAATTTTTTTTTCAAATAAAACCTAGGGTTAAACCTTCTTGATTAAAACCTTTTCTCATGCTGTCAAGTTATTAAAACAAAACAGCTCTTAATAAAAAAAAAAGTCAGGCACAATATTTTTAAATAAAAAGAATTGGTTCGATATTCGAGATTCGCGCCATAAAAAGCGCGGGAAGACGCGCGCAGAGCATGCGCGGTGCTGCGTACAATGATCCGTCACTTTTTTCTGTGGCACAGACCTCCCGCTACATACAGCCTTCGACTGTTTTTTTTTATGATTGTGAATAATTTTCTGCTCCGCATACTTTATTACGAATTAATAGGTGTATGGGAGTTTATTATTCATTCAAAAGACTTTTATATTACTTTATAAGCTAAGGCTAATCTTGCGTTAGATAAATGCATATCCATAGGTAGGTTCGTTGGGCGTTTTTATTTGTTATATTTTTATAGCTTTCCTCTGTTATTATTTCTTATAATTATTATTCTATTTTATTTACGCTTGTCGTAAAAATCTTCTCTATTTATCAACAATTAAAGGTAATATAATATTTATTAGGTTTTGTGATTCAGGAACTTCTCACAAGCAGTCATTGTCTTACCTCGTAGTCTTTGATCAGGCTTGCATTTTCGCCCCAGGTAGCATGCACCGTTTTCCTCTTGTAAGTACTTGTTCATCGTCTACGAAAAACAAGGTTGATACTTGCATTATTTGTTAAAAAAAAAAAAAGACGTGTGGCACTCGGAGACTGCCGCGGTAAAGCTATTGTATAGCATTCGGAGTGGGGGGTGTTAGGTTATTTTCGTTACGGAATTTCTGGATTCGGTCTCCACGCTCAAGGCCCGCGATAGAAGCTATGCAATAGCTTAAAATGCGCGAGCATTTGTTTCGTGTCTGGGTGTTTTGGGATGATCCGGATAGTTCCCGGTTTCCTAGACACAGAGAATCCTAGTTAGGGCCTTGATCCATTTGATCGTTGAAAAAAAAAGATGAGTTTTTCAACAGACATCCCTATGGCAACTACCCTAACCATTACCCATCACCGTTACCAATAATTTGTTGTTAGAATTCATCTAGTTATCCATTGTTGTTATTTATACCTAAAATCTAGAAAAAAATTACGATAATAAATTCTGCGGCTAATAAGGAACAAAATGTTCTAAAGGAACATTTTCTAAAATTGAATGAAAATATGTTCGTGAAAAAGGAATTTACTACATACATAAAATAAAAACAAGATATGAACACAACTTGGACGTTTTTAGTATCCTATGCTAATACTTTATCCTTATCGTGCGGGAATTTATTTATGTGCTGGTTTGATATGTCGCCTATTTATATTACGCATATAATCGTATTGTGTTTTTTGGTCCCAGAACACGTCAATTGAAACATTTTGGTATTACTTTAAAATATATCAGTTTTTAGGGTTCCTTACCCAAAGGGTAAAACGGGACCCTATTACTGAGACTCCGCTGTCTGTCCGTCTATCACCGGGCTGTATCTCATGAACCGTGATAGTTAGACAGTTGAAATTTTCACAGATGATGTATTTCTGTTGCTGCTATAACAACAAATACTAAAAAACAGAATAAAAAAATATTTAAGTAAATATTTAAATATTTTACAACAGACATGATTTTTTTGTATGCACTTGGCCGGTTTTTTAGATACACGCGGCCTTGTTGTTACGTAGGGGACGATACTAATTATTTGTATACAATATAAGTAATGAGCTACTTAAGTATTTTATGTTATGGTTTTTTTTTTCAAACGGGCGAATGCCTTTATTTCTGAAAACAAACTACACTCTACTTACTAAAACTAAACTAACTACATACAAGGAGAAGCAATTGGATAACCCATAGACCATAAAGGCAATAGATAGCTCAAATGCTCCAACCCACTACCAGTTGGCAGCGTACCCAAGATGCTGGCAGTATTGCCCCGTTGGATTGCAATACTGATACGTTGAGCCAAATAAGTCCCAGCATTTTGGTCACGCGTCGCATCGATCAGGCGCTCTGATAGACTTTTGAAAATACGATGAGCTCCCGGCTCTCTTTCATTTCATTTCATTTCATCGTCACGCATTAGACCATTCGGTTCGAGAATGGCTGCATCATTAACGCTGGTAAAAGCCCGGCGGATGATATCGTTAAGACTGGCGTGACGCGAAATTCGACCGGCACTTCTGGAACATGAGAGACCGTGTTATGGTTAATAATAAATAAACATGTTTTACTCATTTCATTCATTCATATTTTTACTGGTCGTAAAACATTACGCAATTTCACCTGTAAACAAAGGTTGTAGGCACGATAGTACCTACATACATGTTCCTATATGTTTGTAATAACTGATGGTTATAAAAATGTTTATCGCATGTGTACTTACCTATGTGAAATACCACCTGTTAACCATGTGTATGAAGCTCAAATAAAAAAAGAACCATCTTATTATATCATAAGGTTTCGGATTTTACCCGGTGGCCTCATTGTTATAGTAGCGTTCTTGGATTGACATCCTCTGTGGTGTAGTGGTCTGGCAGGTCAGCTCAAATCTTATGTACCGCAGAGCAGTGTCCCTTTGAACTGCGACAATTATTTATTTCAACACAACACTTAAATAAAATAATAAAAATTAATTCAACAGAAAATACTTCAACAATACAAACGGCCTCAAAGATTAGGTTAGGTTATGACAGAGCAGTGATTACACATCACGCGAGCCAAGCGAGCGAAGCGATCGTGCCGCGGCAGCAGCCGGCGAAGCGCCAGAAAGCAAATTAAATGTTCGTGTTTGACCTAGGACTCAGAAGATACATTGAAGTCGGTTTTTTTAATTAAAATGTATAGGTACTTGTTTTATTTTAGTTTGCTGCATGCATGTACTGTGCGGAGACAACAAGAAAGTATATAAATAGCACCAAAATCTGATAAGATCACCGTTAAAAGCGCCATTACGGAAAAAAATGTTATCCGCAGTTTTAATGGGCGTCTCTGAAATTCAATTACAATTAGCAATTACTCTTAGAAAATTAGACGGTGAAACCGTTTTAAAAATACATTATGGTCCGTACTTCACCGAAAGTTTTTAAAAAGGTTTTAGTTGTTTTTTGTCGCGGTAAAAGCAACTACATAGATGGAATGACTCGTCTTATTGAGGGGCTCCAGTGAGGTTAGATTCAGGTAAGTGCATTATTGAGATATCAAGATAAAGCTGTATATTTACTAGGGGAATGCCATTAGCAGTACCTACAATATCATATTGCTGACGACACTTATCCCGCTTTTTTTCTACCTGTGTGAAATGTACGCCTTTTTTCATATTTGTAACCGTCATAAAAGGAGGTTCTCTATTCGATTGTATTTTTTTTTATGTTTGTTACCTCAGAACTCCGTCATTTATGAACCGATTTGAAAAAATTGCGTTGGGTTCAGTATAGTCAGCTACGAAGTGGTCCCATATAAATTTCATCGATATTTTGACCTTGGACTTCGAAGATACATTGAAGTCAGTTTCTTTTTTCTAAAAGTTATATTAGATCCAATGAGTTTTATTTATTCAATGGTGCAGTAATTAATTCTTCATAAATTATAAGCGACAAAAACGCACTACAATCTATTTTACAAATTCATTTTTCGAAAGTAATTCTTCAGTTCTTTTATCTTTTATTTTGTTAGTTCTTTTTTTAAATATAATTAAGGTGCCGCCGTTAGCACAAGCAGTATGATATAGTCATAATGATATACGTATCTTTGAATAAAATTGGAATCTTTATTTTTAAATTTAATGTCACTTTTTCAGATATGAATCTAGGAGCAATCGTATTTCTATCTGCAATAGTTTTACAAATATCTACAGGAATTGGAGAGAATGCTGGGCCAGTCAAATATAAAATAAGGATCATACAAAAACCGGGTAGAGCACCACCATTCTTCATGTATCCATTCTACTACCCGAGGTACTATTACTATCCTGCACATTATGTATATCCTGGATTTTATGTATTAGGTTAAAAAAGAATATATTATGTATTAGGTTGTCTGGAAGAGATCGCTTATTAGCGATAAGACCGCCCATTGTACTAATAAATTTTTAAGTTCTATGTTTATTTGTTCTTGTCACGTTTTTGGTGTACAATAAAGTGTTATCAATCAATCAATAAATAAACTTAATAGTTTTCTTAAAACGTTTTTAATTTACAAGTGTTATTTCGAGTGATCATGTGTAATATCGGTGGAATATTATCCATTATGTGTTCGTAAACGTGCACGAGTGTAGGCAAATGAAACGAAATAGAGAAAACATTGCTTTTGTTCTCCCAAAAAGTCCATGGAAAGCTTGAATAAAGTTCCACCACTTTATTGAAGCACTAGGAGATGGTCCGGCTTGTTGCTGTTGACCCTCTTTCTCAACAAAAGTATAATGAATGGAATATTAAACTATCAAATAAATACTACGTAAGACATGGCGGTATGGTCCTAGAGACTGCCTGCGCTAACGGGCGAACTTAAGAAAAAAAAAGTTTCTCTAATGCTGGGGGTCGTGACCACGTCGTGGTATCACTTTCTCCCATTGGACACTGCACCTGTTCTAGCTTTCAGCAATGTTCACGGCTTCCGACCGCGTGGTGCGGATTTCGTCCGACTAGCGCAGGGCTTCTCTCTCTTGGTCTTCTGCGCTCTATTTTATTGGTGACGTCGGCGTCGTGTCTTTAGAGATTATCTCCGGACTTGCGAGCTACGTGGCCGTAACATAGGTACTAAAAATAACTGGTGGTAGGTTTCTTACTGGTGGTAGGTTTCTCGTATGCGAGAGGCCGTCTGGGGGGTACCACCGCTATGCCAGTTATTCAGCCGCCAAGGAGTAATGCGCAAGCATTACTGTGTTCCGGTTTGAACGGCATTCTAGCCAGCGAAATTACTGGGCATTATGAGACTTAACAGCTAATTGTCTCAGGGTGACGAGCGCAGTGCAGCGCCGCGCAGGATTTGCAAAACAAAGTTTTGGATGGCGCTGCCACTGTTAATGGCAGCCGTGTTGCTTACCATCAGGTGAACGACCTGGTCGTCTCGCCACTTAGTTACATAAAAACTTGCATGACTTTCATAAACATGTTTTGCATAGTTCATGTTTAAATAATATTCAAAATATAGACAGTTTTACATTTACATTGATTAAGACAGGTTGTGCAGTTGGAATTAGTTACCGAAATAATATAGTCAATTCATAACTTATATGCATACATTAATTTAGTAGCATCGATAAAATCAATAAAAGATCTTTTAATTTAAGTCATCACTATAGGGGATTATTGAAAAATATCTTAAACGTCTATAGAACGTTTATTTGTCGAATCGAGCCATTCAAACAATATTTTTGTAAAATAGTAATTTTATATTTATTTTTAAATTAATACCTAATATCTAATAACTCTGTCATTTTTTATCTGTTCTTTATCTCAAACGAAACAGCCTCTGTGGTGTAGTGGTTGGGCAGGTTGGCTCAAATCTCATACACCACTGAGGATGCGGGTTCGATTCCTGCGACGGGACAAATGTTTGTGCACAGAAAAAAAGCGCAAGCATTTGTTTCGTGTCTGGGTGTTGTGGGACCATGGTCCTCATAGTTCCTGGTTTCTATTCTAATATATTCTATTCTATTCCCTAGATACAGGGATTCCTATTTAGGGGCCTATGTATGTGAACGTGGGGCGTATTATTAATTAAATTAATATTTTTACTATATTTTTCATTCCATGACGACCCTAAAGTCCTTAAGCTTCACAAAAACGTAGGTATAAAGCACTTTGCAAGTTTGCTTTCGTTTGCCTTCATATGACGTCACACGTTCTGAGGTGACGTTTTGCGCGGCAATATTTGAAACATAACATTTAAACATAGTTTTAGGTACTTTTAGGGATTCTTTTATAATATTGAGTAACGAGACGAGCAGGTCGTTCGCCTGATGGTAGGCTCCACGCCTGCTCATAACAATTATAGTGCCACCCAAAACTTTTAATACCATAAAATTTTCTGCGTAGCACTGCATTGCTCTCATTACCCCCAGACATCAGATATTAAGTCTCATATGCCCAGTAATTTGATTAAAATATTATTTTTCATGACTATAGATATACTTATATGGCTGTATGTTTATTATATGGTTAATTTTAAACACTTTCTGAAAAGTTATCTGTACCCTATTAGGTTACTCTACGGTTTATATGACAATCGCCTTGACAGGCCTAAGAAACTTACTTGTGGCTTTATCAAAAACTAGCGACCCGCCCCGGCTTCGCACGGTTTTATACATATAAACCTTCCTCTTCAATCACTCTAAAAAAAACCGCATCAAAATCCGTTGCGTAGTTTTAAAGATTTAAGCATACATAGGGATATAGGGACAGAGAAAGCGACTTTGTTTTATACTATGTAGTGATAATGACTTGCTATTCGAGAAGAGTGAATGCATTGGCAAAAGTAATTAATACTTAGCAGACGTAACGTCTTATCTATGAAATGATAAGAGGTATGTCTTTAATTTCATGGTTACCTTGATTTTACCCTGCTAACGTTGGATCTGTGACTTATTTCATTATTAGCTCAGTGGTAAACATCAGCGTAGACGTGAGTTTAGGTATGTTAGAGTAAAATAAAGATTTCAGGTGCTTTATCAAAAAACGAATACGTGTTATCATCATCATCATCATCATCATCATCATCATATATATAAAATTCTCGTGTCACAATGTTAGTTATCTTACTCCTCCGAAACAACTTTTACTGATTTTTACCAAATTTTATATGCATATTCAGTAGGTCTGAGAATCGGCTACTATCTATTTTTCATACCCCTAAGTGATAAGGGTTGTTCAACCTTAACTTTTTATTTAAAATTTATATGGCAAAACAACGGTTGCCGGGTCAGCTAGTATTCAGATAAAAATTAGCTTATAATTTAACTTAATTAATCTTTATTTCAGGCAACATTAGATAAGTTACAGATGTTATGAATTTACTTATTCTACGGCCCATATAAATATATACCTTAGAACTGACATACATACAATTTATATTGATATATGTGAGACGTTTTGTCGGCGACGTGTGACGCAACTGCAACTTATGGTCTTCTCCGGGCGAATGTCGTGAAAAGGTAAATAACAAATAGTTTCGTATTTCTAATATTAGAGTGGATTAGTTATTTATAATATTAGTTGGGTCATGTCGGAGGCCTTTGAGCGGCCTATAACTCCGAGTCTCCGACACCAGTATTGAGCCCCCAACCAGAAGAAAAAAGCTATTTTCTACTATAGAAAAGATAATAGTAGAGGTTGTACAACGGTCCATCCATACCTATACTTTAATAAATAAAAAAGTATATGATTTATAGACTTGTGCGGTTCGTTCATTCAGTTCCTATTTTTAAACAACTTCAAAAGAGGTCTATGTTCCACTGTATATTTTTTTAAGTATGTTCACCGATTTCTTCGCCAACTGTTAACCGATTTCAAAAATCCTCCAGTTCAGTATAGCTACGAAGTGGTCCCTTATAAATTTCATCGATATTTGACCTTGGACTTCGAAGATCGAGAAGTCGGTTTTTTTTGGTAAAATGTATACTTGTATAAAACATTTTTTGTTGCAGCCATGGATTTAAGAACGATTGTATTTCTAGCAGTGATACTTCAAACATCTAAAACAAATGGAGAGTGCACAGCGCTTAAGTTGGAGCTACCAGGCTGCCCTGGCAATGGCTCTGTTCCATACATCGCATATCCATTCTACTATCCGTATTATTATTACTACCCTATGTATTATACAGCATACCCTATGGCTTATGTGTTAGGTTAAGCATAAAAAATAAGACTTTAAATAATTGGGAAGAAGAAAAATGATATTGATCAATGTGAACTTTGACGACAGATAACGTAGAATCGTCCCCGTAAGACGATAAGAAGTATAGAAGAATTTCGTTGCTCGAGCATTTGGCGGCGTCGAGATGGTATTCCTAAGACGCAGGTTTTATCCCTGCCTTAACAATACCATGTTTCTTCCTCAACCGACCTAGTTGTGTTTCGGGATGATATTCGGTGAACCATCGGGGAGACGGGTCTGAGCAGCCGCTCAACTGCAGTCTCTCTCTAGATCTACGTGCTCCATCTTAGGCCACATCATCGCTTCACATCAAGTGGCCAAAAAAAAATTTTCTTCTTCCTAAAATCATTTAAAGTCTAGAGATTTTCACCTAGCTTGCGCTAATGCATACAATATAAGAAATATACATTAAGATTTTTCTGGTAGATATATATGGATAGAGATATAAATAGAAAATAGTAATTTTTCATTGTGCAATAGAAAATTCTTTATTGCACAATGCACATAGAGTACGTATTGTAAGTAGGACCTACTAAATTAAATAACTATAGTACAAACCGATTTTGAAGAATAACATCTTGTGTCCGCAAATATACCTAGAGAAACTTTCAAATATTCAAAGTAAATTGTGACCATCATAACATAAACACTAGAAATAAGGATAGGATTGTTGTACCTAGGTATAGACTGATTAAAACGAATAAGTCCTTTATGGGCAACTGCGTACGTTTTTATAATAAAATTCCAAAATGTATAACGGAGCTCACAGAAAGTAAATTCTAATTAAGCTTTAAGAATGTTCTAATGAGAAAAGCATACTACACTGTTCGTAATTACATAGAAGACAAAGATGCTTGCAACATTCCACTTCTGCAAAGTAACCAACTAGTACATAAGAAACATAACATTGTAAAAACCCAAAAAATAACAAAATCTCTTTAAAAAAAATGCCCATCAGTTTCTTGCCGTATCTTCCGAGTAGTGGTTCTTTTTCCGATACTGTGGTAGAGTCATTGTGATAATTTGACGTTCATAAGTGCGTCTGTGATGCCAAAATGATTAAAGAGATTTAGATTTTTTGATTTTTTTTTTGAAACGTTCTTATTTTATTAGGGTTAGGTATGTGTATGTATATCTATCCGTGACTTTGTTATATTGCTAGTATTAGTACCTACCTATGTGGGCAGTCTGTAAGTAGCATGTGCTGTATAAATAAATAAATGTGTATTAGAGATAAACATATCTATGAGTGAATATTTTTCACTTCATGTCTTTATGTGTTTAAAATGAAAGTTTGAATTGTGAAACACTTACATAGTGCTGCTTCTTATAGATTTAATATTTTTTGAACAGGAATCCTACATGTAGAGTTTAATGAGCACCTACCGTGTTTGGTTGTGAATAAAAGAACCACAAATAAATTATGATCACTGTTTTATTTTATAACTAGCTGACCCGACAGACGTCGTCCTGTCTTAACTATAAATCTAATGTTCCGCGCAACTTTCTTCATTTTTTAATTCATAAGAACCTTCTCCTGAAAATAACAAACAACAAAAAAAGAATTACCGAAATCGGTCCAGCCGTTCACGCGTGATGCCGTGACCAAGGGAAATAGGGATTCATTTTTATATATAGAGATGTTATTTACATCTTTTAATTATGCTTCAAGTTTGTCTGCACAATAGTATCGTTTTCATATGAAAAAATCTGAATTTAAAATTAATTAATACAATTATAATGTAGACGTAATATTTACTTTTACTATTAAGGTATTTTAACTAAATAGGTATTTATAGGTATTTATATTAATGTAGTAAAATAATGATCATACACCTATAAAATTATAGTTGCACAGTGGAGCGGGCTATGCTAGGCATATCTCTTATAGATCGCATACCCAACATATAAATTGGACAGCGTACAAAAGTCGAAGATGTGGATATACGAAAAGCGAGGCTAAAGTTGAGGTGAGCGCGGACATCTGGCTAGAAGAGAGGACGGTAGATGGACCAGGGCAGTTACAGAATGGTGGCCAAGAGGTAGGCGAAGACTAGTAGGCAGACCACCGGCCAGATGGCCCGATGATATAGTGAAGGGGGTAGGAAACCTATGGATGCGGAATGCACAGGACCGGAACAAATGGCGTGAAGGAGAGGAAGGCATAACCAGCTGTGGGTAGACACGGGCTGAAATGATGATGATGATATTAATGTACCTCCCGATGTAGCCTCTACATTCAAATTTCGTCATGAAATAAGACAATAACTAACATACTTATACCCACATACATAATCCACCGCCACCTAAAGAAAGAAAGAAAGAAAACATTTATTTTGACGAAACTGTAAACGGTACAACATAGCTAGTATTCTATTACTTTGGTATAACAATGATAACAACACGGTAAAATAAAAAAATGCAGGCAAAAAATTACTAACATATTTAAGGACAATCTTATTAACCGACTTCAAAAAAGGAGGAGGTTTTCTATTCGGATGTTTATTGTTTTTATTATTTTTTATGTTTGTTACCTCAGAACTCCGTCATTTATGAACCGATTTGGAAAATTCTTTTTGCTTTGGGTTCAGTATAGCTACGAAGTAATGCAATGGAATCAGGCGTGACGTTGCGGAAATTCATCTCAAAACCGAAACGCAATGAAAATATATAGTGTAATCCCGCTGAATATTATGTAGGTTGTTGTTAGTTCCTAACAACAACACTCTTTGTACAAACTCTTTGTTTGGTTGTTGTTAGGAACTAACAACAACTAAACAAAGACACACTCTTTGTACAAACTCTTTGTTTGGTTGTTGTTAGTTCCTAACAACAACCAAACAAAGAGTTTGTACAAAGATTATGTAGGTTGTTGTTAGTTCCTAACAACAACCTACATAATATTCAGCGGGATTACACTATATATTTTCATTGCGTTTCGGATAGCTACGAAGTGGTCCCATATAAATTTCATCGATATGTGACCTTGGACTTCGAAGATACATTGAAGTCGGTTTTTGTTTTTTTCTAAAAATTAATTATTTAAAATGAATCGGTTCGCTCCTACTACTACAATCGCTACACCCCATGAGAGTCATAAATATGTTATTCCATCTAGTATTCTTGTGAAATGTCATGTATTTATGATTGCAATAAATGATTGAGTATTGAGTACCTACCAATATACTGGGTGCTTGTGTACTAGTATCACTGCCGTTCACAGTTCCGTCAAAAAAGGTCTGAGCTCTGCATACTGCTATGGATAAATCCACAACCCTGGTTTTCAGCTAGACGTTGTAGATCATTCTAATTGATTATCAAATAATAATTCCCAATAATGTTATCTGATTTCAGATCATCATCTTCATTCTAGCCACAGCAGTTCATGCCTACAATAGAGACTGGGGTCCAATAATTCCCCCTTTCAACATGGCCTACATGAACCCTGTTTCCGAATGTCAAGAAGGACCTTACAACGCTTGCTTGGAAATACCTTCGAAGAAGATCTGCAAGGAAAAGTTGACTAAGACCATAAACCCCTGGTTACCTCTCCCCTGGTGGTACTTCTACTGCCAGTGGCTGGTCACCGTCAGACCGACGACTGTGGCCACTTCGACAGTGCATCCGTATTTTAGAAGAGTTTTAGATGAATTGAATAGTTACAGAAAACGAAGAAAAGCAAATAGCGCTTAACATTTAAATATCTGTTAAAAACAATGCATCATTGAACAGGTATTTTATTCCAGTTTTGATAATGCACCAACATAGGTATTTTTTATTGAACAGCAAACAGCTACATATTAACAAATGAGGTTACAAATATAAAAACTTAGCCATAATGCAGCCCACAACGCTATTCTCATATTAATAAAACATGTTTAAAAAATAATCGCTAAGAGCTGCTTTCTTACTAAACATAAATAAAAAGTTGTTAAGCAGGTGATTAACAAATTAAAAATGTTTGACATAAGCTTAAAAACTTAATGTTATCTCATCATACAACGCTTCCAGAATAAAGTATTAGGGGAAATTGTGAACGCACCCTGGTACATTAGAAACGACGATCTCCAACAAAACCGTTTGAGTTAGTATAGTGTCTAGTGATACTGAATTAATGTAATGTAGTACGAGTGCTACCCATACTGAACACAAGAACAAAGTGTCTTCGCCTTAATAGAGACATTAAGGAAAGTGGTAATGGACACATTCTTAGTATTAGTATTCTTAATCATCATCATCACCATCATATATATAAAATTCTCGTGTCACAATGTTAGTTACCTTACTCCTCCGAAAGGGCTTTACTGATTTTTACCAAATTTTATATGCATATTCAGTAAGTCTGAGAATCGGCTACTATCTATTTTTCATACTCCTAAGTGATAAAAGTTGTTCACCCTTAACATTTTTTTTAATTTATATGGCAAAACAACGTTTGCCGGGTCAGCTAGTATTAATATATACATATGTTGCTATTAGTTTAATTTAAATGTAAATTACTTATTAATCAATTATCTAGATAGAAATGGGGATCATAATGACTATGAAACCATACTATAGAAAAGAGAATATCGGATGCTTAATACGCAAATATGCTTGCGATATAAACACCATGTTTCCACTCAGTAATTAAACAGTAACAGTCGTTGTCGCTATAGACCCGTAGGGGTCTAATCTGACCATGCATGCTAATAACTTGAAATGTACCCAGGTTGAATATAGCGCATTTGTTATAAAAGTAAAATAACTTTTATCTTAGAAATTTGTGACAACCCTAACTTAAATCAGTGTTTGCTATTATTGCGTATCCAGCTGCTAGGGTCATAGTTCTCATTTAAAACAGCCGTATTGTAAAAGGTTGCCATGCTGTGTTTTTTTTTTACATTTCACGGAAGAAGCTACGAAAACCAGCTCGTCTCGTCACTCAGTTACATAAAAAACTTTTAATTAATGAATATCTTCGAAATTTTTATGTCTTTGAACAACCGTTGTTCGTCATGACGTGCAGAATAATAATAATAATAATAAGCATTTATTTTCTTCGCAAAAAAGGTACAAAATAGGTAACTAAATTATTGACAAGAATAAACTCCTTTCGGGTTTTTTTTATATAACTGAATGACGAGACGAGCTGGTCGTTTGCCTGATGGTAAGCAATACGCCAGCCCATAACAATGACAGCACCACCCAGAACTTTGTTTTGCAATATCCTTCGCGACACTGCACTGCGCTCGTCACCCTGAAACAATTAGCTGTTGAGACTTATTTCAACGTCCAGTGATTTCGCTGGCTACAATGCCCTCCTAACCGGAACACAGTAATGCTTGCGCACTACTGCTTGGCGGTTTATAAAGGTATAATGATACTTACACACAGTATACATTCTTTATTACATACTCTTACAGGTTATACTAAATTGTACCTAAATAATACAACCAGCAATTATTTTTTTCTTAGTACAAAAGACTATTAAAGCCACTTCAAGGTAAAAAAAACAAAGGCTCGCAGAGAGGCTATATTAATGCTAGTCCGTTCTCATCACAATAATGGGTTCATTATTATAAACTAACGGACTACGAACTAAAAGTTGGATAGCCTTCTGTAGACCCCCTACAACGTAGCAGTAACTACTAAGTACCAAGGTAAGAGAGTGGCCCAGCGATAACTTGCGCGACACTCGATCCATCTCAACGGGGTTCGGTTCCCGGTTCGGCTCCGCACCGAAATTGTGAAGAAACTTATACGTCCAAGACCCACTATTTTAAATACACATAAAACGACTATAAAATATATATATATATATATTAAAATAAATAAATATATATATATATATATATATATATATATATATATATATAATAAACGTAGCTATAAAAAATAATGCATTGCGTTCTTCACCCCGAGACATCAGAAAATATAGAATAGAATAGAATAGAATAGAATCATTTATTCACCATAATAACAAAGTTTGTTATTCTAGGCAAGTCTCAATTACAAAAATTTCTTATGTCATTAATATACCTACTTACATGGAATAAAAAAAAATTAATTACGTAATCATTAATTTAAATTGAATTATTTGCATTAGAATATTGAGATTTACATTATAATAATTAGTCAGATCACATTAAAATATAAATATAGTCAAGATTTAACAAATATTGATTAAACAACATCATACAAAAATGAGGATTCGCCAAGACGTCTTTCCATAAACTCATTAAGACCGTAAAATGGATTATTTTCAAAATAATGTTTTATTGTTCGTTTGAAGGCCGTGAATGTTAGTTTTGTTAATTCTATAGGCAATTTATTGTACATTACGATTTTATTATAAATTCCCTGTTTCTGGACTTTTGCTAATCTCGTCTTTGGCTGAAACAATTTATCCTTGTTCCTTAAATTATGGCTATGAGTGTCACTTTTTTTTAATAGTAAATTTTTTTCTGTGTGGATTTCTAGTAGGCTTCTATAAACGTATAAGGATATGATAGTCATTATTTTATTTTCTTTGAAATATTTTCTTACTGAGGTCCGTTTTCTTAGTCCATTAATAATTCTAATCGACCTTTTTTGGCATTTCAATATTTTAATTATGTCAGATGCGTTACCCCAAACAGTCACAGCATAACTTATCAGCGAGTGTATATATGCATAGTAAACAGTTATGAGTGTACTTTTGTTCATAAGAGGCTTAAGTTTTAAAAGTGCGTAATTTGCACTGGCCAACTTCTTGCATAGTGTTTCAATGTGAGTCGAGTGAGAAAGAGTGTAGTCAATTGTGTATCCTAAAAATAAGTTATCCGTAACTAGAACATCTTTATCTAAGCCTTTTCTAGATTGGTATTTCATTACGATGCTTTTATTTGGGTTAAGTATTATCCCGTTTGCTTCAAACCAGTTCTGTAATAATGCGGTAGCTTCAGTTATTTTATTACTTAATTTTATCTTACATTTATCTTTTATACCCAGATGGGTATCGTCAGCAAACAAACTAACTAAAGTCCAATTTGGCAAACAGCTTGCAAGGTCATTGATATAGATAAGGAATAATACTGGACCTAGGATGGACCCTTGGGGAACACCTATATTGGTGTCACCCATTGTGGAATTGATACCATTCACTGTGACAACTTGATTTCTATTTGCGAGATATGACTTCATCATATTCAATTCCACACCTTGAAAACCGTAATAGTCCAATTTCAAAATTAATACTTCATGTCGCAAACAGTCGAATGCTTTGGACAAATCGCAATAAATGCTGGCGCATTTATTTGACTCGTCCATTGCTTCCAGTATATAATAAACTACTCTTCTAATTGAATATAAAAGTATGTCCAGTAGGTAATTCAACTAATCTTGTTTCAGAAAAACTTCGCTTCTATCTTCTATTATATTGAATTGATAGGTTATATAATAGCTTAGTATAGTTATTTATTTGACATAGTATATTTATTTGACTGAGTTTAGGTGTTAGGCTTAAAGTTAGTTGTTCTCGCTACGTGCCAAACGTTTCAGACGTCTGCAAAATGGCGCTATATACTTATAACTTAGAACACATAGAACATTATATTTTGATGATAGAGCTAAGGGCGATCACACCGCGAGGCTGAAGGCTAGTATTAAAATTGACGCAACTCAATAAGGTTGAAGAGCCTGTTGAATATCTTATAGCAAAACTGTAGCGAAGTCATTTGAATATATGCGTAGAACCTCGCAGGAGCTTACAATTCTGGCAAATTCGAGAAACTACATTACCATTTTCATATTATTCATAGTTCACGAGTTGTTACATAACAATAATAATAGGTATTCCAATTTTATTAACTATAAAAGCATTTAACACTTACGCTATAACGATTTATTAATTATTTTCCGGTTTTAATACTTTTGATTGGTAATATACACACACGAGAAAAAGACTTCATGAAAATTATACATGTACGTAACAGCATATTTATATTAAATAGCTAAACCCCGCGGTTTCCCCTGTGATTTCCCGGGATAAAAAGTAGCTTATTGATCGGTACCTTCAAACCAAATTTCATCAAAATCTATTTAGTAGCTTTTGAATAATTGAGTAACAATCATCCATCACCCCATCCATCCATCCATTCATCCATCCAACTATCCATCTATCCATCTTCACAAACTTTCGCATATATAATATTAGTAAATCTATTTAGTAGCTTTTGAATAATTGAGTAACAATCATCCATCACCCCATCCATCCATCCATTCATCCATCCAACTATTCATCTATCCATCTTCACAAACTTTCGCATTTATAATATTAGTAGGTAGGATAGGAAGTACCTAGGTTTCTTGTTGTAAATTTCTTTGGTTAATTTTATTAGTTGTTGTTGTTGATTAGATTAGGCATTTGTTAATCTTTATTGTAAAAACATTTAAATAAAAATAACTCTGATACTACGTAGGTATTAAATTCATAACGCCTGAAATTTCTTAAAGTGCAACACGTGTCCAAATTCCCAGTGTTCCTTTCTGAAGGGTCTTTCCTCATAATACACTACGACTAGTGCGCTCTATTAGCAATTAAGGACATTATTTCCCCACTTACCCTCTTGGGAAGGGACCTAGTTGCGGTGTGGATATTATTTGGATATTTAAATACTTCTTAGCCCTTTTGAAATAAGTCTTGGAGAGAAATAGAAAATGACTATGCGAAGCAAAATGTCTATGGTTTAATTTTCGCAACGCAGGATACGATTAAGTGGTTGTATGAAATACTTACCATAAAGAACTGTTTTCACTATGTAATGATGACTCAAAAATAGAGCCGCTATTAGAATCTAGCCTAATAGGACTAATAGTATTTTATATTTGAAAAAGTAATTTAAATTTGACTTAAACTGTTAATTAGAGTAAAACTAAGAATATGTCCATCAACATTTTTCTTATTGTCTCTATGATGGCGAGGACACTGTATTCTTGTGTTCTTTACGAATAACTGTTTATACTATGGTTCACTGTCACTTCAATTAACTAACTCAAAGAGTTTGGAGTGACTTGAACTGAACTATGTGAAGTAAATTGCAGATGAATGTTATGACACTAAAACCTGAGCTTTAAAACTTATATGGGCATAATGTTTCAAACTTTGTAAGATGCGAGACCGAAGTGTTGTACTCTTAAGGCTCTTTTCCCAAAACACTCGGCGACTAGTGCGCCCTATTATCAATTAGGGACATTGTTTCGCTACGTACTCCCTTGGGTTGACGCCTAGTTGCGGTTTGGAGGTGGAAATTTTAAAAGTATTGGAATAGCTGGTGCTTCCCCGTGGTCCAACGAAAATGTCCAACGGGTTGCACCACACACCTGCAGGGCGATCACGTAAGTCTGTTGCGAACATCGCATGTTGCGGACTAACGTGCAATAGAAATTTATTTCAATCGATAAAATGCGATCATGTTACTTTTTGTCTCGATTTCAATGTGCTCCTATCGATTACCCGACAAATTTACAAAGCGAGTTTGTGCTATGAATCGTTATGTATACAAATAAATAAATAAATAACGCCTGACGATCACATACATAGATCCTGGCCCATAACTAGGATTACCTGTATCTAGGAAACTAGGAACTATGAGGACCATAGTCCCACAACACCCAGATACGAAACAAATGCTTGCGCTTTTTTTTCTTTGCACAAACATTTGTCCCGTCGCGGGAATCGAACCCGCAACCTCAGTGATGTATGAGATTTGAGCCAACCTGCCCAACCACTACACCACAGAGGCTGTGAAAATACGCCCAATCTATTCAATGTAACTGTGTAATACGGCTCTTGTCTATGGTTTATATATATCGATATAAACTCTGTTTGTCAAAACTTATTTTTATTTCAATGGAGCTTTCGTTGACGTTTGATTGCAACAAACGGGTTAAGTGATCGCAAATCCATCATGGAAACTGGTTTCTTATTGAAATTATTGAAATAAAAGATACATGATCGCCCGGCTGATGGTAGAACAATTTTATTGTAAATCATTTTTTAACAAAAAAATCGGCTTCAATTCTCATGTATCTTTGAAGTCCAAGGTCGTATGTCGATGAAATTTATATGGGACCACCTCGAAGCTGTACTGAACCCAAGGCAAATAATTTATATATATATAGATTTTTCAAATCTGTTTATAAATAACGGAGTACCTAATCGCGTATCAAACATACAAAAAAAATACAGTCGAATTGAGATCCTCCTCCTTTTTAAAGTCTGTTAATGAACTAGTTACCACCCGCGACTTTGTTCGCGTTGACATAATAAAACATAGCCTATGTTACTCAGGGATAGTGTAGCCAAAGAAAACTAACTTTTACTTAGTGTAGCTTTCCCTCAGTGAAATAATTTTCGAAATCGGATCAGTAGTTCCAGAGATTACCTACTTCATACAAACATACATACAATTTTACCTCTTTGTAATATTGTTATAGAAGTAAAGATATTTTTCCTGGATCAAATTGAGTATTTTGAAGGTTTTATTAGTGTGTTGCGTTGAGAAGGTACATATTCTCTTGAAGGATCAACGTAACAGCATATTTGTTCTCTAACATATATGCTGTCCCACTGCTGGGTACAGGTTCTAAGTCTTCCAATTTGTCCCTGTCCTGCGCCACTTTGAAGTAATAGAATCAAAATACATAATTAAGTTTTATAGGTTCTATACTTGAACGAATAAAAAAAGACAGACGCGGCAAGCTATGCGCCGCGGCCGGTCCGCTCATTCGTACACAAACCACACGTACACATTTACATCATGCTATGCCGATCGGTCGTTACATCGGCATCGGCTTGACATCGGCCCTCCGTCCACTCAAACGAACATAACGCCACCACCATTGCTATACTTCAGGTGTTGCTTATTCCTGCCGCCTTTTTTATTCGTTCAAGGTTCTATAATAATATGAAATGAAATGAAATGAAATGAAATTACTCTTTATTGAAACACACACATAAAATTATAAATAATAAAAACAACGTAACAAAAGTGTAACAATTGGCGGTCTTATCGCTTAAAGCGATCTCTTCCAGACAACCGTGCAGGGAGAGGAATTACGCAAAAATAATGGACGGTGGTTTTCAATATCTCAATACACTTACATAAACCAATCACATAAAATACACACTAATAAAATAGTAAATAATCTTAATACATACAATACAATTAAAATATAATAAACATACACAAACATTGAAATAAATATGTATTAAATACATTACAATAACATGATAAAGATGATTGTGGCTATAGCGAATGGTAAAAGACTTTTACTTAATATATACGAACGTAGCTTATGATTTAAGATAGTAGTGATACCTGGAACCCAGGAATGTGGTTTTTGGCTGATAAAGCTTTCGTTAGTATTCAATACCTACTTGTCTATCTTCCCAGATCACCCTCGTCTTCTCGTTATGCCTAGCCCTGGCTAGCTGCTATCTCTTGCCAAAAAGAAGATCGCGCACAATAAAGCCTGACGGCGAGATAAAATTCCCGGCTGGGTTCCAAGCTGGGGGCCACAAAATGATGCCTGGACTCCGCATCCCCAACGAAGAGTTCTGCAAGACGATGCAACTGCAGGCCTACAGGCACTACTTGGTCTTGCCCTGGTGGTACAACTATTGTGCAAAGTTGTATGAGAAGGACGAGAAAATGTTCCAGAAGAATAGCATGTTACTGCCGTTTTACAACCAAATGCTGAGAATGGTGAACGAGTACAAGAAAAGAAAGGGTTTGTAAAAAACCAGTCGTTTAAAGTGTAAACGTGGAATTGTTATTTTTTATTTCAAGGGATTGGATATTGAATTTCACATTAAAAAGTAATAATTATTTTGGCATTATTATGTATTCAACTTCTTACTCTTCGGATTCGTTTTTTATACGAAAACTAGTCGATACCCGTGACTCCGCTCGATTTAAGGTTAAGGAATTAATGAAAATCTATATAGGATGAATAATAATTATAGTTGCTTCCTAAGGAACTGTTTGTTTTTTCGGCATGAAACGTATCCTATGTCCAGGGCATGTTCAGGACTGACATACCAAATTCATCAAAATTCGTTCAGTCGTTTTGGCACATACGGATAGATAGGATAATATAGTAAGGCTAGTATGCTAAGATGACAATCATGCAGACGGCCCTCCTCATGGAAAGCCGTTACCGTCGCTTATGGACTACTGTACTTCCAGAAGTGCAGCAGCAGCGAAGTGCTGCTGGATTTGCTATTACTAATCCAAGGAATAGAGTAGGATTTCTTTTTTATGGAACTGGATGATTAGACGCCTATTTCGTTCGCCTTGCAAGCGCAACGCTTGCTCATAACAATTGCAGTGCCATCTAGAACTTATCATAAAAAACACTGCGTAACACTGCATTGCTCATCACCCCGAGACATCAGATATTAAGTCTCATATGCCCAGTAATTTCGTTGGCTACAATGCCCTTCAAACCGGTGCTTGCGCACTACTGCTTGGTGATAGAATAACCGGCTAAATGGTGGTACCTACCCAGACGGCCTCCCGCATACGAGAGACCTACACGACATGATCATATAGCAAGCTCTTCCTTTAAAATCTCTACTTTAACCTATTTTTATCCCATAATTGAATGAACCCACATTAGCTTTATTAAAATTGCTCTTACGCGAGGTTAATTAAAGAGGAAAATGTAATGTTTGGAGAATTCTTCACACGGTAGGCTTTTGTCGGTTTTCAGAAGGAGCACACATTCTTAATAGGTATCTACAGCTACGGGTAAGAGGTACAGTCGTCTAACAAAAGCTTAAAGTAGGATGGTCGGTTTTTTTAACCGACTTTGAAAAAAAGAAGGTTCTCTGGTCGTTTGTATTTTTTTATTTTATGTTTGTTACCTCAGAACTCCGTCATTTATGAACCGATTTAGAAATTTTTTGCGTTGGTTTCAGTATAGCTACGAAGTGGTCCCATATAAATTTCATCGATATCTGACCATGGACTTCGAAGATACATTGAAGTCGGTTTTTGTTTTTTTCTAATTAACATTAAAGATCAATAGAATCTGGAATCCTACTTAATATTATAAATATATGTGTGAGGGTGTGTGTGTGTGTTTGTTTGTGTGCCGAGGGTTGAGTAAAATATAATACAGTTATATTATACAAATAAAATTGACCAACCCGCACTGGGCCAGCATGGTGGATTATTGCCCATACTCTCTACGAGAGAAGGCCCGAGTCCCAGCAGTGGGAACGTAATGGGCTGATGATGATGATGATGACAAATAAAATAGCAAGACAGAAAAAAAAATGGTACATTGAGCTTTTATTACCAACGCCATGAACCTACATGGTCCAGTACCTACTCAAAAGCTATTTGAGTACGGTTTTTTATTATTTAAGTATCATTATTTTTTATTTAGCCAGCGAAATTACTGGGCATTATGAGACTCAACATCTAATATGGGTGGTAGGTTTCTGATATGCGAGAGGCCGTCTGGGTGGGTACCACCGCTTTGCCAGTTATTCAGCCGCAAGCAGTAGTGCGCAAGCATTACTGTGTTCCAGTTTGAAGGGCATTGTAGCCAGCGAAATTACTGAGTAGATAGATAGATAGATAAACACTTTATTATTCACCTTAAAAATAGAGATAAAGTTTAAGTTTTAAAGTTTGAATTGTTCAAATGTTTACAGTGGTGTAACAATGGGCGGTCTTATCGCTTAAAGCGATCTCTTCCAGACTTCTTCTTCTTCTTCTTTTTTCTTCTTGAGTATTATGAGACTTAACAGCTAATTTTCTGGGTGTCTTTTTTTAGCTGCTAATTTATCAGGGTGACGAGCGCAGTGCAGTGCCGTGCAGGATTTTGCAAAACAAAGTTCTGAGTAATGCTGTTATTGGTATGGGCTGGTGTATTGCTTACCATCAGGTAAACGACCAACTCGTCTTGTCATTCAACTACATAAAAAAAGAGTCTATCATCTGTCTGTCGCATAGCCGTGCGTCTGGTCACTGTTTGTCGTATGATTATATGACGTACGACGAACGGAGCTAGTTATTCATATTTATCAATATCAGGTTCGGATTCAAGTGGTGTACTCATGAAACGAATTGCAATTTAATGAAGTAGGCAAAGATAAGCCCGATTTATCGTTTTTTCATTATGTATTATCAGGGCTATTTTCAATTACAGGTGTTATTATGGCTTGCATCATCATTGAGGAACTTGTTGTGATTTTCAATAAATATTGACAATGTTTAAAGGAATTAAGCCAATTCAATCGACAATATATTAAATAACAATAAATAACCTTCGCTTACTCTTTCTTTAATTGTTTTTATGTAAAATCTGTAATTTAATGTTTGCAATAAAGCGTTCATCTATCTATCTACAACGCCCAACGACCACATTCATCCTGGCCTGTATCTAGGGAACCAGGAACTATGAGGTCCATGGTCCCACAACAACAACACCCAGGCACGAGCGGGAATCGAACCCGCAACCTCAGCGGTGTATGAGATTTGAGCAAACCAAATTAAGGAAGGTTATAAGCTAATGAAGAAGATATTTCAGTTTTGGACAGAAACCAGCGGTGTATTTGTTATTATATCTAAAAATAAATAAAAATGTTCCCACTATTTATTATTTTAATGCAATAGAGCCTGCTAAGCCAAAATCATAAAATTGTTATAGTCTTCGCAAGGCTACGAGGGGAGGACACAAGTTTGAATCCCGTCAAAAATAAAAAATAAGGAACAAATGTTTTTAGTATAAGTTCTGAGTTCTAAGTATTTTACGTATTTTATCTACGTATTTTAGGTACCTCATCCATAAATAAAAGTACTACATCCATAAATGGTTAAAAAAATAATTAACCGACTTCAAAAAGGAGAAGGTTTTTTATGTTTGTTACCTCAGAACTCCGTCAGTGTAAACCGATTTGCAAAATTCTTGGATTCAGTATAGTTACAAGGTGGTCCCATACAAATTTTACGTTGGATTTCGAAGATTCATCAGAATTGAAGTCAGTTTGTTTTCTTATAAAATGAATTATTCAATAAGAAAATAGTTATATTCATCAGTAATGTTCTATGAGTTTTGCGATTGTATCTTTCGAGAACTCACCTAAACCTAAGTTTATTTTCCGTTTTCCAATTATACTGAATAAATAAGGTTTTTGTTGATTTTTTTTCAAGACAAGCTTTAAACAAATGTTTCTCGGAACCGCAAGCAGATTAAAATGAACGCAAACACTAGTAGTTTACGATTATCCGTCAAGGAGTTCCATTGCCTACCTTCCGTCTCCATCATCAGATCAGTTGGCACCACGCATTGTCATCAGACTTTGACAAGTATGCAAAATTTCAACTCCGTAAGAAATCCGTATAAGAGGAAGTGGTTCTAATTCAGCTTGCAAGATTCCACCCGGAAAAACATACATTGCAAGTTAAATAAAAGCTTGTAAAAAGGAGCGAACGTTTTTCTTCTGAACTGTACTGCGATAGAATTGGTAGGACTGTCGCAAACCTACCACCATACTAACCATTATAATGGATGTAGAATTGAATTAGATGTTAAACTTGTGGGTTAAGTTACAAGAAAGTTTAGTTATAACCAAGTTATAACCGAACAGTAGCTATAACAGGATATAGCCCTATTAACCTAAGTTTCAAGCGATTAGTGCGTTTAGTAGATTACTTACTAGCAACTAACTCCAGATTTGCACGTACCTACGAAATGTTGAAAAATGGTGGAATCACCATCATCATTCCATTACGTTCTCACTGCTGGGACTCGGGCCTTCCCTCGTAGAGAGAGTATGGGCCATAATTCACCACGCTGGCCCAGTGCGGGTTGGTTGGATGTCACATGTCCTTGAATTTTTGTGATAAATTCTTGAACATGCCGGTTTCCTCACGATGTTTTCCTTCAACGTTTTTAGAGCGAGTGTTAAATCCGCACATAACTTAAGAAAGTCATTGGTGCGGGGCCAGCGGGATTCGAACTCGGGTGCGTCGGATCGAAAGTCGCACGTGCTCCCACTGAGCCACACTCGCTCTGAATCAACATACAAATCCATTAAGTACCTAAGTAGTTGAGAAGTACAAAAAAAGAATTTTCCAAATCGGTTTATAAATGACAAAGTTCTAAGGTAACAAACAATAAATAAAAAAATACAATCGAATAGAACCTGCTCCTTTTTTAAGTTGAAAAATGAATAAACACAGACGCGGATGGTGACTTACATGAACTTTAGCATTTTTAGTGGTCCAAGTCTTCTCTTCGGTCATGTAGAGGAGATTTACTTTTTTTTTTAACCATCTCGCCTGCGAAGACGTGGCCGAAGATGGAGCGCGTAGATTTAGAAGTTAACTATTCACTCTAGCCTTGAAGATACCCAACTTATAGTTATCAGGAAACAGAGAAGACAGCAAGGAGTTCCATTCCTTAGCAGTACGCACTATAAACGTGGAACCAAAACGCTTTGTACGAATTTGCGAAATGTTTACTATATAAGGATGATATTTGGCTGACTATCTGCTCGTCCTGTACTGTGTCCTGTGTTATCTTACTGCTGCGTCACAGTACGGTAAATTTACCTCACAGCGACAATCACAAAATACACTGATTTTCAGTGCCACACCTGCCCATATTTTTTTATTTGCAGTGCCATCATCATCGTCAGTCCATCACGTTCCCACAGCTGGTATATACGGGGACTTCTCTCATAGAGAAAAGGGGCTATAATCTGCCACACCGGCCCAGTGCGCGTTGGCGGATGTCACATGTCCTTGATTTTTTGTTAAATAATTCTTGGACTTTCCGGTTTCCTCACGATGTTTTCCTTCACCGTTTTTAGAGTCTCACCCTAAACAAAGACTACAAAAAGTATTGTGCTGTATTTTACCACGTTTTTCTTTTGGTCACTTTTTTGTTTATCTGTGTGTCGTTCTGAGTCGAATCTTGCAATTCAAATTCCGGCCACTTCCTAATTAGCTATCCGGCTGAAACTTTCAGGGTAGCTCTAAACTCAATGACAATGCATTCTAAATCCGTAAACGTGGATTTTAGTTTTTTTTAATCTATTACGTTTGGTGATCTTTTTAATAAAAGAAACATCAAGGATACAGCTATGTAGCATTACTGAGTAGGTACTATAACTATGGAAGTATGACTTGTTTTCAAAACAATTAGGCTAGTGTTTCCTTCAAAACGTTTTGGTTCCGATAACGTGAGCAGTGCTGGCTGCCGTTCCAAAAAATAAATCATGGATTTTCGTCACATTGTAAGTACTTAATTAATTCGCATTAACGTTAATATAAACATTATTTCGTTTATTAAGAGGGAACGGCACGCTGAAATTTTCATACAAAAAAAGAAAACGTTTTTCTACCCCTAAACATTAACCAAATTCGATGAAATTTAGACATGTAAGAGATGTTACCATTATTGAGGTTTGTAGGTTTTGATTTTTTCGATAATTCTTATAGAATTTGAATAAATGGACCCAAAAACTCGATATTTACTCGAAAAAATTTTTTGATGTTTGGAAGCTGTTAACTTTAAAAATAGACATAAACTTAAAAAAAGGAAAACCTACAAACCTAGTTTATTCTCCATTTAAGAAATTGAGACTAAAATTATCAAATTTGGATGAGATTTAGTGTGGTAGAAACGTTTTCTCCCGAAACGCTAATTTTAACAAAAATCTGAAATTGATACGAATTTAATTAAATTATTATTATTATTATTTTTTAGTTAATTTATTTAATTTAATTTACGCATTTTCTGCGAGACCGTAAACCATTATTCAAATACCTAGTGCTCGCTGGCCGCGGCTGTGCCATATCCTCTTAAAGTTTGGAAACTACCGTGAGTCGAAATATTCATTATAAATATAAACGGCTACACTCACGTTATGATTGTGTCGGAATAACTCCGACCAGGTTTCGGACAATTTCGGTTTTAGCACCGCGCTCGCGGCGACAGGAACGAGCGGAGGCGCGCAGTCTGCGCCGCGAATCCAAAGCGTAAACTCCCGGAAGAAGGACATCCTAATTGTCCGAAACCCGGTCGGAGTTATTCCGACACAATCATAACGTGAGTGTAGCCGTTTATATTTATAATGATTATTTCGTTTCTCACTTACATAAGTGGTAGTTAAAACATGAGTCACACTTTTAATAGAGATAAAATGATACAGATAAAGATCATTTATTTGTCAAAACATGGCGTTACACACATGGCGGCATGCAAGATCTTAAAATAATGGTTTTGCAACATGTCTTGGCGTACAAATAGAGTAAGTGCGCCATATATGGACCAGTCCCATAATATGGACCATCAGCGTTTCTCAAAGAACGTTAGTTGTATCGAGTCAACGGTTCAGACAGATGGCTGGAAATATTAACAACAAATTAAAAAGGGAAGAGAGTTGTATTGTTAGAATCTGTTGATCTGTAGCGAATTTATTGAGAACTCTGATAGCAGTCTAAGAATGAGAATCTTTGAAAAATAAATTAAGCGGCTGTTGGTAATTTTACGAATTGTTTAATTTTCAGATACTAATTTGGATTCACATTATAAATGTTTTATCAAAGAAGTACGTTTCGTCATCAGATGAGAGTATTGAAAACCTGTTGTACTTTAAAGACTGCCAGCACAAACAGCCAGTCCCGGAACGAATGCCACTCCAAGCTACTATAACGGAAAAACCAAAAGGCATGGATTGTCCGTTCCCCAAAATGTGTTGCGCGCTAACCTGCGGAAACGAATGCGAATCTTCCCCATATCAGTCTTCATTTATGGGTCAACAGATGGAGTCAAACTTCCCGCCGATTGGGCCAATGAACGGACCGGGCGCATTACGAATGGGTCCTCGTCACCCACAAATACCTCAGCCACCGCCCATGCAACGCAGAAAGAAAAAGGGCAAACCAGGGCCTATGAGAATGCAGATGCAACCACCGATTGGAGGCAGAAGAAGCTTCGGCTTTACAAAAGACCGGATCAAAAGCCTGATCAACCAAGACAGTGATATAAGGAAGATATTAAAGGACCTCGTGAGGGTCACGATGAAGAAAGTGGATCTGGTGGACATGATCAATACGAGGAGGGCTCCTGGCGTTCCAAATGTACCGTCGCAGATTCCAGAGGTTCCGACTAACAGTGGCAATAACAATGAAGAAGAAGACGACGATGATTTGGAGTAGATTACGTGATCGCATAAACATATGGAACTCACTCGTATTTCTATTTCAGATGACGTAAATGTTTGAAATCTGAAAAAAGGCTTTATAAATAACTCAAATTTTTTATTGTTATTTCTAGTTTATTTTTGCCATTAAATAAGAAAATTACTTAGTTGTAGCAGTTAGTAGTTTTCGGAGTAGTATCTTCAACGTTTCTTAAAGTAGTAGTAAGTAGTTTATTATACGGTAATTTTGTTTTACATCACAAAGCTTTGATACGCTGCATGGCTGAAAGGTAGGCTATGAATCCTTAAATGGTCGTAATAAAAGTCCACACGCAACGCTTACAAACTTTTACATTTGATTATCAACTTTGCAATCTAATTCTTCCGTCGTCCAAACGTAGCCAGGGGAAAAATCGGCAGAACTTTTTGTCCAACAATTATCCTGCATTTGCCGGAACTCAGTCCCCCGACGTATGCAAATGGGCGAAATGAAAATTTACATACATCTCTGACGAGCCTCGTGGGGTCCTTGGAGATCCCTTAATAGGAGGCTGCTTGTTTGAGACTAGTTTTAATGCTATTTTACATGCTAAAGAAGTACATACGTAACATTATACAGAAAACATCTATTGGTTCTAAACTGTTATGCCCATACATATACGTATTCAATTTTTTTATTGCTAATTGGCTTGCGTTTGACCACTATGTCACCTGATGGTAAGCGACGATGCGGTTGATGATCTAGCACGCTTACCAAGATAGTACCTGTTCACTCGAGACTTGTAGATTCCTAGATTGTAGCTATTGGGAAAGACTGACTCTGGCAGGGAGTTCCACTCGTTTGCAGTGCGCATAATAAAAGTGGAAGCAAAGCGCATTCATTTCATTAATTTATTGAACTTACTATTTTGGACAATATGTTGTACTGATTCCATAGGCTCCTGAAATAGTGGAAAGTGTGTTTTAGGAGCCAATGGCTTCTCCCATTTATTGAAACGTAATATGTTGTTTCCTTATTTCCAGCCCTCGATACTCGAGTAGTTACTGATACTTCTCTTTCAGTGCGGGTGAATCAATGGCCAACATGGTAAAACATCGTTTTTGCCATTTCTACTCTCGCCCGGCTGTACACTCTTGCCCGACTGTACGCTCTCGCCCGAGTGCTCTCGCGTACTTCGCTCGAAGCACTCGATCAAGAAGTTTGGTCGGGCGAGGACCGACAAAATGCACCGAAGCTGTGCGAGCCTTCCTTTCACTCTTGTCGTCGGCCTGACTTGGTCTGTCTCGCCCGAGTGTTCTCGCCTTGCCCCGCCCGTGTGCTCTCGGATGAGAGGTTTGATCGGGTGAGGGCCGACGAGACGCACCGAGACGTTCCTTTTACACTCTCGTCCTTGGCCGGACTTGGTCTGCCTCGCTCTGTCTCGCCGAGAGTACACAGCTAGTATTAGTAAAGAAAACTAAATATTACTAGTATTAGGCTATTTTTTTCAAAGTGACAGCGTTAGTTCCGATTGTTTGTGTTCATAAATACCCTTGTCGCGCTTAGTTAAAACATTACTCAAAAGTCAAAAGTCTAATGATATTTATTAAACAGGCACAAAAATGCACTTTTAAACGTCATATACACATAATGCAAATCAATTAAAATACGTTAAAAATTAGAACTTAAAATATCATGACTTTGAATAGAAAAAGGTCAACATCTTTATATTCTTCGGTCTACCCATTTCTTTCTCATACTCAAATTGTAGTCCGGGCCCAGAAAAGAAATGCGTAAACTGACACTGCCAGTGCTTCGGAAATACGCCCGCTAGAGAAGATAGCACCAAGAAACTCAGCAGGATGTGTCTTTTTTTAATAGGTACTTTAATATGTCTAAAAATACAACGCTAAACTATGAGGTACTCCTATTAATGTCGTTTAATAAACTTAACCTACTAATTGAGAGTATAAACACCGACATGCTGAAATGCCTCCTATTTATTGTGTACTAAGGTTTACTATTGCTATTATTAGTTTATTTGTTTTAGATCTATCAGGAAAAAATATACTAGTTGCGAAGCACGTTCGGAAAATACAGAAAGAGATGCAAATTTCCATTCCATCTTTAAATTGTTTGTTCTTTTTGTCTACGCGCTGCATTGATTGTTATTTCCTGGTAGGTAAAAAGGCTATAAAATAGCCTTCACTAGCACGATATTCATAAAAGATAGTTTGAAGAAATATCTTTATTATTCGTTTTTTTATGCATGACCAAGTCATTCGCCTGAGGGTACGCGTGCCAATAACAAAATTGCAGTGTTACCTGTGGTGCTACCCAAAACTTTTATTACCATGCAGGCAGAAGCAAAGCGTAGCACTGCATTCCGCTCGTCTGCCCTAGTCATCAGATGTGTTGAAAAGACGTTAACGGCCGTAAAGGTACGGAAGACGGTATAAACATGATTACATGAGTCGTATCAAAGTACCTATGTGTACATAAACAAAGGCCGTATGAAAAACTCGATACGAAAAAAGAAACAGTAGGAATGTGGAATTCTTCGCCAGGTAATGTTCAGGCAATAGCAATGTGTTCTACATATGTGTTAATGTCTTTCTTTCGTTCTGTTTCTTTCTTTCTTTCTATATGTAGCAGCGACACGTCCGGTGGAACAATATATTTTTTTTTGTTTTTTACATACATAGATCCTGGCCCCTGGTTCCGTACCATTATCTATAAAAACGGCAAAAAAATCACGTTTGTTGTATCGGAGCCCCCTTAAATATTTATTTTATTCTGTTTTTTGAGTATTTGTTATTAGAACGGCAACATAAATACATCATCTGTGAAAATTTCAACTGTCTAACTATCACGGTTCATGAGATACAGCCTGGTGACAGACGGACAGACAGACGGACGGACAGCGGAGTCTTAGTAATAGAGTCCCGTTTTGCTCTTTGGGTAAGGAACCCTAATAAACCTCTACCAGTGGGCAACGTTCCCAAAATGCTGGCAGCATTGCCACCTTGAATAGCATTGCTTAATGCTTAGGTACTTAATATTATAATTCATTTGGATCTACATTGTGGTTCGATAAATATCTTCTTACAAAGACTAAACAATGTGAAAAACAAGCAAGCATACACATATATCGTTTTTACGGCTTAAGCCGTGCAATGTATACGTTTCGTCGAAAAGTTAACACCGCATTGCACTAACTTGTTGGTATTATTACATTACAAATGCTCGCAAACGTTTGTTCAAGATAGGGTTCCCATTTTAAATACACAATACGCTCCTAATACAATACAATACATAGAATACAATAAAAGTCAACATAGGCAATAAACAGTGGGTACAATGGGCGGCCTTATCGCTATAAGCAACTTTTTACATGTAAGTTTTGGATGGACAGGAATTTGAGCACATACATAACAGATCATGGAATAATTAAAATTCCCTGTAATTAGACCACTGGGAACGACGTGGATCATGGTCAACACTCAGACACGAAACAAATACTTCGCTTTTTTTGTGTTCTTATACATTTTTTTCGTAGCGGGAATCGAACCCACATTATAACAAAAAAAAACCGACTTCAATTCTGAATGTATCTTCGCCGTCCAAGGTCAAATATCGATGATATTTATACGCGACCACCTTGAAGCTATACTAAACTCAAAGCAAAGAATTTTGCAAATCAGTTTATAAATGACGGAGTTCTGAGGTCACAAACATAAAAAAGAATCGAATTGAGAACCTCCTCCTTTTTGAAGTCGGATAAAAGAAACATAAGAGTACGTCCCTCTTGGATGTACTTCTATGAACTTTTTTGACTGTAAACCAAAATGGTAATGACAAACTAAGATCTTCTACAACACCATAAAGAACTTATATATTTTTTGGAGCTGAGTCAACAAGTCGTTCGCCTGACGGTAAGCGCCACGCCTGCCTTTAACAATTGCAGTACTATCCAGAACTTCTAATATCACAAAAAGAACTGCGTAGCACGTATTCTGTGGTAGCACTGCATTGCACTCATCACGCCGAGACATCAACAATGAACAGAATGTAATTTAATCTTGATAAATGTCGGGGACTCTACTTGTGTTTTGGTAACCCTATTAGGCAGACGAAACTAAGTTAGAACTTACAAATCCCTTAGCAAAATACTCGTCTGTACGTACGTTCACTAAACTTTAAGTTATGGAAACTTTTACACTTTGCAGAACTGATTAATGAGAATTTATGCATTTTGTAAAAAGGCTGTGTTCCTTAGAGAGAGTAGTGACGGGTGTAGTGCATAACTTAGTTGAGTAAAGATGGTTTAAAATAAAAGAACTGGGTATTGGAAATTGAGTTTCTAGCTAAATCTGAAACGCAAGAAAATATCAAGTGTTATTCCGCTAAATAAAATTATTTATAATAGAAATTAAACTAGATATTTTCATTAACCGACTTCAAAAAAGGAGGAGGTTCTCTGTTCGATTGTATTTTTTTTTATGTTTGTTTCCTCAGAACTCCGTCATTTATGAACCGATTTAAAAAATTCTTTTTGCGTCGGGTTCAGTATAGCTACGAAGTGGTCCCACATAAATTTCATCGATATGTGACCTGGACTTCGAAGATACATTGAAGTCGGTTTTTGTTTTTTTCTAAAAATTAATTTTTTATTCAGCGGGATTAGACTAGATATTTTCATTGCGTTTCAAATTTGAGATGTATTTCTGCAACTTCACGCCTGATCACATTAGATTTCTAGCTGAATATTATTTTCCACAATAAAAATAAATTTAACCAAACTCATAAGTAGATTATTTTAAATAAAAAAGACATCATGATACGAATACAGCCTTTTGCAGGAAGTGTTTATTTTTATCTAATACTAGCTGTGCCCCGCGGTTTCACCCTCGGTTCCCGGGATGAAAAGAATCTATGTATTAATCCATGGTATAAACTATCTCTAATTCGAATTTCAATCAAATCTGTTGAGCTGTTGCTGCGCGCAGTAGTAACAAACACACTTACTTTACTTGTGGTAGGTTTCTCATATGCGAGAGGCCGTCTGGGTGGGTACCACAGCTTTGCCAGTTATTCTGCATTCAAGCATTATTGTGTTCCGCTTTGAAGGGCATTGTAGCCAGCGAAATTACTGGGCATATGAGACTTAATATCTGAAGTCTCGGGGTGATGAGCCCAATGCAGTGCTACGCAGTGCTTTTTATGCTATTACAAGATCTCGTCGCACTGCAATTGTTATGGGCAGGCGTGGCGCTTACCATCCGGCGAACGACTTGCTCTACTCATTTCGATTAAAAAACCGCTGTGTAAGCTGTTTGGTCTGAGACATAAGTCTGAGGTAACCGCGATTTAACAGGTTAAAAACAAAAGCCAAACAAAAGTCTTACTATAATTTTTAGAAAAAACAAACACCGTCTTTTTATTTTGTTGTTTTTAAAAAGTGCTGAATCAATTTAGATAAAATGTATTTGGGGCTAAACCAAACAAAAAAAGAAACATCAAAATCAATTCATAATTGGCGGAGTAATCACGTAGCAAAAATACAAAAAAAAACATACAGTCGAATTGAGAAGCTTTTTGAAGTCGGTTAAAAATTAGAACTTCATTATCATCATCATCATCATCATCAGCCTATACGAGTCCACTGCTGGACATAGACCTCTCCCAATCGCCACTGAGCTCGATCCTCCTGATAATTAGGACTCAGAATAGAAAAGTGCAATCGGACTTATAAAAATTCGTACATACAAAATACGCGTAAAATATATCCGAACTTAAAATTTTAGACATACGAAAATCCAAATCTACTGGCCATTGCTGAAGATATAAAGCACGGAATTACTCAGCACACGTGTTTACCTAATGCCTACCTACTTCAGTTACATGTTTCATGTGATTAAACCCCGCGGAGTGCTTCCTACTCCATTAAAGTGGTAAAAACAACCATCAACTGATTGCCTGTTTAATAACTTCACACTAGTGCGTCAACTTTTGACAACAATATAAAACTGTGACAAAGGTGTGTCTGTACATCCTAATCTTAATCCTAACTAGCCTAAAAGACTAACTACACTTTCCGGCAATCAGACATTCTAAATAGGATATTGGATAAAATCGGATAGTGTAGGGCAATCATCCGTTATACATAGTAAACGACACATCCGATTTAGGATGTCCGATTATCGGATTATTGGACGTCCTATCCCTTGTGTTCTAACGAGTACCAACGCTTGTTTGTTTGTGTCTTTTTCATACCAAACTACTAAAATCTGGGAAACGATGCAATGAAATCGTTTTGGTTTAAACCTATTTCCAAATAGGTACAGCTTGGTATTTCTGTAGTAGGTGCGTTCTAATATTATGTGTACGCTTCAGATACAAAATCAATATCTCTTTAATCATTTTGGCATCACAGACGCACTTACGAACGTCAAATTATCACAATGACACTACCAAAGTATCGGAAAAAGAACCACTACTCAGAAGATACGGCAAGAAACTGAGGGGCATTTTTTTTTAGAGATTTTGTTACAATTTTTTGGGGTTTCAATACAAGGTTCATTATGATATGTATTTGCTAATGTTAAAAAACACAATTATTAGCCTTTTCTTATAACCTGCAAGGAGTCGCGGGCATAAACTAGTGTTTAATAATATTAACTAAACACCAAACGCGTCAACTTTCGATGAAAACGAGACGGAGCTATCTACAACTATAGCTGCCCTGCTCTCTCGTGGTTCAGTTTTGAAATCTGCGTTGCGAGTGGTCGGCGAACGTAGGGCGGGCGGTGTAGACATAGCAAACGTTTAGAATGGACAGATTGCTAAATTGCTAAATTTTGTGTGATTTTGCAATATCGTGGGTGTGATAAATGTCAACGTACTTTTAATAAGATTATATTAAACTTTCATCAATTTTAATTAAAGAGAAGGGCTGAATGTAATTTATTCGGCAGTTAATTTAAGCGATTATGTAATAATAAAATGGCTGATGTTGTAGTTTAGGGGTCGTGGGGACCTCACTGCTATTTTTGACGACGATCAAATGACACCGTGATCATAGCCTGCAGAGATAAGGCTAACCTCACACACTTTTGTAAAACAGGCAGTAGACATTAAATGTAATTAATATATTCCTTTAGGAGGGATATCACATTTTAAAAGTTAGCTCAGTAATTGTTTCAGCTGATGTTTTTGCTATGCCCTGATTTCTGCTGATTGTAGGACTTTCCACTTTTTCCAATGCGATTGCGCTAAAAAATATATACGATGTTATGCTATGACACGGTTTTAATTATGGTAAAGCTGGTATGGAAAAATAACTCCTGTTATGTGTTAACGTAAGTAAGTATGTAAACTCATAAGTGAGGAATCCCTACTAATATTATAAATGCGAATGTAAGTTTGTTTGTTACGCTTTCACGTACGTTTCACTACTGAACCGATCATCATGAAACTTTGTAACATAATTTTGGAGGTATTATAAGTAACATAGGATACTTTTTATTAAAAAAAGATATTTTTTAAGGAAGATAAAAAAATTGTTTGTCAAAAAATTTCAAAATCTAGATACTTCAACGACAAGGTAGAGGGGCTTCCTCTATCTTCTCTTCTATATTATATATTCCACACTTATGGGGATATATTATACAAGTAAATACCTCCTATATTGTTTTAACTACATTAAATAAATAAAGAAATAATAAAAACATCACTGAACTCTGTCGCTGGTAAATTCATCGATACCATTTTGGTAATGCTGTGGTAGGTACACCTAACTCTAGATAATAAGACGTATTTTTTATTGGAGGATTTCTTAGTATTTTCTAAATTTAAAATTTCAAATCCTTACTAATATCATAAAGGCGAAAGTTTGCATGTATGGCTGTATGGATCTTTGTTACTCTTTCACGCAAAAACTACCGAACCGTTTTAGATGAAATTTGGTATGTAGGTGCTTTAGGACTTGGAATAGCACAAAGGCTACTTTTTATCCCGGAAATCCGCGTGGGAAACTGCGGGGCGCAGCTAGTATTAAATAAAGATAAATAATAATAAACTTTACCACTGTTATTAAAAAATAATTATTTTCTCTGAATCAGATTTAATATATTAGGTTTTAAATGTTTTTTTTTTACTCTTAATAGATCTATGTTTGGCCACTATCTCGCCTGATGTGAAGCGATGATGTGGTAAAGATGGAGCACATAGATCTAGAGAGAGACGGCAATTGAGCGGCTGCTCAGACCCGTCTCCCTGATGGTTCACCGAACATCATCCCGAAACACGACTAGGTCGCTTGACGGCATGGCTTTGAAGCCGTATTTTAAAATTATCTTTTAGGAAGGGATAAAAGTATGATACCTTAAACTTTACACAACCACCAACTCAAATAACATGTCACCTCCTACATCACGCCACCCACACAGATCCTTTGGCCGAATCTGTCTGTCCTGTCTGCCGCGTTGGTAACTCTACGGACAGCGTTTAAAAGCCGGCGCGTCGGCCGCCCAAGCGCATTCGACTGCCGAACCTGACCGCTGTAATCCAAAATCTGGGTGACCCAAAGTAACAAATATACGTAATTATATTGAAAAAGTTTTTCGTGTTACGGATTTGATCGACACAACGGTAAGTGTTAATACTAATTATATAAGTTTTAAAAATTTGGCAATATAAAATTATTTTAAGAATTTTTATTTTATATCAATTCTTTTATCGGTGTTATTTTAACTTTTAGCAGTAATGAATAGTGCAACGTATTTAAATTTACACCATTGGACTTTCATGTAATTATTTTCATTACACTCATTAAACTCCTAATACTCATAAATATTAAAAAAACAAAGTGAAATAAAAATACAAAATATGTATTTATTCACGAAAACACACCATTTTATAAAAGTTAGGCAGAAGTTTTCTAAGTGAATAAAGTTTCAAAAGTTCATAGATACACCAAAGTATCTAAATAAAATGAATACAATTATATAATTCAAAATGTATTTCAGTGTGTAACAACCGTGAATATATAAAAAATAACATACAGGTATATTCGGAAAAAAGGATACGATATGTATAAAAGATTGTACGATCTGTACTTGATATTGTGTCTTAAATAATATACCTAGTTAATTTCATTATATCTTTTATTTTTAATGTTTATATCATATTAAGTCATAACAACCTTTCGACAACCAAAACAAACAAAACGTAGTAAACGGCATTCCCGAATAAATAACTATGAATGAAGAACTATGAGTGAGTTTAATTAAAAACTCAGCTCGCCCTTGCCGTCTTGAAATCAACAATTCATATTATTTTGTTCAATCTATAAAGAAAATCTAATCGCAAAATTTTTAAAAACTGCGCTTGGGAACGGCAAACATTTACAGCCTGACTAAAAGTTAATCAACGGCTATATACCGGAAACAGTTACGGTCAAATTAATTCAATTCAATTTACTTCAATCGTTAATTTAGGTAGGAACAAAAGATGGTCAAGTTGTAAACAGTTCTCTTAGGTCGGAAACGCAATTTAGAGGACAGGAAGACTGTTTCTAAGTATTAAAATGGTGTAGGTAGCAAAACTACCAAATTAATTAAAGCTTACCTAATGTTTATAAGTAAGACTCATATTATGAAATTATAGTATTTAGGCGCACAATTTATATATCAAAATAACATATTCACTATCCTCAACGTTTCGATCAAGTTCTGGTTTATGATAATTTATTTCTCAAAAGAAGTTCACAAAGAGAAAATACAATAACTTAAAATAAGGTAGGATTTAATTGCTTATAAGCATGCAGGCGAACCCAAAAATATTTAGTTTTTGCATTTTATATAGCAACAAGTTGCATTGATCGTGATCTCGAGAAGACTGGAGAAGCGTAATTTTATAAAAAACAACTCTACAACTCGCGAAGGTTTAGAAATTACTAAAAGTAAGACGGCTTAAATGTAGGCCAAAAAAAAACAAAATTGAGAATGATTTCTACAATTCAACAAACATATACAGAATTAATTACCTACCTATTCAATTTAAATATTTACCTATTTAATTTCCTTTCAATTTTATAATACTTAGTACTTACAATATTATCATCATTATTTTACAAGGCCATTTTTAAAACTAGTGTACACTTTACCCATGTGGATTTTCCGACATAAAAAAACACATGAATGATTTTTGCCATCATCATCATCATCATCATCAGCCCATCACGTTCCCATTACTGGGATACGGGCCTTCTCTCATAGAGAGAGTATGGGCCATAATCCACCACGCTGGCCCAGTGCGGCTTGGTGGATGTCACATGTCCTTGAATTTTTGTGATAATTTCTTGGACATGCCGGTTTCCTCATTTGTTTCCTTATTTGTATGAAAATCGAAATAGGTATCAATTTGCATAAAGATCATAAATATGTTATTATAATGTTTTGCTGCTTAGCAGCAAAGTTCCGTAAATAACATGTTTGGATATAAATTATCTATTTTATGCTGAAAAATCGATTCGTTCGAAACCCATAAATTATTTTTCAAAAAAAACTAAACGGACTTCAAAACCACAGGCACTCAAAAGTGAAAAATAAATTAATATAATTATCATAAGCGCTACCCACTCATATATTTGAAGTCGGTGCCAGCATTTCTATGTTAATGTATTTATTCACCTACGCTGGTTACTTATATAAACTAATCAAAAGAGTATAAACCAACTTACGTATATCTATGTAAATTAAAAAGTTAAAAATTCACCCCCACACAAGGGACAAAACGTGCTTCAATAACTAGCAAACTAAGACAGTTTTGTCTTTGACAACTTGATCTATTGTTCTATTCATGAAGATATTACTAATAACAAAAGTTCTTAAAAAAATGCCCCTTAATTTCTTGCCGTATCTTCTGAGGAGTGGGTTTTTTTCCGATACGGTGGTAGTCATTGTAATAATTGACGTTCATAAGTGCGTCTGTTATGCGAAAATAAAGAACTTTTATACCACACCCACTCGGAAAGTGTCTTATTACTCGTTCATAAACGGGTTACAAAGTTCGTAATTTCTCCCTTAAAAATGTGCGGCGGGAAAAGTTATATGGAATTTCATTACTGCCCTCCGAAGCAGGGCAGGAATGTTGTATGAAAATCCATTACTGCCCGGCTAGCTTTCTTTTGTTTTTTAGCAGCGAAAATAAAAAAAAACACAAACGTCAAACCCCAAAAACGTCTTGTATGAAATAATTAGAAAAAGAGGCGGGAAACATACAAACCTCAAATCTCAAAAAGGTTTTATATCAAATAATTAGAGAAAAGAGGCGGTTTTTTTTTGGTTTCTATTTTTAATGAAATGAGGATGGCAACCTTATTCTGCAATACGAAAAAAAAGCGCGGCAATTTATTTTGTTGCGTTAAATTTTGTTTATTTTCCTCGTAGGTGTAGTATAAAGCACTATGTACACTCGGGAGAAAGTTCTATTTCTGTTCTCGAGTTTCCTTTAAGCCCTCCGCTGCGCGTCGGGCTTAAACATACTCTCGAACAGAAATAGATCGTTTTCTCCCCTCGGTGTACAATGTACTATTGATGAACTATGCGTGTTTCCTGGGTTAAAAAGCAGCCTATATGTTAATCCAGGGAATAAGCTATCTTCTTGCTGAATTTCACTCAAATCCATTGAGCGTTACAGCGTGAAGAGGTAAGAAACAAACTTACAGACTAATATTAAAAATTTTGCATTTATAATATTACTAGCGGATACACGGCGTGTTCCAAATTTTACCCTAAAAAAACAAAAACCGACTTCAATGTATCTTCAAAGTCTAAGGTCAAATATCGATAAAATTTATATGGGACCACTTCGTAGCTATACTGAGCCCAACGCAAAAAGAATTTTCCAAATCAGTTCATGAATGACGGAGCTCTAAGGTAACAAACATAAAAAATAAAAAACACAATCGAACAGAGAACCTCTCCTTGTTTAAAGTCGGTTAATAAAGAAATCCATTTTATTTATTTAGTAATCTAAAACAATTTTCGTAATTTCTTAGATCTTTCTAATTAAACTGGTTTATGTGCCCCACATCGGTTGGATGGTTTCAAAGTCTATTACGGATATACTCGTAGGTAAACACAAAAACATCTACCACAAATAAATAAAAATCGTAAACACAAATAAATTAGAGGAAAAACTCACCAGAAAAAAATGCCAATAAAAAAAAATCGTCAATTAAAAAAAAAACTTCAAAGTCCAATATCTTGACACGGTTAAGTTTTGGGTACGGTGTTTCATAGTCAAATCAGTCAGGAATGATGGAAACTACAACCTCTCAAAGGATCTAGGACCACTTAACCTGTAACCCTGAATATAGATTGTGATGTGATAAGTCTGTCTGCAACTAGCGCGAACTTTGTCACATTGTTTATAGAACAGATATTTATTTGTATTGACAATTGTTTACAAATATATACTTACACTAATAAAGACTAAATTAACCTAGGACAAAATTAAAAAAATAATTTAAAGATAGGTACCTAATAAGTTTTTTGTTGAATAATATTTTTCTCAAGACAAGCTTTTAATAAATTCGTAATCGGAAGCGCAAGCAGATTAAAATGAGTAAACACTAGTAGTTTACGATTATCCGTCAAGAAGTTCTATTGCCCACCTTCCGTCTCCGTCATCAGATCAGCTGGTTGTCGCCATAATATTGCATTGTCATCGGACTTTGACAAGTATGCAACATTTCAATTCCATAGGATAAGAGGAATTGGTTCTAATTCAGTTGCAAGATTCCACCCGGACAAACATACATACATTGCAAGTTAAATAAAAGATTTCTAATAAAAATCAGAATTTAGGTCTGCGGGCAAGGCAATTATAGAACCTAGCTCTTTTTTAAAGTTATAAAATAACAAGAGGGACAAGATCAAACTGTAACGATGAGGGTTCCAGGAAAGGAGACAAGACGACTTTCTGCATACAAGTTATTTATTGGTTAACAGACTTAACCCTAGACACCTACCTCGGCAGCAATTGTAATAAATCAGTATTTGCTGCCGTGACCCACGCACAATTATTATTATAATTACACAAAGCGCACTTCGAAACTACTACACTATTTCAAAAAAACCATAAACATTATATAATATTACATAAGAAACTATAAAACATGGGTATACAAGCGGTGGTTGTGACCCACGCACAATTACTGCTAGGAAACCACGCGTGTGCACTCCTGACCTACAACAGTATTTCTAAAGGCTATTATACACAATAAATATGGGTTTACAAAATGAGTGGCTGTGACCCACGCGCAATTACGGTAGGAAAAATGCGCGAGTGCACTTCTGGCCTGCCATAGTATTCCCTCAAGACGATTAAATTAAAACGTAACTTCATACATTCGAGAGGTCGTGATCCACGCACACTTATTGTCTTTGAATGTTCAATCATTCCTCGAACACCGCATATTATCTACTTGCCAACTTCACAGATAAGGCGTACAAGTTGCACGGCCGTTGCGGAGCCCGTGTAACAACATAGGCTATTAACGGATCGCACTATAATCTAACCGGAATACAACACTAATTAAGGATTTAAAATCGTGACCGTAAAGGGGTGCACTTAGCTGCAGAGCAGAGAATCAAGGGGCCGCAAAAGCCGCTCGTTCCAACAGCTCCCTCCAGATGAGGTAATATTTGTCCAACCAAAGGGGCGTTTCCGTAGGCTGTAATGAAAGATGACCTCTGAATAGAACCTATTTGCTTGTGAAGTAACCAGAAAGGTTTTCACACAAAATCACATAATCGTTCGCTAAATGACTCACCCCGTGTCTTCAACAACAAAACGCACTCAAACTCTTGACTTCTAAATCCAATAAATGCAAATCTTTAGCACTTAATCACATTGTATCGTCGAATCTATAATTTCCAAAATCTCAAGCGAAGGATTTCCCCAAAGTGCTCAATCACTTTTATTTTTTCTTCGTACGTCCAGTCATACCCTCATCTCCCATTATTAATCCTCACATCAAATAATATTCCGTCAATACCATATAAACATTTTTGTATAATGAATATTTCATTAAAATAGTGAACCTTTTAACTAACTTATTTATGATCATAAAAACGTATCAATGAATAAATAAAGTCAGTATGAATTTCATGCTCATACCGCCCCGTCATCTAGCGGATTTGTTTCGCACTACAATGACCCAAGTAATAGTAACCACGTTACTCCGATTAGATTTGGTATTACCTACCTACTGTAACGCCATCTAGTAATTCTCTGCAAAACTATTACATTGAATCATTACATTATCCTCCCTCCCCACGTGAATCCGACCCGGATTCATAAAGATCGCTTCAAGTCAGACGAATGCCATTTGCCTAAATCTTTTCCTTTAAGGTTCTTAAGCATGTATACGTCGGTAGAAACTTTTTCTGAAATAACAGCTTTTTCAAATTTTGGCGCAAGTTTAGACATGACATTTTTGCTAGCGTTTGACAAGGTTTTTGTCCGTTTCCAGACGACTTCTCCTACCTGGAATGGAGCGATTCTTCGTCTAGAGTTGTAATGCTTACGATTAATTTCATACGCTTTTTGTAGTCTGTCTTTTACATCTGTGTAAATTTCATTTCGTTGCCTCAAATAAATGTCGTAGTCGTTCCGGTTAAAGTCCAACCGCTCATTCTCATTTAATCCACTAGGTTTTCGCCCATGGGTGGCTGTCTCCCTGCCGAAAAACAGCTGAGATGGCGTCTTCCCAGTTACCTCATGTACTGACGTTCTTATAGCATGCCCAATGTGAGGGATGTACTTGTCCCAGTCCTTATGATTATCTTGAACATATGAAGCAATAGCTGTACCCACTACCTTATTTACCCTCTCAGTAGGATTCGCTTGAGGGTGATAATATGGTGTATACCATAAGTCAACTTCGTAGCTTGCAGCTACATCCTTAAATTGACTAGATGTAAATTGCTTCCCATTATCGCATATTATGACCCCAGGCGCTCCGTAAAGTAAAATGATTTGTTCCTCCAGGATTCGTGCTATGTGTGTCGCTTTACCAGTTCTCAAGGGGAAAAGTAAACAAAATTTGCTGAACCAACAGGACACAACAAGCAACATTGTGTTACCTTGTCTTGAACGCGGAAAGGGACCCATTAAGTCCATGGAAACTATTTGAAAAGGCTTTGTTACCTCTCTATGTTTTCCCATGGGACCACTAGGTGGAAGTTGAGAGCTTTTATATTTGGCACAGACCTCACATCTTCTAACATAAGTTTTCACGTCTTGAATTAACGATGGCCAAAAGTAGCGCTGCCTTACTCTATTTACTGTCTTTTTTATCCCCATATGGCCTGCTAAAGGGTTATCATGACATTCATGAATAACTTTAACACGAAGTTTTTCCGGAATTACCAGCTTCCAACCATCACTTTCTTCCGGAAACTGTTTTAATTGTAAATATTTCCATAATTTGCCCTGACTTATCTCCCAGTCTGTTCCAGCAGAACCTTCCTTCACTAATTCTTCTTGAGTTTTATACCAGTCATCCTTATCGTCAACTTCTATTTCTATTACATTAATTTCTTCAGAAATTGCCCTTGAAAGGGCATCTGGAACGATATGGTCTCTGCCTTTTCGGTGCATGATTTCATAATCAAACTGCTGTAGTCGCATAGCCCAACGAGCCAGACGACCGTGAGGATCCTTATTATTATGTAACCATTGCAAGGCACTATGGTCAGTGATGACCTTAAAATGACTACCCTCTACATAAGGGCGAAACTGCTCCACAGCATGGATGACACTTAGTAATTCTCTCTCTGAGGCCGAGTACTTTGATTCTCTGTCTGAAAGCTTACGACTCGCGTAAGCAACCGGTTTTTCAACATCGTCTGTAGTTTGTATCAAAACTGCACCAATACCTTTGTTTGAGGCATCGCATTGGACAATAAATGGTTTGGCAAAATCGGGGACACTCAATACTGGAGCGGACGTTAAGGCTGATTTTAGTGCGATGAAGGATTTTTCTGCATCATCGCCCCATTTAATGGTTTTGTTCTTTTTGCCGCCTTTTGTCAATTCGTGCAAGGGTGCCGCTACCATAGCAAAATTTTTTACAAACCGTCTGTACCAACTGGCAAGCCCAATAAAGCGTTTCAGTTCTGTAAAAGTTGTGGGTCTCGGATAATTCAAAATGGCACTGACCTTATCAGGGTCCGTTCTTAGACCTTCCTTGTCGACAATGTATCCTAAATACTTAAGTGAAGGGCGTGCGAATTGACATTTGTCCGTATTAATCGTTAACCCAGCCATCTTAAGTTGCTCTTTTACCCATCTCAATGATTCTAAATGACTTGAAAATGAATCATTACAAATGACAATGTCATCAAGGTATGCAAAGATGCCACCTTCAAATCTGGGCGAAAAGAGACGATCCATGAGTCGTTGTTGTGTTTGTGAAGCATTACTTAATCCAAATGGCATTACCTTAAACTGATAAAGACCTTTCCCTGCTATACCAAATGCAGTCTTTTCTTTACTATCCTCCTCCAACGGAATCTGCCAAAAAGCTGACCGGAGATCTATTGTACTTAGAAAACGGGCATTCTTTAGGCCATCCAAGATTGTCGACACTCTTGGAAGAGGGTAAGAATCACGCTTTGTAACTTTATTCAACTGGCGACTATCCAAACATAGCCTGTTTTTTCCTGATGCTTTTTTAACCAAAAGGACAGGTGAGCGCCACGCACTATGTGACGGTTCGATCACATCTTTGTCGAGCATGTCCTGTATTTCGTCTTCAAGCTCTTTCATAATGGGTGGTGCAAATGGATACTGTCGCTGGCTGACCGGCAGCGAGTTTCCCGTGTCTATTCTATGTTTAATTAAGTGAGTCCTTCCTAGGCTTGTGCCACTTTCTTCATACATTTCTTCAATGACTTTTTCAAGCTGTGCCCTCTGGTCTCCTGACAGATCCTCGCGGGATACGACGAAAGCATTAGAAGTGATCTCCATTACTTCCTTAGACAACACTCTATCTAATCCTATAATATGATTATTAGATCTCACTTCGATGGACAAATTGAACGCATCAAAAAAATCCATGCCTAGTAATATGTCATGACGTAATGATTCAACAATGTGTACTAATATCACGCTGAATCCATCCAAAAATTTCACTGGAACATGCATGGCTCCAAAACCTGTACAAGGTGACCCGTCAGCCACGGAAAAATTTTCGTTAGCCGCTTGAATCGAGACGCCAAGTGCTAACAATTTCGAGGAAAATTTTCTTGAAATTACTGTATATGTAGCCCCGCTGTCTAAAAGAGCTACGAAAGGTTGACCCATAATTTCTATGGAAGCGTAAAAACGCTCATCACCAGTCTTTTTACTAATATTACATAGCTCTCCAGTTTTGCAAAAGGTTGAGACTGTCTTGAGCCAGTCCTGCCATTCAGATTTAGGAGTATTCACGAAAGACGATTGGCAGACATCTCTTCCGTGATCCCGTTTCCCTGATGACATGAGCAATTATTGATGGTCTTTCCAAATCGCCCACATTTGTAACAAAATATTCTTTGTTTGGGTATAGGACAATTTCTGAATGTATGTCCAATGTTTCTACAGTTCCAGCATTTAAACCCAGGCATAGCGTTACCAAAACTGACGGTTCCTGGTGTACGCACCTCTACCGCATTGACCTCTCTAGCACTACCTTGAAATGCCAGATCTGGTTCTAGGATGCCATTACTGTTACTAGGTTCTCTAAAGCTATCACAGTTGATCTTGGTTTGTTGTAATATTCTTAATATTGTCGTAAGCTCCATAACCGTGTTGAACCTGTCACGACATAATGCCTGCTGGAAGTATGGCTGAATATTTTTTAGCAAAATGGCAATTTTCTGATGTTCATGCAGCTTTTCTGGCAAACGATTAAACATATTCTGCATAATGGCTACATAAATCAAAACATTTTCTTGTTTACCCTGCGTTCGTTTCTGGATCTCATTAAGTAGTTCATCTTGGTAGTAAGGTCTCTGGAAGGTTTGCAACAATAGTGTTTCCAATTCTTCCCAGCAAGCAATGCTGTCGCGTACTGATCTAAACCAAATCAGTGCATCTTCCTCGAAAAGATCTATGGCATAGCGAAACAGATCATCATTATTAGCATTGCGAGCCTCTTTTAACTCAACAATGCGTTCCAAAAAAGCATTGACACTCATATTACCCCTACCACTGAACTTAATATTCCAATCCTTCAAAGGAACTAGCTTCCTCTGAACTAAGTCTAGGTCGATGGTCGAGCGTCTCAAAATATTCGTGTTGTTGTTCCTCGATTTCACGTTTTGTGCCGATATAAGAACCTGTGGCTCTTCGACACAGTTTTGAGAGTCCCTACCTGGCGAAACGTTAAGATTTTCTAAAATGTGCGCAGCATCCGCCCCCAAGGATTCACATAAGGCCGCTTTGTCGTCTTCCGAAATCTCAACCGGTATACCTTCCTCTACGCCTTTCTCAGCATTCGATATAAGATCAATCGCGTTTTCAATGTTCTTTAAGAGAGCTCGATGACGCTCGGTGTGGCACGTCTCGACGGGTAGAACTAGTTTAACCCTACTATGCAAGTGTAAAAGACGTGAGGTGAGACGTCTAACTAAGGCATGTTGAAGACCATGATGGAATTCAGTTAAGTCTGTTTGTAGGAGTTCATATTTCTTTTCACATAATTCAATTTCAGCCAACGGATTGCTAACGCATGATAAAGGAGTTTTAAGTGTTATGGATGAGTGACCACTAGATTCCTTCAGAAGTATCTCTCTTAGAATCTTCCGCATGGAGGGAGCCGTTTTTATGTTATAAATACCTCTACATGCGAGCTCGAACTCAAGCTCATCCTTTAAGAGATCTGTTACATCCATTTTACAACTTGTGATATTTTTTCCAATCAAAAAAAACAAACAAATATTTACGCTAATTAGATAAGTTTACAATCAGTAGATACAGAACAACTTGTATGCAAACTCTAATCGTCTTCTTTCCCCGTAGGCGCCAATGTAACTATGAGGGTTCCAGGAAAGGAGACAAGACGACTTTCTGCATACAAGTTATTTATTGGTTAACAGACTTAACCCTAGACACCTACCTCGGCAGCAATTGTAATAAATCAGTATTTGCTGCCGTGACCCACGCACAATTATTATTATAATTACACAAAGCGCACTTCGAAACTACTACACTATTTCAAAAAAACCATAAACATTATATAATATTACATAAGAAACTATAAAACATGGGTATACAAGCGGTGGTTGTGACCCACGCACAATTACTGCTAGGAAACCACGCGTGTGCACTCCTGACCTACAACAGTATTTCTAAAGGCTATTATACACAATAAATATGGGTTTACAAAATAAGTGGCTGTGACCCACGCGCAATTACGGTAGGAAAAATGCGCGAGTGCACTTCTGGCCTGCCATAGTATTCCCTCAAGACGATTAAATTAAAACGTAACTTCATACATTCGAGAGGTCGTGATCCACGCACACTTATTGTCTTTGAATGTTCAATCATTCCTCGAACACCGCATATTATCTACTTGCCAACTTCACAGATAAGGCGTACAAGTTGCACGGCCGTTGCGGAGCCCGTGTAACAACATAGGCTATTAACGGATCGCACTATAATCTAACCGGAATACAACACTAATTAAGGATTTAAAATCGTGACCGTAAAGGGGTGCACTTAGCTGCAGAGCAGAGAATCAAGGGGCCGCAAAAGCCGCTCGTTCCAACAGCTCCCTCCAGATGAGGTAATATTTGTCCAACCAAAGGGGCGTTTCCGTAGGCTGTAATGAAAGATGACCTCTGAATAGAACCTATTTGCTTGTGAAGTAACCAGAAAGGTTTTCACACAAAATCACATAATCGTTCGCTAAATGACTCACCCCGTGTCTTCAACAACAAAACGCACTCAAACTCTTGACTTCTAAATCCAATAAATGCAAATCTTTAGCACTTAATCACATTGTATCGTCGAATCTATAATTTCCAAAATCTCAAGCGAAGGATTTCCCCAAAGTGCTCAATCACTTTTATTTTTTCTTCGTACGTCCAGTCATACCCTCATCTCCCATTATTAATCCTCACATCAAATAATATTCCGTCAATACCATATAAACATTTTTGTATAATGAATATTTCATTAAAATAGTGAACCTTTTAACTAACTTATTTATGATCATAAAAACGTATCAATGAATAAATAAAGTCAGTATGAATTTCATGCTCATACCGCCCCGTCATCTAGCGGATTTGTTTCGCACTACAATGACCCAAGTAATAGTAACCACGTTACTCCGATTAGATTTGGTATTACCTACCTACTGTAACGCCATCTAGTAATTCTCTGCAAAACTATTACATTGAATCATTACAAAACCTTTGATAAATGCCATAAAGATTATTTTGATTTGACAAAATTAGGAGGTCGTCCACCTGATGGTAAGCCAGGCGCCTGCCCATAACAGTTGTAGCGCCACAAGAACTTTCATGCCACGCTCCGCGTCCCCGGGCGCAAACTAACTTACTCCAATTCGCCCCCTTGACACGTGGCTTACTATTAATTAATAATATATCGGAGAACATGGTTCTCATTGTAGCTTGCCGAAATTCATAGCACTAAGATCTATTGAAAATAATTATATAGTTTTCTTATTGCATCGTTTTGGGTTGTCCTGTCAGGATGTTATAAATGTGTCTTAATAAATAAAATAATTAATTTTTGGAAAAAAATCTCAAACTGACTTCAAGACTGTCTATATTTTTTAGTTTTTGTTGATTTTATCAAAAAGCGCTGAATCAATTTCAATAATTTATGTGGGACCACCTCTGAAGGCGTAAAACAAACATACAGTCGAATTGAGAAACTCCTCCTTTTTGGTAAGTTTAGAAAGTCTAGTCGGTTAAAAATAAAATAAAATGTTCTTGCACGGCACTGCACTGCGCCTATAACAGCGACGTTTCTTTGTTGGGCGAATATTTTTTGTGACATGCTACGGGGTGGTATTTTCTAACCAACTATTAATTCTAACATTTTTAAGCTATTGCATAGCTTCTATCGCGGGCCTTGAGCGTGGAGACCGAATCCAAAAATTCCGTAACGAAAATAACCTAACACCCCCCACTCCGAATGCTATGCAATAGCTTTACCGCGGCAGTCTCCGAGTGCCACACGTCTTTTTATTTATCAGTGAAGGAATATAAAATATAAAAAAATAAGTTTAAAATATTTTTTATGGATCTGATTGTTGAGACGAGCAGGTCGTTCGCCTGATGGTAAGCGTCTGCCTTTTACTTGAAACTTTTAATACCATAAAAAGCACTGCATAGTACTGCATTGCGCTCATCCCGAGACATAAGATATTAAGTCTCATTACTTAGTAATTTAAATGACTACACCCAATAATTTGACTGTTCTTAACTTCCTTCCCCCCATGTCAGAGAGAAAGGTACAGCGATAGCTTTTCCATTGAACTGTGCGGTGCTGACTCAAAGCTTTACAACTATAAATATTTAATCTGTCAAAGCTTACGCTTTCGCGGTTAAGCTTCTTTATAAGGGTTAGCTCAAAAATCTTAGCATTTCTTTTTACGACGCATACAATAATGTTTGTTTCGTCAGTTGGTGGTTACCTTCATCAGCTCAAAACTTCATAAGAGCCTTCTCTTAGGGATAGAATGCCTACAATTTAATTCTACGCACTACTTACTAAAACTATACGAGTATAACTTAACTACTTACAAAAAATATATTGGACAACCTTTTTTTATGAACCTATACTGTCCCACTGCTGGGCAATGGTTTCCCCTATCTCATTTCACATATTACGATCTCCCGCTATGTCGAGCCAGTCCTCTTGGAATGCATCGAGATCATCTCGCCCGCGTTTTTCCGCCTCACTCGGCGCCGTCACCCATTTTCCGGCAATCACTGCGTGACAATCTGAGCCCACCGGTCGGGATGCAATCAAATTGGCCAACCTATTAACCATTAAAACCATTAAAGACCTATACATAGCTAATGCTCCACCCCACTACCAGATGGCAGCGTACCCAAGATGATGCATTGCCCCGTAAGATTGTAATACTGATACGTTGAGCCACATAAGAGAAAATAAAGGAAGAAAATACATTTGTTCTAGACAGATACACGCCACATTACATGATACTATACTACACTTAACAAATAATACTATACTATACATATAATGGAAAATGGTAACACATGTAACATAATATAATTTTAGTATAATCACAGAATACTAAGGGACAGAAGCATCGCTCCGCAAATAAATTTAAACAAATAGCGACTCTTGCTATGACGCAATAAAATTCAATTCAGCTCGCGTAGCGCTGCATACCTACCAGCCATATTAACCTACAGAGCGCCTCTCTTTCTATCGCATAGCTCTTATCTCTTCTGACACGGTACGTGTAACGACGCGCGACCCGCCGTCGGTGTCCGGCTATGTACTTGTAGCTTCGTACCTACAGTGCGGAGTGCGCTAGGCCTGGTATAATAAAGCGTTGCGCGAAGTCAGGAAAAGGTTCCGACTCAGCATAAAACTAAGGTAATGAAGTAAGACAGAGGTAAGAGAGAGAGTATATACGATACAATTGCAATGTTTGGATGTTTTCTTCCACATTTTCCATAATAGTATAGGGTAATAACTAAAATATTCAAGTATTCAAGCGTGCCCGTGTTGTAGAAGACAATAAGACTAAGTGCCATTGCGTTGAATCGTATATGTTATGACGAATATTATTACGGCGTCCAATAATCGCATCGACTTCAAAATATGAGTGGGTAGCGCTTATAATATTTTTTTTTTCACTTTTGAGTGCCTATTTGTGGTTTTTTAAATATTTTTTTATCTTTAGTAAAAAATATATATTTTTTAAATAAAAAGTATTTTCTGTTACTTCTAATACCTCCAAACAAAATGTGTACAAAGTTTCAGTATGACAGTAGTTTTCGCGTGAAAGCATAACAAACAACCTTACATTTATATATGTAGGTATATGAGATATTGCAAAACTTACTTTTCAGTTGTCCTGGAACTGTTACGGTACGGTGTTACACCATATGGTGAACAAAATACTCGGCTTATTACTCAGTAGTATAAAAAAAATTGTAAAGAATGTAGGTAGGTACTTACAGTATTTTTCTTAAGAAAGTTACATTACTCTCAAACAAACCCAAACACCCTTTCTATTACTCAACACAATTATTTCCTACACACTAAGTTTGAACAGTCATGCTATAAGGAACTTTTGTTATGTTATGTAATTTGCAGGTCATGCAGGTGTTCAAAAGTTGAAGCAAGTTCATTTGAATTTAATTTTTAAGGAGTTGGATTGAATTGAACTCGCTAGTGTTTAGGAAAAGCAAGAAGTTTTCCAAAATGGGTCATATATCGTCCCCTTAATGCAAAAACCAACTAAGTGCGCTTTTTAACATTTTAACATTAGTATGTAGATCTTGAAGAGGAGGTTCTAATGGTATTCGTAACTCATTTTTGTTAAAAAGCGCACTTAGTTGGTTTTTGCAGTAAGGGGACGATATACTTTTTTTTATGCTTAAATCTATATAATAAAAGAGCAGGGTTTTTTTCTACAATCATCGCACAGCCGAAACCGCTTAACATAGAAACCTGAAATTTGGACTATGTATTCTACAAGTAATGGAGGCGTCATTTAAGAACGGATTTTTCGAAATTTGACCTTTAAGTGGGTCAAATGGGGTCATATAAGATGTATGGGGAAAAAAATTTCTTTTGTCGCACGGTCACGAAACTTTGGTAGTATATTATGCAAAAGAAATAAAAGAACACGTGTATCACAGTTTTTTGAAAATCAACCTTTAAGGGGGGTTTAGTCTGGTTTTTTAGATTGGAATGCGGAAACTATAATATATGCTACAGTGATTGTTTCTTGACCAGTAGTTATCAAATTTTGTGTGAGCATTAAGCATGTAAATACTAAGAACTTGTTTTCGGCATTTTGCGAAATTCAACCCCTAAGTTCATTTATTGGGGTCGCAAAATTTCCATGGTGTAGGTTTATTAAGTAAAGCTATGAAACTTAGTAAATTGACTTAACATAAGAATATAAAAATATAATTTCAGTAACTTTTCAAAAATCAACCCCTAAGGTAATTAAATAGGGCTGCAAAGTTTGTATGGAGTAGGATTTTTTATTAATGCGACACTGTAGCTACAGTAAAGAAACAGGGTAAATAATATAATTTTGATCAAGTTTTAAAATAAGTTTTCAGCATTTTTCAAAAATCAACCCCTAACAGGGTTAAACGAGGTGGAAAAGTTTACATAAAAAATCTTTGTTGATTGCAATGAAACTTAGTACACACACCTTACAAACATTATTAGATGGTGATTTACAATTTTGGAAAATCATCCCTTAAAAGGGTTAAACAGGGTGGAAAGTGAAGATTATTATTTTTAAGCTACAGCGATGAAATGTGGTATACGTGGTAAGCTAATGAAATTATAGATGTGTATTTCACCATTTTTTGAAAATCATCCCCTAACAATCTTAAGTGGGGTGGTAAAATTTGTATGGAAAATCTTTGTTTATGAAGTTTCGTGGCTATGATGAAACAAGGTAAAAAAAGGTAATTAAAACGTGATTTATAATTTTTGAAAATCATCCCTTAACAGGGTTAAACAGGGTGGAAAGTGAAGATTATTGATTTTAAGCTACAGCGATGAAATGTGGTATATGTGCTTAGCCAATGAAATTATAGATATGTATTTTACATGTTTTTAAATCATCCCCCAACAAGCGGGGTGGTAAAGTTTGTATAGAAAATCTTATTATTTATGAAGTTTGTGGTTATGATGAAACTTGGTATACGAACTAAGAAAATGGAGATAATTAAAACGTGATTCACATTTTTTTAACCTACCCCTAACCAGGTTTAATAAGGGTGGAATGAAGTTAAATTTTTTGAAGCTACGACGATGAAATTCGGTTCATATACTCAGACAGATAAACTTTAAGCACCTGTTTCACCATTTTGCTGGAATCATCCCTAAACCGGTTCAAACGGGGTGGTTAAGTTTATATGAAGAATCTTTGTTCATGAAGTAATGGCAATTAAATTTGGTACACAGAGTAAGCAAAAGAAATAAATTGAAACGTAATTCGCTATTTTTTGAAATTCACCCTCTAACAAGGTTAAACAGGGTGGAAAGTATCAAATATTTTTTAATGCTACGATGTTGAAATTTGTTATAAATTTTCAGCCAATATAATTCTAAGCACGTAATTCACCATGTTTTGAAATTATCCCCATAACAGGGTTATACAGGTTGGTAAAGTTTGTATGGAGAATTTTTGCTTATGAAGTTGTAGCAATGAAATTTCGTATACAGACCAAACAAAAGTAATAAATTAAAACGAAACTCACATTGAACGAACAACAACAAGGTGGAATATAACATTTTTTCTAAACCTACGACGGTGAAATTTGGTACTTATACTAATCGAAGATACTGTACGCACATGTTTCACAGCACTTTATAAACATCTTAAAAGGTCTAAACGGGATGGCAAACGATTGTGTGGAAAACCTTTGCTTATAAGGTAAAAGCAAAACTTGGTATAGAGACTAGGCAAAAGAAATGAATCCTAACGTAACGCATTTTTTTACAATTTCCTTATTTGTACAGGACTTTAATTGACTTTTAAATGCAACATTCAGAAAAAAAAAAAAATTCTAAAGGTGTAGTCAATCGAAGATTTACAAATATTCAGCAACTTTTGTAGTTGACCGTAGGTGTCGCAGGGAAATGAGGATATCTGAAACTTCGCGAAATTCCTAGAGATACCACGAAATCATGATATAATCATGTATGGGAAGGACCCCTTCTCCGTGGTCCGACTAGCTTTTACCCCTCGAGTGTATATAAAAAGCGCGGAGCCAGAAGCTTGCGAGAAGTTCCTGAGCAAAACGAGTGCGCAAGGCCAGAATGAAGCGAGGGGGAGAGGTGGCGAGCGTAGCGAGCCGGCGACCTCCCGAGCGGAGTGATGGTCGAATGCACGAGTGGAGCGAAGGGATGACGAAGCGAGAGTTCTGGCGAGAGCCTATTTATCAAAACTGGATGTCATATCCCTAGGGATTTCGTGAAATCTCTGGTATCTTCATGTCCCTACGACATACAATATTTTTTCTAGAGCTACGATGATTGACCATTGGCCAAAATACTTACATATACTGAGCCAAAAAATTATTGACACTTGTATTATTACCATTGTTTTGAATACCATCCCCTGGCAGGTTTGAACGGGTGGTAAAATTTGTATAGGAAATTTATGTATATAATGTAAGTATTATGTCTTTTTAAAACGAGATAAGAGCTGAATTAGATTCGAATAGAAACGAGACGAATTCGAGATAGGATTGGGATAGAAGCAGGACAAAATCGGCATAGAAGCGAGAGCTGCCGGAAATAGCCGGGAGCAAAATGCATTATTTCACTAAGCTTACAGGGTCGCGGGCAACAGCTATATAAATAGGAGATTTATGTTTCGAAGATTTCTTTTACTTAGGCCTTATGTACGTACAATTGTACATGGCGCCGGACACATACCGGAGCCGGACCGCGGTTTTGATCATTTACATGACTTTGCGCTACTCTCTCGATGAGAGAAGGCCCGTGTCCCAGCAGTGGGAACCTGATGGGCTGATGATGATGATGATGATGACTTTGCGCTGACGCCGCACCGCAGAGTCATGTAAATGATCAAAAACCGGAACCGGTTAGGATCGGAATAGGATCGGGAGCAGAGCGGGACGATAACGAAATATGAAAGGGACTGTAACAGGATAGGAGTGGGAAGGTAACGGAACAGAAGCGGTACGGTGCGGTAACAAGATAGGAGCAGGACGGGAACTGGAACGGAAATATAGTGGGATGGAAAATGGTCGGAAGCAGGATGAATACTTCACTACGCGTACGAAGTCGCGGGCATCAGCTAGTAGTCAAATAATGTGGACATACCTTCTTATAAGATGTATAGAACTACATGAGTATATGTTTTGAGGCATCGAAAGAGCACCCAAACTGCTCTTCATGGTTCTATGACGCCGTTACTTTCTTTACTTACGTTCTAGATTCCAATCGCTCGCCAATTGCTTTTGACAGTAGTTCGTTCAATAAAAACAAGAAATTGCTTTTTTGACAAGAGTTCGTTTATTAAATCGCGATCAGGATCGCTTTTTAGTCCTGCCGTGTAAACCCCCAATAACTTTTAACTGTAGGATAAATAGCTGAATTATTTTCCTTCTTTTTGATAATAATAAAAAGCTATTGTCGTGGTCATTGATATTAAGAAGTTGTGACTTAAAAATGTTCTGAACATTTTATAAAAAAAGAGATGTTTCAGAAATAAATAACAATTATAGCTCGGAGTTGTTTCAGTTAGTTAGAACATTAATATCCGTTTTTTACGCTTATTGTCATTCTATCATTAATTATGCTATTACAATATGGGGACATGCGTCCCAAATAGAACATGTATTAATCTGCCAAAAATATCGATAAGAATTATTAAGAGGGAACGGCACGCTGAAATTTTCATACAAAAATTGAAATCGTTTTTCTACCCCTAAACATTAACCAAATTCGATGAAATTTGGACATGTAAGAGATGTTACCATTATTGAGGTTTTGATTTTTTCGATAATTCCTATAGAATTTGAATAAATGGACCCAAAATACTCGATATTTACTCGAAATTTTTTTTTGAAGTTTGGAAGCTGTTAACTTTAAAAATAGACATAAACTTAGAAAAAGGAAACCTACAAACCTAGTTTATTCTCCATTTAAGAAATTGAGATCAAAATTACCAAATTTGGTTGAGATTTAGTGTGGTAGAAACGTTTTCTCCCGAAACGCTAATTTTAACAAAAATCTGAAGTTGATACGAATTTAGTTTAATTATTATTATTTAATTTATTTATTTAATTAAATTTACGCATTTTATGCGAGACTGTAAACCATTATTCAAATACCTAGTGCTCGCTGGCCGCGGCTGTGCCATATCCTCTTAACGGTATACACATTCGTCAATCTGCTAGAGAATATTTTAAATCAAACAAAATAATGACAATTTCCTTCTAGAAGTACACTTAAATAAATGAAAATTACCGACATAATTAGATAAACATACTACATACAACACTAGAAATAAAGAAAAGTGCCAGTGCATGCCTAATATAACGAACATTGTTATAATTTGGCCAATAAATGAATTGAATTGAATAACGTTAGTTACCTATCAGTTATCCGCCAATGTTAAGCTGGGATCGAATAAATTACCTTTGTCCAAGATCCAAATAAGCCATAAATATTTTAATTATTTTGAGAAACCCGTGCGGATCAAAGCTGACATGGAAACAAAATATTTTTCGATTTCCTATGATTTCTCTCAATGGAGTGTGAGGGCGTTTCTCTTTGTTTTAAAAATTACCAATTATAATTATTAATGATTTATTCTTGGCAACAAAACTAAGGGGCCATTCCCCCGAGCGAGACTATTGCGGCGACGGTTCCAATTTGCTACCAGTAAAATATTGGCTTTATATGCCACTACTTTTTAAAAGCAGCGATTTATTTTAGTAGCGGAAAGTAGAAGTTTCGCTTGATTAGAAGCGGAGCTCTTTCAGCTTGTTACGACGTAGATTAAGATATAAGTTATTCATTGTTGCAGGTATAGAAATGGCGCAAACAATGATGGCAATTACCATCGTCGCTGCCCTGATGGTGTCACATGGAGTCAGCGCAAAGCGTGAGTACCTAGGACTCCTAAACTATCGGCTTACTTAAGCTCTACGCACACTAGTGCGACCGCGGCCACAAACAGAGTTCTCCGTTTCTCTGGCCACGACCATGAATTTTCTGGAACCGACCAACCAGCCACATTGCATGTTGCTAATCTAAAAATCAAGGAAACGCTTAGTGCGTTTGCTCGATTTTTAGGGTTCCGTACCCAAAGGGTAAAACGGGACCCTATTACTAAAATTCCGCTGTCCGTCTGTCTGTCTGTAAGTCTGTCCGTCTGTCACCAGGCTGTATCTCATGAGCCGTGATAGTTAGACAGTTGAAATTTTCACAGATGATGTACTTCTGCCGCTATAACAACAAATACTGAAAAACAGAATAAATTAAATATTTAAGGGGGCCATTCATACAACAAACATGATATTTTTGTCGTTTTTATAGATAATGGTACTAAACCATTCGTGCGTGAGTCCGACTCGCACTTGGCTGGTTATTTATCTAATGCATGCGGCGACAACAGTTCGTAGCCGGGGCTTCTTGTGTACTCGTTGCTATACTACCACAGAATACCTTATAACTACTTCTACGCCCTTGTACAGTCTGCGAGAAAAACTTTGAACATTATTAAGCTATTGCATAGCTTCTATCGCGGGTCTTGAGCGTGGAGACCGAATCCAGAAATTCCGTAACGAAAATAACCTAACACCCCCCACTCCGAATGTTATGCAATAGCTTTACCGCGGCAGTCTCCGAGTGCCACACGTTTTAATTTTTATTTTTCATAATACAAGTAATGTCTATAGTTTACTTAATTATAGGGTTTACGAATAGTTTTTTTTTAATTTATTTATGGATCACGAACAGTACGCAACAGATATGATTACATAGGTATAATAAATGAATACATAGTGCACCAGCATCGTAGACCACAGGTTACAAAGTTTTAAACACAAGTTTAAAAGGCATTTTTCATTCACTCGTTACATTAAAACTACAGGAACGATACGATAACGATATTTAAGAGTTCTCTTGAACAATTATACGTGAAACTTACATAAACCCAAAGTTCAATAAGCTTGATAAATTAAAAACTAAACTATTGAGATGAAACCGCCCATTGTAACACTTTTTTTAAGTTTGTTGTTTTTCCTTTTGTTCCTATAATTTCTGGCGGTGTAACTATAAAGAGTTAGCTAATCTAATCTATTGGAAACTAAATAAATATTAATATTTGACAGCCTCTGTGGTGAGTGGTTGGACAGGTCGGCTCAAATCTCATACACCACTGAGGTTGCGGGTTCGATTCCCGCGACGGGACAAATGTCTGTGTACAAAAAAATAAAGTACAAGCATATGTTTCGTGTCTGGGTGTTGTGGGACCATGGTCCTCATAGTTCCTGGTTACCTAGAAACAGGGAATCCCAGTTGGGGCCAAGATCTATGTATGTGATCGTTGGGCGTTATTTATTTATTTCTTTAATAATACAGATATCGGTTGAGCCAACTGAATGGCTTACAGATACTGTGTTTTAAAAATTTCACAGGTGTGCTTTTAGTAATCGAGTTGTAGAAAAACACAACACGTTTCATCAATTTCACTTCCCGCCAAAAAGTCTGACATAAGTTTATTGTTTTATGTAACTGAATGATGAGACGAGCTGGTCGTTTGCCTGATGGTAAGCAATACGCCAGCCCATAACAATAACAGCACCACCCAGAACTTCGTACCTACTTATTTACTTTCAATGTTGTAAGCATAAACAATAAATAAATATGTTCAACGATCATATACGTAGATCCTGTTCCCTAACCAAAGAATACTTACTATTACTTCTCTAACTAAGATTCCCTGTATCCAGGGAACCAGGAACTACGAGGTCCATGGTTCCACATCACCCAGACACAAAAGAAATGCTTGTGCTTTTTTTTCTGTGCACAAAAATCTGTCCCGTCATGGTAATAGTGTCGAATCAGCAACTTTAGTGATTAAGTCAACCTTCCCAACCACTACACCAAAGAGGCTGCAGCATAAGATGAATAATACAAAGAAAATAAGGCATGTACATGAAAATCTATGCGAAGATACAATAAGGCGTTGTTTTCAATTGTTGCTCTCACCTCCAACATATTATTATTGTTATTGGCCACAGCTTGGCGACCTTTCCATTTCGGCATGCGAATTGGCAATTCTTGAAAATGAGATTTTTCTGAGAGCGAGTATGGCTCAGTGGGAAAACGTGCAACTTTCAATCCGACGCACCCGAGTTCGAATACCGCTGGCCCCGCACCACTGACTTTCTAAAATTATGTGAGGATTTAACACTAGCTCTAAATACGCATATCCAAGAATTTATCACAAAAATTCAAGGACATGTGACATCCACCAACCCGCACTGGGCCAGCGTGGTGGATTATGGCCCATACTCTCTCTATGAGAGAAGGCCCGTGACCCAGCAGTGGGATGATGATGATGAAGAGATTTTTCTTTCTACTTACCTTTCTTAACCAGTTATCCTTATCCTATCCTACTGCCTATAATACAATACAAAACAAGTTTGGTGTAATAAAGCATTTTGCTAAAAAAATCAGTAGGTACATGAAAACAACTTATAAACTATAATTTAGGTGTCTTCAAGTCCCGAGTGAATCGGTATCTTCTAGATACTGATTCACTCGGGACAGGCAAGCATGATTCATCGTCGACCGCGTCGTCACTTTCCATCAGGTGAGACTGCGGTCAAATGCTAGCCTATCAGGTAATAATAATAATTAAAAAAGAAACTAAAGTACAACGGGCGGACTTATCGCTAAGATAACGATCTCTTCCAATCAACCTTTGGATAGAATTAAATTACGGAGTAAGAGAGGTCGGCGGTTTAAATGAAATAATAATAAATGATCTGCTTATAATATACTAAACTCATATACAAGTATATAAATAATATCATATCTTACTTACACAGAATGTAAATAAATATAATAAATGAATACCTTCCTACTATTGTTATAAATGCGAAAGTTTGTGAGGATGTATGGATGTTCCAGTTCCGTAAAAAGTACTGTACGGATTTCCAGATCCTAGAATACTTCAAAGGATTTATAAAATTGTCTATGAGGGAGAATCCGCGGGGCGCAGCTAGTAATATTATAAATGCGAAATACGAGTCAACATATTTCTTTCTTGCACTGCTTGCAGTTGCAGGTGGGTGCTTAGAATCAGGCGTAAGACCTGCTCGACTTTTCGTAATTGTATTTGTGAAAAATATCTTAACTTTGGTGTTAGCTATTCTGTACTTCATAACAGGGGATCGGACAACTTTTCAGAAAGAATTTTATGTTAACTATAATTAATATATATAGCCATGAAAAGTACTATTTTAATTAAATAACGCTCTAAAAGTACCTAAACTATGTTTAAATATTATGTTTCAAATATTGCTGCACAAAACTTGTGACGTCATATGAAGGTAGAAAACGACAAAAACTTCAAAATAAAACTTGCAAAGAGATTTAAATACGTTTTGTGAAGTTTGGGGACGATATTGTAGTAATGGAACGAAACAATTAGCAAAAATACATTTTATGAAAAGCAAAAACGTATAAATAAACACAAGCTTGACTCACGCATTTGCCTACAAATGACGTCATGTGTGTCACTGTGTTGGTGTTTCGGAACAGATTAAAAATGTCAGAATCATTAGATTTTATTTATTGATTTGAAAATATAAATCATTATTATTTCACAAAAATATTGATTGAATGATCTTTCTGGTTCGACGAACATTCGTTATAAAACTACATTGTAGATTTTTTCTCGATTATTGTCCGATCCCCTATTGATTTTACTATTGGTTTTCAGCTTACTATTCTAGTGAGAGGAATTCTTTTCTCACCAATAAAATATTATTTCCAAATAAAATGGAGCTAGAATTGTTTATTTTTGCTTGCAATCAGCTTCAAAGCGGATCTGCAGCATCATTACTAAAGATTTTGCATTTCTTGGTATCATTTGTCTACATTAAAATTTTAAATAATTAGGAAGAAGAAAAATGATATAACTCGGGCACGGATCAAACCTGCGTCTTCGGAGTACCGTCCCGATGCCTTAACCACTGGGCCACCGAGCCAACTGCTCGAGCAACCAAATTTTTCTATCCTTATAGCGTGCATGTTACGGGGGACGATTTTAAGATTTTCGCCTAGCATTTGCTAATGCAATATCAAAAAAAAGTTTGTCGACATTGGCATTTATTAGTTATAAAATATCTGCAACTCTAGTGTTTTTCTTTGTTTCTTTTTTTTCTTTTGTTTTATTATTTATAGGCTTGCGTTTGACCGCTATTTCACCTGTTGTTAAGTGACTATGCGGTCGAAGATGTCGCACGCTTGCCTAGAAGAAACCTGTTAACTCTTGTCTTAATGACACCCAGATTATAGCTATCCGGAAACACAGATGCCGGCAGAGAGTTCCACTCCTTGGCCGTTCGCATTATGAAGGTCGAAGCAAAGCGCTTGAGTGAGTGTGTGGTCAACTACGGTGTCTTAGTTTGCAGACCACCCGAAGGCCTTCGACGGGGCCTAACGACTGTTGTCCTATGACAACAACGACGACCGACGGCTAAAAGTGTTCTCCGAAACACTGTAGCGCTCAGATGTAAATATAAGGCCGGTTACCAATCCAAGTTTTAGAGCGAGTGGCAGCGGGAACTCGTGCGCCTTTCGATCCGACGCACCTGGGTTCGTATTCCGACTCGGCCCTGCACCAATGACTTATAGTTAAGTGCAGATTTTGCACGCTCGTTCTAAAACGGTGAAGGAAAACATCGTGATGAAACCCACTTACGCGCTTTGGAGTGGTAGGCTCTGGCCGTGGTTGTAATACCACCCACCGAACAAAGCCATGCCGTCAAGCGACCAAGTCGTGTTTCGGGATGATGTTCGGTGAACCATCGGGGAGACGGGTCTGAGCAGCCGCTCAACTGCCGTCTCTCTCTAGATCTATGTGCTCCATCTTAGGCCACATCATCTTCACATCAGGCGAGATAGTGGCCAAATATAGATCTATTAAGTGTAAAAAAAAAGTGGTGGCCGCTGCAAACGTCAGCGTAGGCATCGAGCGATACAGAGTTTTTTTTAACTTTTACAAAGGTTCGCTCATCAAGTCCAAGGTCGAATATCGATGAAATTAATATGGAACCATGTTGAATCTATACTGAACCCAACGTAAATATTCCAAATCAGTTTATAAATGACGAAGTTCTGAGGTACCAAACATAAAAAAATTAAATCAAAGCGGTAACCTCCGCTTTTTTGGAGTTGGTTATAAATGAAGTTCTCTGCTTAATTTTTGGATCGAACATATTGGAATAGGTATTTTTTTAACAATGGTAGGTATGCCTACAATTGTAAAAAAAAATCTATCCCAATATATATTGCCCTATTGAAATAATTTCACTCCCAACGACCAACTCCATTAGGTCTAATCTCAAACCTCACAAATAATTGAAAAATATTTCTCCTGTTTTTCTTACAATACATTCTCCTTGATTGGACTGTTCCCGGCCGCATTTGTTATCTAACCCCGGGGGCGGCCAAATGCAAGTTAACATATCTTTGTCTGCACCCTTAAAAGGGTTCCCTTTATTGCGTAGTATTTTTAAAATTGTACTTTTTACGCCACCGGAAGGTGGGCTGCTTTTTATTGTCGGAAGACGAGATTGGTTTATCTTTATAAGGTTTATAATAAACCAGATTTTTAATTTCACTTTCATAAATTCATTCCGATATATGATATATGGAGAGCGATTGTGGGAAGTACAGTGGGAGTACGTACGACTTTGGATTCGATGCACCTGAGCTCGAATCCCGCTGGCCCCGTACCACTGATTTTATTAAATTATGTGCGGAACTAATACTCGCTCTAAAAAACGGTGAAGGAAAACATCATGATGAATCCGGCACAAAAATTCAAGGACACGTGAGTGAAAAGTGAGTTATGAACATATCTTTCGCGGATAGTTCACTCTACCATTTTTTTTCCAACAGCCACATACTTAGATCCTGGCTCCTAAATAGAATTCCCTGTATCTAGGGAACCAGAAACTACGAGGACCATGGTCCCACAACACCCAGACACGAAACAAATGCTTGCGCTTTTCTTTTCTGTGCTCAAACATTAATCCCGTCGCTGGAATCGAACCAGAAACCTCGGTGATGTATGACATTTTAGCCAACCTGCCAAACCACTACACCACACAGGCTGTCAGAGACTGTTATCGATTTTCTTGAATAACACCTTCAAAGTTATTATTACTTGTCCTTTAATCCTATAATTCTATAGGTACCTAGGTTGTGACCTAGGTATATAGTCAATAATATATTTACCACCCGTAGACAAAGTCCATACTAAACAACGTAGTTCTACGGTAACATCGACTTTAGATGTTTAACTTAACCAAGTTATTGTTAAGTAAACTTGATTTATGATACCCAAAGGGCTGTATCCTGAACAAATGTGATAACTTTTAAGAAATTTAGGCATTCAGGTAGTTTGCGCCGTGCTTAATTTCGTAAGTTATGTTAACTTAAGTAACGTTATGTGCACGTAAACATTTTCACTGTATATTTTGTTTTACAAGAAACCTAAAATGTATACAATTTTATATAGAACTTGGCTAGTTCATATTAAAGCCGCTCAAGTTATACACAGATTTATTTATTTATACTTTAGCACAAAACGGTTTGTACATGGAGGACTTAATGCTAGATAGCATTTTCTACCAGTCATCCAGGACGTGCAAGAAAAAAATGGTAGCGGTACAGTAAAGCGCGTAATGGGAAATTTAAAATAGACTTAATTTGCCAAAATTAAAAGTTACATACTTATGGTATGTAAAAATATATACTTTTAATAAAACTAAACCACATAGACTTAATATATAGCCTATAATAATCCTAATTATAAAATATGTACTTAAATATTTGCATAATAAATATATACTTAAATCATTACATAACTAAAAAACATTTTTTTTATGTAACTGAATGACGAGACGAGCTGGTCGTTTGCCTGATGGTGAGCAATACGCCAGCCCATAACAATAGTAATTGCAAAATCCTGCGCGTCGCTGCACTGCGCTCATCACCCTGAGACAATTAGCTGTTGAGTCTCATAATGCCCAGTAATTTCGCTGGCTACAATGCCCTTCAAACCGGAACACAGTAATGCTTGCGCACTACTGCTTGGCCAGCAATAATAAATGACTACGTCAATGGGTTAGGATAGGATTATAGATCTGGTAGCAGGGAGGAGAAGAGGAACTGAAAGAACGAAACGTTTAAGGGGTTGCAATCTATCTGGTACACCTTTTTGGTATAATATTCACGAGCTTGTTGCTTGAATGCTTCTTTAGAGGATCAGATCTTATTAATAATGAATTGTATAACAATAAAACCGACTTTAAATATGGACCAATGTGGAAGTAGATATATCACCGTAAAATTGTAAATACCGTTAGATTATAATCTATAGATTATAAACTGTCGAAAGATTGTGAACCGTAACATACTGCTTACAATATAACGCTTTTATCCCTCGGGCAGGGCTCGAACCTGCGTCTTCGGTATACCGTCCCGACGCAATAACCACTGGGCAAACGGTCCAACAGGGATTTTCCTTTAGCATGCGCTAATGCATTCAACATCAAAAATGCAAAAGAAATGGTAAAAGACCTGACGGCATGACCCTGATCCTCTGGAAGTTGGGGCGGCCTCTAGTGTGGGACGCTACTTGCGTCGATACTATGGCGCCGTCACATCTTCCGGAGACGCAGAATAAGGCTGGCGCGTCGGCTATTTCGGCCGAGCAGCTCAAGCCGCGGAAATATGGTAAACTCGGTAGCGGTTACATATTTGAGCCGTTTGGTGTGGAGACTTTGGGTCCGTGGGGACCGGGAGCTCATCGTATTTTCAAAAGTCTGTCAGAGCGCCTGATCGATTCGACACGTCACCAAAATGCTGGGACTTATTTGGCTCAACGTTGCCAACTGGTAGTGGGTTGGAGCATTTGAGCTATCTATAGACCTTTAATGGTCTATGGGCTATCCAATTGCTGCTCCTTGTAAGTAGTTTGTTTAGTTTTAGTAGGTAGAGTGTAGTTTGTTTTCAGTAAAAAAGAAATTACATTTGTTACTCAATCTTGAGAAAAAAAGAATTGTTCATATTAACAATTTAAAGTTCTTTGGGAAATCCAGACCCAACCGTGAGGCAACTAGCTAGCTTGACCTTTAGTGAGATTGAGGAGTTGTTAGGTATATCAACATATTCAAAGGATTGTTTTTGTGAAATCTTGTCTCTTTGTGTTAGTTAGTCTTTAATTTATTAGATGTACACCTTTAGGGCATCTCTTTTATAAACTTTAATTTAAATAACATTTATCTGAGGTGATGGGTGACTACAACGTGGGTAGCTGGGGGAGCGTTGAAAAATCTTAATAAGAGACGTTTATATATTTTGAAAATCTATATCAGGTATATATAAAACACAAAAATTGTTTCTACCTATGTCCGTTGTAGACTTTGATACCATCCAACCGACGTGCCCCAAACCGGTTTCATTAGAAAAGCAATAATGCGAAGATGATTTTATACCACTAAAACAATGCATTAGGCACATTCGGTGCATTTTCTTTTTTAGTGTAGTAGCACACGCCGCTAGTCCTGAAAATAAAAAAACATGTTAAATTATTAATTGTTAGTGATTAGATACATTATTAATTCTTAGTGATTATTTGCATGCCTTCTGGTACAATATGGTTGAACTTATAAATTTGTAACATCATGTATTTACCCATATTCGCATTAAATTAATTTGAATTTTGTTCATATTGTGCAATTACAATTTGCTGCGATTTAACCCACCGTACGTGCGTATATATATATACATATATATATATATATAACCAAACTATATAGTTTTTTATATCACCGATTGGGCTAGCATTTGACCGCAGTCTCACCTGATCAAAAGTGACGACGTGGTCGACGATGGATCTTGCTTGCCTAGAAAATACCGATTCACTCGAGACATGAAGACACTTAAATTAAAAGAATCGGGAAACAAAGACGCTAGTAGGTGTTTCTAACGAATAAGTTCTTTTCAGTTTTACAATAAAATTCCAAAATGTATAACAGAGCTCACAGAAAGTAGATTCGAATTGCGTGTGAAAAATATTCTAATGAAAAAAGCATAACGAATGTAATGGAATTAGGCGTGAAGTTGTTTTAGTTTTGAAAAAAGCATACTGTAGTTAGTGATTACATAAAAGACAAAGATGCATGGAACATTCCGTTTCTGCCAAGTAGCTAACTAGCACATAAGAAACATAATGTTGTCAAAAACAAACAAAATATTCTAACAAAAGTTCTAAAATAATGGTCCTCAGTTTCTAGCCGTATCTTGCGAGTTCTTTTTTGATACGGTGATAGAATCATTGTAATAATTGACGTTCATAAAGGCGTCTGTGATGCCAAAAATGAATAAAGAACTTTTGAACTTTGAATTTTAAACGAACAATTCTAGTAAAAAAACCTTTGTAAAATTACATACAGTAAATGAAGCAGTGCCAAAATAAACCAAAAACACTCACAGAAATGAAATAAGCAAGATTTAAGGCGCGCATCGGAGGCCCAAGGGTGATCTAAAGTTTAAAAATGAAAACATATTGTTTACCCTTGGTTTACCTTTAAATGAGCCAAGTTCCTTCTTCCTACCCTTGGGTCTCCGATTGCAATAAATTAAAATTAAATTGTTACGTTATACACCTGTCTGCAATTTTGTATACCTAATGAAGTTCATTATTTTAAACTTTTAGGGTTCCATGATTCGTCACCGTCGCTAATGACAAGAGTCACAACAGTTTTTGGACTTCTAAAAGTAATATATTTGCGTCCGGTGCGAACACATTGTAACATGTTTGTAGAGAGAGTATGGCTCGGCGGGAATTCGTGCGCCTTTCGATCCGACCCACCTGGGTTTGAATTCCAAATCGGCCCTGCACCAATGACTTATAGTTAAGTGCAGATTTTGCACCCTCACTCTAAAACGGTGAAGGAAAACATCGCGATGAAACCCGCTTACGCGCTTTGGTAGGCTCTGGCCGTGGTTGTAATACCACCCACCAAACAAAGCCATGCCGTCAAGCGACCAAGTCGTGTTTCGGGATGATGTTCGGTGAACCATCGGGGAGACGGGTCTGAGCAACCGCTCAAGCCGTCTCTCTCTAGATAAATGTGCTCCATTTTAGGCCACATCATCGCTTCACATCAGGCGAGATAGTAGCCAAACATAGATCTATTTAGCGTAAAAAATAACAAATAAACGTTTTGTTTGTTTTTTTTAAATGTACCTACTGAGACGTATTGCGGAAGACAGAGTTCCTAAAAGTACACTATGCTTTTTTATTCTTTAGTAAAATGTATACTAACTATTATCTTAATGTACCGTTACTTTTTGGAACAAAAAAAAACGGAACTTTAGAGAAATATCAATTTGAGCTCCATTTTGTAAATAGTAAAATCTAAAATTGCGTTAGCGGTAAGAAAGTATCGCGCTTCAGTGCGTTTCCGGGGCAGTCGTCGGTATTTTGTGAATAAAAGATTTGGACTAGATAGGTGAATTAGGGAGTTAGGCGTGAATTGAAAATACTTTTAAAAATACTATAGAGACGAGAATAACCGTCCAGATGTGAGTGTGGCCTCACCTTAAGGGTTTCGAAAAGTTTTAAAAAGTGGTAACACCATGTCTGCTCATAACAATTGCAGTGTCACCCAGAACTTTAAATACCATAAAAAGCACTGCGACATTAGATATTAAGTCTCATATGCCTCGCTACATTAAGTAGTTTTGCTGGCTACATTAAATTGACACACATGAAATTCTTGCACACTACTGCTTGACGGCAGAATACCTGGCAAAGCGGTAGTACCTACCCCGACGGCCTGTCAAATACGAAGGAAAAAGGAAAATTTGATACTATCACAGAATACTAAGGACAGAAACGTCACTCCGCAAAGAAATTTAAATAAATAGCGACTCTTGCTATGACGCAATAAAATTCAATTCAGCTCGCGTAGCGCTGCGTACCTACCAGTCATATTAACCTACAGAGCGCCTCTCTTTCTATCGCATAGATCTTATCTCTTCTGACGCGGCACGTGTAACGACGCGCGACCCGCCGTCGGTGTCCGGCTATGTACTTGTAGCTTCGTACCTACAGTGCGTGTGCGCTAATACTATATAAGGTTTAGCGATGGGTTACCATTGCTCCACTTTTTAAGCCACATCGATACTTATCCTGTTTCCGTTGAGGTGAACAAACAGTGAATAGTGAATAAACTTTGCTCTCTCGGCTAGATAATGTCAGTAGCTCATTGTTTCCCTGCACTCTATAGAAAGCTTTTCTTTTGTCGAGAAATAGCGCATTTTATCCAATCACGCAGTTCGTATAACAATGTATTGTTATATAATTATATTGAAATAATGTAGGACAGATAAATCAAATAGAAAAATATTAGATACATAATTTTGTATGTTACTGCTGTTAAATATGTATGTTACTTTTGATTATATGTATGTATGTATGTATATTAATTAGGTATATAAGTTTATTTATATAGTCATATATAAGTAATTAGATTTGATAACTTATATCATATGTAAGCCCTTAGTATGTCTTATAATTTCTATCACCACCGACTGTGTATGTTTCGTTGTTCCTCTCCATCCAAAGGTTTTCTGGAAGAGACCGTTTTATTTATTTATTTATTTTTTTATTATTTTTTATTTGTTACACCATTGTAAACATTTGACTTGTACTTTATCTCTATTTTTAAGGTGAATAATAAAGTGTTTATCTAGCTATCTATCTTTGTTTACAGACGTAATGCTAAAATTGGGCGGTCTTTTGCCTACAATTCTGTCCTGAACCTGTATGCGGTAGGTCTCTCGTATGCAGGAGGCCGTTTGTGTAGGAACCACAGCTTTGCCAATTATTGTAACGCCAAGCAGTAGTGCGCAAGCGTCACTGTGTTCTGGCTTGAAGGGAATTGTAGCCAGCGAAATCACTGGATATATGAGTCTTAATATCTGATGTCTCGGGGAGCGCAATGCTGTGCTACGTTGTGTTTTTTATGGTATTAAAAGTTCTGGGTGGCACTGCAATTTTTATGGGCAGGCGTAGCGCTTACCATCAGGCGAACGACTTGTTAGTCTCATCACTCAGTTCCATAAAAAAAGCCACGTCTGGCTTAAGTGGATATGTTCAAGACACTTGCAGGATAGGATAGCTAAGACGAAAAATAAAAATAAAAAAATTAAGAAGTCAGTCACCGAGTGCTATCTGAGGATTGGGCGAAAACTTTCAGGCACCGTTACAAAGGTCAGGTGACACCGTTAAGCCCGTCGAAGGGCAATGGATGAGGCTTGCGCAGGACCGGAGAAAGTGGCGTGAACGAGACGCGGTCTATATCTAGCTTTGGATAAATTCGGACTGGTTATACAGACAGATAGATATTTTTTTTCATCTAACCTATACTGTCCCACTGCTAGGCAAAGGTCTCCCCCATCTTTTTCCACGCATCCCGATCCCCCTCTATGTTAAGCCATTCAAGATATAATATAATATATGTAATTGGAATTCATTATTTTCGTGTCTTGATTACACGAAAATAATGAATTCCAATTTAATTCCTACTCATTCACATTCGAGTTGAGGAACTTACACGAGTTACTCGAAGGTTATTTATTGTTTCACCGGTTTAAACATTTAACATATGTAGCCATGATCTTTGCTTATGATAGCTTCTCTATACGTAGTAATAATGGCTCAATCGATGTACCTACTTTTTATGATTACTTTATATGTAAGATGTATTCTTGAATTGAATACTCATATATCTGGAAATAAATGATTCTTATTTTTATTCTTATGTTAGAAATTAAGAAACAAGTATATATTTTGATCACAAACAAACTTACTCACAGATACCGATACTTATGAACCTAAAAAGTTTTCAAACAATTTCTTATCGAATCATTTAATCTTACAACGTATTTCGGGTGTTCACAGAAGCTTACTTACCTGTTGTTCCCCTCTTGCCCCAAGTGCCCTCTTTCCCCAAGTGCCCTCTTTCCCCAAGTGGTATGTGATACGAAGTTTCTTTTGCAAATGTTATACACGTGCGATATCTACATCTTGTTGAAGACGTGCGAGCATTTTTATTATAATTTATAAACAATGACAACCCGCTAATAATAGAAGAGGTTGTAAAACATTTAAAAATTCTTCTATGTATTATTATATTAATCATAATCACAATAATTTATTTGCATAAAATAAGGTATGGTACAGGTGTTAACAGTGTCAAAAAAAGATCTCTTATTCTGCCTTTGCGGGCGTGTAAATGTTTCCAGGCATATAAAATTAATTTCATCAAAATATTAAAATTGAATAAGAAAATCATTACAAATAAAATTAAAAATTAATAACCTAATTAAATTCAACGTCATTCAAAAAAATCAAATCCATATACGATCGTTAAAAAATTAAAATGTCATTACACTGTCAATTATTATTACAATATATTAAAATTACAATGTCAATTATTATTAATTCTAAAATGTAGGTATTCATCTATGCTATAAAGCGCGTCCAAGAAGCCATTGATTCATTTATTATTAATTCTTAACAGAAACTCTTAATTAGTAATCATTAAATATTAACCTGCTAAAAATCAGATCTTAGAATTTATTTTAGAGCATTTTATAGCAAAATTGTTGAATTAAATTTAAGATTAAGTTGCAAAAATTATACGTAGATTATATCATTTACGTATATAATAGCTACTTTTATTCACTTTTTCAAAAATATTGTTAAATAATTAGGATATTTAACAAGATGATCACTATATTCATGAAATGTAATGTAGGTACATAAAATTTAATGTAGGTGCGGTCTGCGCCGCGAATCCAAAGCGTTAACTACCGGAAGAAGGACATGCTAATTGTCCGAAACCTGGTCGGAGTTATTCGGATACTATCATAACGTGAGTGTATATTTATAATGAATAGGTACATAAACATTTTCGGCAACGCTTGTTCAAAGTTAGAATAATTTTATTATTTATTAACTTAAAAGTGTTTTGAATGGTTATTGTTACATTTCAAGTACCTAGTTCTGACCTACTAACGGTTCTGGCAACTTGTTTCACCCATCTGTTTTTCATCTTGCTACAATCTACCTCTAGCTGTAGGTCAGGTGATAAAACGAAATATCAATTGGAAAGTTTCATACCCGCTCGTATGCCCATGTAGACTAGTGGTCTACAAAAACGAAATCCTAAAGTGCCCGTGTAGACTAGCAGTCTACAAAAATAAAAACGGAAAGTGCCCGTGTAGACTAGTAGTCTACAAAAATAAAACCGTAAAGTGCCCGTGTAGACCGGTAGTCTACATGGCTCCTGCCACAGATTAATTAGTATTTGACAGTAATTGTATTGACATAATGCTCTTTAGTAATATTTTTTCTATAGTCAGATATATTATCTATGGTATTAATCTCAGTCGAGCATGCAAACACTAGTAAAAAAAAGAATTATACGTCATAAAACTTCTGTCATTTCATCAGTCTTCGAATCGTTCCGTGCAGTGACTGTGTTGGAATTTCTTTGTGATATTATTTTGTGTGTTGGTGAAATTTAAAGTTTTAATAGGTATGTAAATAACTATCTTGTAGATAAAAACATTTTAGCATGAAACATTGGTTTTTTGGAGAGATGTGAGATGAGAGATGATACATACATTTTGGCGGGCGGGAGATAATACATACATGGAAATTATTGCCTCAATTTTGATAATAATGTACAATAATTTCGTAGTAAATGCTATTTAGAAGTTACTTCAGATAATCATTTATTGGAACTATACAAATAGAATGTAAATTACAAGATTTAAGGCAATAATTTAACTCGTAAAAATCCTTAATTCCATAAAATTCCATTATGCCGCGTGGCGGCCGATAATGGTAAGGATTTAGAGGCCTGTAAATAAATAAATATGTATGGGAGAGTATATGGTTTTATTTCATAACATATTAACTACTATCTAAACAACATAATTAAACATTAAAAACCATAGGTCATCGCTTTCATTTTTGAACTATGAGCTTCGAAGTGCAACACGAGCTTAAAAAGACGTTATCTCAATTTCAACACAGTGTAACTCAACACCAGAGCCGTAATCTGTAAATAGAAAGATAACATTGTTTAGCTAATTTCATAGGCAACTAAATAAATATAACACTTGACACCCTTTCAATACAAACTTTAGTCACAAGAACCGATTAAGTGGAACACGGCGCGCGCGTCGATAACGCAAAAAACAGTGGGGCACTTTACGGGTGGTCGGTATTTGTGCCGGGGCAATCTAGACGGTCTCGCTCGCGAGTCGCGGGCACTCTGGACGCCGCGGGCGCCATGACAGGGGCATACGAGCGGATAAAAAAAAACTGTTGTAGGTTTTTTTATAGTACTGAGTGATGGAACAAGCTAATCGTTCCCCTAATGGTAAGCGCCACGTCTGCCCATAACAATTGCAGTGCCACCCAGAACTTTTAATACCTTCTATAGCACTGCGTAGCACTGCATTGCGTTCGTAGCCCCAAGATATTTAAGTCTTATATGCCCAGTAATTTCGATGGCTACAATGCCCTTCAAACCGGAACACAGTAATGCTTGCTCACTTCTGCTTGACGGCAAAGCTGTGTTGCATATCCAGACGTGACCTGCTTACAAGAGACCTACCACGAGTAAAAAAGTAGGTTAATGTAAATCAAAATGTTTCAAGAATAAAACATAGGTAGGTAGAACCTACTTACATTACTTATTGCTTATTTCAAAACATCACTTTAAATTGTGTTTTTTGGGTAAAATAATTGTTTAATGATGCTTTAATACATAGAGTTAGTTATGTTTACTCTAAGCTTTAATATTAAAACAACGCATTATTTACATCTATTAGTTACTTACTTTCAACTTTAAACTACTGTAATAAAGAAATACATTTTGCAAGAAGCCTTCTTAATTTAGTCGCATTATAGGCTGCTAGATTTTGGCTGCCAACTTCACACCTTTCACCGGTACTTACATTAATGTTGACAAAACTGGCCAGTTTGTTAGTAAAATGAAACAATGAATCAAGCTTATGTTTGTCAAAACATTTGATGGGTCAAAGGGCTTCAAAGAGCTCTTTTTGTACAATTGTAAAATTTAGTTTTAAACATTTAAATCAACCGCAAAGTTGGAAACAAGTTACATAAAACATAAAGCCATCAATGATTTAATGTTCCTTTAGTTGCCTTTTATACAAACCAGTTGTTTTAAAACCGAATATGATAAAAGTATTTGTTACTGTTAGTTAGATAATTTTTGGTTCTTTGCGATTGATTGATTGATAAACACTTTATTGTATTAGTATGAAAGTTTTTTATTTTTTATTTAAAAAGGTCTACCAACGATTGTTACAATATTGCTTACGCTAAATTAACTTTATCAAGATATGTTTCTAACTAAATGCACAATCAATTATAGGTAAACACCGCTAATCCAAATTTAACTTAACAGGTATAATTTTAAATAGGTATATAGTATAGATTAAGTACAAATTCAACTCGATATTGCATCCATCAATTGCAGATGAAAGTGATATAAAGACATGGAATTAATGTCTAAGAGGCCACTAAAGCTATTTAATGATTTGCTTAATCTGGCTACAGGGGAATTACATCCTAGAACAGTCTTGCGAAAGGGGGGGACAAATGGGACTATGGGCTTACGCGGGTATCTTCTAGGTACTGTAAAGTTGAAACAACTGAGAAGCTGAGGACAATCGATTCGATTTCTTAGTATTTTGAAAAGGAAAGTAAGGTCTATGAGAGTTCTTCGTTTTTCCAATGAATGCATTTCAAAATACTCATGTCTCTCGGTGTAGCTCTGACCTTTTCTTGCTATATTAAAAGAATATGCTAAGTGCCAAAGAGTTTTCGTGAGTGATTCATTGTGAATATATATTAAAACACAAATAAACATAACATTAAATTTAAATATCAGTAAACTTGCCCCTGATGAAGATCATCGGATATGCTCGAAACCTAGGTCGACTAATTCAACAAACTACGTGAGTCCTAGCCGTTTTATTAAATATATACTATATTGTACATCACAATATTAAAAATTTATTAAAAATAGAACTTAAAATTTTTAATAGTACAATGGGCGGTCTTATCGCTAATAAACGATCTCTTCCAGACAACCTTTGGATAGAGAGGATTTGTGATACGACAAAAGACGGTGGTGTAGTCATATAATATTTATAACTACTCATGTATACCTATGTGTATACCTAATAATACATGTGATTAGTTTTACAAAAGTTTTATATTGACCAAATCGCTAGGTTTATTTACGAGAATGCATTGTCCAGATCAAGAAGAAGAAGAAGATTGTTCGTATCAAGTTATTGCTAAAGTTTCGATATTTATTCGTTTCCATGTAAACAATCGATACAAATAATGTACCATGTTAAGTTTCGATAATTATTCGTATCGATGATTTTTTGTGAAAAATCGATGCAAAATGAATCCACGTCAAGTTACAATAATTATTCGTTTCAATATATTTTTAAAAAATCGATTCAAATATTAAACTACGTCAAGTTTCGATAATAATTCGCTTCAATATATTTGTAAAAAAACGATGCAAATGTTAGAGCCGCGTCAAGTTTCGATAATTATTCGTTTCGATACAATTGCAAAGTATCGATAAACATAGTTTTTTTATAATATACCATGTCAATTGTTATTAAAGCGATTTCGACGTAAAAGTATACCATGAAGAAACATTTTGATTACATAATTTCTGGATTGGCTAATAAATCTCTACACAAAGGCCTTAAAAATTTGGATTTTATTTTAGCAGGTACATAATGTTTCCTGATCCATTCACAACCAAAACATCACGTTGATGCAACACACCCCGAAACCGATCGGATTATGTCTAACGAACTAAAGTTGTGCAACGCCCGCGGTCTCCGGAAATAGAGCAGGACTACAAGATTTTCGGATTATCCGAATTCGGGCTAAGTTTGTTTGTACATACGTTTACGATCGATTATTATGCTCGGATTTAGATCGGAGTGCTCATAGTTTTTGATATGAATGAGCATGAACGTTGATTATATTATAAGTTTTTAAATAATTAGGAAGAAGAAAAATGATATTGCTCGGGCAGGGATCAAACCTGCATCTTCGGAATACCGTCCCGACGCCTTAACCACACTTAGTGCAAACATTGACAACAAATGACGTAGAATCGTCCCCGTAAGACAATAAAAGAAGGATAAAGGAAATTTGGTTGCTCAAGCAGCTGGCTCGGTGGTCCGGTGGTTAAGGCGTCGGGACGGTATTAAGACGAAAAAAAAATATAATACATATAAAAACTACAAAAAAGTAAGTTAAATAAACTCCTTGGTTTTCTGTTGCAACGCGAGGGATGCGGAAGATAAACCTAGTTACCCCGCTGGTTGACTGCCCACGGTCTCTTAGCTAATACGACTACTAGAACAAAGTAAACGAATCGAGCGCGATGTAAAACAGACCCGGAGCGAAAAGGGTAACGGCAACCAACTGAACCGCTAACGCCGTTACCGCCGCTGCCGTCGTTAACTGGAAACGTATCTGAAGTCTGCACTAGATCCAATTGTTAAGGAAATTGAGAACGGACTGACGGTGGTCGATTATAATTTGATCATAGTGAAACTTCGTTTCCAGTACACAGAACGAGTGCTTGTTACGATAAAAAGTTCTGTACAAACAGCTAGTGAAAACGGTATAGATAAATACCAACCGAGCGTTCGCTCTAAACAACATTGGATGCATATTGTTATATATTCAGCATATTCAAGCTCGTTGAAACAATTGCTATGTACTATTTCCCGCTGACATAACAATCGATTGTCAAAACCAGTGGATAAATATGAGTAGCTCCCAACGGATCACACAAATCGAATACCACCTAATATTTGTCGCATCTAAACTCAAATAATACTATTTTGAACTCCCAATGAATCCCACTCAAATTTTATTTAAAAATACAAAATGTGCCTTTTTTTTTGTTTGTTTGTTGTTGAAAGTATCGTCGCTTTGGCTACATACCGATTGGTAATGTGTGATCCGGTGATAGCGTCGCTGCTATAAATTCTAGTAGAGATCTTACGTCATTTGAAATTTTACTCTCACTGTCACAGTTTGTTTATTTTTTTATGAGTAAATTTTTGGACAGATACGGTAGATAGGTCAGATAAGTTCGTTTCACTTTAAGAAGTGGCGTCAAAAGGGTTACAAGGATAAAATATAACTCTTAGATTGTACTTCATGTGTGGGCCGAACGAAAACGTTTGTGTTCCCTATAATGCTGTCAAATGAGCTGTCAATGAACGCGCCTGTTTTGAAAATTCATCGAACACGCGGCTTAATTGGGTATTTATAATAATCATTTCAGGCAAAATAACATAGTTCAAAATAAAGCGAGTGTGGCTCTGTGGGAGCATGTGCGACTTTCGATCTGACGCACCCGAGTTCGAATCCTGCTGGCCCCACACCACTGACTTTCTCAAGTTACGTGCGGATTTAACACTCGCTCTAAAAACAGTGAAGGAAAACATCGCGAGGAAACCGGCATGCCCAGAATTTAATGACATGTGACATCCACCAACCCGCACAGGGCCAGCGTGGTGGATTATGGCCCATACTCTCTCTATACGAGAAGGCCCGTGTCCCAGCAGTGGGAACGTGATGGGCTGATCATGATGATGATAAACATAGTCCATAATAGTATCAGACGCCCATAAAATAAATACCTTTCAGACTAACATAGATATAAATTGTAAAATAACACAACTACGATTTGGACACATTTATTGATTTCTCCTCCCTGAAGTGCAAGAACATTATTCCTCATAATGAATAATAACACTCACGAAACTTTTCAAAATCTAACGCTATTCCTTTAGGCCAGAACTCGGAAGCCGGAAGCAGGTAATTGAAGGTAATCATCGCGCTATTGGGTGTTACTACAGGATTACGCTTTTGCTGTGGTATGAATCTGTGTTAATTGAAGCTTGCCATGTGCTAAGATTTAATAGTAGGTTTATTTTATTCGTGTGGGCGTTAAGGGCATAAGGGTTGGATAACATCAATTGAAGCGTGTCCCTCTTGGAGCTAACCGTGGGATGAGCACGAACATTTTGACAGACCCTGACATAAATGTATCGAGATTACAAAGATCAATAATCATAACCTTTGAAAATATATGCCTCCTTTATGACCACAGTTTAGAAGTGAAACTCCGATTCACTGGTAGAGTCATTTCTTTCCTGAGCCCGGACTTCAATATGAGTATGGGAAAGAAATGGGTAGACATGCTTACCTGTTTTTTCCAAGTCAAGATATCTTAAGTGACAGTTAACGTATTGATTATGTGTATTTGACGTTTGAAAGTGCATTTTTTGTGCCTATTTAATAAATATCTTTTGACTTTTGAAACAAGAATCCATAATTGATGGAAAAATGAATTAAAAAAAACTAAAACCACGTTTATGTGGTTTTAGATTGTAATCGAGTTGTAAGCTACCCTGACAGTTTCAGCCGGATAGCTAATCGGAAAGAGCTTGAAATTTGAGTTGCAAGATTCCTCCCGGAACGATAGACAGACAGACAAAAAGAAAGTGACTTAATAAAAACGTAGTAAAATACTGAATTATTTCAAAACGTCACACAAATTTGTAAGAATAATGTAAAAACTGTCTATTTAATATTTGTTTATTATGTCTTTAATATATAGTTATTCATATATCAACAAAATGTTAATTACTGGATTAAATCTAATATCTTCCATCTCAATATGTATGAAATAGTTTTACGATACGTGTCTGAACTAGATTCGATTGTTACCGAAATCGAGTACGGAGGTATCTCGGATGGTAATTTGATTATTCTGTGACTCGGTGGTGGTGACGTCAGGTTGCAGTTGAATTGTGTTACTTACCTATATATTTTGGGCCTCTTTCTCACGTGGTAGAAGATAAACTATTACAAGTATTGTTTAATTAATTTAAAGAAATATAGAGGTTTAAGAAAATAATGATAATTTTAAAGAAAAAGAGTAATTATTTTCTTCACGACTTCAATTCTGATGTATCTTCGAAGTCCAAGGTCGAATATCGATGATATTTATATGGGACCACATTGTAGCTATACTGAACCCAATGCAAAAGAAACGCAAAGAATTTTCCAAATCGGTTTATAAATGAAGGCTCTGAGGTAACAAGCACAGAAATGAAAAAAATTACAATCGAATTGACAGCCTCTGTGGTATAGTGGTTGGGCAGGTTGGCTCAAATCTCATACACCACTGAGGTTGCGGGTTCGATTCCCGCGACGGGACAAATGTTTGTGAATAGAAAAAAAAGCGCAAGCATTTGTTTCGTGTCTGGGTGTTGTGGGACCATGGTCCTCATAGTTCCTGGTTCCAGGATCTATGCAAGTGATAATTGTTAAAAAAAAAACTTGAGAACCTCTTTCTTTTTTTAAGTCAGTTAAAAAGAAAATGACTAGAGCCAACGTTCGTACTCACGACTAATTTTTTCACAACTTTCATTAGGTAATTATTTATTAAATGACTTAGCTTGTTCTCGCAGGTGGTGTAGGTTAGGCGTTCAGGCATAGTTTTTTTCCCGTTTAAAGGCTTTTGTCCTCCAGTGTCTATCACAGAATACCTAACAGTTGGTTCGACACTCCAATATCAAAACGAACATTACAATACATGTTTGATATCGACCAAAAACCTATGAAGTCTATGAATGAACGAGTCCTTGACAAATCGTTATTTGCAGAACAATTGCGTCGCCTTGGAAAATTACATTTATTTAGATTTCTTTGAATCAGAAATTGTGTCATTTTAGTTGGCAATTGATGTTAGTGAATAGTTTTGATAGAGAACAAAAGTTCTTTGTCAGGTTCGTTGAATGAAAACGAAACCAATATACGTGTGCTACGTAGGTGCTACGGTGCTACGGAGCTACGGTGCTACGCATAGTTTTTTTTATGGTACTGAGTAATGAGACGAGCAAGTCGGTAACCTAATGGTAAACGCCACGGCTGCCCATAACAATTGCTGTACCACATAGAACTTTTAATACCATAAACAGCAATGCGCAGCACTGCATTGCGCTCATCACATCAGAGATGAAAACGGATGAAATACATACATGAAATTTTTTATTTACATTAACGTAAACTATTATTTCAGCGTTTTTAGTTAATCTTAGAAAACAACCTGGTCGTTCGCCTGATCGTTAGCGCTACGCTTGCGATCAGGCGCCTTAACAATTGCAGTGCCACCCGTTACCTTATACCATAAAAAGTACTCCATAGCACTGCATTGCGCTCATCACCCCGAGACATCCGATATTAAGTCTCATATGCCCAGTAATTTGTCCTGGCTACAATGCCCTTCAAACCGGAACACAGTAATGCTTGCATACTACTGCTTGGCGGCAGAATAACTGGCAAAGCTGTGGTACCTACCCAGACGGCCTCCCGCATACAAGAGACCTACCACGATTAATACGAGTATGTGTGCATATTGTCTATTATATAGTTTACACAATTTAGGGTCTAGCGTCTGTATGAACGCGGATTGGGGGCGCTGTTGAGATATTTGGATTAATCAAATATTAGAGAAAATCTGTTTATTTTCCGATTAGTTTCTTTTACTATAACATACCATAAGAATTTCTAGAAAAATCTTTGATTTCATATCTTTCCACATAAAAATAATTCCATCACATATAAAATACTATCTCCTGAGCTTTTAACATTCGGAAAAAACAATACGAAATCAATTTTATTTCTAACGACAACAAATTAGGTTTTATTTGAACCAATTTTTTTTTTAATCGATTGTTTGTTTTTGTTTCACATGCAATCTTTTGTTTCAGGTGGATGTTCCGCCTTCGGACATTCCTGTTTCGGAGGCCACGGGAAAAGGTCCGGCGATACCGCCATGGACGTACGTAACATCTTTTTAATTACGACTTTGTTAAAAGCCCATTTAAGAGCTCTCTGAGGCTGGTACTCAATTTCTAGTAGATGCTTTCCATTTTTCCGGGGTGAAGTAACAACAACATCCAAAGTTTTGAGTATTTTTCAGAAATCTCAAGAAACATCAGCACTGAATTGAATATTGCAGCTTAAGCACATTGTCAAAATTAAGTTTTAACTAATAAGGGCGTTGGAGGATTTGAGCTAGCCTTTAATGGTCTATGGGTTGTCCATTGTCCAATTGCTTCTCTTTGTAAGTAGTTAGTTTAGTTTTAGTAAGTAGAGTGTAGAGTTGTTTTCAGTAACAAAGGCATTCGCCCGTAAAAAACTAATAAGGCACTAGAATCTTTAACCATTTTGAAATCCGCGTTATTTTGTAACTTGCTTATAATTTTTTTCGTCAAAGCATTAATCGGGAAATAGTTAATAAAGACTTGCAGGATGCCTCGCCGACTAGAATTTAAGGTTCCTTTTTGTATCCTACATTCCCGTCCCCTTCAGTAACTATTCCCGATCAGTCCAGTCATCTGTCACAATCTGGATGACGCTCATCGGTCTGCAGTTAACCCAGCACCAACTTACTTCCGAGTGATCGAACATTTGAACTGCAATCTACTCGACAAGCTGAGAGCAAAGCGTGAAGATGATCTTAGATTTACATCCTTCTACTTCAGCGGTCTCTTACGGGATGCGGGCCGCTACGTATGCACGGCACGTAACGGATTTTCATTCAATAATAGGGAATATGCATGTATTTTTTTTTAATATATGAATCGATTCATTATTGAATACTATTAATGAAAAAAAATGTTTAAAAATTTTACGGCATCACTCGTCATTAAAATAATTAAATGAAAATTTAAATCAACATAAACGCGGCATTTGCGTGTGACGTCAAATGGTGGGGACCTAGGATCTCCTCATACGACCATCTATGCTACATGTATGTGTGTGTCAATAATTTACCAATAGAACGGGCTCTATGTCAAAAATTGACCAATAAGCAGCGAGGCGCGTGACGTCAGATAGTGGTTGCACACTACTATATTTTATCTTTGGTTGCATGTACTCAAGCGTTTTGCGATTGCGTTCCGTTTCTCCAAAAATAAGAAAAAAAAACATTGAAATACAAAAAAACTACGCAATTAATAATAATAATAATTATATCACAACTAAATGTTTACAGGACTTACCTATCGTAAAAAGTACTTTCTAGATTTTTCGACAACACATGCATATTCCCTATTATGGTATCTATTGGATTATGTTTTTGCAAGTCAGTGGTATGAAATTGTCAAAATTGACCTGTTCCCTATTTAGCTTTGATCACGGGCAAAAACTTCCTTTCGACTTGCTACTCAACGATTTCGACTAACTTGTTATTGTCTAAACTATCGTGTTCCGATAGCACTGAACTTTTATTTTTTATTTTTTTTACGCTTAATTGATCTATGTTTGGATATTATTCCGCCTGATGTGAAGCGATGATGTGGCCTAAGATGGAGCACATAGATCTAGAGAGAGACGGCAGTTGAGTGGCTGCTCAGACCCGCCTCCCCGATTGTTCACCATATGGTAACATAGCAGTCTAATTGCTCGTTTTATCACCTACTATTTTATTATTGGATAATGATTAAACAGCTTTTCCCCTACTATTAGCGTATGGTATTAGCAGGATATCAATTTAGATTTATCGATTCGTGCCTTGCGGTCGTTGCGGATTAGTCAACGGGTACCTTTACAGTATTAGCAAACTGCTGTTACGATGGCAAGTCTGTCTTGGAACTTGATGGCAGCCTTGAATGTATAGGTGTATTGAAATAAAAATATACAGGGTTGAAATTTCCAACGCCACCTAGATGAAAACACTTTAAATATTGAAGAGTAGCTGCACCCCGATGTTTCGGCCGCATGTTCTCGGGATAGCCTATATCCTTTTCTAGGGCCTTAAGGAGCCTACATACCAAATTTTATCAAAATCCGTTCAGTAGTTTTTGCGTGATTGTGTAACATACATCCATCCATCTATCCACCCATCCATCCTCAAATTTTCGCATTTATAATATTAGTAGGATGTCTAGTAATATTTTTGTACACCCAAGAAATTTATAGGTTTTATTATAATTTTTATTTATTAGACGTTATGGGGAAATTACGTTTCTTACCTTACTATGAAAATTAACGTTGGTTTGGACACGTTATTAATAATAATTTACGGGTGACACTCACGTTTACATTAGAGTAATCCAACTATAGTTTCAACCACATCCGGTGGTCTTTTAAGGCGAGTGCGGAACGCTCGCGAACGCGTCGCGCCTCGCACTCAAACTAAACTATACTTGGATTACTCCAATTTAATCGTGAGTGTCACCCGTAAAATATCCTAATAATATTATAAATGCTAAAGTTTGTGCGTATGATGTTTTCATTCACTCAAATCTCGGTACAAATAAACTACAAAGTAAATAGTAAAAAACTTTTTTTTTCTAAAATACCTCTGTAAGGGGTGCAATAGAGTTCTAAACTTTATATGGAAAATTGTTTTCCATGGTTCGAAAAAAATAGAGAGTTTAGACATGAATGACGTAGGTAATAGTGCAATACACTGTCGTCGATTCCATAATAATCGGTGATGGGGCATGCCTGTTTAAGCAATTTCGTATATTTTACACGGCAGCCCATGTTTGGCACGGGAAATACGAGAACAAATCGTCGAAAACGTGCTAAACAATTGAAGTGAGTTCGCAAATACAGAATCATGATAGATTCGGAAATAATCATAAAAGCGCAGCCGACTACTTTTCTTAGTTGCGACACATCAATCTCTACGCGGGCGAAGCCGCGGGGCTCAGCTAGTTATTAATAATGTATCTTACCTTGTATTTATTTCTAAGTAGTACTCTCCCGGGATCTCATATACACATACCAAAGTTTTAATAGGAGTTCTTTAAGATAAGTTTAATTAAATATGTTGAATCATCTTGGTAGAGAGAGTTTAAAAAAAGGAGGAGGTTCTCAATTCGATTGTATTTTTAGGGTTCCGTACCCAAAAGGTAAAACGCGACCCTATTACTAAGACTCCGCTGTCCGTCCGTCTGTCTGTCCGTCTGTCACCAGGCTGTATCTCATGAACCGTGATAGTTAGATAGTTGAAATTTTCACAGATGATGTACATATTTCTGTTGCCACTATAACAACAAATACTAAAAAAAAGTATTAAATAAATATTTAAGGGGGGTCCCATACAACAGACATGATTTTTTTACCGTTTTTATAGTTTTCCTTCACCGTTTTTAGAGCGAGTGTTAAATCCGCAAATAACTTAAGAAAGTCAGTGGTGCGGGACAGCGCGATACGAACTCAGGTGCGTCAGATCGAATATCGTACGTGTTACCAATGAGCCACACTCGCTCGTTAATACTGACTATGCTTAAAAAGGAATTCCAAAAAACGCATTCGAATTAGCTCGGCCTATTGGGGCACAGATGTAAGGATGTACTGGTAACATACGTTTTTTCCATTCAGATATCGAGCCCGGAGCTGATGACGCGCCACCAGACAGGCCAGGAAGAGACACCTCCCCACCCGGTGTACCCTCACTCCTACAACATGGTGCTGCAGCCTGGAGATGATATCATACCTATCAGGGATGGAGGTATTGTATAAGTCATAAACATCTTGAATCCTAAATCATCTTTTTTATGAGTCTGAATGATGAGACGAACAAGTTGTACGCCTGCTGGTCAGCGCCACGCCTGCCCATAACAATTGCAGTGCTACCCAGAACTTTTAATACCTACCATAAAAAAGCACTGCGTAGCACTGCATTGCACTCATCACCCCGAGACATCAGATATTAAGTCTCATATGCCCAGTAATTTCTCTGGCTACAATGCCCTTCAAACCGGAACACAGTAATGCTTGCGTACAGATTAGCTTTCAGCCGCTTTCTGCCGCCAAGCAGTCAGAATAACTGGCAAAGCTGTGGTCAGACGGCTTCCCGCATATGAGTAAATCTGTCCGGAACCACACAATATATAAAAATATTTCCGGATCCACTGAATTTTGGTTTAGTTTTTGCACTTATTTAGTGTACAAAAAGGTTACCTAATAAATAAAAAAGAATAGTAGTAGTACTGACATATTTCCTCCCACATTAAACTAAACAATAATCATAAACACTAAAACAAACAACCAAACATACAAACCCGTTCGTTGATTGCACAGGTGCGTATGACCGCGAGGAAACCGGCCGGGAGGTAATGAAGCTCAAACTCCGCAACATCTTCAAACACTGGGTGAGGATAATTTACTTAATAGTACCAAAGAAAACTAAATATTACTATGTAAAGAAGCGACACTCCCACCCCCCGCTAATTTGTCGTCACCCGCAACAAACCGATGAAAAAATGGGCAATGCTGTGCTTGCGTCACTCGGTTGTCACCGCTCGCTGCGAGTGACTAATGAGTGAGATTCAAATGTTTATTTTATATGTACGATCAATTATGTTATTTGAGGTTGTTATGACCTTTTTGGATGACGACGACTCATGTAATTTGATTCTATGAGGCTCAACTCCTCACATGTTAAAAAACTTTTTTTTAAACGCCAAGCGATCACATACATAGATTAAGGACCAGGGTCCTTAACTAGGATTCCCTGTATCTATGTAATCAAAGTAAATAGTTACCATCATAACATAAAACACTAGAAATAAGGATAGGATTGTTGTACCTAGAACTGACTAAAACGAATAAGTCCTTTATGGGCAACTGCGTACGTTTTTATAATAAAATTTCCATATAGCCCATAGAAAGTAAATAAATACGCGTTAAGAATGTTCTAGTTAGAAAAGCATACTATACTGTTCGTAATTACATAGAAGACAAAGATGCCTGGAACATTCCACTTCTGCAAAGTAGTACAACTGGTACATAAGAAACATAACATTGTAAAAACACAAAAATGTGTAACAAAATCACTAAAAAAAATGCCCCCAAGTTTCTTGCCGTATCTTCTAAGTAGTGTTTCTTTTTCCGATACGGTGGTAGAGTCATTGTGATAATTTGACGTTCATAAGTGCGTCTGTGATGCCAAAATGATTGAAGAGATTTTGATTTTGATTTTATGGAACCAGCAACAATGAAAACCATTGCTCTACAACACCTAGACACGAAACAAATACTTACGCCTTTTTTCTGCACAAACATTTGTCCCGTCGCGAGAATCGAACCCGTAACCTCAGTGGTTTATGAGACTGCTATAAATAAATTAATTCCACTCTTTGCTTCCAGATGGACAACTACAGACGGTCACAGCAGAACACCGACGACAGCTATTACGTTGAAAATAAGTAAATATGTTTTATAGTAGATACAACAGATTATACAGAACAAACTGCATCGATTGTTAACGCGAAACCAACGGAATGAGCTTCATTTTCATAGAGATAAAGAAAATTAAGTTCATTGGAATGGCAAGCTTATTCATTGTTGATTTATTTCTTCCATGATCTCGTTTATGTTTAGATTTGAAAATAAAACTGCTGAGCTTCGTAATTTGTCTAATTATGACTAGTCCTTTTGTTTTGCTGATATTCTTTCACCCTTTGTTTACGGGTTTGGATTTATCAGTTGGAGTGGTATTGATTGGCTATGAGGCTGTTTCCTCGGAGTACGATTGATTCATGGCCTAAGTAAAAGCTTCCATGGTGTGCAAGTTATTTGGAAATGTTAAGACGAAAATGAAGTTCATTTCGTTCAACCTTTGTTATCTTTCTCTGTAGATACTCAAAGCTATCTACTTATAGTTATCTTGTCAATTATAAACTTTGTCGAACTAAGAAAATGTTAATAAATTAATATCTTATAATCACATCAGATTATATATTTAATCGTCGTAAATATTTTTATGAAAAGGCTGGACACTTTTAAATTATTAATTATTTTTACTGGGGTCTACAAATAAATATTATCATTATGTCTGTTATGAATTATGAATAACTTACTCCCAAATTAACTCGCATGGAAATATTTACGTATGTATAGGATATATATTAGAAAAGAAAAATTGTTTGATCAAAGAAAAATATCTTCCTATTTACTTAATGTAAAAGCAAATTATCTAGTTCCAAGTACGACTAACTTAGCTTTTAATTAAGAAATGTTTTGTTTGTATATTAAATTAAATTTCGTCTCGGTACCTGAAAATACATTTCTTTTGGTAGTGTTTAAAAATAATTAATAAATTGTTACATAAGTTTACCATCAAATATGTGTGTATTATAAAAATAAATCTATTATAAAAATATTATCTTTTACGGTGAATTTGATAAATCCGTTTAGTACTTATTAATAATTGCTAATAATTATTAATAATGACAGTTGTTATTACATTTACCATAATTTTCAGTAATAATAATGCCTTGTTTCGTTTTCGTACAAAAAAGAAAATATCCTTCACCTTTTCATAACGAGTTATTAAATTACTAAAATGGGAACCATTTCGATAAACTTTCTTATATTATTACTTACAATGTATGTTTTTTATCATTAATAATAATTGGTAATTATTAATTGTTACCAATGAATTTACCAGTCATATTATCTACTTAGTGAAACATTGACTGTCTCTATCGGAATAAGTATGTTTTGTGTAATAAATGGTTAGACACATCAATATAGAGTAACATGTGGTTTTATTTATCTTTACCTTTAATTCAAAAGAGATTTAACAAATTTTAGTTTTACTAAGTTTTAAGAGATATTAGTAAAGACGGAGTGGTTCTTTCGGGTGTAAATATGTACTACTAGCTGCTCACCAATCTACCAGTCATATTAACCTACAGAGCGCCTCTCTTTCTCCCGCATAGGTCTTATCTCTTCTGACGCGGCACGTGTAACGACGCGCGACCCGCCGTCGGTGTCCGGCTATGTACTTGTAGCTTTGTACCTACAGTGCGGAGTGCGCTAGGCCTGCTATTACCTTTAATTCAAAAGAGTTTTAGACAAATTTTAGTTATACTTAGTTTTAAGAGATATTAGTAAAGACGGAGTGGTTCTTTCGGGTGTAAATATGTACTACTAGCTGCTCACCAATTGCCTATGTTTAATCCAGGGTATAAGCTATCTCAATTCCGAGTTTCACTTGAATCTGTTGATATTTTAAATAATGACGGACTTCTTAAAGAAACAGCAGACAAGAACGGAAAATATGAACGCAAAGTACCTAACAAATTATTATTTTATACTCATAAATGTCGGCTGGAAAGATATTCTGGACTAGTAAAACTTATATCTACGATAGAGATAACACCCGAATAACGCCCAACGATCACATACATAGATCCTGACCCCTAACTAGGATTCCCTGTTTCTAGGGAACCAGGAACTATGAGGACCATGGTCCCACAACACCCAGACACGAAACAAATGCTTGCGCTTTTTTTTCTGTGCACAAACATTTGTCCCGTCGCGGGAATCAAACCCTCAACCTCAGTGATAAATGAGACTTGAGCCCACCTGCCCAACCACTACACCACAGAGGCTGTCAAAGAGATTCCCCTATTTTCGCCCTTAAGTCGAAGATAGACATTTCTATGATATCCTTATAAACTGGACTCATTCACTTCTCATTTATCTACGTGCGGGCGAACAACGGTGTAGATACTGATTGGAAACTGTTTACCTCGATGGAACCAAACTGGCGTATGTTTGACTATACTACCTTAAATTAGCCACTTCACCGGTGTAGAATTTTAGTTATACTTACGACCTTAAACGAATAAAAAGGCGGATGACTCGGCACCAAATTCAGAAGAGAAGGACTCAAGATATGCCGGTCTGCTCGTGCGTACACAAGTCTCACGAACACATTTACATCATTTTTATCATGAAAACTAACGTGATTAGGACACATTATTAAAAATAATTTACGGGTGATACTTAAGTTTGAATTGGAGTAGTCTACCTATAGTTTCAATAACATGCGGTGGTATTTTTCAAGGCGAGTGCGGAACGCTTGCGAAGGCGTCCCGCTTCGCACTAAGTTTGACCACTCCAATTTAAACGTATCACCCGTAAATTATTATTAATAACATTTACGTCATGCCTATTGGCCCTACATTGGCCCTCCGTTCACTAAAACAATCTTACACCACCCGCTTCAGTTGTTGCTTAGCAAGATTCCGTCCGCCTTTTTATTCATTCAAGCTTACGATGTTACTACATCAAGATTTATAAACACTACATACACAAAAACTTTTATATTCATACTATTATAGTAGTAAGCAAGAGATCCTAAATTTTTCAAGGTATTGATATAGACAGCAAAACAAACTTACAATCTTAAACATTCTTAAACAACAGCTGGTCTTTAGTCCACAAAATGTTCCGTAAATCAAAAAGTTAACGCTCCTAATGTGGCTAGTACCCTTTATAATCCCATCATCGTTTACCATCGAATGGTGGACTTTGGCATTTAGGAGGTTATCAAATTAAAACTCTCAGGATAATTGGTAAACTCCCCGAGTGTATAATGTCCCAAATTTTATCATAATCTCATTAAAAGTTGACGAGGAAATTTCCGGGGGCAATTAAATGAACTAGTCGAGTTGCCCGTTTTGTGGGAGGTTATGCGAGATAGGGCAACACTGTTGGTGAGCAATTTGTTAAACGATCATTAATTGTGACGAATATGTGCGTTGCTGTGCGGGAGATACGAGCAGACATGGCAATCTGTGGACTAGAGAAAGTGTAGACAATGGGAATCTGTAAAAGTGGGAATTTGTAGAAAAAAGAAAATAAACAAATGCGACTGTAGAATTGGGAATACATACATGGGTATGACATAAAATTTTGGTTAAAAAATAAAAAATCATTATGTAACAAAAACAAACCGACTTCAATTGTGATGTATCTCCGTAGTCAAAGGTCCAAGAAATTTATAATTTGGGACCACATTGTAGCTAGGTATACTGAACCTAACGCAAACCTAAGAATTTTCTAAATCGGTTAATAAATAACGGAGTACAATGGAATTGAGAACTTTCTCCTTTTTTTGTAGTCGGTTTAAACTTATACTCCATCACTGACGTAGAAGCGGAAACCTCCTGCCGTTTGAAAGCCTTGATACGTATCTCACAAATTGTTTTTGTAGGTATTTGTTAGCGGCCAGGTGCGAGTGAAGTGGTAGCATTTAAGTTACCTTGAAGTTTCAATGTTTTAAGCCAGTTCGGCAGCGTCTATGCCTTGCATTGTAGAAAATCGTAGACTAGTTTTCTCCGTCGTACGTAGAAAATAGTCAACATTGAGACCTAAGAGGACAAACTATACGCAAAAATAAACGTTCATTATTATATTAATACTATTATTTATGTCGCTCTTTCTCACGGGTCACACCCGGTCCTTTGGAAGGCTTGCGTGGGGACATGAGTCCAACACGAAGAGGTCTCTTTGAGATATGTTATGGGCAACACTTATAGGGGACTGTCTCTAAGTGCATCATTAAGAAGATGCAATCAAAGACAGCCCCCGATAAGTGCGAGGACTATTATTGGAGATATGGAAATTACTTATGATTGGGCTATTGAAGTAAACTTTTAACGGATGAAAACCCACTGCAAGGCAAGGGCCTCCCCACATTCCTTTCATTTTATGAACGTTTATGAAAGTGATATTTACGCGCAAAGTTTGTAGGCACTAACTCCTATAACGCGTAGGATGCTTATTAACATTAAACTTCTTAGGAGTAGGCACCTACTTAATATATCCATATTATATGTGAATATTTAACCAAGAAGCTAAATTGAAATGAGCATATTCAAAGGACGGATTACCTTATTAATTCAATACAATGAATATAACTCTCAGATTTACCGAATAATCATTAGACAATAGGGTGGCTTTATCAAACCCGTGATTAATATTGGAAGATAATAGTAAGCTACGTATTGTGACGCTTGGCTTCAAGATGAAGGATACAAAAGGCTGGCTACTTGACGGCACGCATGCAGAGATTACGCGAGTGAACATTAGACGGGTTTTACGCCGTGTATTGTATTATTGTCTTTTATTGATCTATTACCAACTTTATTTGTTATAGCAACTAAATTATTAGATACTTTTTATAAATAGCACTCGAAATTGGTTTTATAAAAAATAATAACAAAATCGTAATTAATTGTTTATTAAATGTAATGCAATCGTTGCAAGTTGTTTGAAAATGTAATTTTTTTTTCCGTTTGTTTTTTGTTTTGTTTTTTATATATATTTTAGTTCATACGCGGGTGAAACCGCAGGGCGCAGCTAGTATATATACATAAAATATGTGTAGGGTTGATTGATTGAAATAAAAGAAACCACTACCAGTGGGCAACGTTCCCAAAATGCTGGGAGCATTGCCACGTTGAATGGCAATGCTTATCCTTTGGCCAAAATATAGTGGTTTATTAGATTAGATTAGTTATTAGTATTTTTAATTTGTTTTGTTTGTGTTTTTTCATTAAAAATAAGGTAAGGTGTGGTTTTATTAAAATCAATACTTAATAATAATATGCTAAATAAAAGAAACTTTTTTAACTCTTGCTTCGTTTTATTTCGTCGTTAACCCACCTATCCGTACTAAGCGTTTCGCAGATTCCTTTATCATGCGAACTGCTAAGGAGTGGAACGCTCTGCCACCGTCTTTGTTCCCAAACGGATACAACTTGTGTCTCTTTAAGCCTAGAGTGAATAGGCATCTATGGGCAAGCGTGTTCCATCTTAGGCCGCATCTTCGCTTTCCATCAGGCGAGATGTCAACAAACGTATCCATGGGGATACGTTTGTTGACATCTCAACTGTACCAATAAAAAAAAAAAAATTTCACTTTTCACCGTAGTTATCTCCTCGAACTCCTCGACTTCCTCGCTCCCACAGACTAAAAATAACCAACACAACATTGCTTATACGTTTTTATTTTATTTGAATCCTACATATGTATAGATTTTATAGGGGCTTTAAGCGACCCCTTCTGAACTTAATTTCCATAATTATTATGCCAACTATAAGTATATAATCATATTGTTGTACATTTTATTTAGTCAAAGAGGAATAAGATTCATTAGATACAAAATGGTTCGGAAATATTACCAAAGGAAATGTTACAAACAAAACAATTACCGATTTTGTTCTTAGTGATGTGGTTACAATAGCATGAAATTACACGTAGAGTGGAATATTTTGTATGCAATATTCAACTTTACTTCTTAAGTTATAAGGTCTATTAAATGTTGCGTTGTCAAGCAATTTATTTATACGGTAGGAAGTACTCACAGCAAAGTTGGTAAGGACTTCTATTGTTTTCTGTAGATTGAGGTTTGATTCAAGTTGAGAGTGAGTTATTTTTGTACACCTTTTGTCACCTCCGCATTTGCTTAAGACACTGAATAAGTAATAGTAACACACTTTGGGGAAATAATTTACTGGGAGAAAGTTCGTTCTAGTTAAAATAAGTTGTTATTTTGCCAGAGATCTTTGTCCGGCACTGTGTGTCGTATCACCCTTCCCTCCAATATGGTTGGGGGGTGATGGCTGGTCCACAAGTCATACTCGTGAACGGGTGCTGCTAGCGGGGACTGGACAAGTCTGGTCCTCTAACTGCTACTGTCATACCTATTTATAAAATATTTATATTTTTCAGTTACTGATACCACAGAAGGCTTAATAGTACCAATTGTACTATGACTATGGGACATCTCACTCGCACTTTTTGACTGACATTTTGTTAATTTTAAATTTATTTATTTATTTATTGTGAAACGCCAACACTGTACATATTACTATAATATATAAGGAATTCTAAGATTGTATTGTTGTTTCTACGTTATATACTTTGTTCATGAATAAATACTGTGAATCTTATATAAATTTATATTTCATTGTTCATTGTTATATTTTGAGTCATTTGAAGACAAAAGAGTTTTTTATACATCTCAGTTTGATCTGATGGGAAGCGATGATGTGATCGAAGATGTAGCACGCTTACCCAGTAAGTACTTGCTCACCCTTGAGTTGAATAAAGAGCCATCTCTGCAGAGTTTCTTGGTGCTATCTTCTCTAGCGGGCGTATTTCCGAAGCACTGGTAGAGTCAGTTTTCGTATTTCTTTTCTAGGTGCGGATTTCAATTTGAGTAGGTATGGAAAACAAATGGGTAGACAATTAGACTTGTTTACCTTCTTTTTTCAAAGTCAAGGTATCTTACGTTACAGTTTTTAACGTATTTTAATTGACTTCTATTATGTGTATATGATGTTTGAAAGTGTATTTTTTGCGCCGATTTAATAAACATCGATTGACTTTAAACTTTTTTTGAAAATGAGTAATGAAGAGTAAGTCGTTCACCTGGTAAGCGCCACGCCTGTCTATAAAAATTGCATATGTTGTCTCAGACACAAAAATATCTGTTTATGTTATTATGACCTACATATGACTGCAATAACTAATAGTATTATAAATGCGAAAGTTTGTATGTGTGTTTGTTCCCTCTTTACGCTGTAACAGATGAATAATATTTCTCTCAATAGGCTTATCCGAATCCGACTTTCTCTCAAACCCGTTGAGAGAAATTCATCTGTTACAACGTAAAGAGGGAACAAACACACAATACGTAGGTAACTCATAGGTTCAGTACGTATAATCACGAGATATCAGTAGTACATACCTACATATAGCACTCTGAAATGTATTGTCTAAGATAACCTTCTGTAAACATAAAAACCTTTTACAGATGAACCACTCACGATTCAAGCCCTTCTAATGTTTTCATTTGAAATCTCATGACCCTTCATAACCGTAATGAAAAGATACAATACCAGCGATAAGCTGTAAAAAAACTAACAGAGTCCGTAAAGGCAGTTGTACACTAAAAGCATTGTTGTCCGTTATATCTCCGGCGAATAAAGGTTGCGTTAATTGCGCCAATGGGAGCGGAGCAAGATAAGAACGAAAGCGGAAAAAGAACTTCACAGTAGAGAATATGATCATATAAAATTACACGCTCACAAACAAAATATTAAAATCATTACAAACAACAACTTACAAAAAACACAGAGGATGTGTTATACAGCCAGCGTTCTTGGCACCTTTCCTCATTGGCACTACTTGTATATAAATTTCTAGTTGTATATACGAGTGTTTTATGTTTCCTTAAAAAAAATCTTAGGCATCATCTGACATTTGTCAGTGTCAAAGGACATGCATTCCAAAGTTATATATAGAAACATTTTTTTTATGTAACGACGAGACGAGCTGGTCGTTTGCCTGATGGTAAGCAATACGCCAGCCCATAACATTATAACAGTACCACCCAGAACTTTGTTTTGCAAAATCCTGTGCGGCGCTGGTCTGCGCTTGTCACCCTGAGACAATTAGCTGTTAAGTGTTATGATACCCAGTAATTTCGCTGGCTACAATACCCTTCAAACCGTAACACAGTAATGCTGGTGCACTACTGCTTGGCGGCTGAATAACTGGAAAAGCGGTGATACCCACCCAGACGGCCTGTCGCATAAGAGAAACCTATCACCAGTATATACAAATATACAAATAAATGGCATATGTTATGTGCAGGTGTGTTGCTTATCATCAGGTGAGAGACCTGCTCGTTCGCCTCTGTAGTTGCATAAAAAAATATCGATTACAAAATCGATAACTGAAACCGCAACTTTAAAATAGTTTGTTCATTCCAGCTACGTTAATTAGGAACAAAAGGAAGGAAATACTCGTAGAAGTTTTAATTATAAAGGCTGCAATACGTGACCAGACGAGAGTTTGGAATTACATTTCTATTTTGTGGAATATTATTGCATTACGTTTCTAATCATGGTCTTATTTTATACTATTAAGTTTCTATCATTAAACGCAAGTTATTAAAATATACCTAATATAAAAATATAACAAACCCAGTTTCAGCAGAAAAACATCGTTTGGAAATCGGCATGTCCAAGAATTAATCACAAAAATTAAAGATATCCACTAACCTGCACTGGGCCAGCTTGGTGGATTATGGACCATACTCTCTATGAGAGAAGGCCCGTGTCCCAGCATTGGGAACGTAATGGGCTGATGAAGATGATGAACAAACCCAGCTCTTTAGCGGCACCGCCACGGTTACAACTTCGACGCTACGAGTTGTAGCCCCGACCGTCAAAATTTACCTCTCTCGCCTGGACAAGGAGACGAAGGGTGAAAAAGTCCTTCGATACGTTCGGGAGAGAATAGGCATGTACCGGAGTTCGCGTGAGGATCCCATCAACGGAGTTTGTCGCGGCTGGAGCAGACTAGGACCACTGATTTCAAGTCCTACGCGCTCCAGGTTCCAGCGGAACACGCGAAGATGTTCCTTACCCCGGACTTCTGGCCTTCAGGGGTAGTCTACCGCCGTTATAGGGAAAGTAGGCAAAAACAATAATTCCTTATGTGTTGTGTAGCGTGTAAAATACTTAGTTATAGTGTTATATCTATGTATATATGTTAGTCTATAAGGTATATATCCTATGGGCCTATGTTAATTTTACTTTATTGTATATTAATACTGCCTGAAATTAATAAATAAATAAAAAATACTATTAATTACGCTCCGAAAAGGTACTCCAAGTTAGTGTATGTTTTCTATAAAGTTTATTATGTCTCAAGAAGAAAGTTAGAAAGCCGCCCAGCTAAAATGTCAATGGGCTGGACACGTATGTCGTATGCCAAACCAGCTGTGAGCAAAATTCCTTACTGACTGGGTTCCAGCCGGAGCAACACGACCGCGGGGCCCCGCCGTAGGTGACGCGATGACCTAGACGCCTACGATAAGGAATAGCCCTAAACAGCAGCAATGGACAGAGGGTCATGGAAAGAGGGAAGGGAGGCCTTTACCTCAAGGCTTATACTCACCGATGGTTTTCCCATGCTGTGTTTAATATAATAGGAAACAAGTTACAGAATAAGAACAGTTGTCAAAAAATTGGGAAATTACTTTATATGATAAAATACTCCTGTAAACATTTAGTAGTTATTTTATTATTATTCAAAATTGTTAAGGTTTTAACAGACTCCAAAAAGAAGATTTTTTTATGTTTGTTACCTCAGAACTCCGTCATTCATGAACCGATTTGGAAAATTATTTTTGCGTTGGGTTCATAACGCTACGAAGTGGTCCCAAATAAATGTCATCGGTATTTGACCTTGGACTTCGAAGATACATTGAAGTCGGTTTTTTTGTTTGGTAAAACGTATGCTTGTTTTGTATGTCAATGTTTCTTTCTTCGTATTTTCCATATAACTTGGTACTATTATGTATTCTGTGGTATAACTGAAAGTAATCGCAAAACGATGAGTATCTACAACCACATGCAGACAGCCTATAAGTCAATTTTTGAAATCCAGCCCGCCCTCTTGGTAGATAATTTGACGCACGCACACATTTAGACAGACCAAAGAGGAGATCCTTGGTCCCCTTTTGACGTCACACGCAAATGGCGCGTTGATGTTCATTTAAATTGATTCAAGTTTTTATGCCTTATTTTAAAACATCTTTTTATTAATAGTCGCCAATTTTATTAACATTCGCCAAAAATAAATGGATTTATAGATTTAAAAAATTTATGCATTTTCTTTATTCTGGAAACGCACTATATCAAAACTTTTTATTTTAATTTATTGGCAACTAGATACAATGACTTTAATGCCTAACTTAGTAACTAAAAATACATTTTATAATATCAACACTTTTTTTTTGTGTTTATGGCTAATAATACCTTTTCATTTTTAGTGACTAATCAATGTTAATGCAATGCACTCGTCACTCACTAGTCTCACTATTGACTGTATTGTTTTATTTGGTTTTCACGACTTTAAAAGATTCCAATATTCCATTAATCACCAAAGTATACATACTACATCTATCATTACTACATCTTCTCAACAGTATTTAAAATGAACTTGAATACTGGACCCCAATTCACTATAATAACTTGGCGATTCCTTGCTTCGAAATCACGTCGATTCATTCATTAATAAACGACATCTCTATGACGCATTCATATAATAATATATGATGCGTCATAGAGAATACAAATTTCGCAGATGTCGTTTATTAATGAAGGAATCGACGATTCCTCGAAGCAAGGAATCGCCAAGTTGTCATAGTGAATTAGGGTCCTTGGCGGATAATGGATTCGCAAATATATTTTGTAGCAGGCGGGGTACTTCAAAACTTTATTAGCTTCAATGTTGCCAATGTCTATTTTCGACCCAGATCGCCGTGTGTCGCGGCTTCATTTTCCGGTGTTTACGAGCTAGCGGCCCGTGCCTCCAGAAGGAAATGAGGTACTGTAACGAGCCGGCTCGATACCTATCCGGACTTACCGGACTTATAACTAACGGATCTGATAGCATATTTGCAAGCTAATGGAATAGCTTGTTTATGTGTAATGAATGAGATGGTGTTTTAATGTGTTGGTGATGATGTGACTTTTAATTAAATAGAATGTGAACTTAATATCCTATGGCACATAATTGAGTAGGTACAGTCAGCTGCGCTGATATGTATACACTCCCAAGTTTTCAAATGTATATATTCTCATAACTTTCGAATACAAGTGCACGCAAACATTTTTTAAAAATAAACAAGTAGGATATGTTTATTTTTATTGATTAAGAGGGAACGGCACGCTGAAATTTTCATATAAAAAGAGAAAACGTTTTTCTACCCCTAAACGTTAACCAAATTCGATGAAATTTGGACATGTAAGAGATGTTATCATTATTGAGGTTTGTGGGTTTTTATTTTTTCGATAATTCTTATGAAATTTGAATGAATGGACCCAAAAAACTCGATATTAACTTGAAATATTTTTTTTAAGTTTGGAAGCTGTTAACTTTAAAAATAGACATAAACTTAGAAAAAGGAAACCTACAAACCTAGTTTATTCTCAATTTAAGAAATTGAGACCAAAATTACCAAAGTTGGTTGAGATTTAGTGTGGTAGAAACGTTTTCTACCGAAACGCAAATTTTAACAAAAATCTGAAGATGATACGAATTTAGTTAAATTATCATTATTATTATTATTTAGTTAAGTTATTTAATTTAATCTACGCATTTTCTGCGAGACCTTAAACCATTATTCAAATACCTAGTGCTCGCTGGCCGCGGCTGTGCCATATCCTCTTAAATAACGTGATAATTTATATTGTACTCGTATATTTGTGTGCCTAATTTTTTTTTGTTTAAGGCTGGTTTACACATGGTAGATACTCGTACGTATAATATTTTCTATAAATATAGAAACTAATGATTCCTCTCAAAAATAAATATCATGTTTCAACTAGGACGGAGGACCCCAAGATACAGGTAAACAACCTAGTTTGGGGACTATGTTTTTAAAGTAATTATTTTTAATCAATTAATTAATTTAATTTGAACACAGTTGTTATAGCTAACACAGCGATTTTTCGTAGTATGATGAAATTGCCGTGTATATGTCTCCTTCAGAGACGACACTGACGTAAGTTAAACCTAGAAATAAGAAATGCATTAAACCAGGTCACAGAATACATAATAATACCCAGGTGTATCATTAGAGCATTAGCTCGTATTCAGCCGTCGACTCGTTTACAGATGCAGGTAATCGAGTCAAATGAAAAATTCAATTTGTACGATACTCGTTCAAGACTGCTAGACAAAGATCGAGTTTCAACTAGAAATGAACCGAGATTTATTTTCTATAAATTCTACTTGTTACTCAGTCCGTTTAATAAATATTATTGAAAGGTGAACCAAAGCACTTCGGACATGTAAAAATACAATAAACTTAACTGGTAGGTATGTATATTTTGGCAATGAACAGCCTTATAACGCAAGCGATTTGCGAATGTGTTAAGCGTTTTTAGGCGGCGAACTCGCGGCGATTTCGTGATGCATTCGTCGCGACGTGGATGCTGCATTCATTCAATATTTTGCCCTCGCACTCACCCGCTGCTACCAAGCCTGATATTCCGACAGTTTCTGCTTGCTCCTACTGGATCCTTCTGCTCATACTTCCGTATTGTATGGATATATCGCATTTATTATTGCATGGGCATTTTTTCGAACGCGGCATCAAAATCGCGCGATAGTGCGAGTCAGTCGTGGTATCAAATCACTGTGATTAGTGTGCAGAGTAAAGTGTGCATTAACTGCATCTACCTTCCGAAAAGAGTTACTATCGTTGATCACCGATGCCAAAAGCACGTAGCGTATGTTTTAGGGCTTTAGAAAACATTGCAGGATCGGCTCCCGTATCCACTGAAAAAAAGCGCCAATCGTATATCGTGTTGAGCTCAGATTAAGGTGTAGAATGTAGATTCATTGTGACAATGTCTTGTGATGCTATTGATAATATTGCCTCATGAAAGTTTATTTCAATTTGTAGTTATCGTCCATAGATCGTCCGTAGAATCCACCATAGTCCAGTGTACTTGCAATGCTACCAACCGCCAGAAATGGAGAAGCATTGCGATTGCATTAACCCTCGCTAAGGAGAACCACGACGCTGAATCTACCGCATACACCATCTATACACCACGACTAATCTGATAAGAGTGCCCGACTAAGAAGAAATTATCGTATTTTGGTGTATATTAATAAGATTAATTTGATTATTTGCCTGAATTGACAATATTTAATAATAGGGATCTACTACAATTAATATGCCATGAAAAATACTATGTTAATTAAATAACAATCTAAAAGTACCTAAAACTATGTTTAAATATTATGTTTCAAATATTGCCGCGCAAAAGGTCACCTCAAAACTTGTAATGTCATATGTAGGTAGAAAACGACAAAGTCTTCGAAATAAAACTTGCAAAGAGATTCTAATATGTTTTGTGAAGTTTCGGGACTATATTGTAGTAATAGAACGAAAAGTTAGCAAAAATACATTTTAAGAAAAGCAAAAACGTAAAATAAACACAAGCTTGACTCACGGAATTTACCTACAAATGACGTCATGCGCTGTGATTGTTGTTTCGTTTGACATGAAAAACAGATTAAAAATGTCAGAATTATTTATTGATTTAAAAATATAAATCATTATTATTTAACAAAAATATTGATTGGACGATCTTTCTGGTTCGACGAGCATTCGTTCTAACTATATTTTAGATTTTTTCTCGATTACTGTCCGATCCCCTATTAGACCGCATCTCAAAAGTCGTAGCTATGTAGCTATATCTTAATTTAAGGGGGTAGGTACGGGGACTGCTCACAACTCTCAAGATACTCGAAGTCTACCTCTTGAATTTATTCATGTACCTATTTCACAACATTTCTAGGTTCATCCGCCCACAACGCTTTCGTTATGTTACTGAAACAATGTCACTTATTTGGAAATGTTAAATTATGAATACTAAAAGGTCAAAGTTTAATTGAATCACACTTTCTTCCTACTTCAATAAATTAACGTCCCAAAATCTCTTCTCTTAAGAAGAACCCTTTATAAACAAGAGAGCTAAAAGACAACAAAAGTGATTGTTATAAAAATGAAAAATCCTTACTATAACAAAAAGAAAGGACAGCATTTTTGGTTAGGTGGACTAATTGGCTCAACGCAGAAGCATATCTACAATCTAATATTGCAATCTAACGGGGCAATACTGCCAGTATTTTGGGTACGCTGCCAACTGGTAGTGGGTTAGAGCATTTGGGTGATCTATAGATCTTTAATGGTCTATGGGTTGTATAATAGCTTCTCCTTGTAAGTAGTTTAGTTTTAGTGAGTAGAGTGTAGAGTTCTTTTCAGTAATATAGGCATTTGCCCGTTAAAAAAGTTTCATCGGAATTGTCACATTATTTCGCTCTACATCCTTGTAGCTCACAACCGAAACGGGTTAACGAGAGGCATTCTGCAATTTAAATCACAATCGTGTATCGTTCGGCGAGGGCGTTAGGCGGCTTGCAGACGTCGCGACTGGTTTGAGTGGCTTCGTCTGTTCACGACGTGCAGGCTGCCGATTTCAGACAGGTGGTGCCTCGGGGGAGAACTTTTTCAATACCGGTTAAACCGGTTGACAAAAAGTCGTTAAAATGACTATACGTGTTATTCTAACCTATCTTGTAATTAAACATTAATATTATTTGTACATCATGACATAAAAAAATCAAAAATGAATAGATGAATAAATTGAATTATGAATTCATCATCATTATCATCATGAGCCGGAAGACGTCCACTGCTGAACATAGGCCTTCCCCATAGATCTCCACAACAAGCGGTTGCTCGCTGTATGCATTTAGCGGTTCTCCGCGATTCTTATCAGATCGTCGGTCCACCTTGAAATATGAATTATGAATATGTTTTTCCAATTATGAATTATCGTAATAATATTATAAATGCGAAAGGTTGTACGGATGGATGGATGGAAAGATGTATAGATGAATGGATTGATGGATGATTGTTACTCAATCACGCGAAAACCACTGAATGGAGTTAAATGATATTTGGTAATGAAATACCAACCACCAACCCTGACTTTAACAATATTTAACTTCCTCAAAAAATTATTTATTATGTAAGAAACAATAGCAAGTAGTTATAATTATAAAGTACCTGGATGATCGAGCTATGTTCGGTATTTTGAGATGTCTTAGTTGCTTAACAACGCCATCTATTGTCAAGTAGCTTTAGTGTTGCTGTGTCGGTAAAGCAGTTTAGATAGATAGATACCACTTTATTATTCACCTTAAAAACAGAGACACGTCAAATGTTTACAATGGTGTAACAATGGGCGGTCTTATCGTAAAGCTTATCTTAAAGCGATCTCTTCCAGACAAGACTCTTTAGTTGTTGTTTAAGCTGACGGCCTTAGTTGCTAAAGCTTAAAAAAAATAGTATAACTACTCGCCAATAGATGTCAAGAAGAGTAATATTTTTCAGTTTATATTTAATACACGGATAAAACGACGTTTTCTAAAAATTAAACCTAGCTAGATCGATTTATCGCTCCCGAAACCTCCGCATACTAAATTTCATGAAGATCGTTGGAGCCGTTTCCGAGATTTATATATATACAAGAATTGCTCGTTTAAAGGTATTAGAAAAAGCGAATAAACAAACAGACACTGACATTTTTATGTAGTTGAGTGACGAGTCGTTCACTCGGTGGTAGACAACACGCCCTTCCCATTACAGTTGAGGCACCACCCAGGATATTGTTATGTAAAATCCTACGCGGAACTGCACTGCCTTCGTCACCCTGAGACATTAACTTTATATAATTCAAAGAGATGTGTCGAGATAACTGGCAAGAATACTTTGATGAGCGTTCTCGGTCTAAGGGGATCTGGTACAAGACAATACAATGCGAGCTTCCCCGTTACCCATGGTTTGATATTGGAGAAATGAGTAGGAATTATGTTGTGGCGTTGCTCAGACTTCGTTCCGGACACATTCCAGGTAACAAGTTTAAACACTTAATGGGTAAGACGAATTCACCGAACTGCTCTATTTGTAACGCTATTGAAGATGTGCATCACGTGTTGACTGAATGTGTACGAAACAAAGCCCAACGACGGGCATTGTTGCCTAATAATGTTGATGTGGGGAGTTGTAACAGCATCTTGGCTTCACCAAGCTCCAATGAGGCCGAGATGCTGTAAAAACTTTATTTGATAAGCATGAAACCTGTTCAGTAGTTTATTTATTTGTGTTGTAATTACGGGAGTGACATTGTCAACAATGACAAAACTCCCTTCAAAATAAAGAAAAAAAAAAAAAACTTTATATAAAGTTTTATACTACCTGGGTCCCAATTAACTATGACAACTTGGCGAAATCACGTCGATTCCTTGCTTCGAAATCACATCAATTCCCTCATTAATAAACGACATCTCTATGACGCATTCATATATTCATATATATGACGCGTCACAGAAAATACAATTTTCGCAGATGTCATTTATTAATGAAGGAATCGACGTTTCCAAGCAAGGAATCGGCAAGTTGTCATTGTGAATTAGGGCCCTGAGTTTTACTACAGAATACGGTTTTACTTAGTTTTATATTATTCAGAGATTTTAGAACCGCAGACATTTATCTACGGTTGTGTAAAAAAATAATAAGAAAGCCGCACACATTAATCTTGGCCTCTACCACTAAAAAGGTAATAAAAAGGTAATAAGTAGAATTTAATTTTTCTGTGCTAAGCAAAATTTCCAGGCAATTATTCTGATAAAACTGCTGTTTACATCGGTCACCAGGAAACAATGCGTGATCATGGTCGTTTTGCACTCGTTAAAATTTTCTGTGGGCTAGACTTACAGTTGAATAAGTTCTGTTCATTGAAAACAACATGAAATTACGACGTTTCAAATCATATTAGGTGTGTTTATTTTTTAATTCGCCCGATTGGGCAGGCTGAAGTCTCGAGGACCATACCGCCTTGTCTTACGTAGTTTTTATTTGAGAGTTTGAAAACATTAAAATGATTTCTTTCGTATTGTATTCAAAATCAATGTCATTTCTGATGCTTTAATAAAATGGTGGACCTTTATTCAAGCTTTTCATGGACTTTTTCAGAGAACATAAAAAGCAGTGTTTTCTCTATTTTGTTTCATTTGCCTACACTCGTGCACGTTTACAATATATACGAATACATAATAGTTAATATTCCACCGATATTACACATGATCACTCGAAATAACACTTGTTTGGAAATAAAACAAGAGCGAACTGTATCACATTTTTCACTTCCCGCCAAAAAGTCTAGTAACTATACATATGTGGTTGTCATAATTTTTATTTTTGTATTAACGTGTGCTGTCCCTCTCTGTTGGGCAAAGGTTTCTCCCAGGTGTCTCCAGTTGGCCTTATCCTGCGCCATTTTGATACAGCCTACTCAGAACTACTTACTTGGTTGTCACAATTATTTATTATAATATTACACCTTATACGAAAGTTCTAATCAAAGAGTTCAGATTTCATTAAGTTTCTTTTTGCAAATTAGCCTTTAATAAAGGCTAATTTGCCATGTAGATATTGCCTGTTTTGTTTTTCCAGACGCCACGATGACGAAGTTAAGCCATGAGTCTCCATGTTGTACTTATTTATACTTACCAAATTACAACATGACCCTAAAAACAAAACTAGTATTAATATACAGCTACTCAGGTACACAAGTTAAGCGTAAAACGTAGTACATAGGTATAGGGTTGATCGTAGGCGCAAGACTTAGAACAACATTATAAATAGTGTACTATGAAATTTATGTGACAACTTATTTAGTAGACATCCCACTCACCTGCACACTTGCCATCGGACAATAGGCACATAACAAGCACTCACATTATAAATGTGGCACCACACGACGCTCAGGGTCCATCAGCGAATGAGAAATCCCCGCGTGGACTACGCGAAACATAATGAATAATGGCCGAAGTGAAAAATGCTATTTGTTGCTTTGTTAAATTATAAAGGGTCTAGCGGCTCCCCGTTTCGTGCAAACACTTCAAGAATAGGTCGGTATAAACTGCTAAGGTTAAAGAAAATCTCTCCAATTTTTTGGGTAAGCATTTGATCGCAGTCTCACCTGATGGAAAGTTACGACGCGGTCGACGATGGATCATGCTTGCCTAGAAGATACTGATTCACTCGAGACTTAATGATACCAAGATTATAAGAATCGGGGAACAGACACTGGTAAGGTGTTCCATTCCTTAGCTGTTCGCATTGTCAAAGGCGAAGTAAAACGCTTTGTTCAGGCAGGATGAATGTCAACCTATGTATTGTCCGATGGTAGAAAGGAGATTGAGGAATTAGCTCGTATTATAATAGGGGTCGGACAACTTTTCAGAAGGTGCTTAAATTAACCGTAATATATATATTATTATATAGCCATGAAAAATAATATTTTACTTAATTAAAAAGTCCTAAAAGTACCTAAAACTATTCTTAAATGTTATGTTTCAAATATTGCCGTACTAAAGGTCACCTCAGAACGTATGACGTCATATGAAGGCAAACGAAACGACAAGCTCTACGAAAGCAAACTTTCAAAGTGATTTTTACGTTTTTGTGAATTTAAGGACTAGGGTTGTCAATAGTCGTCATGGAATGAAAAACATCGTTTTGATTTATATAAAAAGCAAAAATATAAAATAAACACAGACTTCGCATATGGTATTTACTTTCGAATGACATGCATTGTGTCGGTGTTTCGGAACAGATAAAAAATGTCACAATTATTAGATTTTATTTATTTAAACATCATAAATAATTATTAAAAATATAAATATTATTTCCTCTGTTTAATGCACGCCGTAATAAGGCTAGATATGGAGTCCTGATACAAATTTGACAATAAGACTTTTAGATATTTGCAATGAATAAATGATAAATAAATAAATGATTATTATTTTTCTAATATTGATTGAACGATCTTTCCGATTCGTTCTAACTCAATTTTAGAGTTTTTTTTCGATGACTGTCCGATCCCATTTTCCATCGCACACTTACCGTGATGAATCCTATAAAATACCGACAGGCTGGCAACATTAAGAGACTAAATTTCTTCTGTCTTGTTTTTGGAGAAGGATTACACTTCGTATTTTATCGTGCTCTAACTAAATTTTTAATTTTTTTTTCACTTCAGTAGCTCAAACATGTAGGTTTTGCTGCCTGAAATCAGTGAGCAAAATCGCATTTTGCTCACTGAGTGAGACAAAGTAACTTTTTAATTTTTGTTTTCAGAAAGCCGCGAATATCTTATTCAGCCTTGGGTTAATCATGCAATTTGAAACATTCACACTCTATCTCTTTGCCGCCATTAGAAACAGAGAGAGACAAAGACCAGCCCTTTCGAAGTTCCGACTGTTCCGATTTTGAATTCGACCTCAAAGACAAACGTTCGGAATTACGTACTAAAGAAATTTTGCAAAAAGATAATTATGTCTTTTAATGTAATTTATTGAATTTTTAACTTATTGTTGTATTTAAACGAAAATTCACAATAAATAGTTATTTCAATCTATTCCTTTTTATTATTTTATCTCCTAAATTGTTCTCGCTGCTGAAGTGAAAAGTTATGTGTGTTACACGAGAGCAAAGTATTTTGCATCTCGTGCCTTTGAATCCCTCGCCACACTCAGGATTCAAAATCAGCACTCGCAGCAAAAAACGACTGCTCTCTTGTTGCACAAATAACTATTTCATCTAAAGCGCTCATAGCTCATTACACGGTGACATAGATCTTGGCCTACATTCTACTAATCCTTCTAATATTACAAATGCGAGTGTTTGTGAGGATAGACGGATGTTTGTAACTCAATCACGAAAAACTACTAAACGGATTTTGATGGAATTTGGTACTTTTTCCCGAAAAACAGGGGGTGAAACCGCGGAGAGAAACAAGTCCTAGTAATATCAAAAAAATTCTATCTCATCATCATAGGCCTGTTCCATCTTAAGAGATGATTTAATCAGCGTCCGGAGTAACAATGATTGAACGGCACTTCCACTCGTGACTCAAAAGGCTGATACGGGAATAACAGACCCGGCCAAACCTTGTGCAGATGTTTGAATGCTGCGTTCTTATAGGTTTACGAGTACATTCATCCTGCCTGTGTATTATCGTAAGGACTTCAATCTCCCGATGCCCGATGGGTTAGGTAATATATAATACATTCAACTTTATAAACCTCCCTTTTGTATATAATTTTATGATCATACTAGATTTTTCCCGCGACTTTATCCGCGTGGATGGCAGATGAAGGTCATAGTCGTCTTTTTTCCAAGACCATTTAAGCAATACCTCCCCAGTATATGAGAGCGCGTGCTACGAGGAGGTCAAGCTATCTTCGTAGTCACTCAACCAATTTTGATGTAGCATACCCTATAATCTAAGTTGAGACCTATGGTACCAAGCCCTGAAATCCGAATTAAAACCCTTTAGCAGTTTTCATGTCTATAAGTAACAAACTTTCAAAGTTACAATTTTATAATAGTAAAGAAAGAAAAAAGATGAACCTACCTCTTCTAGACGTAGAGATTGTAAAGGTTTCTTAAGATGAGAGGTCCAATAGGCATGTTTTCTATAAAAGCACGTGTAGTGAAGGATCAAAAAGCAGTTATTCGTTTTGTTAACTATACAATGAAGACCAGCTGTCACCTCCGAAATGAAAGAATGATGTATGATTACGTATACTGGGAACTTTCATAACTTTCGCAAGTTTTATCTATTCTATACGAAAATAAAGTGCCTTATATAGCTACGGAGGTTCGTGGTTTTAGAGTTTTGGACGAAGGGTGGCAAGACCCGAAGATTCTACGGAAGGCTGGAACGTGACACAACGCAATGATGTTTTAATGAAATGCTTCTACTTATATTTTATATTATATTGTATGTTAGTCTGTAAGGTATTTATTTAAAAACCATATATGTCCATATTAGATTAATAACTAATATCCAAAGTTGTGCATGGCACTGAAACAATACGCAGCCGTGGTGCTCCCCTCCAAGCGCATCACCATGCCTCATCTTATATCACTCCAAATAACTTGGTATAAGCAAAGAATATTATCAACTAGCTGATGCCCGCGACTTCGTCCGCGTAGTGGAGTATTCATCCTGCATCCGAACATTTTTCGTCCCATCATGTTCACGTTCCAGTTCCCGTCCCGCTCCTATCTCGGTACCGTACCTTACAGCTTCTGTTCCGTTACCTTGCCACTCCCATCTTGTTATCTTCCCGCTCCTATAGCGTTACCGTAATGCTCTGGTTCTGATTCCGTCCCGCTCCTATATCATTATCGACCTGCTCTGCTACCGATCATATTCAGATCCTAACCTTTTATCGTTCTCCCTAGCGAACCTCCTATCGTGTTATAGTTCCCCTCCTATACCGTTACCATCCCCTTTTTGTCCCTTTGTCATCCTACTCCGGTCCCGATATAATTACCAAATTTTTTGGCCCTAACTTCATTTGTTAATCATGTGTTTATAGTTTCTTTGACCAAGTATCAAACGTACAAAATGCTAGCGTAGTAGTTTGAAACATATTACGGACTACAGAAACCGGGTGGAAATGAAACGTCGGGAGGAACCTCAACGGACCCTTTACGATTCGTAATACCAGTAATACGTACAAACGGACGGACGGTGCGGCGCACGTGGTCCCGGTCTGGGTTTGTGATCATTTACATGAGTTTGCGGTGTGGCGGCAGCACCGGTCCGGCGCCACGTATACATACATTAAGCCTGAGTAAAAGAAATCTTTGAAACCTACATCTCCTATTTACATATACATAGCTGTTGCCCGCGACTTTGTACGCTTAGTAAAATAATTCATTTTGCTCCTGGCTATTTCCGGCTGCTCTCGCTTCTATGCCGATTTTGTCCTGCTTCTATCCCAATCCTATCCCGAATTCATCTCGTTTCTATTCCGATCTCTTTCAGATTTTATCTCGGTTTAAATAGACATAATACTTACATTATTAACATAAATTTTCTTTACAAATTTTACCACCCGTTTAAACCTGTCATTGGTATTCAAAACAATGATAATAATACATGTGTCAATAGCTTTTTTGGCTATGAATATATAAGTATTTTGGCCAAAGGTCAATCGTCGTAGCTCCAGAAAAAATATTGTATGTCGCAGGGAAATGAGGATACCAGGAATTTAACGAAATCCCTAGGGATATGACGTACAGTTTTAATAAATAGGCTCTCGCCAGAACTCTCGCTTCGTCATCCCTTCGCTCCACTCGCGCATTCGACCATCACTCCACTCGGGAGGTCGCCGGCTCGCTACGCTCGCCACCTCTCCCCCTCGCTTTGTCCTGGCCTTGCGCACTCGTTTTGCTCAGGAACTCCTCGCGAGCTTCTGGCTCCGCGCTTTTTGTATATATAAAAAAGCTAGTAAATAGCTATAGGGGTAAAAGCTAGTCGGAGCGCGGAGAAGTGGTCCTTCCCAAACATGATTACCTCATGATTTCGTGGTTTCTCTAGGAATTTCGCGAAATCTCAGATATCCTCATTTCCCTGCGACACGTACGGTCAACTACAAAAGTTGCTGAATATTTGTATTCTTCGGTTGACTATACCCTTAGTATTTCTTATTTTTCTGAATAGTGCATTTAAAAGTCTATTAAAGTCCTGTACAAATAAGGAAATTGTAAAAAATTGCATTACGTAGAGATTCATTTCTTTTTCCTAGTCTATATACCAAGTTTCGCTTTCACCTTATAAACAAAGGTTTTCCACACAAATATTTGCCATCCCGTTTAGACCTATTAAGATGTTTAAAAAGTGGTGAAACATGTGCGTATAGTATCTTCGATTAGTATATGTACCAGATTTCACCGTCGTAGGTTTAGAAAAAAATATTATATTCCACCTTGTTTAACGTTTTTAGAGGTTAATTAATAAAGTGAGTTTCGTTTTAATTTATTACTTTTGTTTGGTCTGTATACCAAATTTCATTGCTACAACTTCAAAAACAAAAATTCTCCACACAAACTTTACCACCCTGTATAACCCTATTAGGGGATAATTTCAAGACATGGTGAAATACGTGTTTATAATTTTATTGGCTGAGTATTTGTAAAAAATTTCAACATTGTACTATAAAAAATATTTGATACCTTCCACCCTGTTTAACCTTGTTAGAGGGTGAATTTCAAAAAATGGCGAATTAAGTTTATTTCTTTTGCTTACTTTGTGTACCAAATTTAATTGCCATAACTTCATGAACAAAGATTCTCCATATAAACTTAACCATCCCGTTTGAACCGGTTTAGGGATGATTCCAGCAAAATGGTGAAAGATGTGCTTAAAGTTTATCTGTCTGAGTAAATAAACCGAACTTCCCTAGTCGTAGGTTTAAAAAATATAATTACATTTCACCCTTATTTAACCTGGTTAGGGGTAGATTTTCAAAATAATTGTTATTCACGTTTTAATTAACTTCTTTTTCTTAGTTTATGTACCTAGTTTGATCAAAACTACAAACTTCATAAATAAAAAAGATTTTCTTTACAAACTTTACCACCCCGCTTAGGCTTGTCGGAGGATGATTTAAAAAAATGTGAAATACATATCTATAACTTCATTGATTAAGCACGTATACCACATTTCATCGTTGTAGCTTAAAAATAATAATCTTCACTTTCCACCCTGTTTAACCCTGTTAAGGGATGACTTTCAAAAATTGTAAATCACGTCTTAATTATCTTCTTGTACCAAGTTTTATCATAGCCACGAAACTTCATAAACAAAGATTTTTTTAAACAAACTTTACCACCCCGCTTAGGCTTGTTAGGGGTGATTTTCAAAAAAATGGTTAAATACATATCTCAAATTTCATTGGCTAAGCACGTGTACCACACTTTATCGCTGTAGTTAAAAAAAAAAATTTTCACTTTCCACCCTGTTTAACCCTATTAAGGGATGATTTTCCAAAATTGTAAATCACGTTCTAATAATGTTTGATAGGTGTGTGTACCAAGTTTCATCGCTATAAACAAAGATTTTTTATGTAAACTTTACCACCTCGTTTAACCCTGTTAGGGGTTGATTTATGAAAAATGCTGAAAACTTATTTTTAAACTTGATCAAAATTAATTTATTTACTCTGTTTCTTCACTGTAGCTACAGTGTCGCATTAATAAAAAATCCTATTCCATACAAACTTTGCGGCCCTATTTAATTACCTTAGGGGTTGATTTTTGAAAAGTTACTGAAATTATATTTTTATATGCTTATGTTTAGTCAATTGATTAAGTTTCATAACTTAACTAAAAAAACCTACACCATGGAAACTTTGCGACCCCAATAAATGATCTTAGGGGTTGAATTTTGAAAAATGCCAAAAACAAGTTCCTTTTATTCACATGCTCAAAGCTCACTCAAAATTTGATAACGGCTGGTCAAGAAACAATCACCGTAGCATACATTATAGTTTCCGCATTCCAATCTAAAAAACCACCCTAACCCCCATTTAACGGTTGATTTTCAAAAAACTGTGATACATGTGTTCTTTTATTTTATTTGCATAGTATACTGCCAAAGTTTCGTGACCGTGCGACAAAAGAATTTTTTTTCCCCATACATCCTTTATGACCCCATTTGACCCACTTAAAGATCAAATTTCGAAAAATCCGTTCTTAAATGACGCCTTCATTACTTGTAGAATACGTGGTCCAAATTTCAGGTTTCTATGTTAAGCGGTTTCGGCTGTGCGATGATTGTAGAAAAAAACCCTGTTCTTTTATTATATAGATTACTAAGTAAAGAAGCGACACTTACCGTGCACCGGTAGTAGTAAAACTCGAGTTGTTTAAAACTCTCAGCATTTCATGTGATTTTTTTGAGCTGAGCCCATACGGCACGCCAAACATATATTTATTATTTAGGTAATTTTTTTGTTTGTCGTTTCTGTGTGTCGAAAAATTTTGGTCTTTTTTCTTTCTTATTCGTAGTAATAGGTAATTAAATCGGTTCACTTGTATGGAGTGTCGGGGTATGGTATAAGTAATCAAATAAAAACCAGTTGCTTCATTAAACATTTTTATAAATGGCACATTCCACCTTAACATCTATTCATACAACTACGTAGCCAATTGTAACCCAGCCTTACAATTGACATTCTATACAATTACAGTTCGAACAGGAGTATTAATGTAATGTACATAGATCATTATAGTTAAATCAAGGAAATAAACTATGTTAAAAACGTCAGTCACTGGTTTAGTTCCTATTCATTTATCTTCGGATGATTCTCTCTGGAAACAAAAAATAAATTATTTAATTTATGTTTCAAACAATGATACATACAGAGGTGTTATAAATAAGTTTACGGGCGGATCCTAGTGCTTGAATATAGTTGAATCTAAAAACACGTAACAACACAATCGCAATAAATTTATTAATTGATTGATTGAACTAAAACATTTTTGACCAAAGACTAGGTACCGAAATTTAAAAGAAATGTTCTGGCTATTCTTTCATATAAAATTTAGTACATTCAAGATTCAACCATTTTACATAAAATATTACTTTTTTTTAATTTTTTGTTTCGTTTTTCTTTGTCTTAAACTATATGCAAATTATACGTTATGACCATACATACTATTACTGCTAAATATAACTATGATGTGTACACATGTTTTGGACTATAGTCTTTTTCGAAACATTTTATGAATTATTAACGTGATTTCTAAAGTGACTGTAATCTGTTTTGTGTACCAATAATAAATAAATAAATAAAGCTCTGGCATATCTGGTATACACTGGCTACACCGATATTCCCCTTATCCTAGTATATAGTGTTTTTTATATATGTTAGTCTGTACAGTGTTTTATTTAATGGGCCTCTGTTACTTTTATTTTGATAACAGTATTTATTGCCTGAAATAAATGAATTTATTATGATTATTATTTATGTTTCGTTTTAAAAAGTAGAGAAGTATTTACTATCGCTAAAACTGATTTCGGAAAATAAATTGCATGTATGATATTTAAATCATATTTGTACACGACTGTCCAAAACTGTGTTACCATCACGAAAACCTTTAGAAAATTACTTGATTACACTTATTTACCTATGTCACAGAATACTAAGGGACGGATGCATCACTCCACAAAGAAATTTAAACAAATAGCGACTCTTGGTATGACGCAATAAAATTCAATTCAGCTCGCGTAGCGCTGCATACCTACCAGTCAAATTAACCTACAGAGCGCCTCTCTTAATATCGCATAACTATGGTCTCTTCTGACGCGGTGTCCGGCTATGTACTTGTAGCTTCGTACCTACAGTGCAAAGTGCGCTAGGCCAGCCTATGTCTACTACAATGTACCAATATTAAGTCTTCTGTGAATGTACCTACCTATACAATCATCATGTTGATCATGTTCTCACATATCTCTTACTAGCAACCGCCCGCGACTTCGTTCGCGTCGACATAATAAAATATAGCCTATGTTACGGGATAGAGTAGCATTCTATCACTGAAGGATTTTTTGAAATCGGGTCAATAGTTCCAGAGATTTCCCCTATAAACATACGTACAAACAACTTTACCTGTTTATAATACTATTTATAGTATAGAATAGATATTTATTTAGAAGAGTTCTAATTACCATGTAAGAAAGGGAAAGCCTATCATATTGAAGTTGCATCGAATGCTAATTTGGCGGTAACAAGAGTAAACAATCAAAGGTGTATGAATATTTTAGCCAGCGAAATTACTGGGCATTATGAGACTCAACAGTTAATTTTCTCAGGGTGACGAGCGCAGTAGGTACAGATACAGTAGATTTTGCAAAACAAAGTTCTGGGTGGTGCTGTTATTGTTATGGGCTGGCGTATTGCTTACCATCAAGCAAACGACCAGCTCGTCTCGTCATTCAGTTACATAAAAAAAAATATATTTTAGGTACTTTAAGACAGTCGGGTAATTCAAAGGAAAAAAGTTCTCCATTTTTATTTCTAACTAGCTTCTTCTCGCTACTTCAATCGTGGACGACAAAGGATACCTACTCATAGCCGTCTTTTTGCTCAAGCCTTCCCCAGTATATGGAAGTGCATACTACGAAAATTCAAAATCAAATCATTTATTTGCCATACATGTTGGTACATACATTTAAGATGTTAATTTAAATATGGTCAGATCCGAAACACATAGTCAATTATAAGTGACATGCAAAATATTCAATACATAAAATAACAGGTTAATAACATTTAATTTAATTAATTACATTATTATTATATTTAAATTACAATGTCAATCATAGAATTATACATAATTGAATTAATTTACATAATATGGATTTGATTGCAATAATATGTCAATAGAATATAATAAAAAAAAAATTAAGTAAAATCAATCAAATCATATCAGTCTGGGTATGGCGAAGAGAGCAAACTGTATCTTCGTAGTCATCCAACCAATTTTGATGTAACATACCCTATAATCTAAGTTGGGGCTAATGCTACCAAATCCTGGAAACCGCAAAAAAATTTGTTTAGCAGTTTCCGAGGCATAACAAACAAACAAATAATAATTCTAAAAACCATAGGTTCTTGTTCAGTACCCTCTAAATTCTAAATAGTCGATTCCAGTTGGTTTTTAAAAAATATCTTTAACGTACAGTATTTATCTCAGTTCTATTTTTAATAGACTTCAAAAAAGAAGGATGCTCTCTGTTCGATTGTATTTTTTTTATTTTTTTTATGTTTGTTACCTTAGAACTTCGTCATTTATGAACCAATTTGGAAAATTCTGTCTGGAAAGTTTTGCGTTGGGTTCAGTATCGCTACGAAGTGGTCCCATATAAATTTCATCGATATTTGACCTTGAATTTCGAAGATACATTGAAGTGGATATTATATATTTTTCTAAAAATTAATTATTATAATAGTAAAGAAAGCAAAGAGTTAAAACCATTTCCTTGTTCTTGCAACAAGCATTATTTTTACTCACCATAATTTGCCAGATTTTCATTTTGGAGAGTATGCCGTCGTCCAACATCGGTTTAGACTCAGGAATCCCGCTGAAGGGCAGTTCTACGGGGCCGTCGTTGCTGTCGCTGGAATATACATTAAAATAATTAACTTTCACAAGAAGGAAAATATAATACCAAAGTAATCATAGATATAATAGAAAAATACAGAGGTCCTAAGGTATTTAAGAGAAAAATTTAAATAGGAAATAAAGTTCTAATAAAATTACAAAATGGTAATGGAAATTTAATAACAGATAGAGATCAAATTTTGTCGGTGGTGCAAGAGTTTTATGAAAGGCTGTATGCTTCTAATCTTGCATTTAAGAAGGACTTATGTTCTAAAAATAAATAAAGTGGTAAAAGGAAATATTTTGGGAACCTAGAGCCACAAAATTCGAGTAAGTGTGGCTCAGTGGAAATACGTGCGACTTTCTTAAGTTATGTGTGGGTTTAACTTTCGCTCTAAAACGGTGAAGGAAAACATCGTAATGAAACTGGCGTGTCCAATAATTAATCACAAAAATTCAAGGACATGTAACATCCTACAACCCGCACTGGGCCAGCGAGGCGGATTATGGCCCATACTTTCTCTATGAGAGAAAGCCTGTGTGAACGAACGTAATGGGCTGATGATCAGATCCACAAAATTCAGTCACAAATGTCATATTCACCAAGTCCAGTGGGCCATTGTGATTTTGGCCCAAACTCTCTCTGAGATAAGGCTGAAGGCCCAGCAATTTATTTATTTATTTGAGAAGACCAACCGCACTTCTTATAAAAAAAATAGAAACTTATTTAAGTACCTATATATAAAAAAAATTCAAGACAACTTTTCAGAAAGTGTTTTATATTAACTACAATTAACATATATAGCCATGAAAATACTATTTTAATTAAATAACGCTCTAAAAGTACCTAAAACTATGTTTATATATTATGTTTCAAATATTGCCGCGCAAAAGGTCACCTCAAAACTTGTGACGTCATATGTAGGTAGAAAACGTTTAACTCTTTGAAATAAAACTTGCAAAGAGATTTAAATACGTTTTGTGAAGTTTGGGGCCTATATTGTAGTAATGGAACGAAAAAATTAGCAAAAATACATTTTATGAAAAGCAAAAACGTATAATAAACACAAGCTTGACTCACGGCATTTGCCTACAAATGACGTCATGCGCTGTAATTGTTGTTTCGTTTGAGATGAAGAACAGATTAAAAATGACAGAATTATTGTATATGTCAGATTTAATTTATTGATTTAAAAATATAAATCATAATTATTTCACAAAAATATTGATTGAATGATCTTTCTGTTTCGACGAACATTCGTTCTATTTACATTTTAGATTTTTTCTCGATTACTGTCCGATCCCCTATTAGGTATAGGTCTCCGATAATATATATACAATTTTAAGACTAAGAATTTTGAACTCTTACATATGATAAAACGTAACAGACAAATTTACATATTTTAAAGTAAATATGAAGTCTTTCGCAGATTCTTAAAGAGCTTGACGTTTCGAATCAAGAGTCTTTGTTTCGGTTTGTACGCTGAGGATGATTAAATATGACAGAAAAAATGACAGAATTATTGTATATGTCAGATTTAATTTATTGATTTAAAAATATAAATCATAATTATTTCACAAAAATATTGATTGAATGATCTTTCTGTTTCGACGAACATTCGTTCTATTTACATTTTAGATTTTTTCTCGATTACTGTCCGATCCCCTATTAGGTATAGGTCTCCGATAATATATATACAATTTTAAGACTAAGAATTTTGAACTCTTACATATGATAAAACGTAACAGACAAATTTACATATTTTAAAGTAAATATGAAGTCTTTCGCAGATTCTTAAAGAGCTTGACGTTTCGAATCAAGAGTCTTTGTTTCGGTTTGTACGCTGAGGATGATTAAATATGACAGAAAAAATGACAGAATTATTGTATATGTCAGATTTAATTTATTGATTTAAAAATATAAATCATAATTATTTCACAAAAATATTGATTGAATGATCTTTCTGTTTCGACGAACATTCGTTCTATTTACATTTTAGATTTTTTCTCGATTACTGTCCGATCCCCTATTAGGTATAGGTCTCCGATAATATATATACAATTTTAAGACTAAGAATTTTGAACTCTTACATATGATAAAACGTAACAGACAAATTTACATATTTTAAAGTAAATATGAAGTCTTTCGCAGATTCTTAAAGAGCTTGACGTTTCGAATCAAGAGTCTTTGTTTCGGTTTGTACGCTGAGGATGATTAATATTCTTTGGCTGAGGTATGTTAAAAACCTAAATATCTGGCAAAATGGTTTCATTTAAAAAAATGCTTGGTTTGGAACTGTTTTGTTTTACCAAGGGCAGATTTTTCAGCATTCGCTAGGTACTCATATCAGTAACTGCTAGTAGTTTTCATTTTAGTATTACACCGCCATCTAGCGTCACTAGGTTTTGACTGGGTACTTACGTAAGTAGCTTGTCCGTCGAAGGCGTGTCGTCTGTATCAGCCCCTCGGAAGATGGCGTTGAGGTCGTAGTTGTTAGCTTGCTGGCTATGCTTCTGAAAGTTTTAGAGAGGACAATATAGATGGCGCTGTTATATTATAAAATATAATTTAGACCACGAATATAAACAATAAATACAATATTTTTTTCACATGATCGACACATATCATGATCTCTATGAAAAGGAAACGTACGAGTAAATAATTATGAACTATTTATTAGAACACAAATGTAAATAAATGTCTATGTCTCTTGAAACAAATACTTATTTTTGATAAGAAATAAGTAGAAAAACTCTAAACAACCACTGAAAAAGCATTCAATCAGCTTCTTGACAGTTGTGGCAGCAAGAGCGCATAGGCAATTTGTCCTGCAAAAACTTATCTTAAGAGATCTGGATTTGTACCCACCAATTCAGCGTTTTCAGCCATGCGGCGTAGGATCCTTGTGAGGTACCAGTCGGGGGCGGCTGCGGGGGGCTTGCCTGAACGCTTGCCATGAGCTGGAAACGTAGTAATGTTAATATTTTTTTTAGAAATAAGCTTGATTACAGTGAGCAATAGTGAGCGAATGTGCACAGGAACTTCACGACCTAATTCCACCCTCCCCCTTCCATCACAGGACGGGCAGAAAGTCGGCCAAATATCATCCCTATATAATAGACATTCCGCCAATTCAAACAAAGCGTTTTGGTTCCACGTTTATAGTGCGTACTGCTAAGGAATGGAACTCCTTGCCGTCTTCTCTGTTTCCTGAAAACTATAATTTGGGCGTCTTCAAGGCTAGAGTGAATAGGTATCTTCTAAATCTACGTGCTCCATCTTCGGCCACATCGTCGCTTAACATCAGGCGAGATGGTGGTCAAACGTAGATTTATCACAAATAATAAAAAAAAAGACTGTGGTCTAAGCGCGACTAAGCAAAGTGCAAGTGTGTCGTGAGACACACTCGAGAAGGTCCATCTTTGAAACTGCGTCACTCGTCTTCCTCTGTTTAAAAATGTCATTGCAATTAACCTACTATCTCTTTTGTGCCTATACCTACTTCTTACTAAAGTCATGAAAAACCGGTCATAAAATGTGACCTTAACAACAACAGGAGCTATGCGACTAATTCTTTTTTTTTATGTAACTGAATGACGAGACGAGCTAGTCGTTTGCCTGATGGTAAGCAATACGCCAGCTCATAACAATAACAGCACCACACAAAGTTTGTTTTGCAAAATCCTGCGCGGCGCTGCACTGCGCTCGTTACCCTGAGACAATTAGCTGTTGAGTCTCATCATGTTAGTCCCATTCATTTCGCTGGAAATTCTTGAGTAACAATAGGTGTTGTAACAATTTCTGATAACCCAAAATGTACCAATTTCAAACTGAGGTATAGGTACAGTTGGGACAACAAAGGTTCTATTCATGTAAACGTGCTGGCTTGACGGAATCCATTTCCTGAGCTTGGACGACTCTAAATTGCATGACTACCTACCATTTGTCTCACGCTCACTACTTATGTACCTAGGTTTAGGCAATTTCACCTCAAGCTAAATATACGTTGATAGGTACAATCATGGTTTGACTTCATTACGGAATGGACACAGGGGTCGAAATAAATAACCGTTATTTTATGAAACTAGGTAATTAAAGTCCGTCCAGAAAGAATATAAATTAAATAAATTGGGGAGTCTCAATTTATTATTAATTTTTAGAAGTGGTCATTTTTAATTGTGGTCCAAACCCGCCGAAATGATATAATTTGACAGCAGCTTGCGAATTTCATCATCACCAGCCCATTATGTTCCCACTGCTGGGAAACGGGCCTTCTCTCATAGAGGGAGTTTGGGCCATAAACCACCATGCACGTTGACCCAGTGCAGGTTGGTGGATGTCACGTGTCCTTGAAATTTTGTGATTAATTCTTAGACTTGCCGGTTTCCTCACGATGTTTTCCTTCACCGTTTTGAGAGCGAGCGTTAAATCCGCACATAACTTAGAAAGTCGAGTGCGAGACCATCGGGTTTCGAACTCCGGTGCGTCAGATCGTAAGTTGCCATTTTCCCGCTGAGCCACACTCGCTCGCAATAAATAAATAAATTATGAATTATCGTTTCCGAAAATACACATATTGGTCCCCGACTTCACCTCGCCTCGGGCATTGGCCGGTTAAGCTGTTTTGGCTAGATGTGCTCATGTAGAGAAAGAAATATTATTCAGAAACTTTTAAAGTGAGTAGGGTTTGTTTTTACAGTTACACGAGACCGCCATCGCCGTTATGATCATGAATGTACTACTTGTCATTTTACTGATTTTTAGAATCCTTCTTAAGGTAATAAGGGTATTATCAATATTATTAATAAAAAATATTATATTAATCTGTCTGATCGTTCATCTATCTTCGATATAAATGAAAATTAATGTGTGTATGTCCTCTATGCGTTCCTAAACCATTAATCCGATTGTGATCAAAATTTGGTGAACCCACCAAATTTTCATCTATTCTATACGCAAGGGTTCCTGCCCCAAAATATATGGCATTGCAACGCACGCCGGGTACAGCTAGTTATTTATAAATTATCTTATAAAATAAATGTCTCATCTATGATATACAGATATTTTGCTCATCTATGTATGTATGCTAACATTGCTCACATTGGTGCGCTTATTTATGTACATATAACCAGGCCTAGCGCACTCCGCACTGTAGGTACGAAGCTACAAGTACATAGCCGGACAACGACGGCGAGTCGCGCGTCGTTACACATTACGCGTCAGAAGAGATAAGAGCTATGCGATAGAAAGAGAGGCGCTCTGTAGGTTAATATGATTGGTAGGTATGCAGCGCTACGCGAGCTGAATTGAATTTTATTGCGTCATAGTAAGAGTCGCTATTTGTTTAAATTTCTTTGCGAAGTGATGCTTCTGTCCCTTACTATTCTGTGGTATAACTTCATTCACATCTAATTAAGTTTTGTTTTAATTATGGTAATCTATAATTTGCCTTATTTGTGTAACATGTTCATGTATTTCTTATGCTATTTTTGTAACGCTGTCGATTTCCTCAATAAATAAATAAACACCAGGGCCCTAATCGGGCATTCACGAAATGATTACACATTTTGTTTGACAACCTAATTATAATTAATATTCATCCCGCAGACCTTGTCCCGCAGATTTTGTCTTCGTTTTCCTATCTGTAAGGTAGATTCTAAACCGAAAACCACACATTTTCAGTTATATTGAAAATATTTTGATGGCTAGTGGAAACTCATACGTAAATATGCGCTTACGGAATAAGCCTTTCTGTACCTATACCTCGTATATTATTTTAACATCGGCCTGTGCTACGACTGTGTTATTTGTCTAAATTACCAAAATCTACCGCTCCGACTGCACCTGACGATCCTTTTTTAATATTTTCAAATCACGTGGTTTTAAATGGTATAATTACGCTAAATTACAGCAGACGGGTGACGTTTCGGGATCAGGACGTCGCCAGGTGTTTGCCAACGTTCCATTTGGGCAACCTGCGCGACAACGTATATGGGTGTAGTTAATTAAGAAATGATTAGGTATGCATAATACTGAGTCTCGGGCTTTGTTCTGTTATTACCACATTTAACGTTGACTGTTCATCATCAAATGGAAATGCGTGCGATGGAATTACACTAGTTAGTTCTTCCATCTCCTTTCTACCATCGGTTAACAAGACGTATGGAAACTCTTCATCCGATTATGGTTGACGTTCCTCCTGCCAGAACAAAGCGTTTCGCTTCAACTTTCATAGTGCGACAAGTATGTAGTACTATTAGGTATTATGTGGCTGAAGAATGGAACACCTTACCAGCGTCTCTGTTTCCCCATTCTTACGATCTTGGTGGCTTCAAGTTCAGAGTGAATCGGTATCTTTTAGGTAAGCATGATCCATCGTAGACCGCGTCATCACTTTCCATCACGTGAGACTGAGGTCGTTATCTTGCCTATCAAGTAAAAAATAAATAAAGGAACAGCCAACAGTTACGGCTGTGGGCCTTTACTCAATTTAAGGGTAGAAATAATATACTTTATCTCGCGATGCATGATTCTTATCACTGATATTTTTGTATGTAATACCACAGAATACTAAGGGACAGAAGCATCACTCCGCAAAGAAATTTAAACAAATAGCGACTCTTGCTATGACGCAATAAAATTCAATTCGGTTCGCGTAGCGCTGCATACCTACCAGTCATATTAACCTACAGAGCGCCTCTCTTTCTATCGCATAGGTCTTATCTCTTCTGACGCGGTACGTGTAACGACGCGCAAACCGCCGTCGGTGTCCGGCTATGTACTTGTAGCTTCGTGCCTACAGTGCGGAGTGCGCTAGGCCTGGTTATACGTAATACTTAGGTACTATTATTTTTATGACGTGTAAATTGGATTTACGAATAAAATGATTATGATTATCCATCAGACCCAGTGTGGTATAGTTTGTGTCAAATGTTCTTTAATTTTCTGATTCTCGGATATATCCGCTGACTTCCGGTGTACTTCTTCTTCTTCGGATGCCTGTCTACTACTGAAGGTAGTCCTCTTTCTTAATTCTTTTTTTTTCCGCTATCTCACCTGTTGTTAAGTGACGATGCGGTCGAAGATGTAGCACGCTCGCCTAGAAGAAACCTGTTCACTCTTGTCTTAAAGACACCCAGATTATAGCTATCCGGAAACAAAGATGCCGGCAGAGAATTCCTTGTTCAATCGGTGTTTTTCCAGTGGTTAATCCACACTACATAATTTATTGGAACTGACTGGTTTCTGTTCGATTATAAAGTATTGGAACCATAGGAAAACAGTATGTATCACAAACATTGCTACGGCAATTTTTGGGACGGCGGCCTCACATCATGTTGGTTGCAAACAACCACCAACTTTTAAATATAATAAAATTGTAGTAAACCTATAACATTCATATCAAAGATAACCACTGATCTCAAGATATCGCAATATACTATGTAGAGATAGCTATAATCGTAATATACGGTCTATAAAATGTCAATAGATTATTGATAGATGCCACTAATGCACTTTTTACTCCCCCTTCAGCGTGGGAATTTATGGCATATCTATTACATAAATACTCATTGGCGTCTAGAAATCTCAGAGGTAAAGAATAACGTCTTCTGACAACTTCTGGGACGAATATAGTTGATTTTATTCTCGACTCTTCTTGAGTGATTACCACTACGTATCCACCAAAAATAGGGCTCGTCCATAAATCATGTGAGGTTCGAAGAGGGGGTGAAAGGGGGTAGATTTTTATTTTATTTTACTGAATGACGAGACGAGCTGGTCGTTTGCCTGATGGTAAGCAATACGCCAGCCCATAACAATAACAGCACCACCCAGAACTTTGTTTTGCAAAATCCAGCGCGGCGCTGCACTGCGCTCGTCACCTTGAGACAATTAGCTCTTGAGTCTCTAGATACCGCAGCAATCAAACATGTTAATCGTGGTAGTCCTCTCGTATGCGGGAGGCCGTCTGGATAGGTACCACCGCTTTGCCAGTGATTCTGCCGCCTAGCAGTAGTGCGCAAGCGTTACTGTATTCCAGTTTGAAGGGCAGTGTAGCCAGTGAAATTACTGGGCATTGAGACTTAATATCTGATGTCAGTCCAGTGCTACGCAGTGCTTTTTTATAGTATTAAAAGTTCTGGGTGGCACTGCAATTGTTGTGAGGAGGCGTGGCTCCTACCATCAGGCGAACGAAACGCTCGTCTCATCATTAAGTTCCACAAAAAAACACCATTGTAAAACCAAGCGGTCAAGCCAATAGATTATCATAACATCATCGCAGCTATTTGCAGGCAATTCCTGCTATGATACGAGTAAGCCGCGTTCTCTCGACTTTTATATCATAACATCGATGAATAAGTATCATAAGCTTACAGGGATTAAAAAGAACCAATATTAACGATAATAGTTCCCCACGGATAATACCCACAGACCACTGTTGCACGTGAGAACTTACCGATAATACTAATACATTGATGTCATTAGTATTAGGTACGTGGTAAAATACCTGTTACGTATACGCGGTTATCATAAAAGTGATATTTCATGTGAGATGAGGTCAAGTAGGACTTTATTGTAATCTAAAAGCTTGGGCTCGCTGTGGCATAGAATACTTAAGAGTTTCTTAGACCGGCAACGACTCGACGGCGGCGGGGGCACACGAATGATTCCGAAACTCTCCGACTACACAAGTAGGCAGTGTGTATAACAAGGATGGGTAGAGGCGCCAGTCAATGCGTGCGAGCGAGCTTTCTAAACAAATACGCAGGCATCTTTGATGAGTTTTTGTTGAAAGCACGACCACGTAAGGCACAAGCGTTCACGACTGTGGTCTAAGCGCGACTAAGTGCAAGTGTGTCGCCAGACACACTTGAGAAGGTCCATCTTTAAAACTGTGTCACTCGTCTTCGTCTATTTGAAACTGTCATTGGTTTTTTCACAATCTGAGAAAATAGTTTTTAAGGTATGTCATTGACATGGAATAATCTTCATAAAAATTATTAAGTATTAATAAAGAATAAATTGGATTTGATGTGAAATAATCTATTTTTAACCGACTTAAAAAAGGAGAAGGTTCTCTGTTCGATTGTATTATTTTTAATATTTTTTTTTATAATTTTTTTTTGTTACCTCACAACTCCGTCGTTTATGAACCGATTTTGAAAATTATTTTTGCGTTGGGTTCAGTATAGCTACGAAGTGGTCTCATATAAATTTCTTTGATATTTGACCTTGGACTTCGAAGATACATTGAAGTCGGTTTTTGTTTTTTTCTAAAAATTAATTATTGACGATATCATGCCTTTCAATCTTTTTTTTCTGGTGTAATTATCAAGTTTTGGCCCAATTTTATTTTCGCGGAGTCTAAATTTGAATGGTACCAAACAAAAAAAAACAGTTTTATCGAAAGTGGGATAGTCAAGTTTTGAAAAGAAGCTCCTCAAATGATTTTTATTATATTGGGTCGATTTTTTGTTGTTTTGTTGTTTAATGACAAGCGCAGTGCAGTGCCGCGCAGGATTTTGCAAAACAAAGTTCTGGGTGGCGCTGCAACTGTTATGGGCAGGTGTATTTCTTACCATCAGGCGAACGACTTGGTCTTCTCGTTATTCACTACATTAAAAAATACGTTAATTTTATTTCCCACCAAAAAAGCCTGTTTAATTTTTAAAACTATTTTTTAAGCGACATTCTTTTTTCTTTCTTTATTTTTATTGGTAAACGCGCGTTGTGTGATAGAGCCATGACATAATATAATCAGATGTTATTTTTATTTATTTATAGCCTGTGTCACATTATTATTTTGATTACTGTTCTTTGTTTTATTTTTTTGTTTGGATTTGAAGAAAGAAAGAAAGAAAAGTTTATTTGCAACAACTTATAAACTATGAACATATGACATGAAAAACAAACAGAAAGTAAAAAAAAACATTAAGTCTGACAGCGTAAATAAATAAAATAGGTAATTGTTGCAAACTGGCCTCAACTCAGCGTTGTGCTGGTCGTGCGACCAGCGCTGGTCTTCCGTTGAGGCCGAATCTGTGTGCCCTTTGGCAGGCGATAATCAGACGTACGTAGGTATAATTAAAGTATAAATAAAATTGGACTCACCTCCCCAACACGAGTGTCCGTAGCTCAGACATGAACCTGCGAATCAAATTAAATAAAAATAATTAAAGCAATTTCATTAATACCATGTAGGCACCTCGATATGAACGCGAAAACTCAGATAATTGAACAATTTTCAGGACAAACCTTTTAATGTTGATGACAACTATAATGACGTCAATTTATTTTTGTGGTGTTAAGTAATTAATCGAAAAAATGGTTCTTTATCAACTACTTCGATTAGCAATAATGCCTGGCAAGCACTTGTGTGCAACCATTTAGATTTGAAAGACACTGTTTCAAGTGAAATTACTGGTCATTATGAGACTAAAGAGTGAGTGTGGCTGTGGGAGAACGTGCGACTTTCGATCCAACGCACTCGAGTTCGAATCCTGCTGGCCTCCTGCTGACCACTGACTTTCTTCAGTTATGTGCGGATTTAACATTTGCTCTAAAAACGGTGAAGAAAACCATCGTGAGGAAACCGGCATTTCCAAGAATTAGTCACAAAAATTCAAGGACATGTGACATCCACCAACCCGCACTGGGCTAGCGTGATGGATTATGGCCCATACTCTCTCTATGAGAGAAGGCCCGTGTCCCAGCAGTGCGAACGTGATGGGCTGATGATGATTATGAGACTAAAGAGCCATTATCTTATAGTATGGCAAGCGTAGTGTAGTGCTGCCCAAGGTTTTGCAAAACAAAGTTATGGCTTGAGATGCAACTTTGGGCAGGAGTGTTGCAGATTTCAGATGAATAAACTGCTCGTCACACCACTTCACACTAATTAATCGACTTCAAAAAAGGAGAAGGTTCTCTATTCGATTATATATTTTTATGTTTGTTACCTCGGAAGTCCGTCATTCATGATCCGTCATGCGTTGGGTTCAATATAGTCACGAAGTGGTCCCATATAAATTTCATCGATATTTGACATTGGACATAGAAGATACATTGAAGTCGGTTTTTTGTTGGATAAAACGATATACTTGTATTATAAATGCGAAAGTTTGTATGTTAGTAGCTTATTTCTTCACGCTGTAACGAATCAACGGATTTTAGTAAAATTCGGAATGGAGATACGAGTGGCTTATGCCCTGGGCCCCTGCATTAATACATAGGCAACTTCTTTATCTCGAGAAACCGCGGGTAAAACCGTGGAACGCAGCTAGTGTTACAAAAAATTCATTTAAAAATGAGTACTTTTATTATAGACTTGGTATACCTGAAAATACATTTAAGGAATTTTTATGTAGCCTTTTTGTGTATTTTTTTACTGATAATTGGCTTGCGTTTGATTACTATGTCACCTGATGGTAAGCGACGATGCGGTCGACGATCTAGCACGCTTGCCAAGAGTACCTGATATTTCCTGTTATCATTCCTGCAGAATTAACAATTCAGATTGTATAATATTACACAATAAATTTTAGAAAACAAGTGCGCTATTTACTTTTCTTCCCAAACCTGTTCTGTTCAGCCCCGAGCTAATTCGGTCGAACAATACCAATGATGTTATGGACATTCTATTTATATTTATGCACAGAAGAGAATAGAACAGAATAACTCTTTATTATAACACCATAATACATAAACAATTAAAACTAATATAACAATTAATATTAGTGTCACAATGGGTGGTCTTATCACTCGAAGCGATCTCTTCCAGACAACCCAGAAGTGAAAGAATGTAGACAAAAAATATCTATGAACGGTGGGTGCTATTAACATAATTTTGTAGGTAAGTAGATACATTATAAATCTATCTATCCATTCTTAGAAGAGATATAGTACTAGGACTTAGGTAAAAGCACTTTACCACCAAAGGCAATGGAGCTCCGCACAGTGGATGAATTAGGCCTGCCTGATGGGCATACGACATCCAATAATGTAGCCATACTACACATGACCTAAATGATTGAAAGGCTGTATTATGTACGTACGTATAGATAGAAAGATAAACGCTTTATTGCAAACATTAAATTAATGAACTAAGAAATAAAAACGATTAAATACCGTGTTACAATGGGCGGCCTCATCGCTAAAAGCGATTTTGTTTTTGTCAAAGTCGTGGTATTTTAAGTTGCAATGTTTAACGTATATAAATTGATTTTATTATGTGTATGTATATGACGTTTAAAATTCAATTTTTGGGTCTATTTAATAAGTAGATATCTTTTGACTTTTATTCTAAGAATAAATGATGTCCCAAAGTTTGCGGTTGTACCGGTTAGACCTGTGCGTTGATTTTCAGAAAATCAACTCAGTTAACTCTAATGTCTGAAATTCAGTTTACAGTTTTTGACCCTGTGAAAATTATTTTATCTTATCAGACTGGTTTCAACGAGATGTTTTACTTAACATTTTAGTGTGTCGATTTAAGTATACATAATCTACGTTTAAAAGTATTCAAGTAACTAAGTTGTCTGGAAGAGAGTGCTTTAAACGATAAGACCACCCACTGTACTAACAGGCCACACTCGCTTTTTCTTCAATTAGATGACTTATAGCAATGTTTATTGTAAAGACATTGTTATCTTATAGTTGGTTTTTTATTGGTATTTTCCAAACAGTACAATGACCTTTTTGGATGACGACGATGACTTGCTTTACAGAGGTAGGCAGGCCGGCTCGACGGACCATGAAAGAGAGAGAGGCAGAGAAAGGCAGTCAGGTCAGGTCCTGGTCCGCTCCACCGTCTTCCGCCGTTTTCCGCAGTCTCAGAGAGCGCTGTCCTTTTCAGAGAGAATGTAATCACTGGTCCTTTTTCTCCATTGAGGAATGAGTGTGAGACCTCAATGTTTTTCTCTCTATTTTTCGTCCATATGTCAAAGTCAAAAAGTCAGCCGGCCTGCTCTACTAGTAAAGCAGGTCGTCGTTAAAAAGGTCATAACAGACATTGAAAACTCATTACTACGTCTAGCGTTCTAAGTTATAAATTCTTTCATAAATAGACAGCTCGTATGTTACCTTTGGGATAAGATGTTTTAAAAATTGAAAACCCACACAATTACATGAGTATTTTACATTAAAAAGAGGGCAAGTAAGTAGGTGGGTACCTAGGTACATATTACGTAGGACTAAGCAGTATTACCTATAGTCACAACCGATGTTATTTTATTATTAGAAAAAGCCGATCTCTGCGCTTAATAACGTAGAAGAGTGAGGGGAAGGGAGACTCTATACCTAGATCGTAGCACTGGCAACCAATCCCAAAAACTGCAATAAGTTGGGCCTCAACATGGTGATAGCTGATAGCTTAGTACATACACATTTTAATGAAAACTTTATCTTTAAAGTCAGGAGCTATTTGTTGTCTCCGAATCCAATGTACAAATCTATAAGTAATTCTTAATAACAAAAAAGTTATAGAATTTTTATTAAAGTTTTACCTCCTTTCTTTTTCCCGCTTCTCACGCATCATTTTTTTAAATGGCTTTTTTTATTCGGCCAATTACGTACGGCCTTATTTTCAAAAATATATGGTTATTGAATAGCATATTTTTACAAATCGTGACAATATAGATATATGGAAACTCTTGATACACTTTGTTTTCTAGTTCTGTGCATAATTTTTGTAGTATTTCAGTGGGTCGACGCTCTAAGGGGTACCTAAGTCTTGGACTCATACATGCAAATCTCCCACAGAACCGAGATTACCCCATGATATTATGTGTGTATGACGCTCAAAAGTGCATATTTTTGCCTATTTAATAAATATCTTTTGACCAATTTCTTTTTGATAAAATATACTTTTATTATAAAAGAAACAACGATAATTTACTAACCGTTTAATTTCTCCCTTAGAATCACGATCAATATTCATCAAAACGCCGTATTTCTACAAACACAATCTGTTTGTTGTTGGTATTGAGGCATAAATCCGTTCGGATGCATAAAGATTTCCCAGAGGGCACATAATACGCGAATTCCTTTGAATGCGTACTTGAATATGACGTACGGATCCTTTTTCTGGTCAAATGAGTATTGATGGAGAGGATTAAGTGCCTGCTTATTTACAACTTAGTACGTGTACATACGTGGAGTTTACCAAAAAGGAAGTAGGTAAAACCTTAACGCGAGACTTTTCTTTTTACTCCTCATGTTCATAAAGTGTGTCATTTATGCTGTGTACAGGCGGGCTGAAATGGCACTTTTAAACTCTAGGGCTTAAATTGAAATACCTATTTAAAACTGGTGAAATTGCATTAAGCCAAATTATTAAAAAAAAACGAATGGTCACACCAAAATGTTCATACGTCGTGGCAGAATAATGAAAGTTTTTTTTACAAAATTGTATAAAAAAATACAATGGCGCGTATGTGAAATTGTTTTGTTGTAACAATTAACTAATACCATTATTATTTTTATACAAAGTTTTTACTTTGAATAGCCAATTTGGCGTAGGTCTCTTTTTAGAGACCTACGCCAAAATGGCGACTACTACAGAAAATCAAGATACATAATGTATATGTGAATATAAGAATAAAAATGATAATTGTTGTACTGATTGTAAAGAACTTTATATATATATATATATATATATATATATATATATATATATATATATATATATATATAATATACTTTACTAAGTATTAAAGTTTGGAAACTATCGTGAGTCGAAATATTCATTATAAATATAAACAGCTACACTCACGTTATGATAGTTTCGGAATGACTCCGACCAGGTTTCGGACAATTAGGATGTCCTTCTGCGTCTGCGCCGCGAATCCAAAGCGTAAACTCCCGGAAGAAGGACATCCTAATTGTCCGAAACCTGGTCGGAGTTATTCCGACACTATCATAACGTGAGTGTAGCCGTTTATATTTATAATTTACTAAGTATGTTATAATATAATAACTATAGATGTATATAAATTAAAATTTTATTTATAAAACAAATGTTGTACTTAATTAGGATCATAAACTAAATACATACAATATTACAAAAAAAAAATAATTAAATGTTTTAAGAAATCCCAAATAATATTATGATTTTTGATTGTACCTAGAATAAATGGCTTTTTTTACTATTACTTTTACTCACAAAGAAGTAAAAAGCAGAATGTACTCAAATTAGGTATAAAGGTAATTGTTTCGTATTAAATTGATCGTCTTACCTCCGCAACAAACAATCTACCTACTATTTTTTTTCTTTGCTGAAGAAAGGTTTAATGAAAATCATTTATTTGTGTACCACTTCATTCTTTCCCTTTTGGTCTGCGTTCGACTTAAACTTCTTAAAAATAGTATTTTGTTAACATTCAAATCGTGCACGTAAAAAAAATTGTGTATATACCTAAATTTTAGGTGACTATGTTTATGCCGTATTTAAATTTATCATGCGTCGTGCTCAATGTCGTACTGACACTATTTTCATGCTATATTTCAATAAATAAAAAACGAAATTGAACAGAACAGCTGTTAGCAGAACACGTTTAAAAAATTTCCAATGTTGAGACAGAATTTAACCTTTACGTATAATCTCTTTTATCTTAAGATTTTATCTACTTTTATTTTAAGAGGTAACCAAAATTCAAAATTATTGTTAAGTATAATTATTTTTTAATTCATCCATTTGGTCAGGCTAAAGTCTCTAGGACCATACCGCCTTGTCTTACGTAGTTTCTATTTGATAGTTTAATATTCCATTTATTATAGTTTTGTTGAAAATGAGGGTCATCAGCAACAAACCGGACCCTCTCCCAGTGCTTCAATAAAGTGGTGGAACTTTATTCAAGCTTTCCATGGACTTTTTGGGAGATCATAAAAAGCAATGTCTTTCTCTATTTTGTTTCATTTGCCTACACTCGTGCACGTTTACGAACACATATTGGTTAATATTTCACCGATATTACACATGATCACTCGAAATAACACTTGTTTGGAAAATAAAACAAAATCGAACTTCCCACCAAAAAGTCCTTGTTGTAGTGTGAATAAAACATATGACCAAAACAATAAAATTCTCCGTAAAAAAAACAAGATGACGTTTCCACTACTTTGTTAGCTTTATATTTCATAAACTAACCTACACTACGATTTGAATCGCTGTCAGTTCAGGGAATATATTCATTATTAGCATAATGCTAAAGTTCTCAACTTTTCCCATAAAACTATACACTGAAACTAGCCTTGACAATGCACTTCGACAGAACAAATTATTCAGAAACGTTCTAAGAAATGAAACACTACTCGGTTCTATGAAAAAGCATAATGAAAATTAACGAATCAGTATGCAAACTCCATGCATAGAAACAAGCAGCCATGGCATGTTTCCTATAAAATGATAATTCATAATATGCTCCTGGAATTAACAAACGTAGAGTAGAGAACCGTCCAGAGGTAGCATGTAAAACGCGTGCTTTTTCTACACTACTGTGCTTAAAAAATGCGTGCTACGTATCGGACATACCTCCACGTTGACTGCGCCACCCGTTGATTTTTTCAACAAGGTTCGAAGGCTTGCTACCTCTGTTAATTCTCTGCTCTGTGGATGAAATAGAGTGGATTAGTAGTATTGTCTGTGGTGATGGTCGGAAACGGGCGCCCGCTGTGGAAGCGACGCTTGTGCTGTTAAAACTGCATTTAGAATGCTTTCATGCGTTGAGCGACTCAAATTGCTTCTTCGCTGTAATGGCTGTTTGACGATGTGTTTGCATTGAAAATCAGCGTTCAATTGTTTTTATTGCTGTTTTATTGGTGTCTTGTTGTTCTTTGGAAATGGATAGTGAGGCATAAAACTATACTGGCAATTTTATGTTTTCAATAGTTTGTGTTAGTTTTCGCAAACCCATAATTTAAGTAGGTGTGTTTCTTATGTATAATTTCAAACAAAATTTTAAATTTACTCCATGTTTTGTAAAGTTTTGTATCGATGATCCTATACTATTAGGTATAAAGGTGGAACTGAGTCAAATCTGTACTCTGAAGACATCATTAGAGGGTACTCAACACGAATAATAATAATATAATAATAGTTTTCAGATTTTTTGTTTGTTTGTTTGTATTTATGTTATTTATAGACTCTGAAACTGCTGATCGGATATTAATGCGGTTTTCTGACTACAAAGATACAGCTTGACTTGCTCTGCGTATTACGCGCTCTCATATGCTCATATATCTCATATACTGCCAGTATAGGTCTTACGTATTCTCTGGTCTTACTAAGATAGTCTTGGAAAAAATACGAATATCCGAGCTCCTTCTGTCGTTCACGCGCACGAAGTCGCGGGAAAAGCTAGTTAGGTTGTAAAATTTCCTTTAAAATCGTTACCTACTAAAACGAATAGGGTAAACATGATACATCATCATCATCATCATCATCAGCCCATTATGTTCCCACTGCTGGGACGCGGGCCTTCTCTCATAGGAAGAGTATGGGCCATAATCCAACACACTGGCTCAGTGTCGGTTCGTGAATGACACATGTCCTCGAATTTTTGTAATTATTTCTTGGACATACCGGTTTCCTCACGATGTTTTTCTGCACCGTTTTTAGAGCGAGTGTTTAATCCGCATATAACTTAAGAAAGTCAGGGGTGTGGGGCCAGCGGATCGAACGTCGGATCGAAAGTCGCACGGGCTCCCACTGAGCCACACTCGCTCTTACATGATTCGGTATACCTACTTCAATGTATATAAGTCGTCGTTTTTATCTCCAGGTATTCTCGTGTTTAGTCTTTAATCTTTTTACACCGAAGACTTATAAAACCATTTATGAATTAATTAAACATAAAAAGGTTTCTGTGAAAGCGTAATTGCTCTGTCGTGCGGGACCTACCCCAACGTCCACGTCACAACTTCACGTGCTTAGGCAATGTAACTTTTGTCACAAAATAATTTACTTTTTAATCCTAATAATATTATAAGCGCGAAAGTTTGTAGGAATGGATGTATGGATGTACCTGTGTTACTCTTTCACGCAAAAACTACTGAATGGATTTTGATGAAATTTAGTATGGAGATAGCTTATACCCTGGATTAACACATAGGCTAATTTTTATCCCGGGAAACCGCTGGTGAAACCGCAGGACGCAGCTAGTTAAAAATAATACAGCCAGGATATGTTCTTCAAATGGCCGCGGGCGCGGGCTTTTTGAGCGGAACAACGCCTCCGGGACTTAATAAAAAAAGTCCACTTCTTTGATTTATTTTGTTTGATGTTGGTTTAAAAGTTTATATAAATATTTGATATATTATAAACAATCTTGGAGAGTCGGTGTTTATTCTTGTAGAATTGTATTGTAGGATCGGTGTTTCTCAAGATTTCAGAACTTTATAAATATAATAATTGAGAGACTTTTTAGAACTGTATACTGTAAGAAGACTAAGCTTACTTTATAAACAAGAATGTGACAGATTTTTTTTTAATTTAAAACCACGTTGTATGCGCCTTTTGAGGTTAGGTCGGCATTACATGCTAGTAAGTGGATTTAGAATGCATTTTTGATCAGTTGTGAGCTACCTTGAAACTTACAGCCGGATAGGTAATTGAGAAGTGCTCGAAATTCGAGTTGCAAGATTCCACCCGGGACGACAGACAGGCAGACAGACAGACAAACATGAAAGTGACTTAATAAAAACGTGGTCAAATACGTACCTTCTCGAATCTATGTCTTCTTGTAGTGGTAATAAACTTCAATTTGAATAAAACTTGTGGATAAATTATTCTGTAGTGTAAGATTGATAAAAGACTACATCTACATTAATGTATTATGTACTACCAGACAATAATATAATAATATATAAGTTTTATATAGCATAGCAATTTCTTTAAAAAAGGTTCTTGAGTGGCGACCACGGACCGGAAGGCGGAGCGTAGGACGGCTCCCCGCAAGATAGATAGATAGATAGATAAACACTTTATTATTAAAAAACCTTAAATATAGGTACATGAAAAACAAGTAAATTTCACAGTAATCAGCATAACAATAGGCGGTCTTATCGCTCAAAGCGATCTCTTCCAGACAACCTTTGAACAGAAAGGACTAACATAATTTGGATGGACGGTGGTTTTTTGAAAGACATGCAGATTAAATTATAAATATATGTATAAATAAGTATAATATAAATATATATATATATATACTAATGTATATACATATATAAAATATAATCAAAAGGAAACATTAAAAGCAGAAAGAGGAGAAAAAGGACATACTAAAACGCAAGGTGGACTGACAACCTTTTTAGAGTCGCGGGAGCCGCTGGTTGCATACAGCGAGCAACCGCTCGTTGTGGCCATCAGCCGCGTATTCAGCCGACATCAATATCAGTCTCTATTTCAGTGGGAGTTTAATTACAATATGTATTTGTAAGCTTAAAAGCTGGCTCAGTGGGAGAAAGTGCGACTTTCAATCCGACGCACCCGAGTTCGGATCCTGCTGGCCTCGCACCACTTCCTAAGTTATGTGCGGATTTAACACTCGCTCTAAAAACGGTGAAGGAAAACATTCGTGAGAAAACCGGCATGCCCAAGAATAAATCACAAAAATTTAAGGATATGTGATATACCAACCCGCACTGGGCCAGCGTGGTGGATCATAGCCTATACTCTCTCTATGAGAGAAGGCTTGTGTCCCAGCAGTGCGAACGTGATGGGCTGATGATGATGATCATTATGATGAAGCTTAAAAGAAAGCTTAGCAAATCAAAAATAAAATTCCTAGTATTATCAATTCATGTTTTGAAGATCATTGTTAAAGTTCGCTGTTGAAATTACCATTAAAATTCAGAAACCTTTTAACGAGAAAGGGAAACAACGCGGCGGCAACTTAACAAATGAAAATGGTAATATCTTCCCACCGATTAGGTTAGCTCACAAAACTGAATACAAAATTAGTTTATTATTTACTATTTAGATACTTCAGAAGTTCAGGCAGGTGAAATTTGAATTTAAACAACAGTAATACGGTGAAATTTGAAATGAAACAAGATGGGATTCTCGATTGGCAGTAACAACAGTAGGGTCGGGTAACTTCTTCAATGTTGAATTTTCTTCGGGGTTTTAATAAGCCGCCCACTTAATGACTTCATTTGGGAAGTTTGCTTTTCGCTACTTTAAAAATAACGGACAATTATATAATTTTAAAGTTCCACTGCTAGATCACGAGATTTCTCTCAGAGGGAGAGAAAGATAGAGAAAAAGAGATAGGGAGTGCGATGATCCGATGCTCGAGCCCACCAAAATCTCATGCAGGTGAATGCGCATATGCGGGCTTTTTTTTTACCATTGAGCTATTATTACTACCACAGAATACTAAGGGACAGAAGCATCACTCCGCAAAGAAATTTAAACAAATAGCGACTCTTGCTATGACGCAATAAAATTTAATTCAGCTCGCGTAGCGCTGCATACCTACCAGTCATATTAACCTACAGAGTGCCTCTCTTTCTATCGCATAGCTCTTATCTCTTCTGACGCGGCACGTGTAACGACGCGCGACCCGCCGTCGGTGTCCGGCTATGTACTTGTAGCTTCGTACCTACAGTGCGGAGTGCGCTAGGCCTGTTACTACTTAGTAATAATAGCTCAATGCTTTTTACAGGTTTGTTATTCTAGGCAGGATTGTTCAAATCTCATACACCACTGAGGTTGCGGGTTCGACTCTCGCGACGGCGACAAATGTTTGTGCACAGCAAATAGGGCAAGCATTTGTTTCCTATCTGTTCGTTGTTGGACCATGGTTTTCGTAGTTCCTTGTTCACTAACAGGGAATCCTAGAGGGGTCAAGATCTATGTATGTGACCGTTTATTTATTTTTTACTGACTTCTAAAAGGAGGAGGTTTTATGTTCCACTGTATATATATTATATATATCTTTTTTTATTTATGTTCACCAATTTCTCCGTCAACTATTGACCGAATTCAAAAAATTTCTGCGTTCAGTTCAGCATAGCTACGAAGTGGTCAAATATAAATTTCATCGATATTTGACCTTGGACTGCGAAGATACATAGAAGTCGGTTTTTTTTGAAAAAATGTATTCTTGTTTATTCATACTATCAATACAAAAATTAAAAAGTACTGGTGGTAAAGCTTTTAAAGTTTCAGATTCACCCATCGGATTGGGTAGGTACCCTTTGTAATGGCAAACCAAATGTTTGACTGTTTACCGCTTTTTATGTGGGCCATTAAATGAAGGGATTAATATCGTTGATAAACAGCCGTTTATGGCCAGACTTATTGGCAGACATGAGTGTGCCCTCGAGTGGGTAGTTTATACTATGACAATGTACTTGTATAATCATTAGTTTTTAATGTTACTGAATGACGAGACGAGCTGGCCGTTTGCCTGATGATAAGCAATACGCCTGCCCATAACAATAACAGTACCACCCAGAACTTTGTTTTGCAAAATCCTACGCGGCGCTGCACTGCGCTCGTCACCCTGAGACAATTAGCTTTTGAGTCTCATAATGCCCAGTAATTTCGCTTATTTTGTTCCCTTTGCTGTCACATGAGTTCCTAATTAGGCACCAAGCTAAAGTATTGATTAGTGTTGGAATGGGAATATCAACAAAATCTATCTATCTGCCTAACTGACCTCATAAGTGTTTAAGCATGTTTTAATTTTTCTATTATATTTATGTCATTTATGTTATAATTTTCATGCTATCTCACTTATTTTAATTCCATATAGATTTTAATTTATTATGCTCGTTTTGTTGATACTGTGTCTGTGTACTGTATCTGTAGCTGTGGTCTCCAGTAATTGAAGGAGCACATTGTAATAACTTCAATTAATATTAAAATCTAGCATGTAAATGTATCTTTCGTTTGAGATCCTATTAAAAATAAATAAATAAATAAAGCTCACACGCATTGGTGCACAAAAGAATTTCAAATTCTATTTGAATTCAATGCGTTGGCGCTTAAACAATAGTTGCTCAAATGGGAAAGCTTCATGAGACTTTGAGAGTCAGTATGGACATAAAATAGATGATAGATAGATAGATAGAAAATTCTTTACTGCACAAACAAATATGTAGGTACATAGACGAACTTAATCCTACTAGCATTATGTTCGCCTATTATATTATTACCATTATTTGGAGATAATAGTACTAGTATGGGTCATATCTTAGTGCCAAATGCTCCATGATCTTTGTGGTTCCTGGACATAAAGTAAAGGTTAAAATTATTTTCCGAAATTACAAAAATCCGCTAGCGAAATATATATTCGGTATATTATAATTAAATTACATAAAATTTTGTTGTAGGTTTGTTTAGTCTTTATCACTGTATATAATTGTAAATAATTATAACAATTAATATTTTTTTAAAGATTACTTTCATGATTAAATTACGTAATAATTTGACAGGATTGACAGGTTTCCTCGTGGTGCGTGCATGGTGTTTGTTACTCTTTTGTTTGTAGTTTTAAAACAGCTAAAGATAAAAAACTAGTTAGGACATCCATCGGCCGTGAAGCAGTAGTACGCAATACTGTATTCCGGTTTGACGGGAATTGTAGCCAGCGAAATTACTGAGCGTTATGAGACTTAACAGCTAATTGTTTTAGGGTGAGTCTCAGGGTGGGAGCGCAGTGCAGTGCCGCGAAGGATTTTGCAAAACAAAGTTTTCTGTGGTGCTGTTTCTGTTGTTGGTAGGCGTATTGCTTACCATCGGACGAACAACCAGCTTATCTTGTCAATCAGTTACATAAAAAAAGACATGTGGCGTGTTAAAAAGTTAATTCGAATTTAAATAAAACTTAAAACTATTTTTCCTAAAACACAGGAGATAAAAAGTAGGTAGTTAAGTTAGTTTATTTGTGGACAGCAAAATAATCTTCAAAACTTAACAATCCCTCGATAGTCCTAAAACAAGACGTGATTTGAACTTTCTTATAAGTTTCGCGTTATTTTGACGTTTGTCAATAGTCATGTAATCCTATTTATAAGTGTTTGGGATACGTGACCAGACTTTTGGATTCAATCTACGTAGTTGCATGCGTGGTCGTATATGAAAATCGAGGTAGGTAGAAGTCGAGCTACTTAAGCTAGGTTTTTTCACGATCCCGATTATTTCAATTTCAATTTCGCTCAAATCTATCAAGGAGTTTGCGTGTCTATCAAGATGCTAGCGTGAGTTGTACTAAGCGGCGCCCGCGCGACACCTAATTTTCAGTGCTCACTCTCGCGTTCTATGACGTCATCGCGGGGTGAATGGAGGGTTATTTTTGTATTGTCTTCAAATGGATCTTCACAACGACATAAATACTATGTTTGTAACTTAGAAACTTTAGGTGTAGAGAGCTTTCAAAAGTACATGTTTTTTATGTCGCAACACGGAAAAATAATTATTTTGATATACACTCGAGAGCAATGAATCCGGGTCACTTAAAGAATGTTAAAAATCTCGGAAACTAAAAATGATAGGTTAATGCAATAAATTGTATTTAATAGACAATGTAATACTCCTTAAATGAAAGTAAAAAAAATATGAGTCACCATACATTTTATTAACACAAAATTACATAAAGAAAAAAACTGCTGATCTCTCCTTAAAACAAAAATAGGAAACATGAAATTTTTGAACTTTATTACGATTTTCTTGAATTTTAATACTTCGTATTACCTCCTCGTGCTTCTATTACTGCGTTTACGCGGTTTGGCATGCTGTACACCAAGTTCCTTATACGATTTTGGGGAATATTCTCCCATTCCTCTGTGAGAGCAATTTTGAGCTCACGAAGCGTGATTGGGGGAGGGTTTCGTTGTTTTACGCATCTGCCTAGCTCGTCCCAAGCATGCTCGATCGGGTTGATATCCGGGCTGCGCGCTGGCCACTCCATACGAGTAATGTTCATTTCTTGAAGGTAGTCATTCACAATCCTACCTGTATGAGGTCGGGCATTGTCATGCATAAATATAGCATCCTCACCTAAATTGACCATAAATGGACCAACGTGATCATTGAGGATTTCTTCCACATATCTTACGCTAGTTAAAGAGCCGTTTTCTATGATCACCAGCTCTGTGCGACTTTCAGAAGAAATTCCGGCCCACACAAGTACAGACCCACCACCGTAGGCTACTTTTTCTTCGATGCATGCTTGCTTGAATCTTTCCCCTGGTCTTCGATAGGTACACTCTGTGTCTTCCATCGTGCTTGTAGAGCATAAATTTTGATTCGTCGGAGAACATAACTTTTGACCAATCTTCAATACTCCAATTTACGTGGCTCTGGGCATATCTTAGTCTCGAAATACGATGCCCACGCTCCAGTTTAGGGCCGTTTGCAGGTCTAAGGGGTTTTAAGTTAGATTCAGCAAGCCGACGTCTTACTGTCCATGCACTTGGGTTACTTCCTCCGAGGCGTCGAAACTGATTGGTGAGTTCAGTTCCTGTGAGAAAGCGATTTCGAAGCATGGTGTTCACCAAGTATCGGTCTTCTCGTGCTGTGGTACACCTGGTTCTGCCCGTTCCTGGTCTGCGTAGGTTAGAACCAGTTTCTTCGTAACGTCGGAGAACTCTTTGTACTGTTGACAGCGACACACCGACAGTCCTGGCTGTATCGCGCTGACTCCGGCCGGTTTCCAGCATTGTAAGTATTCTGGTGCATTCTTCAGGCGTAAGCGACATAATTTCAGCTTGAATAATGAATATAGAGCACTATCAACATGGTTTATGTACCCACATAAATGACAGATTACAAACAAAAGCAAAACCAAATGCTGTAATTTCGTAGTTCCATCTTCGAAAGTGGCCCTTTTTCAAATTTGATTTTTTTATGATATAACTTTACAATAACTAAGAAGTTTTAATACCTTCATTTAAGGAGTATTACATTGTCTATTAAATACAATTTATTGCATTAACCTAGCATTTTTAGTTTCCGAGATTTTTAGGATTCTTTAAGTGACCCGGATTCATTGCTCTCGAGTGTAGTTGCTAAATTCGTTTAGCTGCTGATCACTTTGCTGCTAGTTATTTCATGTTTCTAAATATTATAGTTACTCCTCCAAATTAGCTAGGTAATGAAAAATAATAATATATTGTCAAGAGTAGCAAACCAGAGTTGTATGAGTTAAATAAACCATTTTATAATTGTAACAAATTTGCGAGGCGGGCATTCCAAAAAAATATTTTTTCTGGAATGCCCGCCAGTACGACGTAGAAGACGTTCATCGAATTCACGTCAAAGGGTAAACCGCAAACGCGGCATAGATGTGCGTAACTATTCGTCGTATACTGTCTGACGCCTGCCCTATGCACAGTTTACACTATGATCTCATCGTACGATCAAGAATAAGGCTTCTATCTACGTAAGGATTTAGCAAAGCCTATTCCCAAAAGGCTTATGATAGATTGAATGACCAGCGATTTTTTATTACAGGAAATTATTGTTCTCCATTTCCACTTAAACTCACGGGAAATTAGAAATTGGGGATAGCATAGTCATCATGCGTTGTTTCATATAAACCATCTTCTTGGGAATAATTACAGATAAAGTTATAATAGCGATCCGAACAAATCAGCGATTGGAATTCACTAAGCTGGTCTAACGGCCTTGTAGAGAGGTCCGCAGTCAGAAGGCCAATTCCGCTAAATTTAAATGAGTGTTGACCGAAACTATATTTTGAAATGAAGAAAACTTGGTATTCTGCTATTATTCATATTATAATTTTCGTCCAAAGAGATCAGAAGAAGTAAAGGAGAGATAACATGCGTTTATACAGTTGTGTGTTATACAAATGTGATGCAATTCAAGACTTAAGTACCAAAATACTGTCTGTCATTTTTGCACATTGGTAAAAGTATAAAGTACGGAACCGGTTTCCGGTTAAATTTTCGGCTCATAGTATTCAATTCTGGCGATTTTTATTTACACTTTATAGATCTATGTTTGGCCACTATCTCGCCTGATGTGAAGCGATTATGTGGCCTAAGATGGAGCACATAGATCTAGAGACGGCAGTTGAGCGGCTGCTCAGACCCGTCTCCCAGATGGTTCACCGAACATCATCCCGAAACACGACTAGGTCGCTTGACGGCATGGCTTTGTTCGGTGGGTGGTATTACAACCACGGCCAGAGCCTACCACTCCAAAGCGCGTAAACGGGTTTCATCACGATGTTTTCCTTCACCGTTTTAGAGCGAGCGTGCAATTTAATGGTTTTATGTGTATGTAGGTATTGTAGTTGAAGGTCAACAATAAAGTAAAGTAAGTAGTAAGATTTCATGAGTTGATATTGCAAGTACTAGAAGGTGGCCGGATGTTACTCCATTTTGTATTATTTTATGTGATTATTCAACACTTATTTTTTAATTGTTAGATGTCCTCTATAGTTCTTATAGTCAATGACTACGTCTCTCAATTTTCTCTGTCACAGATGACGTTCGACGTTATTTGACTTTTTGGCGGGAAGTGAAAAGTGATACAGTTCGATTTTGTTTTATTTTCCAAACAAGTGTTATTTCGAGTGATCATGTGTAATATCGGTGGAATATTAACCATTATGTGTTCGTAAACGTGCACGAGTGTAGGCAAATGAAACAAAATAAGAGAAACATTGCTTTTTATGTTCTCTCAAAAAGTCCATGGAAAGCATGAATAAAGTGCCACCACTTTATTGAAGCACTAGGAGAGGGTCCTGCTTGTTGCTGTTGACCCTCTTTCTCAACAAAAGTATAATAAATAAAATATTAAACTATCAAATAAAAACTACGTAAGACATGGCGGTATGGTCCTAGAGACTTTAGCCTGCCCTAACGGGCGAACTTTAAAAAAAAAGCGACATTATTTTTAAAGTTCGAAGTCTACGATTTGTGACATTTTTGAGATCGACACTAGATTGGAACTAGAATTCGAATAGATTTATTTTGGAGAATCGGAGAGCTGTTCGCCATTTTAGCTACGAGAAAATGTACCATAATTATCCAAATAATGTTAGAGGATAATGATAATGATGATGACAGTGACTCCTAAGTTTGCCAGTAATTAAATGAACGCTTGAAACAAGTTTCAATTTGTTTACCCAAACTCCCCGAAATTGTTTTGCTTTGGTCCTTAAAACTATTTAAGATGACAGGATGACTCAACGCTGAGCAATTGTTCAGTGGAATTATAAGGATGGTGGAAGGGGTCTTTATCTTTTGGTTACCTAGGTATTCTATTATTAGGTAGATTATATATTTTATTTAGGTAGATTATTATTTTTATTAGATATTCTATTATTATTATTAGGTAGGTATTATTTGGTTACCTAGGTATTCGTTATAGAGATCCAGTCGAATTGCGACATTGTGTTACTAGCTACTTATAGACATAAAGCTACTAGATAATAATAACTATCCTATTCATCCTAAAGGTGTCTGGAAGAGATCGCTATTTAGCGATAACACCGCCCATTATGCTCTCGTTCTTCTATATTTCAAAAAAGCATTTCTTTATAGTATGTAATAAGTGTTGTTGTATTGTTAAGCCAGGCTGTCAAGTAATCTAGTTGTATTTCGGGAATGATGTTCGGTGAATCATCAGGGAGAAGTGTCTCAGCAGTCGCTCAATTGGCGTCTTCCTCTAGATCTATGTGCTCCATCTTCAGGCACATCGTCCTTTAACATTAGGCGACGTTTACTGGTGGTAGGTTTCTCGTGTGCGAGAGGCCGTCTGTGTGAGAACCACCGCTTTGCCAGTTGATCTCCGCCAAGCAAAAGTACGCAAGCCTTGTAGTGTTCCGGTTTGAAGAGCATTGTAGCCAGCAAATTACTGGCTATTATGAGACTTAAGAGCTTATTTAATTGTCTCAGGGTGACGAGCACGGTGCAGGGCCAAGCAGGATTTTGCAAAACAAAGGTCTGAGAGGCAGGCGTATTGCTTACCATCAGGCGAACGTTCTGTTCGTCTCGTCATTCAGTTACATAAAAAAAAATTGTCTAACAGCATTACTATTACATACATACTCCCACATCATATCTTTGCATTAAGTAAGCCAGTTTCATTCGTAGAAGGCACAAATGAGATTTAAAGGCGTACTCAGATTAAGGCGGATCAGTCGCGTTATTCAAACAAATGCGTTGGAGGTTATGAAAGTAAGTACGGCACTTCGTTCAGGTGGTGTTAGGTTAGTAGGGGTTCTTGGAACTATTCGCCTTTCAAGAAACTCTTTTTCGGTAAAAAAGAAAAAATCTAAATAACTCTTTAATGTGTACTTCACACGTAGATAATTATTTAACTGACAATAAAAGAAACAAAAACCAGTAGTAACGTACCAATGCAACGCATACGAGAGACCTACCACAGGTAAAAGTAGTACCACAAGTACTATCTTACACCACAAGTAAAGTGTATTTTGTGACTTTTTTAATATTGTGTCTTCATTTTATTTTGTGTGCAATAAAGTGTTATTGTATGTAATGTATTATGAAGGAGTATCTAACTGACAAATTACTTTACTAATTAAAAGTAAACTATGTACTTGTACTTATTAAACCTTTTTCGGTAAAATAAACTTACGTAGTAAATGAGGTGGGAAAAAAAAGACGTGTGGCACTCGGAGACTGCCGCGGTAAAGCTATTGCATAGCATTCGGAGTGGGGGGTGTTAGGTTATTTTCGTTACGGAATTTCTGGATTCGGTCCCCACGCTCAAGGCCCGCGATAGAAGCTATGCAATAGCTTAAAAAACATTGGAAAATCGCGAACACACTAATTAATTTTGCGGTTTGCAAGTAAAAAGAGCTAAAATGTTACTAAATTATCTTCTGCAGTCTTGATGCTTTAAAATAATATTTGGATTTTTATAATTTTTTGCTGTATTTTCTGTTTGCAGTTTAAAATAATAAGAACCCATCATGTGATGCTATATAGGTTACTTAAAAAGCTGTACTATGCGGGTCGCTTTGCATTCGTCGTAGGTCAACCTACAAAATGTTCTGATGTACTATATACAGGGTGTGGAAAAATTGTGGAACCCCCAGGGTTTACCTTTTCCCTTGCAGTGAGGAAGTTTTGTTCTGAGGAAACATCGGGTGCATCTATTAAGAAAATAAAATCTGCCTATTTGGTATTTTGGAAAAAGATACAGGTAGGCAGAAAAATTTTAGTCAAAAAAAAACAACGGTCTTATTCGTACTTATTTCCCACCAGGGATATTTTTTCCAAAGTAACCCATCGAATAAAGTTGTAAGTTTTTTTGAAAATACAAGAAACCGTTTGCCGTACATTTTCAACTCATACTTGATATCATTCTGCTAGTCAGACATTATGACAAACTGTTATGATTATTAATAACTAGCTACGCCCTGAGGCTTCACCCGCGGTTTCCCGGGATAAAAGTAGCCTATGTGTTAATCCAGGGTATAAGCTATCTCCATACCAAATTTCATCAAAATCCATTCAGTAGTTTTTGCGTGAAAGAGTAACAAAGGTACATCCATACATCCATACATCCATCCTTACAAACTTTCGCGTTATAATAGTAGTAAGATAATTTACGGGTGACACTCACATTTAAATTGGAGTAATCCAACTATAGTTTCAACCACATCCGGTGGTCTTTTTCAAGGCGAGTGCGGAACGCTCGCGAACGCGTCGCGCCTCGCACTCACCAATTTAAACGTGAGTGTCACTCGTAAATTATTATTAATAATGGGTCCAAGCCACGTTAATTTTCATAGTAAAACTGTGATGATACCCAAATAATTTTTGATTTAGTACAAAATGTATGTTGAAAGTGTATTAAGTACTAGATAAGAGACAAAATAATTAGTCCAAAATACGAAAAGACCGGGCAGCGTGCTGAACCTTATACTAATGGTACATAAAGGAAAATGTATGAGACCTACTCTGAGGGTCCCAAAATTTTGCCACACGCTGTATAATAGAGCGCCGCCGTTCTTCCAAAAGGAATTTGTTTTTGTACATATGTTATTACAATTTTAATAACTTTATCACGGACAAATTAAATCAAAATACATTTATCTAATATTTTTTGACCCTTTATTATATTGTAATTCTAATTAAATGTATTGACTAATTAATAATAATAATAAATTTTTATTCAGATAAAAGATCTATTTTTATTTCTTAGGCTATGTTAGTAAATACATTTAAAAAAAAATTAAAGTTTAAAAGAAGGCATCCCTACGAATGTCCTGCCAGATAGAGGCTCTATCCGACCAGAATCGTATTTTCCTTCAATCATTTGTAGAATGTTGTTATTGCTACCCCGCATCCTGTGCAGCAGAGGTGCGGTTAATACGATGGGGATTAATTATCGATATTATAACTTAATAATTTTATGACTTGCATGTATTATTTTAGTATTATTTGATATAAATCTATGATTATTTTCTAAGGTAGGCCTAGGCCTCTCCATTTGTACGGCTATATAGGCAAAACATGTCGTACTTACACTATTCTAAGATCTGCATGCTCTGTATCACACATGTTTTACAAATATTTTTTTTTAATCTTTATCTCTTTATCCCATCCCATCCCTCCTGCTCGCACCAAGCGCTTTGCTTCGACCTTCATAATGCGAACGGCCAAGGAGTGGAACTCTCTGCCGGCATCTGTGTTTCCGGATGGATCTGGGTGTCTTTAAAACAAGAGTGAACAGGTTTCTTCTAGGCGAGCGTGCTACATCTTCGACCGCATCGTCACTTAACAACAGGTGAGATAGCGGTCAAACGCAAGCCTATAAATAATAATAAAAAAAAAATCTTTAACGGTATTGTATATACTTTATTGTGTTACAGTGTTGATCTCACCTGTAGCGCACTCTACCAGACAGATGACGAGTAGCAGCGCGAAGACGCGGGCTGCAGTCGCGGCGTGAGGAGCCCGGCTGTGTTTGTCCTTGTCCATCGCGGATTGATTTTCACTATAACAAAACGAAATGTTGGTAATGTGTACTTAGTACTACATGCTAGGGCACATATTCGAAATCATTGTTCAACCGCCAAGCAGAAGTGTACGAACATTACTGCTTAGCGGAAGAATAGCTATTGTATCAGGGTGACGAACGCAATGCAGAGCAGCGAGATTTTGAAAACGAAGTTCTGGTGCTGCAACTGCTATGGGCAGGCGAGGTGCTTACCATCACGTGATCGAGCTCACCTTATTGTATAATTATAAAAAGTGACTTCGAAATCCAAGATCGAATGTCGATGAAATTTATATGTAACCACATTGTAGCTATACAGAACCCAACGCAAAAAGTTTCCATATCGGTTTATAAATGACGGAGTTCTGAGGTAACAAACATAAAAAACAATTGAATTGAGAATATCCTCCTTTTTGAAGTCGGTTAAAAAATAAAGTAAACTGTTTATGATATATCGCCAACAATATTGTATTAAAAATAAAATAAACTGTGACCCATAGCTTAGACCCATAATACTTTCAAAAAGGATCTCAAATATACCAAACTTTAAAATTATAATTAAAATTATAAATAAATTCTAAGATCAAAGCTCATCCGACCAAATTATTTTGCTTTCACCTCAATTAACTAAAAGAGTGGGTATGCAAAATTATTATTGTTTACAAAATAATAATTTAGAGATTTTCCAAATGACTTAATACTTAATTGAGCTGTGAAATAAAATAACACGCTGTAAAATAAAATACGAACGCTGTAATAAAATAACAAAGGTGTGAAATTTGAATAATAAAAGCTATTTATTTGTCCGCAGTTCGACCCAGCCTTTTTCTATTTTAGGATTTAGGGAAGAAGTCGTGTAAATAAAGTTTGATCCGTCGGCTTTGTCCGAAACGCTTATAGTGTCCGAATGATTTTAAATCGCGGTTAAATTCTTCTAAAAATTCTGTAAGTGGTTCTTTTTCTTCTTTCGTGTGGGTGTGAGGCCAAGCCTGGTGCCCGAAGTCATCCTCTGTTAGTGGTAAAATCGTGTCAGTTCGATATAGTAAATCATTACGGTGGATTGAGTCACAAACATTTTTTCTTCTTGGTGCCTCGCCACTACTGGAGGTTGGCCGTCAGCTACGCATATTTCTCTCTGTTCCTCGCCAGACGAAATTGCTCTTCTAAATTGTCGATTCCGGTCCACTCTCGGACATTCCTGAGTCACGACTTTCTTATCCTCCCGACGTGGCGCTCCCCTCTATCTTTCCCATCATAATATCATGGAGAGGACGGTAGTGATCGTGCCAGAACACGTGTCCGAAAAAACTTAATTTTCTTCTCGTAATGGTTCTCGGAGTCATCGGGATTTATGAACACCTCTTCGTTCGTGACCTTGTGGATCCAGCTAATCTTTATTCATCATCATCATCATCATCATTGTCAGCTCAATGTGATCCTACTGCTGGGACACGGGCCTTCTCTAATACAGAGAGTATAAGCCGTAATCCACCACGCTGGCCTAGTGCGGGTTGGAGGATGTCACAGGTCCTTGACTTTTTGTGATTAATTCTTGGTCATGCCGGTTTCCTCACGATGTTTTCTTCCACAGTTTTTAGAGCGAGTGTAAATTCTGCACATAACCTAAGAAAATCAGTGGTGCGAGGCCAGCGGCATTCGAACTCGGGTCCGTCGGATCGAAAGTCGCACGTTCTTTCACTGAGCCACACTCGCTCTCACAAAACTATTAACCAGATGTAACATCTTACTCGGAGACGTATGTCCAGTTGTCGTAGTCTACAAACATTTAAAAACTTATAAAATTAAGTACGATTATTGTTGAAGTTTGCCCGCAGGTGGAAATGTTCGCAAAGTTTATTAAAACTAATTAGTTAGTCCCCACAAACTAGATAACTTCTTACTTGCACTATTTGCTGTTTAATTGGACGCAGTTATCTAGGTGCTTTATCTACCTGTTGATTTAGTTAGTAAGTTTAGTATTCCTAAAAGTATTTCTTAAAGGTTTACAACTTAAAGTTTTCACTCTTTTGCCTGAACTTTATCGATACAGTACCTTAGTGCAATAGAGGATCGGACAACTTTTCAGAAAGTGTTTTAAATTAACTACAATGAATATATATAGCCATGAAAAATACTATTTTAATTAAATAACGCTCTTAAAGTACCTAAAACTATGTTTAAATATTATGTTTCAAATATTGCCGCGCAAAAGGTCACCTCAAAACTTGTGATGTTATATGTAGGTAGAAAATGACAAACTCATCGAAATAAAACTTGCAAAGAGATTCTAATACGTTTTGTGAAGTTTGGGGACGATATTGTAGTAATGGAACGAAGAAATTTGCAAAAATGCATTTTATGAAAAGCAAAAAAGTTAAATAAACACAAGCTTGACTCACGGCATTTGCCTACAAATGACGTCATGCGCTGTGATTGTTGTTTCGTTTGAGATGAAGAACAGATTAAAAATGTCAGAATTATTTATTGAATTAAAAATATAAATCATTATTATTTCACAACAACATTGATTGACTGATCTTTCTGGTTCGACGAACATTCGTTCTAACTACATTTTAGATATTTTCTCGATTGCTGTCCGATCCCCTATTATTAAAGTAAATAATATCTTTAGGTAAATAATATATTTTCTGTGACAGTACCTAATTACTGTACCTATACTGGTGGTATTTTTCACGTATGCGGGAGGCCGTCTGGCTGGGTACCACCGCTTTGCCAGTTATTCAGCCGCCAAGGAGCTGTGCGCAAGCATTACTGTGTTCCGGTTTGAAGGGCATTGTAGCCAGCGAAATTACTTTAATACAATTATTAGCATTTTTTACTAGTATAATATTATTATTATGAGATTCAACAGCTAATTGTCTCAGGGTGACGAGCGCAGTGCAGCGCCGCGCAGAATTTCGCAAAACAAAGTTCTGGGTGGTGCTGTTATTGTTAAGGGCACACGTATTGCTTACCATCTGGCAAACGCACAGCTCGTCTCGTCATTCAGTTACATAAAAAACCTATATATGATGAAAAAAACAAGAAGCAAGACGGACGAGAGCTAAGACGAAAACTTCACTTTGATGGTGGAAAGAAGCTAAATCAAGTATTAAAGTACCTACTTATTTAAATCCCGGGTGACAATAGTAGAGTACAAAAAATCTAAATGACGCTTCTAATCTTGTTTTTTCTTAATTAATACTCTGCTATACTGACAGCGACTGACTATGATTGTTAAAGCCTTTCGATTTTTAAGTTTATTCAAATTCCTCGGGCGGACAAGCCTACTTTTTGGAAGGTAAAACAATAGATTACTTCTCAGGCATGATTGATGAAAAAGCTACCCACTAAACCCCACTATATCTTGGGCGAAGTGTTTCTTAAAGTTAATAATAATAACATTATTTATTATCTATGACAAATAAATAAAAGAAAAAAAAATCATGAACCATAATTCGAGGAATTCGTCTTCTGTTAACATGTGAGTATTTGGCAAGAATTTATTAGCCTGTTTTTATTTTTTTGTTTAATATGTTGGCAAACAAGCAGACAGCCCGCCTGATGGTAAGCGGTTACCGTCGCCTATGAACATCTGCAGCAGATGCGTTGCCCACCCTGGACTCTATTAATTCCCCTTTTAAAGGACCCTTTTTGGAAGACAGCTGGAATTTTTAGTTTGCACAAGAGGTATAAACTGCTTTAACTTGGTAATATAACAAGAAGAGTCTTGTCTGGAGAAATGATTTCTTATAGACCTGGACATCCAGGTTGACAGAGTTGTGACTTGTGCGTTGTCTAATACCTATGGTGTAGATTCGTTCGCTCTGAGAAGCGGTGCAAGAACATAGTGAGGGAACCCAAATGCCCAAGATACACGTAATTTGAGGACATGTGTGCAAAGATAAAATATAGTAAAATAATTTTTCTTTGCATGTGTGTAAGGATGAATTAAACGAGACGTTCACTTTGTCTTTTATTTTCTATCTTGCTTACACCTAGGCCTAAAGTATCATTCTCTTCCTTTCACACGCTATCTACATTACTTAACTCTTTCATACTTGTACTATTTCACATCTATGCATCTTTGTCACACTTTTCGTGATGTTCCGTTTTTAATCTGCAATCCTTTCACTCTTTTTAACCTATGCGTAACTCTTTCATTCCTTCTCTTTCGCACATCTTATTGTAGCATTAAACGTAATGCTAAAGATTGATTACATGTGCACGAACTGGTTCCGTATGATGTTTAATGCAGGTAAATTAAGGGGTATATGAGACTTAATCTGATGTCTCGGTGTGATGAGCGCAATGCATTGTCATGGTATCGAAAGTTATGGGCAAACGTGGCGCTTAACCAGGCGATTTGTGTGCGTGGCTCAGTTTCATAAAAGAAAAGTTATTGCTTAAAAATAAGGCCTAAAATTTAATTAGGCCCAGGACTTTTTGGCGGGAAGTGAAAAGTGATACAGTTCGATTTTATTTTATTTTCCAAACAAGTGTTATTTCGAGTGATCATGTGTAATATCGGTGGAATATTAACTATTATGTGTTAGTAAACGTGCACGAGTGTAGGCAAATGAAACAAAATACAGAAAACATTGCTTTTTATATTCTCCCAAAAAGTCCATGGAAAGCTTGAATAAAGTTCCACCACTTTATTGAAACACTAGGAGAGGGTCCGACTTGTTGCTGTTGATCCTCATTCTCAACAAAAGTCGGTATGGTCCTAGAGACTTTAACCTGCACTAAAGGGCGAACTTAAAAAAAAAAATAGGCCCGTGTAGTGTCCCAACAGTAGCAACTTAATGAAAATCTTTCACAATTAATTTTCTAAAATGCTACCTATATGTAACGTTTTAAGCCTTAAGTAACATTTAAGCTCAAGTTTCCGTAGAAAACTACACGAGACAATAATCAGCACGCGAGGCAAAATTTAAAACACGAGCAAAAGCGTTTAACTTGGTTTGAATAGAGAACGGTGTGAAGGAGTGGAGACTAACTTTACTGGTGGTAGGTTTCTCGTATGAGAGAGGCCGTCTGGGTGGGTACCATCGCTTATTAAGCTGCGAAGCAGTAGTGCTCAAGCATTACTGTGTTCCGGTTTGAAGGCATTGTAGCCAGCGAAATTACTGTGCATTATTAGACTCAACAGCTAATTGTCTCAGGGTGCCGAGCGCAGTGCAGCGCCGCGCAGGATTTTGTTCTGTCCAAAACAAAGTTCTGGGTGGTGCTGTTATTGTTTTGAGCTGGCGTATTGCTTACTATCCGGCAAACGACCAGCTCGTCTCGTCATTTAGTTATATAAAAAAAACACAATGCGTCATTCTAATGCCAACAGGAAGAAGATTTGCCTTAATTTATCATGTAACCAATATTGGCTGGTGGGATTTTTATGTCATTGAAATAATAAAGTTCTTGAACACAATAACACAATGTTAAACATACTCGTATGTTAAATAAGAGTTTATGAGTAAGGAATCAAAACGCATTAAAAGGAAATAAGGAAAATAAACAAATGAATGTTAATGTTTTCAGCTTTTGCACTGGAATTCTTTTAAGGATTTGGTGGAGCGGCTGTTGGAGACTACACGTGACCAAAATACTGGCGTGTATTTTGCTTAAAGAATCAGCCTCGCTATATAGCAAGGCAACGGCCGGAGCCAGCATTTTGGGCAGGTTGCCGGACGACGGGTATTGGTTGAATTATCTGTAGGCCATTCAGTTGGCTTAGCCGATACCTGTATGAACATAGTATTTAATATATTCTAGCTATATAGTGAAGTAATTTATATAGGTTGATTTAGTATTAAGTTAGTTATTACTTTAGTATTTAATTGTTCTAGTTTAGTTTTTAGTATTGTGGTGTTATAACTAGCAATTTATATAAAATAAACAATTGAGCCATTAAAAGTAGGTCATATTTTTACATACATTATAATATTAGAATGATCAGGCTCAGATGGCGTACTTCAATGGATCTACAGGTCGTCGCCCGGTTGGACGACTTCGATAGGCGAGGCGAGGTCCAGAAGGATCTTCGCGAACTGTAGCTGCTTGACTGGGAAGGGACCGCGCAACGCCGAGACAGTGGCGCCTTTTGTTGTTGGAGGCCAAGACCCAGTTTGGGGTCACCGCGCTATCTTAGTAAGAAGTAATTTAAATGTTTCATGAGAACCAAGAACCACTCCCGCTTATGTTTCAGACCTCATCCCACACAGAGAGCAGCGTTTATCTTAACAATGCATTAGCATGTCTGTAACCACTGAGACAACTATTATATTTTCTAGGATATGAATGGGCGCGTTTTTATTCTGAGGAGAAACCTTTTATACTGCCAGGGATGAGCAAGCGATGACGTCAAGAGCTGGAGATCGCAGATATTAATTTGATAAAGTGGAGTACGCACTTGGTAACGATTAAGAAATGTAGAGCCATTAACATAAGTTCGTTATTTTTTAAGGAACATTTTGTTATAATTACTGATTTGGTCTCATCTCATCACATACATAGATCCGCACCCAACTAGGATTCTCTGTATCTAGGGAACCAGAAAGTTAGTAAGTTCGCCTATGTACCTACAAATTTGTTTGTGAAATAAAGAATTTTCTATCAATCTATCTATCTATAAAAAGTAGCCAACCAGTTAGGTTCCGAATTTCACTTAAATACGAACAGCGTGAAGAAGTAACGAACACACTTATACCAAAGAAAACTAAAATTTTCTACTAACATACAAACTTTCGCATTTATAGTTAGTGTGATTAGTGTGATTATAACCGGTACCCATTTAAATTTCTTTCTTTCTTTATATTCTTCTTTAAATCGTCATTTTTTCTTTTTTTTAATCTTTGTTTTTATTATTCTATTTAAAAAAAAATTTTTTTTAATTTCTTTTTTTTTGCTTTCGCCTCAGCTTTGTCGTCGAACATTTTGGACACGATGGGAAATTTGGGACTGGCAGGCACGCGTAACTTAGAACTTTCCTTTACCATAAACTTATAAGATTCTTTACCTATTACTATGCAAAAGTAGTTTACTCCGTATTGTGCAGTAAATCAAGTTTAGCTTGAACACCCTTGTCATAAAGCTTTTACCGTGACAAGGTCCCATGGGGCTTCGGTGGATGTTCGGCATCCACAACTTTGTCATGTTCAATAATTTTACATTTTGATCATGATTGATGTTTTGTCTTTTCATCCCGGAAAATTAACAGTTCCTGATGGATCTACTAAAAACCGAATACCGGGTGAAACCGGCCGGCGCAGCTAGTAAATAATTTATAACAAAAAAAACGATGACGATTCTAATGTACCTTCAAAGTCCAAAGTCGAAAATGATGAACCTAACGCGAAATAATTTTCCAAATTAGTTGATAAATGACTGAGTTTCGTGGTAATAAACATTTTTTTCAATTCATTTCGGTCTTTATAATCGCTAAGCGTCCTCAAGTCCTATGGAGGGAATCGATAAAAAATAAAAGAAAGAGAACACAACTAAAAAAAATCGAATCCTGTCGAAGCCTAACTTCAGCAATCTAAGGTAATAAACATAAAATAATTAATTTTTAGAAAAAAACAAAAACCGACTTCAATGTATCTTCGAAGTCCAAGGTCACATATCGATGAAATTTATATGGGACCACTTCGTAGCTATACTGAACCCAACGCAAAAAGAATTTTCCAAATCGGTTCACAAATGACGGAGTTCTGAGGTAACAAACATAAAAAAAAATACAACCGAACAGAGAACCTCCTCCTTTTTTGAAGTCGGTTAAAAAATGTAATCGAATTGAGAATTTCCTTATTTGTTTTAAGTCGGTAAAAAATTAGCGTAGTTTGTACAAAGCACAAAAGTAATATCTCTAATATATAAAATTCTCGTGTCACAGTTTTCGTTGCCATACTCCTCCGAAACGGCTTGACCGATTTTGATGAAATTTTTTGTGCTTATCCGGTATCTATGAGAATCGGCCAACATCTATTTTTCATACCCCTAAGTGTTTTTTTTTTTAATTTATATGGCAAAACAACGTTTGCCGGGTCAGCTAGTTTATTTATATAAAGTAATATATTTTTCGATAGAACCTCCTATTTTGTCAGTTTATCATTTCATTCTTGCTAAAATATAACACTAGGGCTATTATATTTAATGAATTAGCAATTTTTAGAATGTATCTGTAGCGCTTCCAGCTTCTAGCGAGCTACGCTGCTCGCTTAGGCTGATCTTTTAGGTTAAGCAACATTCGCAGCGGTCACAACATGGATGGGTGACCGTTTGTGTGGTAATGGCGCTATCGTGCTTCGGAGGGCACGTAAGCCGTCGGTTCCGGTTGTTGTCTTGAGACAACCGTTAGGACATGTTGGAGGCTCTTAGAGCGCAGCGGTTTAAAAACTCCAACAGGGTTGGCCACACACACACGAGAGAAAATGAAGAAGATGAAGAATTTATCAAGAAGGAAGAATATATTTCATGATTTTGCTCGTAGCGCAGTAAGTGGAAAAAGGTCTTGTGGAAAAACACTTTGAAGGTAGATAATTGACCAGGGCCCTAATTCACTATGACCACTAACTGATTCCTTGCTTCGAAATCACGTCAATTCCTTCATTAATAAATGACATTCCTATGACGCATTCATATATTCATATATATGATTCTCTATGACGCGTCATATTATTAATGAAGTCAGTATTAACACATAAATATTTTAAATATTTTGATATAAATTGTATGTATGTTAGTTCTAAGGTATATATTATACCATATAATTTATTATTATTTTATTTACACAGCCGAGCTCTCTCACTCAGCTATTTAACTCCATCCAAAGGATGAATGGAAGAGATCACTTTTAGCGTTAAGTCTTTAAGTACTTTAGTTTTTAAGTGGTTTTCATGTACCTACTGATTATTTCTGTTTGGTATACAATAAAGTATTGTGTATTGTATTGTATATTTATATGGGCCGTAGAATAAGTACCTAAATTACATCTGAAACGTATGTAATGTTGCCTAAAATAAATAAAAAAAAATTTAAATGAAGGAATCGACGTGATTTCGAAGCAAGGAATCGCCAAGTTGTCATAGTGAATTGGGGCCCTGAGCGAAATATTATATTAAGGGACCTATATACTAAAAAAATGCGCTTCGTAACACGTTATGTTACACTTAAATGTTCATGTTAGTCACCGTAAAGCGACATACAGTAATGTATGCAAACACTACTGCCAAAATAGCTGACACTGCGCGGTACTTCCCCAGACGAGCTATTATAAAATCTCTACAACTGTACATTTCGGCTCTTTACGAGTCTTTCTAAAAGCTCTTCTATGTTGGTACACATATTAGTGCTGTATCCTGCTGCCAAGGACCAAAGTCATAGTTCTAGTTGGCGCTGTATGGTACAACTTGATTTTCTATTCAGAATAATAATTTTACAGGTAAAAAGGTATTACTTGTCAAATCAAAATACATTTCATAATTAAATATTGCACATAAAGTTCGCCACCACATGTTACAAAACTGGACTTCCCACACCGCTCGCTTCACTCGCACTTTCCTTCCTCGAACTTGTAAGATTGTGGAACGAACCGACCTTCGTTGGTATTTCCTTTGAGCTACAACATGGAGTCCTTTAAATAGGGGTATTAAATTATTAATAGAGTCTTTAAGGGTCGGCAACGCATCAGTCGTCCATAGACGACGGTAATTACTATCAGGAGTAACTCCTTACTATCAGGAGGGCCATCTGTTTGATTGTCGGCATTAAAAATTTTAAAAATGTGATGATGGTATTCAATAGAAATAATAACAATAATCAAGACTACACGTTTAAACAATCAATTATTTATAATTATTATTATAGCATAATATTAAATTTATCACATAAATAACTTTACGGGTTTTCAGCACAAAACCCTTTACATTATAGAACGCCATTCATTCAATCTTTTAAATGTATAATTTACAAGAAGAGTTCCATTGTTACAATGAAAGGGCTGATCTGATGTTTTTCTTCTTGAAAAAACTTTTAAACACGTAAATCTCTGTTCGAAATCAGCGAAGCTATTTATAAACTAACAAACGAACGGATGTTTTTTTTAATAATTTTATATTCCTTTGAAAAGATTTCAACGCCATACTTCTTGAAGCCAACAGGGTTTTTAGAAAGTTCTAACATTAAAAAAATATCTCATGGATTGATTGAAATTATTATATTTTATTTATTTATATTATTATTAAAAAAATCTTTTTCTTATTTTAGGTACATAAATACTTTTTATTTCTTAATGTTTTTATGTATGTAAGTGGTATATATTATGTACAGTAAAAAGTATTTCTATTCCAATCTATTTCTCTGTGCTGTAATTATTTTTTAACGCGGTGAATAATTTAAATTATAGGTATCATCAGTGAGAAGAGGCCTATACTTACAGTAGGATGATGAGGGCTGACAAGAAGAGAAGTACCTAACAATTTAAATGGTAATATTATATATAATTAATTTAAAATACCTTAGGAAATTTCAATGTCATATTAGAGTGAGACTTATTTTTGGTGGTCTGATATAATATCGCACCAAATAGGCTGCAGACAGGAATAAACAAAGATGACAAGAACCTTTCATAAACTTAAATGATACCTATCAATTTCAAGCTAACTGCCTCCAAGCTAATTTTGTTTTTCATAAGATGGATGAGAAAAAATATATGTTTTAAGAATTTTAACATTTTAATATCTAAAATAATTACACCTCTTTACGAAGTTAACATATTTTATTTTTGTTAAATATGTTAATTTGCATGAACATGCGAATATATTCGGTAAGTGCTTGTCCAATATAAATATTACATTGAAATATTGATTTCCCTTAATATTTGATTCGAATTGGGTTTGTTCAAACCGATGTCTATCGCCATTCTGGGATATTAAAAATATACTCACGGTAATTGTTGTGTATGCAGGTTGTACCACCACTGACCACAGTTCACAGGTGTCTACTCGCCGCCGCGGTTCGCTTGTGTTTATATAGCGGCCCGCACTGCCGCTCAGTACAGTATCCTAGGCAGTACGTAAGTTCAGATGATCGAATTGCTATGTGCAGGTAAAAAGTATTGAGGAGATGTATGGTAATACGACAGATATAGAGCAAAAAACTGTTGTAATTGTAACATTTAGCCCTTAACCTTTTAAATTAAATTAAACAGTGCAGCGCCGCGTAGGATTTTGCAAAACTAAGTTTTGGGTGGTGCTGTTATTATTATGTGCTGGCGTATTGCTTACTATCAGGCAAACCACCAGCTCGTCCCGTCATTCAGTTACATAAAAAAATGTTTTTTTGTCATACTACGAGTACGTATTTCTATGTTTAGCGATAAGACCGCCAATTGTATAACCTTAGATAAGTTTACTTTCTTTACGTTTCTATGTATGTGGAATACAACGAGTTATTCTATTCCATTCTATATAATTTCGCATCTCCTAATAACTTAGCGTTGGCGCTATAAACGACATCATTGTATTTAATGTACCAATTGTTAAAGTTGTTGATAAAGATACGGCGATCTGGCGAATCTTCTAAGCAAATTTTCATAAGAAAAACTACGCCGATCAATTAGTACCTATATAAATTAAATACCGCCGAGTAATAGCTCCGTTCCGCTGGCAGTCAAGCACTAGTATCCCCTCTGTCAATTGATTTTGATTAAAGATTATGTACTGTCTTACGCAGCTGCTAGCGTGGGAATAAAAATACTGCTGGCAAAATTTTGAGATCACGTCGAAAGTCAGTTGATTTAGCCAAAGAATATAAGACATTTTAAAAGAGTTGAAAAAAGAGACATCCCCGCAGAGTTTTTTGGAGCCATCTTCTCTAGCGGGTGTATTTCCGAAGCACTGGTAGAGTCAGTTTTCGCATATCTTTTCTGGGCCCGGACTTTATTTTGTGTATATGAAGGAAATGGGTAGACATACTGGGTAGCACCAAGAAACTCTGCGGGGATGTTTTTTTTCAGCACAATTACGTATAAATTAGAATTAACAGAGTGTAAAACAAGAAATGCGAGTGAGATGTCCCATAGTCATAGTATTAGTAACAGAAAAGTGTAAATAAAATATAAGTAGGTATGACAGCAGTAGGAGTGACTAGAACAGACCAGTCCCCGCAAGCAGCACCCGTTCACGAGTATGACTTGTGGACCAGCCATCATTCATTTAGTTACTGCATTCATTGTACATTTATTATATATAAACTAAAAATAATTCATTATTCATTTATTTATTGCATTCATTGTACATTAATTACATTTACCTAAGTTAAAAGATATGAAAACCACCGTCCATTATTTTTGCGTAATTCCTCTCCCTGCACGGTTGTCTGGAAGAGATTCACACATGCACACGCTTTAAGCGATAATACCGCCAATTGTTACACTTTTGTTACGTTGTTTTTATTATTTATAATTTTATGTGTGTGTTTCAATAAAGAGTTATTTCATTTAAAAAAAAACAGAGGTCTTAAAATATGCTATTATAGTAATTACCTATGTAATTTGACCCTGTGAGGGTGTTTGCAATTGAGTGCACGTCAGTAGGCCACCATTATCACCTTTTCATAATCACTTGATGCTAATTCAAATGCTAGACAGTTTATGTTCAAATACACGAAATGTAAGCATGTTTCACCGCCTATTTTTCCAAATCTCTTTTTAGGATTCCGAACCCAAAGGGTAAAATATAATAGGGTCCTGAAATAATTAGGGTCCCACCCTATTACTAAGACTCCGCTGTCCGTCCGTCTGTCTGTCTGTCCGTCTGTCACCATGCAGTATCTCATGAACCGTGATAGTTAGACAGTTGAAATTTTCACAGATGATGTATTTCTGTTGCCGCTATATTTTTAAGAAGCCACAGGTGGCAAGCCAAGGCGAGTGAGAGTCTTCGGACATGAACAACCGACAGTGCTAAAGTGGGAAACGAAGTAATAACGTACTCGTAGAAGCGTAGAGCCGTATTGTCGTAGGCCACCTTCTACGATTTCGTAGCAATAAAATAACTTTGCTCTTCATATGAATATGACCAAATACATAATGAAAATATACAATACAAAAAAAGTAACTACTATGACTACCTAGTATGACGAATATTAAGTTTTCTTTGGTATGACGGTCACATTTTCTTACTTATTTATTATACAAAAAGTATTGTACAAACATATTTCTATAGTCAAAGTCAAATATCGTTTATTAAAAAAGGCACAAAAGTGCACTTTTATAGGGCATAAACACATGATACAAATTAAATTAAAAGTAGGTTAAAAATTTTAACTTATGTTAACAAGACTTTGAAAAGAAGTTAAGTATGTTTACCCATTTCTTTCCTATACTCAAATTGAGGTCCTGGTGCAGAACAGAAATGCGAAAACTGACTCTACCAGTGCTTCGAAAATACGGCCGCTAGAGAAGATAGCACCAAGAAACTCTGCGGGGATGTCTTTTTTTCAACTCTTTTAAAATGTCTCGAAATATAACATCAAACAATTGGGTATACTCGTAAACACAGAATACTAAGGGACAGAAGCATCACTCTGCAAAGAAATTTAAACAAATACGACGACTCTTGCTATGACACAATAAAATTCAATACAGCTCGCGTAGCGCTGCATACCTACCAGTCATATTAACCTACAGAGCGCCTCTCTTTCTATGGCATAGCTCTTATCTCTTCTGACGCGGCACGTGTAACGACGCGCAACCCGCCGTCGGTGTCCGGCTATGTACTTGTAGCTTCGTACCTACAGTGCGGAGTGCGCTAGACCTGGTATAAATTAAAATTAATAGAATGTCAAACAAGAAGTGCGAGTGAGATGTCCCATAGACATTTGGACATAGTATCAGTAACAAAAAAGTGTAAATAAAATATAAATAGGTATGATAGTAGCAGTTAGAAGTGACCAGACCAGGCCAGTCCCCGCAAGCAGCACCACCAAAACCACAGTAAGTTTGTCTTGGTACGCACATTCGCTTTCTACTGCCATTAAGAGTTCAACTAAAAAATAAGTAATGTTTACTGTGCATACTTAGCTTCTGGTCAATAGGTTGTCCAATTGCTTCTCCTTGTAAGTAGTAAGTTTAGTTTTTAACACTCAACGCAAAAAGGAGAGGTGTTATAAGTTTGATCACTATGTGTCCGTGGCACCGTAGCTCTTAAATGGATGAAGCGCTTTGGAAGCGGTTTTTTTATTTATTGATTTTATTTTAGCTAGCTGACATATTGAATTTGTAATTTGACTGACTGTGTGTAGTTATTGATTTTAATGTATTTTTTAATTGCCTGATTAAATAAATATTAAATAGGTATTTCTTTTTATTTTTTTCATTAATTCACAAAGGTTTTCTAGCGGTGGTGGCAGACATGTTTTATTGTGTCAGGGAATTTCAATTTTTATTTTTATTAAGTAGTGTAGAATATGAAGGATGACAACGAAACAACTGGATGAAACAACTCGAATTAGTAATTCGTGTTAATATAATAGATATACAAATGCCAAAAGATTCAACGCCCATGCACATGTTAATTTTGGGAGTGTATAGCTGTTTCGGCTGTTTAAGACTCATCAGGTGCGGTAACTGCCACACGACAGCCAGACTATTGTCTGAAGGAGGTCTAACGACTGAGATGTGTCACTTTTGAAATATCATTACATGATTTCGTCCTCTCAGAGGCATCGGTTCAAGCTTGGACTCACTTGCGACTATCTTTTCCCCTACAGGAATCTTCAAAATATGAAGGATGACAACGAAACAACTGGATGAAACAACTAGTAATTATTTTCGAGCTATAGGCAAATATAATAGATATTGACAAAAGATTCAACGCCCATGCACATGTTAATTTTGGGAGTGTATAGCTGTTCCGTCTGTTTAAGTTTTTCTGTCTGTTTAATTAGTGTAGAATAGTTTTATGACAAAAGGCATACGTCCGTTAAAAAATACAAAATTTTGATACATAAATATTGAAGTTCGCCACGTACCCATCAAAGAAGCAATGTTTCAATCTCATAGCATTTTTTTACGGCGTGCAAGCTCCTAGTGTAGTATATCAAACTCATGAAGAAATTTTTTACTTTCATTTTATACTGACTAATGAAATCTCTGTTTGCTTTGAGTCAGTTTTGCTTTCATTAGTACGTGTATTTATAACTGGTGATTAATTAATTAATTATATTCGTCTACATTCATTCAAATAAACTATTTTTATTTCATTTTCAAATATTAGACGAGCAGGTCACCTGAAGCCTTATTCTGATAAATAAATCTATTCAAATTCCAGTTCCGATTTAGTGTCGATCTCAAAAGCAAATAACATCAAACGTCGCTCGAAATGCGAATGTTATTGTAATGTCACCAAAAATTGATCTAGGTTTAAACGGTATTCGGGGCGAGATGGTGAATGTTAGCGCGACCCCATCTCTCCCCACCACGGCAGAAGACTTCTCACGGGGGGGTTTTTAGTGGGTTCGAGCTTCACACACTCCCTTCTGAGTGTATGTGTGGAAGTTCTGGGTGGCACTGCAATTATGATGGGCAGGCATGGCCCTTATCATCAGGTGAACGACTCGCTCGTCTCATTACTCAGTTCCATAAAAAGAATATATATAAAATTTCATCAACATCGGTCAAGCTGTTTAGGAGGAGTATAAACACGAAAACTGTGACACAAGAGTTTTATATATTAGATAGATAGATACAAAATGAGCAACCACTAGCCACTGAGCTTGTTCTCTTACAGTAAAATCATATTTTTGGAAGACCCGACATTTTCATAGAAATTCTAATTAAAAAATCCCTTTCCAAAATAAATCTCCTGGTAAATGGATGGTTCATGTATGCCCTTGGGAACTAAAAACATTTTCCTTAATTCCTTTGTAATTATCTGTCTCATTTAACGCTAGGTATTTTATTTTTTAAAAGTAAACGATAATTTATTTCGGTACTAGCTTTTTCCTGCGACTTCATCCGCGTGGATGATAGAGGAAGCCCCTCTATCTTGTCGTTAAAGTATCTAGATTTTGAGATTTTTTGACTAACAATTTTTGAATCTTTCGTATTTTTTTTTCTATCCTATGTTACTTCTAATACCTCCAAGAATATGTACAAGTATGTTCAAAGTTTCATAATGATCGGTTAAGTAGTTTTCGCAAGCGTTACAAACAAACTTACATTCGCATTTATAATATTAGTAGGATTAACAAGTACCTGTCTAGGTGTAACAAATTATGAATCTTGCTTTCACCCGTATTTATAATATAATACCGTGAGTTCCTACATTACTTATATGTAATCGAACTGAGGTGAATTTCGCCATATATCACTTACGTTTGACGAAATTCACGAAAGAAACAAATTACCTAGATCTAGCCGAAGTTCTTTAATTACGACTAAGTCTTAAGTTTTCTTTCCTCGAAAGTTTGCTGGAAGAAAACTCTTCATAAAGTTAAGCTCGCCTTGTATGTACTTTATTTTATTTTACCACGTTTTTATTAAGTCGCTTTCTTGTTTGTCTGTCTGTCGTTCCGGCTTCTTGCAAGACAAATTTCGAGTTCTGATTAGCAATCACGCTGAAACATTCAGGGTAACTCAAAATTCGATGACAATGCATTCTAAATCAATTTATTAGCATGCAATGCCGACCTAACCTCAAAAGGCACATAAAAACTTTAATTTTTTAATCTGTCACTTTCTAGTTATATTTTCTTTATTTACGGATTACTAACAATTACCACTTCGTCGAGTCTTTTCGTCGCCCATCCCACAATGCCTGACGACAAAAGTCATTAATCAGTGCTTCCTACCCGTAATGACATACGGAGCCGAAACGTGGACACTAACTGTGAGACTGGTTCATAAGTTCAAAGTCACTCAGCGACGGGGTTTCTCTGAAGGATCAAATTCGCAACGAGGTGATCCTACAGAGAACCAAAGTAACCGACATAGCTCACCGAATAAGTAAGCTGAAGCGGCAATGGTCACATATGTCGAAGAACCGATAATCGATGGAGTATACGAGTTCTAGAGTGGAGACCACGTTTAGGCAAACGTAGTGTAGGACGCCTTTCGGACAGATGGAACGACGACCTGCGTAAAGTGGCTGGCAGTAACTACGTGTGAAGAGCCGAGGATCAGGTTCAGTGGCGTGCATTGGGAGAGGCCTATGTCCAGCAGTGGACTCGTATAGGCTGATGATGATGATGAACAATTACCACAAAAATAAATATTTACGAAATTGATCTTACATATAAATTGGTCTAGCTAATTGGGTAATCAAAAGGTAAGCACAACATGCATATAAAAAAATTGTTGTCATGTAATTGCTTTATTGATAACTGATACGGACGGCGTCCGTGCGCGAACTAACTTAAATTACATCAAATGCCGCAAATCGCGACAATAAAACTGCTGACAACAAAACTTAAAGTACGGTAGCCCGTACAAAGTACACGATCCTCGTAGCTCCTGGTTCCCTAGATATAGGGAATCCTAGTTTGGGGCCGCTCTCTCTTGGGAGTATTTACTTATATTTATTTATTTCATGCAAGTATACAATACCAGACACCGCCAACTGGTTGGTTAGCATCCCGCGCTGGGTAATCGGGTACTCGGCCCCGAATCGCGCGGTAATTTTGCGCGTCGCCGGACTACAAACGAAACACTGGCGGAATGCAAATACAACATTCACTGTCATTTGTTGTGTTGACAACTGTACTAATCAGTGGAATGGAGACAGCGGAGCTTCTCGCAGTATGTTGTGCACAGAAATAGTTCATAAATCAATTTACAGACTTAATTCTGAAAGCTTTACACACATCTAGAGTTGTTTAGGGTGTGGGAGTAGTTATTCAACAAGTTCAAACAAAGTGTTATCCAAACTCGGGGTAGGTCTCTCGTATTTGGGAGGCCGTCTGGGTAAGTACCACTGCTTTACCAGTTATTCTGCCGCTAAGCAGTAGTGTGCAAGCAGTGTTCCAGTTTAAAGGGCATTGTAGCCAGTGAAATTAGATACTTAATATTTGATGTCTCGGGGTAATGAGCGCAATGCAGCGCTACGCACTTGTTTTATGGTGTTAAACGTTTTGGGTGGCACTGCAATTGTTATGGGC